>LR738711.1:791053079-791196600 GCA_902687465.1 Secale cereale | reverse complement strand
TGCCACAGTCGAACGTCTGACCGACATCACATAAAGGGCTTATAAAGAAAAGTAAGTAACCAAATGCCACAGTTGGACGTCTAAGCGACATCACATAAAGGGCTTATAAAGAAAAGTAAATAACAAAATGCCATAGTCGGACGTCTGAGCGACATCACACAAAGGGCTTATAAAGAAAAGTAAATAATAAAATGCCACAGTCGGACGTCTGAGCGACATCACATAAAGGGCTTATAAAGAAAAGTAAATAACAAAATGCCACAATCGAACGTCTGAGCGACATCACATAAAGGGCTTATAAAGAAAAGATAGTTGACAGTGAATATCCAGGAGGTAGAACCATCCCAGGGATACTTATTAATTTAAATAATACAAATGGTTAGTTCACAATCATAATCAATGTCACCATATGCCATACTTCATAATCAATGTTCTGGTTTTAGCAGTTTTCTCCTCCGAAGACCGACACTTGACTCTTCCCAGACTGTAGTCCTAACCCAGGGACACGGCTATTCGAATAGATTTAATCTCTGCAGAGGGTGTACTCTTTACCAACGAATAACGGATTTCTTTAGTCCCTCTGGACTAATTCCGTTTACGGTCTTTTAATTCGAAGACACACCTGACCACACACACTAGCCTATCTTACCGGTGCCTGGAATCACCCACGACACCCGTTAAGCTAGACTCTAAGTGGGGAGGCTATAACCTAGACTAGCATGGGATCAAAAAAAATTATAACATGCGCAAAACTGGGGAATCTACCCCCTTCGGCTCCAACCGGAACACCCATGCCCCGGACCCGGTGGCCTGCCTACCGGATGTAGCCGGTATCTTCCACCGTGGCCTCTCTATATGGTGTGTGATAGACCAGGGGTCGACAATTTACTGAACCGTACCCTACCTGTAGCAGGGACACGTGGTAGCACGAAACAAGTATGGGGGTTACTGGGACAAGACTCGATCTATGGTCGACTCAGGAGGTTCAAGCATCACTGGTTTGATCCATATATTCCACAACAACAGTCGGAATCACCACCCGTCATGCCTCACCAAGCCATACCAGACTCCACCGTCTCGACGGGAGCTAGTGACAAGCTCGTGTCTCCACGAGACAACGACTTTCACGGCTTTCTTCCGTTAGGCCTGGAAGGCACACGAGGGGATCACCGTCATGCGTGCTATTAATACACAGCAAGGGGTCTACCTCTTGCATTCATGGATATGTTCATATCATCACATATGCAAGGAAAGATGAATGCATCCGTATCGATGTAATCGTATTAATAACAACCACATGCCTTAGACCAGGGTTCAAAAGTGCTTGCCTTCAAGTAGAGGGGAGGAGAATTGCATTCCAAAACTCTTGGGAGGTTTTCTCCCTCTTCAAAATCCTATTAGAAAGGATACGAATTCAATACATAAACTCAAAATAGCACAAAAAGTTGTCTGGAAAATTTTCAAATAAATTTGAAAATAAACTAGACCAAATATGAGGAACAACAGAAAAAGAATCAATTCATTTGGATTTGTATTTAAAAATCTAAAGCCAGTCAAAGTTCCAGTCAAACTCTGATTTTAAATTAGAACAGAAAAGAAAACGTTTCAATTTAGAATACGCTTTCGGGTCAGGGGATACGTACTTTTGCGGTTTACGTCTCCACTTAAAACGCGTGGGGTGGGGCTGCATCACTGACAGTGGGTCCATGGGGCCCATTGGTCAGGTTTGACCAGTCGTCTCTCCCTCCTCTTCCTCTGCCCGAGCGGACGCGGAACTCCGGCGATCGTCGCCGGCGAATGGAGGTTCCTCTTCGGCATCCAAGGGCAGGAATGGATCCGTTAGACCGGGGCGGTCCTCCCGGTGGTCGCTAGGTCGTTGGAGGTGGAGAGAGTCGTCGGCGGCGAGCTCCACGGTGGAGGGGAGCTTCGGTTGATTTAGGGGCTCGGCTTGTGCTTGTTCCTGGCTGCGTCTGAGCGGCTTGGCAGCTTCGCGCTAACAAGTGGAGTCGAACGGTGGAGTCGGGAGGGCAGGGGAGGTGTTGGCTACGTCGGAATGGACTAGAACAAGGCGGCGACCGTGCTGACCGGAGACGGGGAAGACGGTTTCTCCTTGACGATTGCGGGCTAGGGGAGCTCCATGGGGGTGGCCTGAGGCTGTCTGAGGACCTAGACGAGCTCGGGGGCCTCTTAAATAGTGTAGCCATGTCGGTTCGCGGCGGCCGTGCATAAGATCGCCGGCGACCGCCATTCTGTAGCTGCAGAGGGACGTGGCGGCGACGAGTGCTTGCGGACGAGCTTGTGGATAAGCTCGCACTGCTCCAGGGGGCATCTGGCGAGCGCGTGTGGCCTGGGCGGTGCCGACCATGGCAGAGGTCCGCTGCGACCGCCGGCGTGCCGCCAAACGAGCTCTGACGATGGCACTATGGAGTCCCACGGGCGGCATGGAGCGTTCTGGTGTGCGGATGAGGCCGGGAACGGTTCTGCAGGCGAGTTGGGGCCAGGGGCGCGACGCGGCGGCCCGGGAGTACACACGTGCAATACGCACGCTCTGGGCGCGCCCAGCGCACGCACATCATGTGCTCGATGAAATGCCAGCGTGTGCTAGAAGGCACAGGAGAGGCGGGTAATTAGCAGGCTTGGATTAGGGTTAGCTAGGAACTTAGTGGACATACTGGTTAGGCAAAGTAAGCTGGTCCATTTCACAAACCAGAAACCATGTCAAAACTGACCATGCATGCAAGGTGTTTGACAAAATGCCAGAAGCCTCTAGGCATTTCTTGAGGTGGCCAGAAACTCCAGGTTGGGTTCTCTTTGGGTGTTAAAGAGAGTGGTAAGGTCAGCTGGCCATTTTGAGAAACTTGCTAGTGCAAGATTTGCCAAACTACAGTTCTGCACAGCAAGAAAAGGGCATAACTTCATGGACCAAAAATGATCTTATTGCTCCATTCTTCTGGATTTAAGGGTTTGGTAGGAAGGACAATAAGTTGGAAAAAAACTCAAGGCAAAATGAGCAAGTTAGAATAGGGATGTAGTAGAAAGTGACATTCTGGACCAGAGAGCAAAAGAGGATGTTTTGCTCAACTTTCCCAAAGTACACCCAAGGATTTTTGTATGGAAGTGATGTTGGGCCTTCACAAGACATCCCTGAATTATGGTGGAATTTTTGGATAATTCCATCAAAGGGTTGCATTGCAAAAGGGACTTTAAGGCAGAAGAAAATCCCTTCAATTAATAGAGCTTAAGGAGAAAATAAAAATGCAAAATAACCTATGGATGGATGGTTTGTTTCTCTTGGTTAGGGCAATAAGTCCAAACAACATACCTAGAACTTTGCACTAGGGAAAAACTCCATGACAACAAAAGAAGGGAGGCTCTGAAAATAAAAAAACCCAGAAAAGAAAAGTTGAAACTTCTGGTCAAATTCTCATTACTTAAACAAGGGCAAAAATTTTGGGGTGTTACAGTTTTCCTGCGGGGAATCAATGCCAAGGCTGCCACCGGTCAGCCTGCCATTGATCCACGGGCGACGCAGTGCGGCGACGCCGCCCCCTCCCGCCACGCGTTCGCACGCGGCCGCCCCCGAGCCGCTATAAAAGGCGCCCCTAGCCGCTCCGGTGAGGCACCCATCCATCGGCAGTCCTCCTCCTCCTCGCCGCCGCACTTCCTCCCCTCTCTCCGCCATTTGAGCCCCTCTCCCCCCGACAAACATGAGCGCGAGGTTTCCCGGAGACGCGGCGGCGGCCAATGGTTTCGGCCGCCGCTCACTGCATGAGTGGGAGGCCTACCTCCTCCACGAGGCTAACTACCCCGCGCCGCCTCACGTACGCGCTCTGTCGTGGTGGAGGCTCAGCGCCGGCGGGGTCCCAGTCCCCCCTCTGCCCGTCACCGAGACGCCCGACTATTTCCACACCGAGATCGAGCGTGCGCGGGCGTCCCTGACGGTCGCGGAGCGGGCGCTCCCGGAATATGCCACCGACAACCACGCGGTGTGGGCGGCGTACTTCGAATGCCGGCAGGAGGAGCGGCTCGCCTCCACCAAAAACGCGCCGATGTCGCGCGGCCGCAACAACAGCGAAGGCCGCCGCCTGTGGTGGGGCGTCCCTGGCCGCACACTCATGGGCGTCCTTGCGCACCTCGAGGGCGGCAACGACCCGTCGTTCGAGTACCAGATCGCTCGGAGCAGCGATGCGTGGCTGCCGAGGAGGATGATGGGTTGGTAATCCTCCTCCTCCTCCTCCCGATCCTCCTCTCACTCCTCCGGCGCGCCGGCGTTGGTCAGCGTCAAGCCCGAGCCAGCCGAGACGCCGCTCGGTAGGCGCACTCGCGGCGCCAGCCTCGTCATCAACAACGGCAGCCGTGACTCCTCCTCCTCGCCCCCTCGCCTCGTCAAGCCGAAGAGGGAGCCAGGAATGGCGACGGTGAAGCCGGAGCCGGGGCTCGCCGCCGTGAAGCCAGAGCCTAGCCTCACCGAGGAGATCGACGAAGAAGAGGCCGCCCTGAAGTGGCCGCACGAGGACTGCGCACGCATGTAGCTGGAGCACCAGTGTCGCGCCCTGGAGGAGATCGCCAAACGCCGCCACCATGAAGCAGCACGCCGGGGCGAGGGGTCGAGCAGCGGCGCCGGCCGTGTCAAGGTAGAGAAGCAGGAGGACGACACCGGCGACGACTACGCCCTGCTCAGCGCCTACTTCGGCCCATAGTTTAGGGTTTTTTCGTCCCTTTTATTCGTGTAAAAAACGCCTAAATTTCGCCGAAATATGCCGTGTTTGTTGAAATTTGGCCGATCTGTGGGGGCGTCTGGGGGTGACTTGGGGGCAGCGGCTGGGAACGTGCTCGCCCCCAGGCTGAAAAAATGTCGGCTCGCCCCCAAGTGCACTTTTTCGTGCCCTTGGGGGGCCGAACGGCTGGAGATGCTCTAACCAACAAGCAGTTGCGGAGCTAGACAAGGTTGATTGGGATTTGTTGGGGGTGGGGTGGGGGTGGGTGGGGAATACAGTTTTTAGGAGGCAATTTTGTTTCAATGTAAAAGTCCATATAAAAAATCCTCGCTAAATTTGCCCGTCCTAAGGGGGTCGGGGGCTGCAGGGATGCACATAAGCTCCGTTAGTTACTTTTTTTTTGAAAAGGAGGATTACCCCGGCCTTTGCATCTGGGTGATACATGCAGTCATTTTATTAATTATTCACAAGGACCTTACAAAGTAGTGCATTAGATAGTCTGAAGCCACCATCTTAGTAACAATTGTCGCTAATCCTATCCACTTGATGAAGGGGTGCCGATAGTCCGAGCCTAATACCAAACAGACATTGCACAAAAGCCTAACATCTAAAGCCGGAGTCCCCAACCGAGCCACATACTGGGTTTGGGCTACAACGTTCTCCTCCTGCGCGAATCCATCTCCGCGCATCGGACGTCGAGTCTCCATTGGGCCATACTACCAAGATCCGCCGCCATCAATGAGTAAGAGTAAGATGAAGCACCGCTCCACCAAAGAAGCCGTCCACTGGTCCCTTGAGCCCGTGTACACCTCAATGAATGACGCCCTCAAGGGGGAAACGACACCAGCGCGCCGCCGTCATCCGATCTCCTGATTTAGGGTTTCCCCAGAGATTGCAGACAGAGGTATGGAGTTTATTCACGGCGATGCCTTCAAGAAGGTAACGACACAAAAGAGTGCCGCCATCGCCGGTCTTGGCAACAAGCCGAGAACGAGGTTTTCACCCGGGTCCGCTCGACAAACCTCCATCTCGCAATTTGCGCACGGACCACGACCGATCTCCCCCGCCGCGGAGCGAGGAAGCCACTCTGGCCATATCAGATCTAACCAGAGGCCCAACCACGCCCATAGCTGGCCAGTCCACCAAATCCCTCCACGTCACCACCGATCCGAGGTGCCATAACGCCGCGGCCATACGCCGCCGCTCGCCGCCGGGAGCGAGCCACCGCCACGGAGGCTCAGATCTGAGGCGCACTTCCGCTCGCCCGGGTGGCCCGCGCCACCCTCTCGCACGAGAAGGAGAGGCTCCTCCGCAACCGCCGCTAGCCGCCCAGGCTTAGCCGTGCGGCTTCCTCCAACGGCGGCAGAGTGGAGGGATGAGAGGGGAGTGACCAGCAGGTATGGTTGAGGCCCCTCGGCCGCCCGCTCGAGGGGTGACAGAAGGGAGAGGAAGGGAAGAAGAAGCTGGCAGCGGCGCTGCTGTGTGGCGGCCTGGAGGCAGACGTAGATGAGCTTTGTTAGTGACTACATGAAGTATTTCCCTGTCTTCCAAATACAATGGAACCAACTTCCCCGACCTTTAAAATACTCATTGCCATAGACCTTCATTTAGGTAACGTGCTAGTTTGTTTAGTTTTAGTCCATAATCATAGAGTTACAGTTGAGAAGCAAAAGATCCTTAATTGGCGGTAGTTCTTGGTGCACCCACACAGCAATGGTAGACTCAGTACGTCCATAGTTTGCCAAACAGTCGATCACTCTATTTTGACATATGCTAGTTCATGTGGAATAAAATCTCCGTCAACCATCAATATCCTTTAATCTCCGCGACAAGATGTATATACAATGAGCGAGCCTGGCCAAGGTAGACAAGGTAGTCGTAGAGTCTGATTGTACAATGACTGAAAGGCTAGTATGTTGTAAAGCAAGAGCCATCCCCAACATGTTTGCATGGATCTCCGCATCCAATGCATCATTGCAACTGAAAATAAACTGATAGGGTGCAAAGATAGATCCCATCCTACAATATCACACATGTCACTGCCAAACCACTCTCTACTTAGAACGAACTATCCACAGATAAAACCACATGGTACATAGGTTGTGGCGGCCAAGGCCGAGACGGAGCAGGTGCCTTCCTCTCCTTTTGCAAAATCCAATCAGCCATTGCTGGCATCTTGCCCTTGGGAATTTCCTCAGTACTATATTTTCTCACATTTCCAAGTCGACGTCATATCCATTAAGTACTCCCTCTGTAAACACTATTTTAGTGATCTAAACCCTTTTATATTTCTTTACGAAGGGAGTAGTATGATTGCTCACAAAACATAATTAATGATTGTGATGAAAATAAATATTGTTAATGTTGATATACATCATTGATAATGTCCAAGGACTATATTTATTCATAAACACATAGGAAATATCATCATACATGATTGCCTCTAGGGCATATCTCCAACAATTCTTATCTGAACGATCTCACCGATCATTGGGAATCCGATTCAGATTTCCATTTACTGTTAACCCCGATGGCGGATACCGACCGGCAAGGGTAGGTTGTGTCATGACCTCATCGATCCTGATTGACAGAAAACATAGCCACATCGATCCCCATGTGTAGTTGTTCTCATCAACCGTGCACATCGTCGAACTTATAAACGACAAAAAATCTCATATGCCGCCTCCACATATCTAATATGCACACGATCTGAATCCAAATCCTATAGCAGAGGATCTGATACCACTGTTTGGTTCTACGATAGGGTGCGCCGACTGCAAATTGGAAATTTCCTACGCGCAGACATCCAAGAACATGCTAAGGGAGATGGATCACAGATCGTTACCACTAGACGTGCAAGCAATCATGTATGATGACATTTCCAATGTGTTTATGAATAAATATAGTCCTTGGGCACTATCAATGATGTATATCAACAAGTACATGACTTTTTTGTTGGACTATGCATTGTATGATGATTGTCCTAAAAGGTCCCTAGTCGTAAGGGCTGTGTGGGCACGCAGCTGACTAGACAAGCATATGAAATGGTGGATGGCTAGATCTCACTAGCCATGAAGCATTGGATGCTTACGGGTAATATTGACTTGGAAAGGTCTGGTCGGATTCAACGTAGTGTCGAGATAAGGTCCGAGCCAGACAGACCCAACTATGAGACGCATCGATATGTCATATGTGAGTCTCTAGTGCAACATACGTTATATGTCCTAAGACCTGAGCTTACGCATGTACTCTGTATGGTGACAGACTTGCTTTGGGCTGACCAAACGCTACTCCGTAAGCGAGTAGTTACAAAGGTACGTTTTAGGCAGGTCCAAACCCATTCTGCGACACATGGTCGAGCAAGATGGAATCCCCCCCCCCTCGATCAAGAGAGATATACTATGGGCCCCTCGTGTGATCCGACAAGGATAAGCATGGCCATGCGACAAGGATTATGAGATAATCCGATTTGTGGTCGGCATCACTGGAACGAGAAAGAGGTCGGGCTAGCACAAGGATGACAGTCTCGCCTTGATACCGACAACATATATCGTGAGGTGTGACGTGTTTGACTGGTGATAACCCACAAGTGTAGGGGATTTATCGTAGTCCTTTCGAAAAGTAAGAGTGTCGAACCCAACGAGGAGCAGAAGGAAATGATAAGGAGTTTTCAGTAAGGTGTTTTCTGCAAGCACTGAAATTATCGGTAACATATAGTTTTGTGATAAGGTAATCGGTAACAAGTAACAAATAGTAAAAGTAAAGAAAGTGCAGGAAGATAGCCTGATCCTTTTTGTAGCAAAGGACAAGCCTGGACAAACTATTATATGAAGGAAAGCGCTCTCGAGGACACATGGGAATTATCGTCAAGCTAGTTTTCATCACGCTCATATGATTCGCGTTCGTTACTTTGATAATTTGGTATGTGGGTGGACCGGTGCTTTGGTGCTGCCCTTACTTGGACAAGCCTCCCACTTATGATTAACTTCTATTGCAAGCATTCGCAACTACAAAAGAAGTATTAAGGTAAACCTAACCATAGCACGAAACATGTGGATCCAAATCAGCCCCTTATGAAGCAACACATAAACTAGGGTTTAAGCTTATGTCACTCTAGCAACCCATCATCTACTTATTACTTCCCAATGCCTTCCTCTAGGCCCAAACAATGGTGAAGTGTCATGTAGTCGACGTTCACATGACACCACTAGAGGAAAGACAACATACATATTATCAAAATATCGAACGAACACCAAATTCACATGACTACTTATAGCAAGACTTCTCCCATGTCCTTGGAAAAAGCGTAACTACTCACCAAGCATATTCATGTTCATAACCAGAGGTGTCAGGGATATTACTAGCAGGTATGAACCTGCTAGTGTAAACCGGATTATGGTAATATAGTTGTATCATTGTAATACTTAGTAGAGGCTACGACCCATGAGATCTTAGGGCCCGTGTATAGAGTTACAGTTTGTAAACCGCCTGATCATGTAACTTGAGAGACAAGGAAGTAAGAGCAGAGACCGAGGCGGACACAAGTATGAGCCGGCCTCGGGACTCTGTAAACCGGACCGGGCGTCGCCTCTATATAAAGGGACGACATGACGACAGTTCAGGGACAAGCCAGAAACAACCCGTCGAGACACAGGCAAGCGATCTGCTCCCTGTTCATCGACGCCCAAGCAATACCAAACCAAACTAGACGTAGCCTTTTACCTTCATCGAAGGGGCCGAACTAGTATAAACCCTCTGTGTCCTTTGTGTGCTTTTAACCCCTTCAAGCTAACCCGTGTGATGGTTCCATTATCAAGTCCGTTAAACCGGACATCTGCCGTGTTAATTCCACGACAGTTGGCGCCCACCGTGGGGCCTCCGCACGATGGTTTCGAGTTCTTGAAGGGCAGCTTTGAAGGGCTCAAGGGTTACGCGGTCGGCCGGATGACTAAGAGTCGCCGCGGCCGGATCTACTTCGACGACGCAGGTTGGGGACCGGAGGCCGATTCAATCGAATACGGGTACTGGGTTCCCTTCGGCGGCATCCACGTCTTCATCGGCATGATCGGTGGACCGGGGCCTAAGCCGGACATCATCCCCAACATCGTCGAGCCGGCTCAACGTGCGAGATCGGCCCGGGTTCAGCCTGCCATGAAGCGCATTTTCGTTGGAGCAGTCCACGGGGTTCAAGCCGAGGACGGATCGGATTCCGGTGGTGAGACAATTATCTATTTCGACAATGAGTCTTCATCCGGAGAAACTGAGTCTTTGTATCAGTTGCAGGACGGCCGGTCTGAGGGTATGTTCGACGGAGACAGTATTCCGGACCCCTTTGATCCGCCCAACCGAGTGGCTGTCTTTATGGCCGGTTCACAACCTATGCCACAGTGCACGGTGATCGGGGCGTCAGCAGAAGCTGGTGCAGGGGGGAGCGGCCAGGCCCTCTCACCCGCTGACGTTCTATCCACCTTGGTCGAGGAGTTTATAGCCCGAGCCATGGCAGAGGTAGCTCCAGCAGACAAGGAGCGACATGATGCAGAGCTCCTTCAGCGAAAAGGCCGGGTTGATCAAGCGAGGGAAAGTCTGAAAACAGAGAAAGCTATGATAGGAATGAGGCAGGCAGAGCTGAATGATCAGGCTTTTCATCTAAGGATGGAGCAGGCCTATGCACAGGGAGTAAGGAGTCGGAAGTACCAATCTCGTCTACCGCCGGTTTATGAGGCGACGAATCTTTTCAGGACACCAGGAGCGGGAACCAGCAATGATCCAGCAGTAAACCGGAGGGCCGATCCGCCGGGGAGAGATGAGCCGGTTCAACAGCCCACTGCGGAGCAAGATCGGCGGGTCATGTCTGCGCCTCACGTCCCAACCCTCCGGGTCATTATTCAAACCCCTTGGATAATATTATCGTTGCCGCTTCGCGCCTGGCCGCTTTACCCATTGAGGGGACATCCCCCGTGGCGCTGGAGGCGCGTAGGGTCAAGGATCTGCTTAACACAGCATTAACACAACAGCAAGCGTATTCTTATAGCAGGGAGAGGCTCCACTCAACGCCACGCCACAGCCGGAGTTACACTAGGCATTGGGAGGAACCAGAAGTGTCTAGTAGTGAACGCAGGCGACACCGTCACAGACAAAATAATCCGGCAGGTGCGGATGCACAAGTTCAGGATGCAAACCGGGTTAGGTCGGTGGGTCGTGAGGAGATCCGTCAAGCGACACCGGTTCACACAACCACAGCAGAGACAGGAGTCACAACGAGTTACTTTGGGGTGCAATGTCTTATCCCCGCTTTAAGGAGCGTGAAGCTGCCCAAGGATTTTAAAGGTCCACATAAGGTGCCTAACTACACAGCAGATTTGGCTCCAGAAGCTTGGGTTGAGAGTTATGAGATGGCCATGGAAATGCTGGACGTGGATGAAGCGGCTTGTGCGAAATACTTTACCATGATGCTTGAAGGTACAGCCCGTACCTGGCTAAAGGGTTTGCCCCCTAATTCTATCGGGTCATGGGGAGAGCTATGCCGCCACTTTATCAAAAACTTCAAGGATACATGCAAGCAGCCGATGTCGATAGTAGATCTAGCAGCCTGTGTGCAAGGAGAACAGGAGTCTACAAGTGCATGGGTGCGGCGAGTGTCAGAGATCTTGCACTCTTCGAATGGTATCAATCCCAGTACGGCAATAGTGACACTGGAAAACAATTGCCGGTTTGAGTCTCTAAAGTTAAAACTGGGACGACTTAAACGGGATTGTAATGATATGGGAACTCTCATGAGCGCTCTGGTAAAATACGGGGACTCCGACAACAATAAATATCCAGAAGAGGAGGGAGACAAAGCTGGAAAGATCAATAAGCCTAGTAAACCGACACAGGTTAACCCGGCTGGTATGAGTTTCTTAGGCAAGAGAAAGTCGGAGGGTGGCTCTGATTTCGTGGCCAATACCCAAGTTTAGGGGGGTTTTCAGCGCAATAGGGGCAAACCACCTCCAAAACCGGCGGAGGGAATGTTAGCTGGGAGCAGGAGTTAAATGTGTCTTCTCCGAAGCATAGCACAAGGGAACGACCAGCAAAGCACACTATAGGAGAATGCAAGCCTTTGATGGAAGCCATAATGAGCCGCGTCAGCTCTAACAACGGGCCTCCAAACGGCGGTTCAGGCCCGGGGTTTTACGGTCCGGGTCACCAGGGGAACGGCTCCGGATCAGGATATCGTGGCAACAATAGTGGTTATAATAACCGAGGCAATAATCAATATGGTCAAGGTGGTTATAATAACCAAGGCAATCAGCCGCATGGTCAAGGTGGGTACAATAACCAAAGCAGCCAACAGCAGGGCCAGGGTAATCATAATAACCAAGGTAATCAGCAGCGTCAGCAGCAGCAACAGCAATCCGGATATCAAAGTATGTAATGCCCAGGATGGGACTATACCTCCTACGTGTCGAGGCACGACTTAAAGGTATAAGCCCATCCTAGAATGATCTCAAGTTTGGTATCTTTGCACGACTCATGTAAAAGAGGGATTAAATTGCAAAAGGAGATAGTCGGCTTACACTCGCCACTTCACACAATACATTACATAAGCAAAACATCATTCAAAAACATCACAACCCGACTACGGGTGAAGATCCAAAAGAAAGATACCAAAACAACATAAAGCCACAGGTCAGGATCGAATCCTAGTAGAAACCACTACTGATCGTCGAGAACGTCACAAGCAAACAGCCACTCTCTTCATCGAGCTCCTGGTGAAGAACTTGAACCAGCTCCTGCGTCAAACTCGGCTGACACTGCATCTGGTGTTGTAGTATCTGTGAGCCACGAGGACTCAGCAATCCCATAACCATGGGTATCAAGACTAGCAAAGCTTTATGGGTAGGAAGAGGTAAAGTGGTGAGGTTGCAGCAGCGGCTAAGCATAATATGGAGGCTAACTTACGAGTACCAGAATAAGATGAGCATCTACGCAAACGGTCGCAAAAGTAGTGATCGCTAAAGATCCTAACTACATACGAGTCAAACATAACCCCACCGTGTTCTCTTCTCAAAGTGAAAAGAGACAGTCACGGTTACTCACACAGTTGTGTGTTTTACTTCGGATCCTCTGTCAAGTTTTCAACAACCGGACATTAACAAATTCCAATCTGCCACATAACCGCGGGCACGGCTTTCGAAAGATCATAACCCTGCAGGGGTGTTCCAACTTAGCCCATCACAAGCTCTCACGATTAGCTGAAGTGATAAATATAATATCATCACTCCTTATCTTAGGGAAAATCCGATCAGGCTCGGCATCCCGGTAGCACAAGTCATTTCGACAATGGTAAAACAAGTCCAGCAAGACCTCCCGGCGTGCCGACACCCTGATAGTAGCCACGCGTATCACGTCTCAGGATACGACCGGATGAGCACAGCGTACAGCAACCGAAGACCCCAGATAACTGGGTGGCACCGCACACGACTCTATTTGGGACCAACACCATCAGCGCTGGCCCCCCCTGCTATGTAGAATTAAGAATCCTCGGGTAGCGCTAACTCCCTATGCAATTTAATTAAATAAATAAGTTGTTATTATGAGCAAATTAAAACCAATGTTGGGCCTTGCTGGAGGAGTTTTATTCAAAGTCGAACTGACAAGGGGTCCCCATTTCACCCATCGTGTAAGGAACGCAAAAATCAAGGAACATAATGCCGGTTTATCGGCGCCTAAGGTGGCATGAGTGGAACAAAACACCGAGCAAAAGGCCAAGCCTTCCACCCATGCCCAGTATATAGGTGTGTTAATAATAATTATAGATATTGTGATATATCCAACAACAAGTTCCCTCCTGGAACGAACTTCATCTTCACCTGCAACTAACAACGCTATAAGAGGGGCTGAGCAAGCGGGGCTGAGCAAGCGGGTAACATAGCCAAATAGTGGTTTTGCTAGGAAGGTGTCAAGGTTAGAGGTTTCATGGCAATAAGGAGAGGCTGACATAAAAGATGGGTAGCGCGACATGTAACGATAGCATCGAGACAACTAAGCATGGCAATGGTAGTAAAGGTATCCAAGGGTATGATCATCTTGCCTGGGATTCCACAAGGAAGAAGAACGGATCCAGGAAGTAGACGGAGCAACATAGTCGAGCGAATCCTCACAACTCCGGAACGAAACCGAAGCTAACAAGAGAAGCAACCGGAAAGAAGCAAACAACACGGTAAACACACATATCATAAACATGGCATACGATGCACATCCAAGTATGATGCATGTCCGGTTTAAATGTGCATGGCATGGCAAAGTGCACAAACAACACTACAATTTAAGTGGAGCTCAATATGCAACGAGTTGCATATTGACGAAACACCACATTTATTTATTTAGTTGACTCTCGTTTATTTACAAGACAAGATTAAATGTTTTTAACATGGCAAGAGGTGAAGCATAATAAAATTACACTATTTAGGCAATTTAAATGGGGCCGGAAGAACAACAACAACTCCGGAAAATCCCCATGAGCATGTTTAGCAAATTATAAGCAAACAACAATTAAACAATTTAATGTTGTTAACATGATGCGGATGATATGATCAAGTTTATGCAATTTTTATTAAAAGTTGACATGAAGATGATAAGAAGTTTTTGTCACCGTGGTGGAAAGAAAGGGTGCCACGGCAACGATCCGAAATGATGCAACACAACATCTCGGTTCCGGTAACTCGTTGAGACACCGGTGCAAAAGAAAGGTGGCGTGAACGATGCGGAACAAGATGAAAGGTGGGTGATCCTGGCTTCCGGGTTCCCACGGGTCAGCGACGAGGCAACCGAGGAACACGACAAAAGATGCTACAGGCACGGTGCAACAAGGGAAAACAACTCATACAACCACAACAAGCATTCCACGAGTCATCCACGGGGTCGTCTCGTTATACCTTTGAAGCGTGCGTTTCGGGGCGGTTCAAGACGTAGAGGAAGAAGGCGTTCACGTTCGGAGAGGAAGTAGCCGTTCCGTAGAGGGAAGTAGTTGTTCACGTCGGTAGCGGCAGTAGTGGTTCCGTTCGTAGTCGTTCGGGTCGTCGTGGTACTCGTTCGGGTCATGAAGAGGTACTTGCCGCAACACCGGGTGTAGTCGTACACGGTCTTGCCGGTCTCGGACTCGGTCGTAGTTGTACACGGTCGTAGACGTTCGGGTATCCGTAGAGGTACACGTGTAGTCGAACTTGGCGGTTCATCGGCGACTCGAAGGGGTACTCGGCGGCCTCGATCCGTAGATGTACGGGTCCAAAATTAGATAAGCTTGCTGTTACAAGGGTGCTTGAGATAACAAAATCAGTAACAAAACAAACAAAACAAAGGGAAAAGCTGCGGGTGACGACGAGCTGGAAAGGACGGGGCCGTCGCGGTGAAGCTGCTCGTGGACGCGGTCTTGGCGAAGCAGACGCGGGGCGGCCGGCGCCCGGCGCTGGAGGAGGTCAGCGGCCTGGGACGGCGGCTGCCGGCGCGACTTGGGGCGGCCGGGCTGCTCCCGTGCTGGAAGGAAGCTGGAGTGGCGCAGGGAAACGGAGGAACCAGCGGGAGGGAGAGGCCATGGCGACCTACGAGCGCTGCCTGGCCGACCTTGGTGACGAGGAGGAAGGAGCTCGTGACGGCGGGCTCCTGCCGCGGCGAAGGAAGGAGGGGCGGCCGGCGGAAGGGAGGAAGAAGGGCGCTGCGCTTCGAGGGGCGCGAGAGGAAGTCCCTCTGGCCGGCGCTGGGGCGCGGCTGAGGCGCGGCGCCTTGGCGTCGGGAGGAGCGATGGGGCTTGGGGCGCTCGCGGAATGATGGCGAGGGCCCTGCGAAGCTGAGAACGTCTAGGGGGCGCGAGCGAGAGAGGATCGGGACTCTGGGGCAACGCGAGGAGACAAGGGAGATCGGGCAGAGGGAGATGAGCGTCGGGATCAGGGGGAGAGTGCGGGGCTCACGCGAGGAGTCGGGTGGCGGCGGCTCTGGGAGAGCGAGGGGACAAGGAGCGAAGCTAGGGTTCGGGAGATCGGGCCAGGAGGCTGCGGGAGTTGGGCCTAGGAGCTGGCCTGGCTGGGAGGAGGAAAGGAATGGCATGAAGCCTGGCTGCTCTCTTTAACTGGATTTTTGCAGAAAACAAAAGAGAGAAGAAAAGAAAGAAGAGGGAGGTTAGGGAAAAAATAGCACATGGGACTATTTTTCTCGGGCATCATAAAATGAGCACGGTCCGAGAAAAATATAAAAGGCATGATCGGAAAATAATTCAAACATATTTGAATTTAATCAAATGGGTTTGAACTAAGACTTGATTAAGGAAGTGTCCAAAAATGTTCGAATTTTCGGAGGAACCTCGAAACAACGGAAAAGAATTATTGGCAAGGTTTTGGCGGTGAAACTTGAATTAAGAGGCATGGGGAATATTTGCAAGTGTGTTATGGTGAATTCCAACAAACGGAATATTTATTAATATAGCCCCATAAATATTAGGAGGATATGTTATAAAGAGAAGACATTCTTCCCTCGATTTAAATGGACCGAAGGCCCACACGATTTATTTAGGTTGAGATGCAAAATAAATGACATGATGGCATGATGACATGATGCAATGCAAAATAAATAAAGCAAGCACAACTGAAACACACGGGCGAACCCTGAACATCTGGAATCTTCTGGAATCTTCTGGAATCTTCTGGGACGTCGGTCTTCGGGCGTCACAACTCTCCCACACTAACAGAGGATCTCGACCCGAGATCCTAGAGATATCACCGGGTAAACGGAAGAAGAAGAGGTAAAACAAAGTTGCTTCTTCGACAAACGAGTGGAAACCAAAGAACCTTGAGAGGTTGAACAATCTTGAAAGAGAGAATACAACAGAGATGAACGAAGTTGAGAGCACTCCGATAAAAAGGAGGAACAAGGAACATAACGAGAACCTTGTAGGTTGAAAGACATGAAACAAGAGCTCACGAACCAAAAGAATATGAAACTGCAACGGTATAGCTAAGGAATAAGAATGACAGAATTTGGGCAGCACTCCGTCTGAAAATGGAAGGAATTGAACAAGAGTTTG
The DNA here is from genome assembly GCA_902687465.1 of Secale cereale. Taxonomy (NCBI): domain Eukaryota; kingdom Viridiplantae; phylum Streptophyta; class Magnoliopsida; order Poales; family Poaceae; genus Secale; species Secale cereale. Next base: position 791,179,827 of record LR738711.1, on the reverse strand, counting down.
AGGAGATGGAGTGATACTTGATGAAAACAACAGCATATTGCCTCTGAAACAATTAAAAGAAAGGCACAAGGGATAAGAAAGACTCAGTCAGCACTCCGGTTAAAAAGAGAGGCAAAACATGAAAAGATGAGAGAACTTGAAAAGAGGACATAACACTCCGGTTAAATGATAAGCAAGGGAAAGAACCTGATCTCGAAGAAAAAACGATATGATGGTTTGGAGAGATCATCACAAAGCCTCCGGAATGAAAGAATAGCATATAATCAAAGAAAGACTTGAACGGAGAAGAAAATACAACTTCTCCGACAAATGAATATGAAAACCATCCTTACGAAGAAGGGTTGAACGAAGTTGATGGAAAATCAACAACGAAAACGAATAAGCTTGATGTGGGCTTATGAAAAACATCTCAAAATTATGAGGTGACAACCAGCCACTGACGGAAACATTTAATTGGATTGAGATCAACAAGGAGACGATATACTTATTTCACCGGAATGATAAATGAAGAACTTGGATCATTTATAAGCACCATAATAGCAACAATTCTCAAGGAAAGCTTTTAGGTGAATTATAACCCAAGATAACTCCAATGAATAATTGAAAGGTTGGAAAGATCTCCTGAACAAAGAAAATGATGGGTTTAAACATCTCATTCTTGATAACTCGTGAATCATGAAACATGAAGGAATTGTCAAGAATGACATAACACCATCTGAAAAGATAAGGTAGAAAGAATTGCACTTGGAAAGCATGATGAAGAAAGCTTGAGCTCCAACAAGAATCTTGATGAAGACTTTGTGTATGAATTAAATGATGATGAACCACCATGAAGAACTCCGGTAATGAAAGCATGAGAAGTGAAAGATGAAAAGAATAAGATTCAAGGCCTGCGATGAATTAGATGGAGCTTTGGAATGATATAATTGAGATAACTTGGAGCTCCGGAAAACAAGATGAACAACTTAGAACCAAGGATATGACATGATTAACAAGCTCCAGGCAAAAGAATTAAATCACCTTGAAGGAATAAGAATAATAATTATGTCATGCATATCCTTTACCAATTTAAATTGATGACAACCAAAGGATTTGGCATACTACTTATTCTCGTTGCAAAGAATAAAGAGAGATCTCGCACAAGCTTGGGTAAATCTTCAACGAACCACCGGTAGGATTATGAAAAGAGCAAATGAATTAAAACGATAACAACGGAAGGGTAATCTTGAAAGAACCACCGTAAAAATATGGAGACGAACGAAGAGACATCAATGAAGAATATTTGGAGGACAAAGTTGAAAACTGAGAACGAAGAAATATTCTGAAACGATGGCCTTCGGAGGAACACAAAGGAAAAGAATTCATGAAATGCTTCGGGTGGGTATGAAAATGATTCCTCACAATCGGAACAATAATGAGGATGGCATGAAGCTAGAACCACGAATCTTCAAGAACGGATAAGGATTCAAGAGGAACTCGTCTTCGAGACTTCAAAATCTGAGAAGACGATGAGATACACCACCATGAATTGTATAGGTACTCCGGACGAATGACAAGAGAAAGGTGGAGCAAAAGATGGGAAAAAATTGAAAACTAGCTTGGAGAAGGCATGTGACTGATGTAAATCATTCTTACGTCACCTTTGAAAATAATTTGAGTATAACTCCAGAAAAATTAGAAGAGTCATGTAAGATCCTGGGAAAAGACCTGTGGGTTAGGGCCCACTCAAAAGAATTCACCGTTGGAAAAGATTGCTTGAGAGATATTGCACCGGTTGAATTAAATGGCTTGAATAAGATGACAATCCTCAAAATAGTTTGAACGGATTAAGAATGGAATTATGAATCTTCAGCACTCCGGATATGAATAGCAAGAGGAGAATGATTAATTGGTGCACCGGAATAAGAAAGCATTGTGAAATGAGGAAAAGGATAAGATCAACACCGAAATCTTGAATTACGTCCACCCGCAGAATTGAGAACAAAAGAATGATGGGCTAGAAGCTCTTGAGCATCTTCACGATAAATCACCGGATAAGAACATTGAAGGAAAGAATGAAGAAATATCACATGAATAAAATTGATATTTCATCTGAGAATTTCTGGCTCCAAGAAGAAGAAGGGTGGGAGGGTGGGGAAACAAAGACAACTTGGGATGAATGAAATAGACAAATCGTCAGATTTCTCAATGACGTCTGTATGGAATAACTTGAAGAGAAGGCACACCGGTTGAAAAAGGATTAACATGATGATCTCGATGGTGAAGAAGAATTAGCACTCCCATAGAAATATGAGAACACCGAGTAGGAAGGGTATGGAATCAACATTTGACATCGAAGCAACTCGAATACCAGAATCAAATCAAAACAAAGGATAGATATGTTTATGAAGAAGATTATGTTGCAACATATCTATCCGAATAGAGAATTGAACGAATGAATTCCGCAGGAACATCAACTTGTCGAGAAGTCAGTTGGAGAACAAAAGGTAAATAAAAGAACAAGGAGCAGATAGAACAAATGCAAGATAGAAGCTTCGTTCGACATCTTCGTGCTGAAAGCTCATGGAACGTGTTACAAAAGGGTTTTGCAATCCCCGGATCAGCATAGCCAGGACCCTTTAAGATGCAACTCCCGATCAGAACAAGTCCATAAAACCACTTCACTCAATGTAGAACCCCGAACTTCATATCGTGCATCCGTTGGAAGAATGCCTAGAACTACTGGATGAACCCACCTATTAATTTCCGAAAGTTTCCAGTTATGCAATCAGGTGTTGGGGATACAGGGGAAGCACCGCGCAATCAACTCTAATCCTACATCCAGCTGTATCCATCCTTCAACACATAACCAGTTGTTCTCGGAAACCGTTTACCTCGGACCTTCGAAACGCATCCACTATACAAGCTATGGCAATACTCCCGAACTACCTCCCCAGTACTGGGTGATGTCGGGGTTATCTTGCCACTAACCGCATAGGAGAGTTTTCGATGTCGGCCGTCTTAAGTATTCTAGTACTGCCGCGATGGATTTGTGACGACAACACCTCGGAGCTCAACTCCCCGGGACACTGCCACAACCCCTAATGACAGGAGGCATCGAGAACAATGTTCTCGTCACAAAGACATCGGAACAATCCAAACAATACTCGCGTGATCCTAAAAAAAATTTGGTGCAATTTTTGAAAGTACAAGAGGCAAGAGTAAACGTCAGGAGTCCTCACCAGAATGAAAAGAGATGAGGAGCAAAACAAATCCTACTCTCCGATATATATATAGGACTCGAAACATTTTCAGTGTGTGCCTAGACTCAACCATCAACGATTCGATCAATCAGTGGGGGCTTCTAGGTCGGAGAAGGCTATGATACCAACTTGTAATGCCCAGGATGGGACTATACCTCCTACGTGTCGAGGCACTACTTAAAGGTATAAGCCCATCCTAGAATGATCTCAAGTTTGGTATCTTTGCACGACTCATGTAAAAGAGGGATTAAATTGCAAAAGGAGATAGTTGGCTTACACTCGCCACTTCACACAATACATTACATAAGCAAAACATCATTCAAAAACATCACAACCCGACTACAGGTGAAGATCCAAAAGAAAGATACCAAAACAACATAAAGCCACAGGTCAGGATCGAATCCTAGTAGAAACCACTACTGATCGTCGAGAACATCACAAGCAAACAGCCACTCTCTTCATCGAGCTCCTGGTGAAGAACTTGAACCAGCTCCTGCGTCAAACTCGGCTAACCCTGCATCTGGTGTTGTAGTATCTGTGAGCCACGAGGACTCAGCAATCCCATAACCATGGGTATCAAGAATAGCAAAGCTTTATGGGTAGGAAGAGGTAAACTGGTGAGGTTGCAGCAGTGGCTAAGCATAATATGGTGGCTAACTTACGAGTACTAGAATAAGATAAGCATCTACGCAAACGGTCGCAAAAGTAGTGATCGCTAAAGATCCTAACTACATACGAGTCAAACATAACCCCACCGTGTTCTCTTCTCAAAGTGAAAAGAGACAGTCACGGTTACTCACACAGTTGTGTGTTTTACTTCGGATCCTCTGTCAAGTTTTCTACAACCGGACATTAACAAATTCCAATCTGCCACATAACCGTGGGCACGGCTTTCGAAAGATCATAACCCTGCAGGGGTGTTCCAACTTAGCCCATCACAAGCTCTCACGATTAGCTGAAGTGATAAATATAATATCATCACTCCTTATCTTAGGGAAAATCCGATCAGGCTCGGCATCCCGGTAGCACAAGTCATTTCGACAATGGTAAAACAAGTCCAGCAAGACCTCCCGGCGTGCCGACACCCTGATAGTAGCCACGCGTATCTCGTCTCAGGCCACGACCGGATGAGCACAGCGTACAGCAACCGAAGACCCCAGATAACTGGGTGGCACCGCACACGACTCTATTTGGGACCAACACCATCAGCACTGGCCCCCCTGCTATGTAGAATTAAGAATCCTCGGGTAGCGCTAACTCCCTATGCAATTTAATTAAATAAATAAGTTGTTATTATGTGCAAATTAAAACCAATGTTGGGCCTTGCTGGAGGAGTTTTATTCAAAGTCGAACTGTCAAGAGGTCCCCATTTCACCCATCGTGTAAGGAACGCAAAAATCAAGGAACATAATGCCGGTTTATCAGCGCCTAAGGTGGCATGAGTGGAACAAAACACCGAGAAAAAGGCCAAGCCTTCCACCCATGCCCAGTATATAGGTGTGTTAATAATAATTATAGATATTGTGATATATCCAACAACAAGTTCCCTCCTGGAACGAACTTCATCTTCACCTACAACTAACAACGCTATAAGAGGGGCTGAGCAAGCGGGGCTGAGCAAGCGGGTAACATCGCCAAACAGTGGTTTTGCTAGGAAGGTGTCAAGGTTAGAGGTTTCATGGCAACAAGGAGAGGCTGACATAAAAGATGGGTAGCGCGACATGTAACGATAGCATCGAGACAACTAAGCATGGCAATGGTAGTAAAGGTATCCAAGGGTATGATCATCTTGCCTGGGATTCCACAAGGAAGAAGAACAGATCCAGGAAGTAGACGGAGCAACATAGTCGAGCGAATCCTCACAACTCTGGAACGAAACCGAAGCTAACAAGAGAAGCAACCGGAAAGAAACAAACAACACGGTAAACACACATATCATAAACATGGCATACGATGCACATCCAAGTATGATGCATGTCCGGTTTAAATATGCATGGCATGGCAAAGTGCACAAACAACACTACAATTTAAGTGGAGCTCAATATGCAACGAGTTGCATATTGACGAAACACCACATTTATTTATTTAGTTGACTCTCGTTTATTTACAAGACAAGATTAAATGTTTTTAACATGGCAAGAGGTGAAGCATAATAAAACTACACTATTTAGGCAATTTAAATGGGGCCGGAAGAACAACAACAACTCCGGAAAATCCCCATGAGCATGTTTAGCAAATTATAAGCAAACAACAATTAAACAATTTAATGTTGTTAACATGATGCGGATGATATGATCAAATTTATGCAATTTTTATTAAAAGTTGACATGAAGATGATAAGAAGTTTTTGTCACCGTGGTGGAAAGAAAGGGTGCCACGGCAATGATCCGAAATGATGCAACGCAACATCTCGGTTCCGGTAACTCGTTGAGAAATCGGTGCAAAAGAAAGGTGGCGTGAACGATGCGGAACAAGATGAAAGGTGTGTGATCCCGGCTTCCGGGTTCCCACGGGTCGGCGACGAGGCAACCGAGGAACACGACAAAAGATGCTACGGGCACGGTGCAACAAGGGAAAACAACTCATACAACCACAACAAGCATTCCACGAGTCATCCACGGAGTCGTCTCGTTATACCTTCGAAGCGTGCGTTTCGGGGCGGTTCGAGACGTAGAGGAAGAAGGCGTTCACGTTCGGAGAGGAAGTAGCCGTTCCGTAGAGGGAAGTAGTTGTTCACGTCGGTAGCGGCAGTAGTGGTTCCGTTCGTAGTCGTTCGGGTCGTCGTGGTACTCGTTCGGGTCATGAAGAGGTACTTGCCGCAACACTGGGTGTAGTCGTACACGGTCTTGCTGGTCTCGGACTCGGTCGTAGTTGTACATGGTCGTAGACGTTCGGGTATCCGTAGAGGTACACGTGTAGTCGAACTTGGCGGTTCATCGGCGACTCGAAGGGGTACTCGGCGGCCTCGATCCGTAGATGTACGGGTCCAAAATTAGATAAGCTTGTTGTTACAAGGGTGCTTGAGATAACAAAATCAGTAACAAAACAAACAAAACAAAGGGAAAAGCTGCGGGTGACGACAAGCTGGAAAGGACGGGGCCGTCGCGGTGAAGCTGCTTGTGGACGCGGCCTTGGCGAAGCAGACGCGGGGCGGCCGGCGCCCGGCGCTGGAGGAGGTCAGCGGCCTGGGACGGCGGCTACCGGCGCGACTTGGTGCGGCCGGGCTGCTCCCGTGCTGGAAGGAAGCTGGCGCGGCGCAGGGAAACGGAGGAACCAGCGGGAGGGAGAGGCCATGGCGACCTGCGGGCGCTGCCTGGCCGACCTTGGCGACGAGGAGGAAGGAGCTCGTGACAGCGGGCTCCTGCCGCGGCGGAGGAAGGAGGGGCGGCTGGCGGAAGGGACGAAGAAGGGCGCTGCGCTTCGAGGGGCGTGAGAGGAAGGCCCTCTGGCCGGCGCTGGGGCGCGGCTGAGGCGCGGCGCCTTGGCGTCGGGAGGAGCGATGGGGCTTGGGGCGCTCGCGGAATGATGGCGAGGGGCCTGCGAAGCTGAGGACGGCTAGGGGGCGCGAGCGAGAGAGGATCGGGACTCTCGGGCGACGCGAGGAGACAAGGGAGATCGGGCAGAGGGAGATGAGCGTCGGGATCAGGGGGAGAGTGCGGGGCTCGCGCGAGGAGTCGGGTGGCGGCGGTTCTGGGAGAGCGAGGGGACAAGGAGCGAAGCTAGGGTTCGGGAGATCGGTCCAGGAGGCTGCGGGAGTTGGGCCTAGGAGCTGGCCTGGCTGGGAGGAGGAAAGGAATGGCCTGAAGCCTGGCTGCTCTCTTTAACTGAATTTTTGCAGAAAACAAAAGAGAGAAGAAAAGAAAAAAGAGGGAGGTTAGGGAAAAAATAGCACATGGGACTATTTTTCTCGGGCATCATAAAATGAGCACGGTCCGAGAAAAATATAAAAGGCATGATCGGAAAATAATTCAAACATATTTGAATTTAATCAAATGGGTTTGAACTAAGACTTGATTAAGGAAGTGTCCAAAAATGTTCGAATTTTCGGAGGAACCTCGAAACAACGGAAAAGAATTATTGGCAAGGTTTTGGCGGTGAAACTTGAATTAAGAGGCATGGGGAATATTTGCAAGTGTGTTATGGTGAATTCCAACAAACGGAATATTTATTAATATAGCCCCATAAATATTAGGATGATATGTTATAAAGAGAAGACATTCTTCCCTCGATTTAAATGGACCGAAGGCCCACACGATTTATTTATGTTGAGATGCAAAATAAATGACATGATGGCATGATGACATGATGCAATGCAAAATAAATAAAGCAAGCACAACTGAAACACGCGGGCGAACCTTGAACATCTGGAATCTTCGGGAATCTTCTGGGACGTCGGTCTTCGGGCGTCACAAAGTAATCCGAAGGAGTTGAGTAGTGGGCAGTATCATGTGTTCACCACGAGTTTGTGTAAACGAGATCAAAAAGTTTTGAAGCGGGCGGTCCACGCGGTTGAACCGGCGACGCCGCAATTCCTACGCTGGTCAGAGCAGCCCATTGTGTGGAGCAGGGAGGACCACCCGATGCGAGTTGATAATCCGGGCCACTTGGCCTTGGTGGTAGCACCACAGGTGGGTGGCTACAAGTTCACTAAAGTTCTCATGGACGGCGGCAGTAGCATCAATATCTTGTATTATGAGACTTTCCGTCTCATGGGGCTGACGGATAAAAAGCTAAGACAATCAAACACGGTGTTTCATGGAGTAGTGCCAGGAAAATCAGCTTACCCAGTTGGGAAAATTGACATAGAAGTTACCTTTGGAGATGAACAGGATTCCAGGTCAGAGATAATAACTTTCGAAGTCGTCACGTTCCGGAGCCCTTATCATGCTCTGTTCGGGAGGACGGTTTATGCCAAGTTTATGGCTAGGCCGTGTTATGTTTATCTACAGCTCAAGATGCCGGGTCACAAAGGAACAGTCACGGTTCATGGAAGTTGCAAGATTGCATTGGAGTGTGAAGAGGGAGATGCTGCCTATGCGGAGGCAGTATGTGCTACAGAGGAGTTGAAGTTTTACAAGGATAATGTTGATATGGCAGATATGACCCCGTTGAAAAAGCCGACAACGGAGCATGATCCGGCGTTGAAGTTTAAATTGGCAGAGGAGACCAAGCAAGTTGATTTTGTGCCAGGCGATTCATCCAAGCAATTCACTATCAGCGCTAACCTTGATCCCAAATAGGAAAGCGCGCTCATCGAGTTCATCCGTGAGAACCGGGATATCTTTGCATGGAAACCTTCTGACATGCCAGGTATACCGAGGGAACTCGCTGAGCACAGTCTTAACATTGATCCGAAGTTTAAACCGGTCAAACAGTATCTGCGCCGCTTCAACGAAGAAAGGCGCAAGGCTATAGGAGAAGAGGTGGCCAGGCTTTTAGCCGCAGGGTTCATAGTTGAAGTTTTTCATCCGGAATGGTTGGCTAATCCGGTGCTGGTGTTAAAGATGAATGGAAAGTGGAGAATGTGTGTGGACTACACAGACCTCAACAAAGCTTGTCCAACTGATCCTTTTGCTCTCCCTCGCATTGATCAGATCATCGATGCTACAGCAAGATGTGAGCGGCTAAGTTTTTTGGATGCATACTCAGGATAACACCAGATCAAAATGGCAGTTAAGGACCAGGAGAAGACAGCTTTCATAACTCCTTTTGGTGCCTTTTGCTATGTATCTATGCCTTTTGGGCTCAAGAGCGCCCAAGCAACTTATCAGCGTTGCGTACAGAACTGTCTTAAGGGGCAGATAGGGAGAAATGTTCATGCTTATGTGGATGATATCGTGGTGAAGTCAAGAAAGGAGGAGACGCTGATAGAGGACCTCAAAGAGACCTTTGACAATCTACGGGCCTATAAGATGATGCTTAATCCGGAGAAGTGTGCTTTTGGTGTTCCGGCAGGCAAGCTCCTTGGGTTCTTGGTGTCAAACAGTGGAATAGAAGCTAATCCAGAGAAGATCAAGGCAATCACATCTTTGACTAAACCAGCTTGCATTAATGATGTTCAGCGTATCGCTGGCCGGATCACAGCTTTGAGCCGGTTCATTAGCCATTTGGGGGAGAAGGCGATTCCGCTTTATCAGATGCTGAGAAAGACGGATCGGTTTATATGGAGCGATGAGGCAAATGCTGCGTTTGAAGACTTGAAGCGACAGCTGGCAAGGCCACCGGTCCTGGCTGCCCCTGTTGATAATGAGCCTTTGCTGTTATATGTCGCCGCCAACGCACGGGCAGTTAGTGTGGTAATCGTGGTTGAACGCAAGGAAGCAGGGAAGGAATATCCGGTTCAGCGTCCAGTTTATTACATCAATGAAGTACTCATTGAGTCTAAGCAGAGGTACCCACATTGGCAGAAGCTGGTGTATGGTGTGTTCATGGCAAACCGGAAGTTGAAGCATTATTTCCAAGGCCATCCAATAACTGTTGTTAGTTCAGCACCATTGGGGGATATAATCCAGAACGGGGAAGCTACGGGCAGAGTGGCGAAGTGGGCCATTGAGCTCAGCCCACACGAATTGAAATATGTGCCACGCACCGCTATCAAATCTCAGTCATTGGTGGATTTCATCAATGATTGGACAGAACTGCAAACACCAGAAGAGAAGCCGGATCTTACATACTGGACGATTCACTTTGACGGTTCAAGGCAGTTAGAAGGCTCGGGGGCTGGAGTTGTTTTAACTTCCCCGTGAGGTGATAAGTTTTGTTATGTCCTCCGTTTATTGTTTCCTTATACTAATAATGCAGCAGAATATGAAGCATTACTTCATGGCTTGCAGATGGCCAAGGAAATGAACTTGAGTCGGGTCAAGTGTTTCGGCGATTCAGATTTGGTGGCACAACAAGTATCAGGCAAGTGGGATTCAAGAGATCCTCTCATGGCAGCTTACAGACGAGAAGTGGAAGCAGTTGCAGGGTATTTCAAAGGGTATCAGGTGGACCACATAGACCGGCGAAGGAATGAAGCGGCCGATGCTTTAAGCCGGTTGGGTTCACAGCGTAAGTCGGTACCACCGAATACTTTTTTGGATGAGCTGCACAGTCCATCAGTTCAAGTACCGTCGGAGGAAGACTTGGTTGTTCCTGATCCGGAGGCACAGCTAGTTGCGGCACTTCATGTTATTTCGGACTGGACACTACCTTATCTGGCGTATCTAAACCGGGGAGAGCTACCGGACGACAAGATCGAGGCACGACAGATACTCCGGCGTTCTAAGTCCATGACTATTGCAAACGGGGAACTTCATCATCGCAGCGTTTCTGGAGCATTTCAGTGGTGTGTATCAGCTGAGGAAGGTTGTGATATTCTTCGTGAGATCCATGAAGGGGATTATGGTCATCATGCCGGTTCAAAATCCTTGGTGGCTAAGGCTTTTCGACATGGGTTCTATTGGTTGACAGCTCATGCTGATGCGGCGGATCTAGTCCGGAAGTGTGATGCTTGTCAGAAGTTTTCACGACGTGCTCTTGTTCCGGCACAAGAGCTCCGGATGATACCGATAACGTGGCCGTTCGCGACTTGGGGGCTTGATATGGTCGGACCTTTTAAGCGATCCCAAGATCAAATGACTCATCTACTCGTGGCTATGGATAAATTTACAAAGTGGATTGAGGCAGAGCTTGTGAGCAAGTGTGATGCGGCAACAGCGGTTAAATTCATCAAAAAGGTAATTTTCCGATTTGGCTTTCCACACAGCATCATCACAGACAACGGCACCAATTTATCTAAGGGTGAGATGGAAGAATTTTGTCAACGGGAACATATTCGCCTAGACGTGTCTTCTGTGGCCCACCCTCAATCCAATGGTCAAGCTGAAAGAGCAAATCAGGAGATATGCGAGGTATCAAGCCCCGGCTTATGACTCCCTTTCAAAGAACATCGGGGTGCTGGGTTGAGGAGTTATCTTCTGTCCTTTGGAGTATCAATATTACACCCAACCGGTCCACAGGTTACACACCTTTCTTTATGGTATATGGTGCTGAAGCGGTCCTTCCAAGTGATATACGTCATGATTCGCCGAGGGTGACGGCCTATGTTGAAGCGGCCAACGAGCAGGCGAGACAAGACAGTTTGGACCGGTTGGATGAAGAGTGTGATATAGCAGCAGCACGGTCTGCGATCTATCAACAAGACTTGCGCAGATATCACAGCCGCCGGATCAAGACAAGGACGTTCCAGGAGGGAGACTTAGTACTCCGGCTTATACAAGATCAAACAGATATGCACAAGCTATCCCCGCCTTGGGAAGGGCCCTTTGCGGTCAGCAAGAATCTGCACAATGGTTCATATTACCGGGTGGACGTTCGAGAACACAAGGACTCACGGACATCGGAAGAAGAGACAAAGAGGCCGTGGAACATCGCCCTCTTGCGGCCCTAGTATACTTTAGCCATGAGCTCCACTTTATCCTATGTATATATTATGATTAATGAATAAACCGGCACCCTCGGTAAACCGGGGGCTCAGCCTTTTTTCCAATACAAGTATCTTATGGTGACAACCATACATTTCTTATCATATGTCATATTTCAAAACACTTCGATCGGTTTAAACTGATTGTGCAGGGCATATATACTCTGGAGCAATAACTCACCGAAGGGATTGCTGTTCAAACATAGGTCGTATTCGGAACAAAGAAGACATGACATAAAGGCCCTCTGGATGGTACCCGCATCCAGTGATTGGCTAAGTTTCTCCTATGGTTGTACCCGAACCATAAAGGCCCTCTGATTGGTACCCGCATCCAGTGATTGGCTAAGTTTCTCCTATGGTTGTACCCGAACCATAAAGGCCCTCTGGATGGTACCCGCATCCAGTGATTGGCTAAGTTTCTCCTATGGTTGTACCCGAACCATAAAGGCCCTCTGGATGGTACCCGCATCCAGTGATTGGCTAAGTTTCTTCTATGGTTGTACCCGAACCATAAAGGCCCTCTGGATGGTACCCGCATCCAGTGATTGGCTAAAGTTTTATATGGCCAGCAGGGGGCAGGATTGTACCCGAATCCTAGCTTAACCCCTGTTGGTTATATCCGGTTCCTATGGATGGCACCCAGATCCATAAGGCCCTCTGGATGGTACCCGCATCCAGTGATTGGCTGAACCTTGCTTTGAGCCTGGCAGCTCATAAAAAGCCTCGACTACATGGTTTTATTTGCAAATTTGCATTTCTGGTATTTATGTTTTATGGTTGTTTGATCCGGAATGGGACAACTCCAGAGTTGACCATGTATCTTCAAAAAGTCTGGGTCATGAACACCAGCATAAGTTCAAAAGTCTGGGTCATGAACACCAGCAAAAGTTCAAAAGTCTGGATCATGAACACCAGCATAAGTTCAAAAGTCTGGGTCATGAACACGAGCACAAGTTCAAAAAGTCTGGGTCATGAACACCGGCATAAGTTCAAAAAAGTCTGGGTCATGAACACCAGCATAAGTTCAAAGGCTGGGTCATAAACACCAGCAAGAGTTAAACCGGCATTCATCATAAACCGGAACAATCATTAGGCAGAAGCCAAGACAGAAAGCCAAGAGCTTCAGCAGAATCATTAGGCAGAAGCCAAGTCAGAAAGCCAAGAGCTTCAACAGGATCATCGGGCAGAAACAAAGTAAGAAGCCAAGCATGATCTAAACCGGTAGCTTCTATAAGACCCGGGATTATTATTGGGTCTATCAAAAGGCTCCCTTAAAAATGGCAAATTTCGCCGGATTAAGAGTATCAAGCATACTTGATCTCAGGTATAAAGTTATTTCTGATACAAACATACAATTGTTTGATATATTGTGAGAGCAATTTAATTTGTCCAGTGGTAAACCGCTAGGACATATTTTCAGTGTTATCTATGCAGGAACATATAATATGCAGAATAAACCATATCAGATCAGATTTAAATTGGCAACGTCAGAACAAGAAGTTGGAATATCCGGATCAAGGACGAATAATGTTTTATACTATCCTATTACAAGGCATAGCAAGCCTGAACGAATTAAAGATTGTCCAGCAAAATGAGACTGCAACTACAAAGGCATACTATGATCTACGCTTCTTCCTGCTGCGATGGCTGGGGATCAACTTGTTCCGGAGTCTCCTCCTCTTCTTGAAGCGGCTGGAAGTCAGGGATGCACCAATCGATTTTTGTTAAAGCACGAAAGTACATCTCTTCATTGATGAGTTCAGACGGATCAATATCTGGGGTGAAAGTATGAGGTCGCACTGGTGGGATTAGATTGACGGTATCATAAACCTGCCGATCCACCCGCTCGTTCTGTAAATCATACCCCGGATGATACCTAGACAAGTCTGATTCGGCAGCAAGCTTGCTAGCGAGAGGACGCATCTCCTTCGTCAAGGCGTGGAGATCTTTTGCAGTAAAAGCTGGTCCGTCTTCTTTAGTATTGGGATACCCATTCAAAGCTTCTTCCGGATCAAAGTCTGGAACCCACGCTTTCGCTCTGGTAAGCGCCATGAGGGAACCGGCTCGAGCAGCAGACTTATTAACTTCTTCCAAGCGCATTGGCAAGACAGACAGTTTCTCTAATGTACCTTGGATGGTAGTAGGGGCCGGTTTATTGAAAGATGTTGCGCTTATGATCCTTTGAGCGCCGGAATACAGCTGCTCGACCAAAGTATAACACGCCTTGAGTTTTTTCCGTAAATCATCCCCAAGATGGGTGACACGGCGCCCTGTATATGGTTATCACAGTTAAACCGGAACGGATTAAAGATTGCAAGGATAAAAGCAGGAATACAAATTAAGTACTTACCGAAGACAGCAGAAGTCATCAGTTCTATTTGCCGCTTTAAACCGGTTAACTCTTCAGTCACCGGATTAAGGGCTTCCTCAGCGTCCTTTGCCCTTTTTTCCAGATCATTCTTCTGAACCTCAAAGGCGGTCCGCTCCTCTTCAAAGAATTTCTTCAGCTGTTCAGCAGTCTTTAAGCTCAGTGCCAAGTCTTTCTTGGCCTTAGAAGCAGCAGACTCCATTTCAGCAAGTCTGTTCCGGAGTTGAGTGATCTCTTCAGCTCTCCGGTTCAAGTCAGCCTGCAATAAAAATCAAGTGGAATAAAAGCAAAAGTCAGACAAGTCTCAAGCACACAAACAAGTTGTCTACTTGACACTTGGGGGCTAATGGGCAGTTGAAGCGTCAAACAATAGCAATTCAAAGACAAGTCTCAAGCACACAAACAAGTTGTCTACTTGACACTTGGGGGATAATGGATAGTTGAAGTATCAAAGGAAATATTCAGACAAGTCCCAGGCACATAAACCGAGTTATGCCCTTGGCACTTGGGGGCTAATGTAAGATCATTTGTTAAATCAGGAAGTACCGGTTCACCTTCTGGACGTAGCTAAACCGGAACTTGGGGGCTACTATGATATAGACAGAAGCACATCAAAAGCAAAGGATTACCTCATACTTGTCCTTCATCATGTTAACCAAGCCCACTTCATAGTCTCGACTGCTATGAAGCCGGTTCAAGTACCCGGAATAGAGCTCCTGGGCACTCATGTCGGCAAAACTAGACAACTCTGTACTCCATTTACCCCTTTCTTGATGCAACTTCTCCGCTTTAGCCGTATGTTTGGCTAGGACAGTGGGCTCAGCAGGAGCGGTGTAAGCTGTGCCGGTTACTTGAACTTCCGGAGAAGCAGTCGTTGGTGGTGGGGTCGCAGTGTGAACCGGACTAGCAGGAGCCGGACTAGTCCGAGGAGAATTGGCCCGGGCAGGATTTGCCGGTTCACGAACGTTCTCAGTATTGGGATTCTCAGGTGCAGTGGTATGATCCATAGGAGCGGGATCTTCAAGTGGCATTGTGGGCTCGCCTTCTGGAGGGACGGTTGTATCCGGATCAACCGCCGGATCATCAGTAGCAGCCTCAGCAGTTGTTTTGTTGGCCTTTGCCCTTTTGCTGGGTTTAGGTTTGCTGAAAGAAATTGGAAAAATAAGTTAGAACTGTAAAGCAAAGTGCAATCATAAACCGGATAAATTAAAAAGACTTACCCTGGGACAGTTTTCACGGGTGGGAGTTGTGTGGCAGTTGATTCGCCGGAAGAAGATAAAGGAGTATCCTGATAATTAGGGTCAGACGGTTTAAGTGGTTTGCGTATAAGCCCGGCCTTGGGGTGAAGAAGAGTTGGAGAGAGTATAACCTCAGAGCGGCGCCTCCGAGCCGGAGTAAGAGAAATTCCAGACGATTCAACTGCAAGGCCACTATGGCGGGTAGTCCAGCGAAGGGCTTCATGTTGCTGTTTCTTCAAAAGAAAATTGGGATCCAGTTGAGCATAAGGGTGAGAAAACTGATATTTCCAGACTGTCCGACGAATTTTTGGTGGAGGTGGTTCTGAATCTGAAGAAAGAATAGTTACCTCAATTTCTGCCGGTTTGTCTCCTTCAGCCAACTCCTGCGAAAAGTTACCGTTAAACACAAATATGGATAAAAAGTAAATAAATCATAGTCGGGTTAATTCATACCTGAGAGTCCGGATCATCATCTTCAGCATGTGAACCGGAACCAGCAGCCGCCTTTCTCTTCTTGATAACATAAGCCTTCCGGCTTGGCAGTTTTCCAGCCTTCCCCTGAGGTTTCCTCTTCCAAAAAGGATCATCAGCCTATTCAAAAGGTGAAAAGTAATTGAAAGAACGGTTTAAAGGAACGGATTACAAACATACGAAAGAGAGCAAGACTTACTGCAGGCAGCTTGTTCTTCTTATAATACGGAGCCAATCCAGTTTGGTTGCATTCTTCCAAAGAGACATTGAGCATCTTTTTAGCAGACTCAATGACTTCCGATTCAGAAAGTTTGTCTTTAGAAAACCGTTGAGGATCATCCGGTTTACCAGAATATTTACACATCAGACTCGGGCGTCGACTCAGAGGAAGGATACTCCAAGAAAGCCACCAGCGCATAAAATCAATTCCGGTCAAACCGTTAGCCATAAAGGCTTTCAACCTGGCAAGTTGAGAAGCAAACCGGGGCCGCTCTGAGGAGCTGAGGCGCTGCAGCAAGGGGTGATCCTCCGGAAGACAGTGCTCGCGATAACCCGGCAGTGGGTTTTCCCCTTCAGGTGAAGTGTCAATGCAATAAAACCAAGACTTGTTCCAATCCTTGGGGTGCGTGTGGAGAGCGGCATGAGGAAAGACTACATCTCTTCTCTTCTGAATGCTGACCCCGCCCAATTCTTGATGAGGTCCGCTGGTAAACTCAGTTCGCCGGTTCAAGTGGAAAAAATCCCTGAGCAGGTCGACTGATGGCTCTTCTTGCAAATAAACCTCTGAGAAAACTTGAAAATCGCAGATGTTGGAAATAGAGTTGGGACCTATGTCCTGAGGGTGGAGTTGGAAAGCAGCAAGCACGTCCGGGAAGAACTTTGAACCGGGAGGAGTGAAACCTCGAGCTATGTGGTCTAAGAAGACAATAACCTCCCCCTCTCTGGGAGTAGGAGGACATTCATCTCCTAGAGCCCGCCATTTTAAAATGGACTGAGGGCCTACAGTACCAACTGTAGCAGCATTGACTAAATCTTCTTCCGTAACGACGGAAGGAACCCAGTTGCAAGAGACAAACTGTTTGGCCATAGCAACAGAAGAACAAGTGCTGAAAGGGTAAAGTGTAAACCCGGATTATTCGAGTACAGTGGCATAAACCAGAAGACATATGCAAAGATCACGCAACGGTTTAGACAAGGGACTAATGATATAGCTAACCCGGCAGTAAGCAGGAAAACGTATTACTACCGGTTCATGATAAAAAAAGAAAAGTTAAACCGTCGCGTTCGTCATTGAATTTTTACAGAAGCAGCATATGATTGTTTAAACCGGAGAATACTTTACAGATCTACAGAGGTGAAGAAACAAGTTTTTGCGGACAGCTAAAGCATAACAGATCTGAACACTCAGGAAAAACAAAAACAAATACGCTACTATTGCAAGAACTGGGGGGGTCATATTCAGAGCAGACAAATTTAAAGGTTGAATCTAAAGGACGAGATCTAAAGTATACAGCAGCGGAATAGAGGCAAGTTTTAAGGGCAAGATCTAAAGGCTGACATTACTGAGAACTTGGTGCCTAGGATGAACAGTTGAAGCTTTCACTGAGGATTAATGGCAGAGGCGCGAGAAGAACCCTAGAGCTATAGATCTATAGCGAAGAAGATGAAGTACCTGGAACAGTAAGAAGGGGCGGCGGAGATTCGCTGGTCGCACTTAGGTTGATGCAGCGGCCGGCGGAGGCGAGCTTGATGGACGACGACGGAGACTTGAGTTCGGGCGATGGAGGAAGAAGAACGAACGGAAGGTGAATGAGGAAGAGTTGCAGCGGTATTTATAAAGGGGCAGAGAACGAAACGGCAGGCACCAGATTTGAGGAGGCAAAAAATCGGATAAAGATTCCCTGTCGCCTCGATTCTCGGGATAGCCTTTAAACAAAGGTGATAGATAGTTGGGCGCGTTAAATGCGGAAGTGATGTCACGGTCAAAATTAAGTGATTTTCAAGGATGACGTCATGGCCGGTTTACAAAAATGAGAAGACACAAGAAGGAAGATTATGCAAGACTGGGAAGATTGATATGAACAAGTTCAAATCATTCTGGGGCCTAATGTCAGGGATATTACTAGCAGGTATGAACCGGCTAGTGTAAACCGGATTATGGTAATATAGTTGTATCATTGTAATACTTAGTAGAGGCTACGGCCCATGAGATCTTAGGGCCCGTGTGTAGAGTTACGGTTTGTAAACCTCCTGATCGTGTAACTTGAGAGATAAGGAAGAAAGAGCAGAGACCGAGGCGGACACAAGTATGAGCCGGCCTCGGGACTCTGTAAACCGGACCGGGCGTCGCCTCTATATAAAGGGACGACCCGGCGACGGTTCAGGGACAAGCCAGAAACAACCTGTCGAGACACAGGCAAGCGATCCGCTCCCTGTTCATCGACGCCCAAGCAATACCAAACCAAACTAGACGTAGGCTTTTACCTTCATCGAAGGGGCCGAACTAGTATAAACCCTCTATGTCCTTTGTGTGCTTTTAACCCCTTCAAGCTAACCCATGCGATGGTTCCATTATCAAGTCCGTTAAACCGGACATCTGCCGTGTTAATTCCATTACAAGAGGGGTATTAATATGCAAAATGGATCTGATCATATGATCATCCACTAAGTAAACCAACTAGCATCAACTACAATGAGTAATCAACACTACTAGCAACCTACAGGTACCAATCTAATGTTTTGGTACAAATATTGGATACAAGAGATGAACTAGGGTTTGACAGGAGATGGTGCTGGTGAAGATGTTGATAAAGATAACCCTCCCCAAGATGGTAGAGTTGTTGATGATGACGATGGCAATGATTTCCCCTCTCGGAGGGAAGTGTCCCCGGCAGAACAGCTCCGCCGGAGCCCTAGATTGGTTTCGCCAATGTTCCGCCTCGAGATGGTGGCGCTTCATCCCGAAAGCCTCCTTATGACTTTTTCCAGGTCAAAACACCTCATATAGCAGAATATGGGCATCGGGGGGTCACCAGGTGGCCTACGAGGCAGGGGGCGCGCCCAGGGGGGCGCCCCCCACCCTCATGGTCGTTGGGTGGCCCCCCTCCTGTACTTCTTTTGCCAGATATTTTTTATATTTTCCGAAACGCAGTTTCGTGGAGTTTCAAGGCTTTTTGAGTTGTGCAGAATAGGTCTCCAATGTTTGCTCATTTTCAGCCCAGAATTCCAGCTGCCGGCATTCTCCCTCTTCATGTAAACCTTGTAAAATAAGAGAGAAAGGGCATAAGTATTGTGACATAATGTGTAATGACAGCCCATAATGCAATAAATATTGATGTAAAAGCATGATTCAAAATGGACGTATCAACTCCCCCAAGCTTAGACCTCGCTTGTCCTCAAGCGAAAGCCGATACCAAAAAATATGTCCACATGTTTAGAGATAGAGGTGTCGATAAAATAAAATACGGACATGAAGGCATCATGATCTTTCTTATAACAGCAACATATATAACTTGTCATATGATTTCTTATGCTAAAGTAGCAATCCATTCACAATGTCAAGTATGAATCAGAAACTTCATTGAAAACTAACAAACTATGATCTCAGTGATTGAAGCAATTGCAATTTATTGTAACATCAGTAAGAGTCAATATTAGAGCTTTTTAGCTAGTCCACATATTCAACTATCATTTAGTCTTTCATAATTGCTGCCACTCATGCAATACTTATGGGTATGGAGTTTTAATCGGACACAGAGAAAGATAGGGGCTTATAGTGTTGCCTCCCAACCTTTTACCTCAAGGGTAATGTCAACAATATTAGTTCATGATAGCTTACATCCAAGTGGGTATATATGTCAAGATCTTTTCAACACAATGTGCTTGCCAAAGGATAAAACATGGAAAAGGAAAGGTGAAGATCACCATGACTCTTATAAGATAAGAACAATAGATAGGCCCTTCGCAGAGGGAAATAGAGGTTTCATGTGCTTTTATGGTTGGATGTACAAAATCTTAGCGCAAAAGAACGTCACTTTATATTGTCACTTGTGATATGGACCTTTATTATGCAGTCCGTCGCTTTTATTGCTTCCATATCACAAGATCTTATAAAGTTTATTTCCTCCACACTAATAGATCATACATGTTTAGAGAGTTGCAACAATGACAACTTACTTGAAGGATCTCACTCAATCCATAGGTAGGTATGGTGGAGTCTCATGGCAAAACTGGGTTTAAGGATGTATGGAATCACAAGTAGTATCTCTACTTGGTGCAAGGAGTTTGGCTAGCATGAGGGGCAAAGGCAAGCTCAACATGTTGGATGATCCATGACAATATACTTTGTTTCAGATATAAGAAAACATAACCCATTACGTTGTCTTCCTTGTCCAACATCAACTCTTTAGCATGTCATATTTTAATGAGTGCTCACAATCGTAAAAGATGTCCAACATAGTATATTTGTATGTGAAACCTCTCTTTCTTTATAACTTCCTATTAATTGCAACGATGAGCAAAACTATGTTTGTTAACTTTGAACAACTTTTATTCATCATACTCTTTATTTGTGAAGTCATTACTATCCATAAGATCAATATGATATTTTTTATACTTTTTTCTTTCTTTTGTCTACTCATGATCATAGTGAGAAAATCAAGCCCTTGACTCAACACTAATCTTTATTATATAGCTCACGGACTCGATTACAAATGTAAAGATAAAAAAACAAAAACTCACAGCCAGATCATACGAAACTTTATTCTACTAGACCAAGATATTACCAAAAGGATCGAACTAAGAAAAAAGGTAAAGATAGGAGTGATGGTGGTACGATACCGGGGCACCTCCCCCAAGCTTGGTAGTTGCCAAGGGTAGTGCCCATACCCATGTGATTATGTCTCTTTCTTCGGGGGTGATGATGATGGAGGCTTGTCCCTTAATTTGTGCTTGAGGATAGAATTTTGCTCCTTTAGGTCACCGATCTCTTGCTCAAGGCTTACTATCTTTCTGCATAGTTCCTGTTTGTTCTCCTGCAAGAGGCGAAAAGGGATAAACTCGATCTTAGGTTTATTTACTCTATGTGGGAGACTTGACTTCTTGAACTCCACATGCATGTCCCCATGTTGAGGTAGCGGGACTTCGTCTTCGTCTGAGCTCGTCTCTTCCTTTCCCCTAGGAGCATAGTCTTGTTCTTCTTCTATGGTCCAACCACAATGCTCCAGGTCCCCGTAGACCTTAGGGTCTGCAAGGTAACGAACCACATAGCTTTCTCCCTCAGAATCCTGGGATGACATGTTGCTCAAATCTGCGGCAGAAACAGCTCGAAACAAAAACAGAAGATATTCGCGTGGTGTGGTGCTCAAAACCTTTGGGAGATTATATAATGCATTTTTACCAACCGAAAGAAGTAAAGTGCAAGAAAACGGAGTCCGGAGGGCACATGAGGTGCCCACGAGGCAGGGGCACGCCTAGGGGGGTAGGGCGCGCCCTCCACCCTTGTGGACGCCTCGTGTCCTTCCCAGACTACCTTTTATTTTTCTATTTTTCTAAATATTCCAAAACGGTGAAAATTTGCCATTATAACTATTTTGGAGTTGGTTTACTTACCGTACCACATACATCTTCCTTTTTGGAGTCTGAATCATTCTGGAAAGTGTTCCTTATGTATTCCTCTGGGGTTATGGTTTCAATAACATTGGTTTCAACATTTATAGAATTACCTGAGATATAATGTTTGATTCTTTGACCGTTCACCACCTTCGGGTTTGTGCCTTCGAAGTTGTTGATTTTTATGGCACCAGAATGAAAGACCTCCTCGATAATGTAAGGACCTTCCCATTTAGAGAGGAGTTTTCCTACAAAAAATCTTAAACGAGAGTTGTATAGCAAGACATAATCACCTACGTTAAAACTCCCGCTTTTGTATCCTTTTGTCATGCCATCTTTTAACTTTTTCTTTAAACAGTTTGGAATTTTCATAGGCTTGGGTTCTCCATTCATCTAGTGAGATGATGTCAAATAACCTCTTCTCGCCGGCAAGTTTGAAATCACAATTGAGCTCTTTAATAGCCCAATATGCCTTATTTTCTAGCTCAAGAGGTAAGTTACATGCTTTTCCATAAACCATTTTATATGGAGACATACCCATAGGATTTTTTGTATGCAGTTCTATAGGCCCATAATGCATCATCAAGTTTCTTGGACCAATTCTTTCTAGATCTATTAATAGTCTTTTGCAAAATTAATTTCAGCTCTCTGTTACTGAGTTCTACTTGACCACTAGACTGTGGGTGGTAAGGGGATGCAACTCTATGATTAACATCATATTTAGCAAGCATCTTACGGAAAGCACCATGAATAAAGTGTGAACCACCATCAGTCATCAAGTATCTAGGGACTCCAAACCTCGGAAAAATAACTTCTTTAAGAATCTTAATAGAGGTGTTGTGATCAGCACTACTAGTTGGAATAGCGTCTACCCACTTAGTAACATTATCAACAACAACTAAAATATGTGTATACCCATTAGAGGAAGGAAACGGTACCATATAATCAAAGCCCCAAACATCAAATGGTTCAATAATGAGTGAATAATTCATAGGCATTTCTTGACGTCTACTAATATTACCAATTCTTTGACATTCATAACAAGATAAGACAAGCTTACGGGCATCCTTGAAGAGAGTAGGCCAATAAAAACTGCATTGCAGTACCTTGATGTCGGTGTACAAAAAGGGGGGTACACTTTTTGTACCCCTATGACTGTGCACGGGCAGTCTGAGCCACGGGCACCGATGCACCAAGCAAGGCTAGGGAGGTAAGGCAGGGTAAGACTAAAGCCCAAAGCCAAGACCACAAAGAGCAAAGGGACGAAGCGGGTTCCCCTGGCAAGATCCTTGTCGGGAGCCAGTTTTAGCAGCCCCGGCAAGATCCTTGCCGGGGCCGGCTTTAGCTGCCCGGGCAAGACCCTTGCCGCGGCAACTCGGCCCACGCCTATGGAGCGAATCACCCTTCAGTCCACCACCCCCATGCGGCAAGGATTCGGGAGACATCCCCGTAGTGGGATGCAGATCTTTGTGAAGACATTCAAGATCAGATACGTACTAAGAAGACGACGACCCTTGGCGGGATCCTAGCCATGGAAGACCACAAGACCTCCGGAAAGCACCTTGCCGGGGATGGCAGCAGACGCCGCGGCAAGACCCTTGCCGGGGCCCCGGCAATGCTCTTGCCAAGGACATCCGCAGGACCACCATCAGGCCCACGCCAACTGGACTTCCACCACCGTATGCAGCTGCCGACCCAACCAGCTGGGCAGGCACCTACGTGGCGACATGCAGATCTTCGTGAAGACCCACCATTGCTCCACCTCAGCTGCTTGCCTACCTACATGGCATCTCAGGCATCGCTGGCCAGGGCGCGTTTCGACACGAGAAGGAGCAGTGACAGACAAGGCGGATCTCTCCCTCGTCCCCGATAAAGCAAGGACACCTAAGCAAGATGCATTAAATGCACCTTGTCATGTAATGCGAGGGATAACCTCGCATCACTGTACCCTTTCCACCTCCTGTGTGCCACTGTGGCGACCCCTTTCCCTATAAAAGGAGGCCCGAGGTGACCAACAGGAGGATTCGGCTTTTTGGAGCCCTCACGCCCCATAGCTAGCTAAAGAACACAGATATACAATCCACCAAAGCAGGAGTAGGGTTTTACGCATCCTCGCGGCCCGAACCTGGGTAAACGAACCGTGTGCTATCTGTTTGATCCGCTCTTCTCTCAACCCCGCGCCCCGCAACCATAGTAGGGATTCTTGTGATCCCATAGGTGTCATTCCAATACACCGACATCTTTGGCGCGCCAGGTAGTGGGCGCAGTTGTGAGAATCGGCTTTAGCAGTTAGTTCGACGCTTCTTCATCATCATGGCGCCCAAGAAGAAGACGACGGTGGCGGTTGGCCAGTCGGAAGCCGGACAACCCGTCCCGACGCGGGCGAGTAGCGGACCGGTCGTGGAAAGGACCCGGGGCGCTGCACGCGAACACCAACACCGTCCCAGCAGCCAGAGTTTGGGAGGCGGCGATGTTTGTGCGCCTGGTAACGGGCCACACACCGCCAAATCCATCGACGGAGCCAGGCCCTCCGCGGGTGGCGCGGGGCCTTCCAGGATCGCTGCCGCATCACCCGAAGGCGACGCAAGGGCCTCCAGGACTCCCACGCCGGCGCCAACAGCGCACTCCTCCCAAGCAGCACGCGACGAACGGCGTCATCACGCCGAAGATCCCGGGCGTCGCCGCGGGAAGAGCCCCGAGCGCCACTCCTGAGACGTAGAAGACCTGCCCGCCCGCCGAAGCGCTGGTGAAAACGGCATGCGACAGCGGGATCGTGATGGAGCTCCTCCTGACATGGTCTGGGGTCGAAGCGCGTCAAGGTCCGTGCAGGTTTCGCTACCGCTAACCCCAGCAGAAGCCCTGGCGCGCGCGCAGTTTGTCCTCGACTTTCCTCCCGTTACGGGGAAACTCGACGAATGGAGGGCCACCATCCGAAGCCTTGTCGCAGTCGCCAACAAGGATGAACCAAGTCCAGCGAGGCCCACGGGTCGACGCTCCGATGGGGTCCCACGCACCGGTGGCGGGAGGACCGGCAGAACCGTGGCCACGGTGCATTCGCCTCCTCCTCGCCCGGTACCGGGTGTGTCGACTCGTCGAGACGTCGCGGGTGACGCCATCTCCATAGCGTCGTCCGACCCACGGACCCACGGCAACCAGCGTCAAGTTCTTCGGGAGCAAGCTCATGAAGACGCTCGAACCACCATTGAGCGCTGGCACGGAGCACGCCACCAGTCAGACAGGCGAGCAGGGCCTGCTGTGAGCCGCCCAGCACCGGAGAGCCCTGGAGGTCTACCTTACGAGGTAAGCTGTCCGGCTTTTACCCGTTTGCTGCGGCAGTTCCAGTGGCCCACTCACTGCACCTTCAAGCCTGACGTTGGCGAGAATTATAATGGCAAGACCCACCCGTCGGAGTTCCTCAGCATCTACACCATCGCGATGCAAGCTGCCGGAGCCCGCGACGATAAGGTGCTTGCGAATTACTTCCCATTGGCTCTTAAACCCAACGCCATGTCGTGGTTGATGCACTTGCCGATAGACTCTATTTCCTCCTGGTTGGATTTGTGCCATGAGTTTGTTGGCGCCTTTACTGGAGGTCACCAAGCCCATGGCCAAGCAAGTGACCTGCACTTCATTCCCCAGAAGGAAGGTGAGAGTCTGTGCAAGTATATATAGAGGTTCAACCGGGTACAATACAATATCCCTGACGTTCACCCAGCCGCCATCATCAACGCGTTCCATCAGAACGTGCATAACCGCAAGATGCGCGAAATGCTGGCGATGGCCAAGGTGAAAGATGTGGCAGAACTCTATGTCCTTGCTGACAAATGTGCCCGGGCTAAAGAGGGAAGGAAGTACCCCGGCGAAAATGCCGGCGTGGAAACCGACTCTTCAGATGAGGATACTGCCGCCCCGGCGAAGAAAGGCCGGCGCCGCAATAGGAAGCGCAAGGGTAAATCCGTGCTTGCCGTCGAGGGATCTGATGACGCCGGCTCCGCCAAGAAAACCAGGGCAGATGACCCCGGCAAGGAAATTGCCAGGTGTGTCGCCTGCTGGGCCTTGGCGGCTGCCGAGAAGCCAGAAAACTCCGACAAGCAATACTGCGAGATCCATCGCACCAAAGGCCATGATCTCCAGAACTACGGACAGGTTGAGCTCCTTGCTGAGAAGTAGAGGGCTGAATATGAGAGGCGGGACAAGGAGAAGGGCCAGAACGGTGCTGAGGGGTCCGGCAAGAAGCGCGATGGCCAAGCAGGCCGTCGCGGCAAGGATAAACAGTAGGAGAGGCCCGCCCGGGGCCATGACAGAAAGCCAGAAGATGACGATCACGAAGAGGACGACGAGTCTGGCGACCAAGAGTTTCAGAAAGCCATGGAGGCCATGTGCGTCGATGGCGGCGCCTCGCTGCATACTTCTCACCCCCAGCTTAAACAGTGGGTGCGTGAGATTACAGCGGCGGAGCCGTCATTTGGTGCCCAAAAGCCGCTGAAATGGTCCAGCACGCCTATCATTTTTGACACTGAGAATCACCCAGATCGCACTATTACGGTCGGGCGCTTGCCGCTGTTGGTTTGGGGCCGATCTGAACTTAATCTCGCCTACCGTGATCGAGAAGCTACAGATTCCTGACGGAGACCTCGAAGAGATAGGCACGTTTCAGGGGGTCAACCTGGGGAGAAGTCAACCAAAGGGGAAGGTCATGCTGCCCGTGACTTTTGGAAGTGACTTGAACTACAGGACAGAAAGGATCGTGTTCGATGTCGCCAAGATCCCCTTGCCCTACAATGGGATCCTTGGCCGCCCAGTGCTGGCCAAGTTCATGGCGGTGTCACACTACGCCTACAACACCCTGAAGATGCCAGGACCTGTGGCGGTCATCACCATCCCCTCCGATAAGAAAGATGCGCTGATTTGCGCTGACCAACTATACCAACAAGCAGTTGCAGCAGCTGCCGCCACTAGGGCACTTGCTCCTGCCATTGGAGCCCCGGGGGGGAAGAAGAAGAAGAAGACCGGTGATACCTCGGGCACCCACTCCTGCAAGCGCACCTCTTCGGAGTGTCGTGCTCCCGTCGAGGACGTGCCATAGAGCTCCACCGGCAAGAAGAAGAATAGTGAGACCTCGGACACCCACTCCGGCAAGTGCACCTCTTCGGAGTGTCGCGATCCCATCGAGGACATGCCGGAGAGCCCCACCGGTAGAAACAAGAAGTCCAGGGCCACACCGCCGAGAACCAAGAAGGTTTCCGTCAAGGAGGACGGCACAGGGGGGCTTTCACCATAAGCTCCACCCTTGACGACAAATAGGAAGGCACGCTCGTCACCTTCCTGCGGGCAAATGTCGATGTGTTTGCATGGCAAGCATCCGACATCCCCGGCGTTCCCAAGGAAATGATTGAGCACCACCTTGCTGTCAGGAAGCAAGCATTGGGACGACAAGAGTTCATCACAGAGGAGATCCGGAAACTAGAAGCAGCGGGTTTGGTAAGAGGAGTGCTCCATCCAACGTGGTTAGCCAATCCAGTGGTAGTGCGCAAGGCGAATGGGAAGTGGAGGCTGTGTATTGATTACACATATGTCAATAAGGCTTGTCCTCAAGACCCCTTCCCGTTGCCGCGCATCGACCAGATTGTTGACTGCACGGCTGGGTGTGACCTGCTGTCATTCCTCGATGCCTACTCTGGCTACCACCAGATCTTCATGACAAGAGAAGACGAAGAGAAGATTGCATTCATCACCCCATGTGGTACATATTGTTTCGTATGAATGCCTGTCGGGTTGAAGAGTGCTGGCTCAACGTTTGCAAGGGCAGTCCAGATTGGTTTTGAACCCCAACTCCATAGAAATATGGAGGCTTATATGGATGATATAGTGGTCAAAACGAAGAACAGGGCAACCCTTATACCGGATTTACAAGAAACATTTGCACACCTACTCAAGATCAATCTCAAGCTAAACCTTGAGAAGTGCGTCTTCGGCGTCCCGTCCGGCAAGCTTCTCGGGTTCTTTGTGTCACGGCATGGGATAGAGGCCAATCCGGACAAGATCAAAGCTATGGAACAGAAAGCACCCAAACTGGTCAAGGATGTGCGTTGGCTTGCTGGCTGCATTGCCGCCATGAGCAGATTCATTTCCAAGTCTGCCGAGCGTGCCCTTCCCTTTTTCAAGGTTTTGAAAAAGGCAGGCCCAATGGAGTGGACACGAGAAGCCGAAGCAGCACTACAAGATTTGAAGAGGTATCTTTCCTCCATGCCAGTACTAGTTGCGCCTAGGCCACAAGAACCATTGCTGCTATACCTGGTGGCAATGAACCAGGTGGTCAGCGTTGCACTAGTGGCACAGAGAGAAATTGATGACAAGGTGATAGCAGCGACAGAGCCTGATGCCATTGGTGCAGAGACGACACAGACGGTTGGAGTGCCGCCAAGGAAGAAAATGATGCAGCACCCGGTCTACTTTGTTACCTCCCTCTTACAGGGGGCTAGGTCGAGGTACTCCGGTGTGTAGAAATTGCTCTTCGGCCTTCTTATGGCCTCGAGGAAGCTGCGTCACTACTTCCAGGCACACGAGATCACTGTCGTCACTCGCGTCCCTCTTCAACGGATATTGCACAATCCAGATGCAACGGGAAGAATTGTAGAGTGGGCACTGGAGCTGTCCAGCTTCGGCCTCAAGTTTGTAAGTACCTTGACGATTCAAAGCCGAGTCCTGGCGGAGTTCGTTGCAGAATGGACCGCGATGCCTGATGAAGAAGCCCAAGAAACTGCTCTCCCCGGCAGAGAGGTGAGTTGTGACTGGATCATGTACTTTGATGGAGCTTTCTCCTTACAGGGCGCCGGGGCTGGCGTACTGCTTGTCGCGCCCACTGGAGAGCACCTCAAGTACGTGGTCCAGATGCACTTCCCCAGGGAGGTATCAACGAACAATACTGCCGAATATGAGGGGCTGCTTGCTGGTCTCAGGATGGCGGCAGACCTCGGAATCAAGAAACTCATTGTCAGCGGTGATTCGCAGCTTGTCGTCAAACAAGTCAACAAAGATTACCAGAGCCCGCTGATGAAGGCCTACGTCGATGAAGCGAGAAAGCTGGAAGAGCGCTTTGATGGTATACAGGCGGATCACGTTCCCCGAGCAGAGAACGACATCGCTGATTACCTGTCAAAGCGTGCTGCCCTCAAGTTACCTGTGGAACCAGGTACCTTTGTGCTTCAGCTTTCTCAGCCATTCGTTGATCCACATCAACAAAGCAAAACAAGAGGACGAAATCAGGGCCCGGCAAGTACTTTCCCGCCGAGCTCCCCGGAGCCGCCGGCAAGGATGTTGCTGGGGACACTGAGCCCGCCACGGGACGGCTAGCTCCGGCGGAGCTTCAAGCTCTTGCCGTCGAGACAGCCGCTCCTATAGCGGAGGAAATGCCTTTAGTCCTCGCCGTCGAGCCCCAGGCTCCAGCGTGGGCACAGCATACCGTCCAATTCCTCCAAACTGGGGAACTTCCTGAGGAGCAGAAAGAATCGGAAAAAGTAGCCCGTCAATCTACTGTGTACCAGTTCGACGATGACGTCCTGTACAGAAAGAGACCGAACGGTGTGAAATTGAAGTGTATCCCTCGAGAGGAAGGACTGGGGATATTGGCAGAGATACATGGAGGCATATGTGGATCCCACATAGGGTCAAGAGCCCTTGCCGGCAAGGCATTTCGGCAAGGCTTCTTCTGGCCCATTATCCTCCAGGATGCGACAACACTGGTCACCAGGTGTGAAGCGTGTCAGTTCCATTCAAAGAAACTTCACCAACCAGCTCAAGACCTTCAAACCATTCCTCTCTCCTGGCCCTTCTAGGTTTGGGGGCTCGACATATTAGGCCCTTTCCCCCACGCTGTCGGGGGCTTTGAGTACATGTATGTCGCAATCGACAAGTTCACAAAGTGGCCAGAGGTGGAGGCAGTGAGGAAGGTCACAGCTCAGTCAGCCGTCAAATTCTTCAAGGGCTCTAATGTGCCGTTTTGGTGTACCCAACAGGGTCATCACCGACAACGGCACAGAGTTCACAAGCCGCACCTTCATGCAGTATATCCAAGACCTGGGCAGCAAAGTCTGTTTTGCTTCTGTTGCTCACGAACGAAGCAATGGTCAAGCTGAGAGGGCAAACGCTGAAGTACTGTGAGGCTTAAGGACAAAGACCTTTGACAGGATGCACAAGACTGGAAGGCGCAGGATTGATAAGTTGCCGACGGTTCTTTGGTCGATCAGAACAACGCCAAATCAAGCCACCGGCCAAACACACTTTGCCCTAGTATATGGGGAAGAAGCAGTTCTCCCCACTGAACTCATATACGGGTCACCTCGAGTGCTCACTTATGATGAGCTTGAGCAAGAGCAACCGCGGCAAGACGACGCAACGCTCCTTGAGGAAGATCGTCTTCAGGCGGCTGTGAGAGCAGCACGCTACCAGCAAGCCTTGCGCCGCTACCATAGACGCAAGGTCCGTGCCCGAAGCATTGAGGAAGGCGACCTTGTTCTTCGGCGCGTTCAATCGGCCAAGAATACCAACAAGTTGACGCCAAAGTGGGAAGGCCCTAATCGGGTAATACGAGTCACCAGGCCTGGCGCAGTCCGCCTGGAGACCGAAAATGCCGTTCCGGTGATCAATTCCTGGAATATTGAGCATCTTCGCAAGTTTTACCCATAAGGCGCGGCTTGCCGGGCCCCCCCGGCAAGCCACCTTTTGTACAAGCCTTGTCGGCAAGGCATGTAACCCTTTGTACAAAGCCAGGCGCAGACCCTGATCATAAATAAATGAAGCGCTGGCGCCCTAAGTTATAGCATGCATGCTAGGTCGAGTCTCGTCCTTGGTTAGGGTTGATAATGCTTAGCAACGGCTAACCCCTAGCTTAGAGGTCGAGTTTGCATCTCTCTGTCTTTCTTTTATCTTCTTTGGTTCACAGGACACGCAGATATCCTTGTCGAAACCACTTGGGGAAGAGAAAAAGAACAGACCAACATCTCGGCCCTGGCAAGCCAGTATTGCTGGGGGCTGCAAGAGCAAATATTCACCCACGACAAACCAGGGTTGCCGGGAGCTGCAGCTTCAGATAAGTTCTCCATCCCTTATCATGCATTCCATCATGGACTGAGGTATGTGAAACTTCGTTTTTTTCCTTAAACTACCGTGCTCCCCTAACTCTAGGCCCTCGGGCTCGTTCCTGGGACCGAGTTATGTCGTAGTCGGGGCAACGATAGAAAGGAAACAATGAGCCTAAACCCACTTCATCCCTGCCTCCGCCAAAGACGTGAGAAAGGTTGAGCGAAGTGGGGAGACGGCAAGGCCTGTTGCCGGGCGAGAAAATGTTTATCTTAGAGATATCAAGGATTTATTCCTTGTCGTGGGTTTCACCCACAAACAAATGACCCGGAAAACATCCCTTTTTTATTAAAAACATTCCACTCAGGTATAGTCCATAGGGAATGAAAAACATGAACAAGGGGATTACAAGTTTTAAATTTAACAAATGCCCGAAGGCTTACAAACTAAAAAGAGATAAGATGCCCGTAATGCCTTTCTTGTCCCTCTCCTCAGGAGGCAGGTCAAGGAGGCGAGAAGGGAAAAAGGAGCGCCTAGGCGAGCTACGGGTGGCAGAAGACACCAAGAGAACATCTTGGTGGCCGCCCAAAGGCTGGATGGTGATGGCGGCGCCGGAAGCAGAGCTCGAAGACGAGGCGGCAGGACGTCAGTACGCGTCAAATGCGTCAGTGCCCGCGTACTCCGACATGACGACCTTGCCACCCGCCCTCTTCCTCTTCCGCAGCCTCCCAATGCCAGCCGCCAAGGGGACGGCCCCGAGAAGTTCAAGGAGCCGGCGACACGAATGATGGGGTCATCGGTGCCACCAGGAACGGCGCCCGACACCTAGTCGGACCCGTCATCCTGCCGTCTACCGCCCTCGTCGTCGCTATCGGTGTCCTCCTCGTCACTCTCGCTCGAGGAGGAATCTTTGTCATCAGAAGAGCTCTCCACGCAGCACCTTGCGCGAGTCCAGAAGTGCCCGAAGACCTTGACGGAAAGAAGGCCACTCTCCATCAACTTAAAATGGAGAGTGAGCCCATCCATCAAGCTGTGGATACGAGCAAATGTCTTCCATCCCCGACAAAGATACATCACATGAGGAGCAGGGAAGTCGACGCGGACCCGCGTGCCACTGATCTCGCAGCCCCTCATGTGCAACCGCAAGGACTCCGACGGGTCTAGCTCCATCTCCCACGCAAATGGAGTCGGGAGACGAAGAGGACGGCGCGGCGGCCGGCGCAACTTGACGAAGAACTCGCAAGGGTCATCCCCAACATGGCCCTCCGTTGGAGGAGCAGCTGCTGGCGGGGGCGAGGCCGGCGGGCCACCCCGTCCTCCTCTTCCCCGAGTGCCACGGCCTCGCCCACGGCCTTGCCCCCCTTCCCCTCGCGGCCGGCTCTGCCGCCGCGGGCACAGGAGAAGGAGGGACGCGTTGTCGAGCAGCGACCCTCGCCGCCACCGTTGAAGGGCCAGGATTTCCTCTCTCCATGACGAATGGAAGAGAGGAGCAGAAGCTGAAGAAGGAAAAAGATGGAAGAATGCGGGGAGCCATCCCTCCCCTCCTGCTCTTTATAAAGGAACGGGGTTGGGGCTCGACCGCCCCGCTCGGCCAATCAGGACGCGGAAGGCGCAGGGAGCCAGGACCGACCCACCGCCCCAACCAGCGACGGCCCCGTTTCCCGCCTCAACCGTTTGCCACCCCAAGCGCATGGGAGACACGTGGCAGACGTGCAGAACCGAGGGGACGGGTGAGGCGACCTCTCCCCACCCCGTGATCGTGGGGAGTGGACGCCTTGAGGACCGCGCCTCGGCCCCATTCAGTAAATGGGCCGCGCCCCCATGCCTCCCCCCATTTATGGGGAAGGCGCGAAGCCGCCTCTTTACTACGATGTGACGCATGCCTGTGGGAACCGCCCCACGCATGCCACCCACGCCACGCACACTCCTCCACACTGCGCCAAGCGCGCGGATCATGGGAGGCGCAGCGCGCGGAAAATCTTACCGCGGTAAAAGCCGTCCCGCTTGCCTGCACAACGTTCTGGGCCTAGCCCAACAACGCGTCGCGCTTATGTGTGGCCCAGGCCCGGGGGCTCCTGTCGGTGTACAAAAAGGGGGTACACTTTTTGTACCCCTACGATTGTGCACGGGCAGTCTGAGCCACGGGCACCGCCGCACCAAGCATGGCTAGGGAGGTAAGCCAGGGTAAGACTGAAGCCCAAAGCCAAGAACACAAAGAGAAAAGGGACGAAGCAGGTTCCCCCAGCAAGATCCTTGCTGAGAGCCAGTTTTAGCAGCCCCGGCAAGATCCTTGCCGGGGCCGACTTTAGCAGCCCCGGCAAGACCCTTGCCGCGGCAACTCGCCCGGCGCCTATGGAGCGAATCACCCTTGAGTCCACCACCCCCATGGGGCAAGGATTCGGGAGACATCCCCGTAGTGGCATGCCGATCTTTGTGAAGACATTCAAGATCAGATACGCACTAAGAAGACGACGACCCTTGGCGGGATCCTAGCCAAGGAAGACCACAAGACCTCCGGCAAGCACCTTGCCGAGGATGCCAGCAGGCGCCGCGGCAAGACCTTTGTCGGGGCCCCGGCAAGGCCCTTGCCGAGGACATCCGCAGGGCCACCATTAGGCCCACGCCAACTAGACTTCCACTGCTGTATGCAGGTGCCGACCCAACCAGCTAGGCAGGCACCTGCGTGGCGACATGCAGATCTTCGTGATGACCCACCATTGCGCCACCTCAGCTGCCTGCCTACCTACATGGCATCTCAGGCATCGCTGGCCAGGGCGCGTGTCGACACGAGAAGGAGCGGCGACGGAAAAGACGGATCTCTCCCTCGTCCCCGATAAAGCAAGGACACCTAAGCAAGACGCATTAAATGCGCCTTGTCATGTAATGCGAGGGATAACCTCGCATCACTGTACCCTTTCCACCTCCTGTGTGCCACTGTGGCGACCCCTTTCCTATAAAAGGAGGCCCAAGGCGACCAGGAGGAGGATTCGGCTTTTTGGAGCTCCTCACGCCCCATAGCTAGCAAAAGAACACAGATATACAATCCACCAAAGCAGGAGTAGGGTTTTACGCATCCTCGCGGCCCGAACCTGGGTAAACGAACCGTGTGCTATCTGTTTGTTCCTCTCTTCTCTCGACCCCGCGCCCCGCAACCGTAGTAGGGATTCTTGTGATCCCATAGGTGGCATTCCAATACACCGACACTTGTGTGCAGTTCTATCTCCAGCGTGGTGTCCTCCATAAGCCTCGGAGTGACACTTGCGTAGGATGTGTTCCTGTTCATGCTCGGGTACACAACGTCTAATAATACCATCTACTCCTTCTATATAAAGGTGTGGATCATCCCAGAAGTAATGTCTTAAATCATAGAAGAACTTTTTCTTTTGCTGGTATGTGAAACTAGGTGGTATAAATTTAGCATCAATGTAATTAGCGTAATCAGCATACCATGGAGCAGTGCGAGAAACATTTATGACAGCTAATTGTTCATCTGGAAAGCTATCATCAATAGGTAATGGGTCATCAAGAATATTCTTTAACCTAGATAAGTTGTGTGCGACTGGGTTCTCAGCTCCTTTTCTATCAGTAATATGCAAATCAAATTCTTGTAGCAGAACCCATCTAATAAGTCTAGGTTTCGCATCTTTCTTTTCCATAAGATAATTAATAGCAGCATGATCCGTGTGAAAAGTTACTTTAGAATCAACAATATAAGGTCTGAACTTATCACAACAAAATACAACTGCTAAAAATTCCTTCTCGGTAGTAGCATAATTTCTTTGGGCACTGTCTAGAGTTTTACTAGCATATTGGATAACATTTAATTTCTCATCAACTCTTTGTCCTAGAATAGCACCTACAACATAATCACTAGCATCGCACATAATCTCAGAGATTAAATTCCAGTCAGGAGGCTAGACAATGGGTGCAGAGATCAATGCTTTCTTAAGTATTTCAATTGCTTCTACACAATCATCATCAAAAACAAAAGGAATGTCTTTTTGTAAAAGATTTGTCAGAGTCCTAGAGATTTTTGAGGAGTCCTTAATGAACCTCCTATAAAACCCAGCATGACCAAGGAAACTTCTTATACCTTTGATGTCCTTGGGACACGGCATCTTCTCAATAGCATCCACTTTAGCTTTGTCAACTTCAATACCTCTTTCAGAAATTTTATGCCCCAGAACAATGCCTTCATTAACCATAAAGTGGCACTTTTCCCAATTCAAGACAAGATTAGTTTCTTCACATCTCTGCAAAACTCGATCAAGGTTGCTCAAGCAATCATCAAAAGAAGTTCTGTAAACGGAAAAGTCATCCATGAAAACCTCAACAATCTTTTCACAAAAATCAGAGAATATATCCATCGCGCATCTTTGAAAGGTAGCAGGTGCATTACATAAACCAAAAGGCATGCGTCTATAAGCAAAGGTACCGAAGGGACAAGTAAAAGTGTTCTTTTCTTGATCCTCTTTTGACACAGGTATTTGAGAGAAACCAGAATAGCCATCTAGAAAGAAAAAATGAGTATGTTTGGATAACCTTTCTAGCATTTGATCAATAAACGGTAAAGGGTAATGATCTTTCTTAGTATCTTTATTTAATTTGCGGAAATCAATTACCATCCTATAACTTGTAACAATTCTTTGTGGGATCAATTCATCTTTATCATTAGGAACAACAGTAATACCTCCATTCTTAGGGACACAATGGACAGGACTTACCCACTGACTATCAGCAACTGGATGAATTATACCTGCCTCTAGAAGCTTTAGTATTTCCTTCCTTACCACTTCTTTCATCCTAGGATTTAACTGTTGTTGATGATGAATAACCAGTTTAGCATCATTTTCCAATTTTATCTTGTGTTGGCATAGAGTGGGACTAATGCCCTTAAGATCATCCAGAGTATATCCAATAGCAGCACTGTGCTTCTTCAGAGTTTTCAATAATTTCTCTTCTTCCTGCTCTAAAAGGTTAGCACTAATAATAACATGATATATCTTCTTTTCATCGAGATAAGCATACTTTAGAGTATCAGGTAATGGTTTGAGTGCAAACACGGGATCACCCTTGGGTGGAGGAGGATCCCCTGAAATTTCAACAGGCAAGTTGTGTTTCAGTAAGGGTCCCTGTTTAGAGAATATTTCATCTATTTCCCTTGTCTCATTCATATACATATCATTTTCATGGTCTAGCAGATATTGTTCTAAAGGGTCATTAGGAGGTACAGCAATAGACGCAAGGCCAATAATTTCATCCTTACTAGGCAATTATTTATCATGGGGTTGTCTACAAAATTTAGCAAAGTAAAAATCATGAGACATATCCCCTAATCCAACAGCAACAATATCTTTTTTGCAGTCTATCTTAGCATTAATAGTATTCAAGAAGGGTCTACCAAATATAATGGGGCAAAAATCATCTTGTGGGGAACCAAGAACAAGAAAATCAGCAGGGTATTTAACTTTCCCACACAAGACTTCAACATCTCTAACAATCCCCACTGGCAAAATAGTATCTCTATTGGCAAGCCTAATAGTAACATCAATACCTTCAAGCTCAACAGGTGCAATATCGTGCATAATTTCTTCATATAAGGAAATGGGTATTACACTCGCACTAGCACCTACGTCACATAAACCATGATAGTAGTGATCTCCTATTTTAACGGAAATAACGGGCTTGCCTACAACATGTCTATGTTTATTCCTAGTATCGGGTCTGGCAATTCTAGCACCTTCCTCGCGGAGGGTAAATGACATGCCCATCTATATTATCGACCAAGAGATCCTTAACCATAGCAACACTAGGTTCAACTCTAATTTGCTCATAGGGTGTAGGTGTTCTAGTATTACTCTTACGAACCACAGTTGAAGCTTAAGCATGATCCTTTATTCTAGCAGGGAAGGTGGTTTCTCAATATAAGCAGTAGGCACAATAGGATCAACATTATAAGTGATAGTATTTTCTTCAACTCTAATAGGTTCAACTACTTTTACTTCAATGGGAGGATGTTATTTAAACCACTTCTCCTTAGGGAGGTCAACATGAGTAGCAAATAATTCACAGAAGGAAGCTACTATCTCAGAGTCAAGTCCATATTTTGTGCTAAATTCACGGAAAACGTCGGTATCCATAAAAGATTTAACACAATCAAACTTAGGTGTTATACCTGACTACTTAAAAACGTCGAGATTCCAATCTTGAAAGTTGCGTTGAATTCTTTCCAATAAATCCCTTCATCATAAAAGAACCAGTACAAGAAGTATCGAGCATGGAGCGATTATTGAGAGAAAGCCGAGCATAAAAAATTTGAATAATCATTTATCTTGAAAGCTCATGATTTGGGCATGAAGATAACATTGACTTAAGCCTCCCCCAAGCTTGAGCGATACTTTTTCTTTCGCGAGGCCAAACATTATATATATAATTATGATCATGATGAACCTGATGCATACTATAGAACTTCCGATGAAATTCCAATTTCAACCGGTTGTAGTTCCATTATCCAATATCATCGCATAGCCTAAACCATGTCAATGCCTCTCCCTTAAAAGATAAAGGGAATACCTTCTTTCTGATCACATCCTCGGGCATACCTGCAAGCTTAAATAATCCACAAACTTCATCCACATAGATTAGGTGCAAATCGGGATGCAAGTTACCATCTCCTGTAAAGGGATTAGCTAGCAGTTTCTCTGTCATACCCGAAGGGATTTCAAAGTAAAACATTTTCAGCAGGTTCAGTAGGTTGAGGAGCAACTATTTGCTCTACTGGTCGGGGTGAAGATACCCCGAACAAGCCCTCTAAAGGATTATGTTTTGTGATAAGGTAATCGGTAACAAGTAACAAATAGTAAAAGTAAATAAAGTGCAGCAAGACGGCCCGATCCTTTATGTAGCAAAGGACAAGCCTGGACAAACTCTTATATGAAGGAAAGCGCTCCCGAGGACACATGGGAATTATCATCAAGCTAGTTTTCATCACGCTCATATGATTCGCGTTCGTTACTTTGACCATTTGGTATGTGGGTGGACCGGTGCTTGGGTGCTGCCCTTACTTGAACAAGCCTGCCACTTATGATTAACCTCTATTGCAAGCATCCGCAACTACAAAAGAAATATTAAGGACCATAGCATGAAACATGTGGATCCAAATCAGCCCCTTATGAAGCAACACATAAACTAGGGTTTAAGCTTCTGTCACTCTAGCAACCCATCATCTACTTATTACTTCCCAATGCCTTCCTCTAGGCCCAACGAATCATGAAGTGTCATGCAGTCGACGTTCACATGACACCACTAGAGGAAAGACATCATACATCTTATGAAAATATCAAACGAATACCAAATTCACATGACTACTTATAGCAAGACTTTTCCCATGTCCTCAGGAACAAACATAACTACTCACAAAGCATATTCATGTTCATAATCAAAGGGGTATTAATATGCATAATGGATCTGAACATATGATCTTCCACAAAGTAAACCAACTAGCATCAACTACAATGAGTAATCAACACTTCTAGCAACCTACAGGTACCAATCTAAGCTTTTGGTACAAAGATTGGATACAAGAGATGAATGATGACCCACAAGTGTAGGGGATATATCGTAGTCCTTTCGATAAGTAAGAGTGTCGAACCTAACGAGGAGCTGAAGCAAATGATATACAATTTTCAGTAAGGTATTTTCTACAAGCACTGAAATTATAGGTAACAGATAGTTTTGTGATAAGGTAATCGGTAGCAAGTGACAAAAGGTAAAAGTAAATAAGGTGCAGCAAGATGGCCCAATCCTTTTTGTAGCAAAGGAGAATCCTGGACAAAATCTTATATGGAGGAAAGCGCTCCCAAGGACACATGGGAATTATCGTCAAGCTAGTTTTCATCACGATCATATGATTCGCGTTCGGTACTTTGATAATTTGGTATGTGGGTGGACCGGTGCTTGGGTGATGTCCTTACTTGGACAAGCCTCCCACTTATGATTAACCTCTAATGCAAGCATCCGCAACTGCAAAAGAAGTATTAAGGTAAACCTAACCATTGCATGAAACAAGTGGATCCAAATCAACCCCTTACGAAGCAACGCATAAACTAGGGTTTAAGCTTCTGTCACTCTAGCAACCCATCATCTACTTATTACTTCCCAATGCCTTCCTCTAGACCCAAATAATGGTGAAGTGTCATTTCGTTGACGTTCACATGACACCACTAGAGGAGAGACAACATACATCTCATCAAAATATGGAACGAATACCAAATTCACACGACTACTTATAGCAAGACATCTCCCATGTCCTCAGGAACAAAAGTAACTACTCACAAGAACTAATATTGTTCATGATCAGAGGGGTATTAATATGCATAATGGATCTGAACATATGCTCTTCCACCAAATAAACCAACCAGCATCAACTACAAGGAGTAATCAACACTACTAGCAACCCACAGGTACCAATCTGAGGTTTGGGTACAAAGATTGGATACAAGAGATGAACTAGGGTTTGAGAGGAGATGGTGCTGATGAAGATAACCCTTCCCAAGATGGGAGAGTTGTTGGTGGTGACGGCGTTGACGATTTCCCCCTCCCAGAGGGAAGTATCCCCGGCAGAACAACTCTATCGGATCCCTTGATTTGTTTCCGCCAAGGTTCCGCCTCGAGACGGCGGCGTCTGGTCCCGAAAGCCTCCTTCCGATTTTTTCCATGTCAAAACACCTCATATAGGAGAAGATGGGCATCGGGGGGGCCATGAGGCAGGGGGCGTGCCCAGAGAGGGGGGCGCGCCCCCACACTCGTGGACAGGTGTTGGTCCCCTGGTGATCCTCTTTCACCAGATATTTTTTATATTTTCTGAAACGGTGTAGTGTGGAGTTTCGGAGCTTTTTGAGTTGTGCAGAATAGGTTTCCAGTGTTTGCTCCTTTTCCATCCCAGAATTCCAGCTGCCGGCATTCTCCCTCTTCATGTAAACCTTGTAAAATAAGAGAGAAAAGACATAAGTATTGTATCAGAATGTGTAATAACAACCCATAATGCAATAAATATCAACATAAAAGCATGATGCAAAATAGACGTATCAACTCCCCCAAGATTAGACCTCGCTTGTCCTCAAGCGAAAGCCGATATCGAAAAATATGTCCACATGTTTAGAGATAGAGGTGTCGATAAAAAATAAAATATGGACATGAGGGTATTGATAACCCACAAGTGTAGGGGATCGCAACAGTTTTCGAGGGTAAAGTATTCAACCCAATTTTTTGATTCGACACAAGGGGAGCCAAAGAATACTCTTAAGTATTAGCAGCTGAGTTGTCAATTCAACCATACCTAGAAACTTAGTATCTGCAGCAAGGTAGTTTAGTAGCAAAGTAATATGGAGATAGCGGTAGCAGCAATAAAAGTAATGGTAGTGTTTTTGTACTTTTTATAATAGTAGCAGCGGAAAAGTAAATAAGCAACAAGCAATATGTGAAAAGCTCGTAGGCATTGGATTGGTGATGGGGAATTATGTCGGATGCAATTCATCATGTAAAAGTTATAACCTAGGGTGACACAGAACTAGATCTAGTTCATCAATGTAATGTAGGCATGTATTCCAAATATAGTCATACATGCTTATAGAAAAGAACTTGCATGACATCTTTTGTCCTACCCTCTCGTGGCAGTGGGGTCCTACTGGAAACTAAGGGATATTAAGGCCTCCTTTTAAAAGAGTACCAGACCAAAGCAATAACACATAGTGAATACGTGAACTCCTCAAACTACGGTCATCACCGGGAGTGGTCCCAATTATTATCACTTCGGGGTTGCCGGATCATAACACATAGTAGGTGACTATAGACGTGCAAGATAGGATCAAGAACACACATATATTCATGAAAACATAATAGGTTCAGATCTGAAATCATGGCACTCGGGCCCTAGTGACAAGCATTAAGCATAGCAAAGTCATAGCAACATCAATCTTAGAACATAGTGGATACTAGGGATCAAACCCTAACAAAACTAACTCGATTGCATGATAAATCTCATCCAACCCATCATCGTCCAGCAAGCCTACGATGGAATTACTCACGCACAGTGGTGAGCATCATGAAATTGGTGATGGAGGAAGGTTGATGATGACGATGGTGACGATCTCCACTCTCCGGAGCCTCGAACGGACTCCAAATCAGCCCTCCCGAGAGAGATTAGTGCTTGGAGGCGGCTCCATATCGTAAAATGCAATAATTTTTCCTCTTTGGTTTTTTCTCCCAAAAAGTGAATATATGGAGTCCGGGGGTACGTCGGTGGAGCATCAGAGGGCCCACGAGGCAGGAGGCGCGCCCAGGGGGAGGGGAGCGCCCCCACCCTCGTGGACAGGGTCTGGGCCCCCTGACGTAGATCTCTCCGCAGGTATTTTTTATATATTGCAAAATAATTCTTCGTGGATTTTCAGGTCATTCCGAGAACTTTTTATTTCTGCACAAAAATAACACCATGGCAATTCTGCTGAAAACAGCGTCAGTCTGAATTAGTTCCATTCAAATCATGCAAGTTAGAGTCCAAAACAAGGGTAAAAGTGTTTGGAAAAGTAGATACGTTGGGGACGTATCAACTCCCCCAAGCTTAAACATTTGCTTGTCCTCAAGAAATTCAGTTGATAAACTGAAAGTGATGAAGAAAAACTTTGACAAACTCTGTTTGCTATTTTTGTTGTAAATATGTAAGCCAGCATTCAGGTTTTCTGCAAAGATCATGAACTAACCACATTCACAATAATTTTTAGGTCTCATGTCTACTCACATCAATGGCATAATCAACTAGCGAGCAATAATAGTAAACCTCGGATGACAACACTTTCTCAAAACAATCATGATATGATATAACAAGATGGTATCTCGCTAGCCCTTTCCGAGA
The DNA here is from genome assembly GCA_902687465.1 of Secale cereale. NCBI lineage: Eukaryota > Viridiplantae > Streptophyta > Magnoliopsida > Poales > Poaceae > Secale > Secale cereale. The sequence goes on along the minus strand of LR738711.1, from coordinate 791,138,444 downwards.
CCACAAAACATAAATGCAGAGCACCTTTAAGGATCAAGGACTTACTATACATTCTCATTCATGGTAAAAGAGATCCAGTCATGATCATACTCAATGCAAGTTAATATTAATACATGCAAATGACAAAGGTGCTCTCCTACTGGTGCTCTTTTATAAGAGGATGATGACTCAGCACAAAAGTAAATAGATAGGCCCTTCGCAGAGGGAACCAGGGATTTGTAGAGGTGCCGGAGCTTGATTTTTTAATATAGATGAATAACATTTTGAGCGGCATACTTTCATTGTCAACATAACAACCAAGAATATCGATATCTTCCATGCTACGCACATTACAGGCGGTTCCCAAACAGAATGGTAAAGTTTATACTCCCCCAACCAGCAACAAGCACACTCCACGGCTAGCCCAAAACAACGGGTACCGTCCAAACCAGCAACAGCCCTGGGGGGTTTTGTTTAATTATTATGATTTTGAGCATGAGGCTGGGCATCCCGATTACCAGCCATTTTCTCATGAATGATGAGCGGAGTCCACTCATCGTGAGAATAACCCACCTAGCATGGAAGATATAGACAGCCCTAGTTGATACATGAGTTGTTCGAGCATACAAAACAGAATTTCATTTGAAGGTTTAGAGTTTGGCACATACAAATTTACTTGGAACGGCAGGTAAATACCGCATATAGGAAGGTATGGTGGACTCATGTGGAATAACTTTGGGGTTTATGGAAGTGGATGCATAAGCAGTATTCCCGCTTAGTACAGGTGAAGGCTAGAAAGAGACTGGGAAGCGACTAGCAAGAGAGCGACTAGCTAGAGAGCGACTAGCTAGAGAGAGACAACAGTCATGAACATGCATTAAAATTAATCAACAATGAATGCAAGCATGAGTAGGATATAAATCACCATGAACATAAATATCGTGGAGGCTATGTTGATTTGTTTCAACTACATGCGTGAACATGTGCCAAGTCAGACCACTTGAATCATTCAAAGGAGGATACAACCCTATCATACCACATCACAACCATTTTAATATCATGTTGACATGCAAGATGGACCCTTATAAACTCTCAGCTAATTAAGCATGGCATAAGCAGCTATGATCTCGAATTGTCATTGCAAGAATGTTTCACTCATAACAAGCTGAATCAGGAACGATGAACTATCATATTTACAAAAACAACAGAGGTTGAGTTCATACCAGCTTTTCTCATCTCAATTAGTTCATCATATATCATCCTTATTGCATTTCACTCGCACGACCGAACAATGTGGATAATAATAATAGTGTACATGCATTGGACTAAGCTGGAATCTGCAAGCATTTAATACAAGAGAGAAGACAAGGTAATATGGCTCAAGGTTAAATCAACAATAAAGCATATGAGAGCCACTAAGCATTTTAATCATGGTCTTCTACTCTTGACCCCCAATGAAAAGAAAAGAAACTATTTACACGGGAAAGCTCCCAACAAGCAACAGAAGAACGAGAAATATTTTTGGGTTTTCTTTTAATTACTACTACTACAAGCAAGGAAAGTAAACTAGCTAAAAGCTACGACTAATATTTTTTTGTTTTTCTTAAGGTTTTTTAACACACGAGAAAAAGTCTAAGAAAAATAATTGAAACTAAACATGGATGGTACAATGAAAGAGTGTGAGCACCGACAACTAGAATAAGTGTGTGAACATGAATGTAATGTCAGTGAGAAACACATACTCCCCCAAGCTTAGGCTTTTGGCCTAAGTTGGTCTACGGCCACGGATCGAAGCTACTCCCTCCGGTGTACTGAGATGTGTCCTCTGGGCGCCAGTGGTTGGCAAGCTCATCCAGATCCCACCCATAAAAACACTGACGGTAAGGATCGAGTGGTGGCTCCGGCTCAGGCTTTGAAGCTCGTGACTGGCTCTGGTGCTTGTAGAAAGCATCTGACGTAACAAGATATATGCCTGTAGACAGATCAAACAGAGATGGTGCAGGCAAGGTAACAATCTCACAATACTTTTCATCAAACATTAATTTATAATTAAGCAACTTCCCTTTGTCTTTACTAATAAAATCATGTGCTATCATGCTCTTATAATCTAGATAAATAGGGGCAAGAAAGTTTTCTTCCTTCTCATGATGTCTAATATGTATTCTAAAATGTTGAGCAAGGCGAGAAGCAAAGATGCCTCCAAAGACGGGACCTTTGGTGCGGTTCAGACTTAATCGTTTAGCAACGACAGCACCCAAGCTAAAAGTTGTGTCCTTAAACAAAGCATGGCGTAAAATGACAATATCACGGGCACTAAGATTCCCACTGTTCCCGCGACCAATTAAACATCTACTAGCAAATAAAGCAAAGTAGCACAAAACAAGGAAATGTATACTAGTAATTCTTGCCCCTGAGACTTGTCTAGTTTCCCCTACAGCTATTATGTCAATAAACCCTTGAACGTCTTCACGACGTGGTTCATCAAGTCTACCTTCAAAGGGTATCTTGCATACTTCACAAAACTCAAAGAATGACATCTCCTTAACCTCATCATATAAACGAAACTCCACTATAGGTGGGGTTTTCTTAGCGTGAAAATGAAATTTTGCGTGAAAATATTAGTGAGTAAGAGATAATGTTCACGCTGGTCGTGGAGGAAGTCGGTGAGGCGTGCAATGTTTGCCAAATAATCAAAGTCTCCGTAAATCCCGACGGCTCTCATGAACTCAGTACAAGACCATTCACATGGCCGAACTTCCGCCATGCGAGGAAGATTATATTTGGGCTTCTTATTTTCTTCCTTCTTCTTATCCTCTGAACTTTTACTGGAGGAGCCCCTCAACAATCTCTTTATCATTTTCCTCCTCTAAAAATTTCTGAAATTTTTAGTAACTCAAAATAAAAGTGAACCAAACTCAACAAGATTCATAGCAACAACTCCCACAAGTGCCTAGATACTATATCATGCATTAGAACTACTTGGGACCAAGGAAATTTGACATGCAAGCTCAAGAACAAGGTCACCACAGCAGCAAAAATTTGCAATAAATAAAGCACTAGAACAAAAACTAATTGGACCAATGGTGGAGTCACATACCAAGGAACAATCTCCCCAAACAGTTTGGTGAATGGTGCTTTGAGCAAGGAGATCGCAAATGGCAGCAAGATGAACTAGGACTCGTGCTTGAGCTGGGTAGTGATTTTTTTGGGAGGAATAAGAAGGGAATTGGTGTAGGAATAAGTGGAGGGGGGCCATGTGGGGCCCACGAGGCAGGGGGTGCGCCCTGGACCCTCGTGGCTAGGTGATGGCTCCCCTCGTTGTGTTTTCTGTGCCATATATTCTCAAGTATTCTAGAAAAAACATATTTAATTTTCAGAGCATTTGGAGAACTTTATTTTCGGGGTATTTTTTTATTGCACGGATAAGTCTGGAAACAGACAGAGAATACTATTTTTGCTTTATTTATTCTAATTAACAGAAAGTAAAAGGGGGATACAGAAGGTTGTGCTATCTAGTTTCACCATCTCATGTTCATCAAAAGGAATCCATTAACAAGGTTGATAAGGTCTTGTTAATAAACTCTTCCCAAACAACATGAAACCGGAGAATTTTCGAATAACACAAGGGCACATCAATGGGGATATGTATGTCACCAACAATAAGAATATCATATGTCTTCTTGCCAGTAGGAAGAGGAAATTCAAAGCCTCCAATAGTAATGGTTGAATTTTTTCCAATATAATTGATATTGTGGACCTGAGGTTGCTTCCATGGAAATTGTACCGTATGCTCATTACCATTGACAGGAAAAGTGGCATTGCCTTTGTTGCAATAAATAACAGCCCCTGCAGTATTCAAAAAGGGTCTACCAAGGATAATAGACATACTATCGTCCTCGGGAATATCAAGGATAACGAAGTCCGTTAGAATACTAACAATTGCAACCACAACAGGCACATCCTCACAATTACCGACAGGTATAGCAATTGATTTATCAGCCATTTGCAAAGATATTTTAGTAGGTGTCAACTTACTCAAGTCAAGTCTATGATATAAAGAGAGAGTCAGAACACTAACACCGGCCCCAAGATCACATAGAGCAGTTTTAACATAGTTTCTTTTAATGGAGCAAGGTATAGTAGGTATTCCTGGATCTCCTAGTTTCTTAGGTATTCCACCTTTAAAAGTGTAATTGGCAAGCATGGTGTGAATTTATACTTCATGTATCTTTCTTTTATTGGTAATAATATCTTTCATATACTGAGCATAAGGATTTGTTTTAAGCATATCGGTCAAACGCATGCACTAAAAGATAGATCTAATCATTTCAGCAAAGCGCTCAAAATCCTCATCATCATTTTTCTTGGATGGTTTAGGAGGAAAAGGCATGGGTTTTTGAACCCATGGTTCTCTTTCCTTACCGTGCTTCCTAGCAACAAAGTCTCTCTTGTCATAACGTTGATTCTTTGATTGTGGGTTATCAAGATCAACATCATGTTCAATCTCTGCAACATTATCATTTCTAGGTTGAGCATCATCATGAACATCGTCATTAACATTATCACTAGGTTCATGTTCATTACCATATTGTGTCTCAGCATAAGAAACAGAGATATCATTGGGATTCTCAGGTGTGTCAGCTACAGGTTCACTAGAAGCATGCAAAATCTATCATTTTTCTTTTTCTTCTTCTTAGAAGAACTAGGTGCATCTAAATTGGCTCTCTAAGAATCTTTCTCAATTCTCTTAGGGTGGCCTTCAGGATACAAAGGTTCCTGAGTCATTTTGCCACCTCTAGTAGCAACTCTAACAGCATTGTCATTATTATTACCATTTAATTCGTTGAGCAAATCATTCTGAGCCTTAAGAACTTGTTCTACTTGAGTGGTAACCATAGAAGCATGTTTACTAAAGAGTTTCAGTTAACCTTTAACTCTAGAAATATAATCACTCAAACATTCAATCATATAAGCATTATGTTGCAATTGTCTACCAACATAAGCATTGAAGTTTTCTTGCTTCACAATAAAATTGTCAAACTCATCTAAGCATTGGCTAGCAGATTTATAACAAGGAATATCACCTTCATCAAATCTATAAAGAGAATTTACCTTTACTACCTGTGTCGGGTTATCAAGACCATGTATTTCTTCAATAGGTGGTAAATTCTTAACATCTTCAGCTTTAATACATTTTTCTTTCATAGATTTCTTTGCCTCTTGCATATCTTCAGGACTGAGAAATAGAACACCTCTTTCTTCGGAGTTGGCTTAGGGGCTGGTTCAGGAAGTGTCCAATTATTTTCATTAGCCAGCATATTATTCAATAGTAATTCAGCTTGATCAACTGTTCTTTCCTTGAAAACACAACCAGCACAACTATCCAGGTGGTCTCTGGAAGCATCGGTTAGTCCATTATAAAAGACATCAAGTATATAGTTCCTCTAAAGAGGATGATCAGGCAAAGCATTAAGTAATTGGAGAAGCCCCCCCCCCCAAGCTTGTGGGAGAGTTTCTTCTTCAATTTGCACAAAGTTATAAATTTCCCGTAAGGCAGCTTGTTTCTTATGAGCGGGAAAATATTTAGCAGATAAGTAATAAATCATATCTTGGGGACTACGCACACAACAAGGATCAAGAGAATTAAACCAAGTCTTAGCATCACCCTTTAGCGAGAATTGAAATAACTTAAGGATATAGTAATAACGAATCTTTTCATCGTTGGTAATTAGGGTGGCTAGATCATTCAACTTAGTAAGATGTGCCACAACAGTTTCAGACTCATGGCCATGGAAAGGATCAGATTCAACCAAAGTAATTAACTCAGGATCAACAGAGAAATCATAATCCTTATCAGTAACAAAGATAGGTGAAGTAGCAAAAGCAGGGTCATGTTTCATTCTACCATTCAAGGACTTTTCTTTAAGCTTAGATAATAATTTCTTAAGATCATATATATCGTTGAAAGCAATAAAGTCTCTAGAAGTTTCTTCATCCATAACATAACCCTCAGGAACAACATGCAATTCATATCTAGGGGGAGAAGGTTCATCATCACTTTCATAAATATTATTAGTTTCAATATTTGCATTCTCCCAAACTTTAGCAATTTGTTCATCTAGAAATTCACCTAGTGGCACAGTATTATCTGGCCTAGAAGTAGTTTCATCATACATAGCAGATGTGGCATCATCAAGAACATACGACATATCAGATTCAATACCAGGAGTAGGTGTCGCAAATTTACCCATAACAGATGGTGAATCAAGTGTAGAGCTAGATGGCAGTTCCTTACCTCCCCTCGTAGTTCAGGGATAGATCTTGGTTTTTGAGTCCTTCAAATTTTTCATAGTGATCAACAGATATAAATCCCAAGGGACTTAAAGAATATAGCTATGCTCCCCGGCAATGGCGCCAGAAAATAGTCCTGATAACCCACAAGTGTAGGGGATCGCAATAGTTTTCGAGGGTAAAGTATTCAACCCAATTTATTGATTCGACACAAGGGGAGCCAAAGAATACTCTTAAGTATTAGTAGCTGAGTTGTCAATTCAACCACACCGGGAAACTTAGTATGTGCAGCAAGGTAGTTTAGTAGCAAGGTAATATGGAGATAGCGGTAGCAGCAATAAAAGTAACGGTGGTGTTTTTGTAGTTTTTGTAATAGTAGCAACGGAAAAGTAAATAAGCAACAAGCAATATGTGAAAAGCTCGTAGGAATTGGATCGGTGATGGGGAATTATGTCGGATGCCATTCATCATGTAGAAGTTATAACCTAGGGTGACACAGAAATAGCTTCAATTCATCAATGCAATGTAGGCATGTATTCCGAATATAGTCATACGTGCTTATGGAAAAGAACTTGCATGACAACTTTTGTCCTACCCTCCCGTGGCAGTGGGGTCCTAGTGGAAACTAAAGGATATTAAGGCCTCCTTTTAATAGAGTACCAAACCAAAGCATTAACACATAGTGAATAAATGAACTCCTCAAACTACGGTCATCACCGGGAGTGGTCCCGATTATTGTAACTTTGGGGTTGGCGGATCATAACACATAGTAGGTGACTATAGACTTGCAAGATAGGATCAAGAACACACATATATTCATGAAAACATAATAGGTTGAGATCTGAAATCATGCCACTCGGGCCCTAGTGATAAGCATTAAGCATACCAAAGTCATAGCAACATCAATCTTAGAACATAGTGGATACTAGGGATCAAACCCTAACAAAACTAACTCGATTACATGATAAATCTCATCCAACCCATCACCTTGCAGCAAGCCTATGATGGAATTACTCACGCACGGGGGTGAGCATCATGAAATTGGTGATGGAGGAAGGTTGATGATGACGATGGCAACGATCTCCACTCTCCGGAGCCCCGAACGGACTCCAGATCAGCCCTCTCAAGAGAGATTAGGGCTTGGTGGTGGCTCCGTATCGTAAAACACGATAATTCTTCCTCTCTGATTTTTTCTCCCCGAAAGTGAATATATGGAGTCCGGGGGTACGTCGGTGGAGCATCATGGGGCCCACGAGGCAGGGGGCGCCCAGGGGGAGGGGACGCGCCCCCCACCCTCGTGGACAGGGTGTGGGCCCCCTGATGTAGATCTTTCCGCAGGTATTTTTTATATATTCCAAAATAATTCTCCGTGGATTTTCAGGTCATTCCGAGAACTTTTTATTTCTGCACAAAAACAACACCATGGCAATTCTGCTGAAAACAGCGTCAGTCCAGGTTAGTTCCATTCAAATCATGCAAGTTAGAGTCCAAAACAAGGGCAAACGTGATTGGAAAAGTAGATACGTTGGAGACGTATCAGGCATCATGATCATTCTTATAAGAGCAACACATATATATTGTCATATGATTCTTATGCTAAAGTAACAATTCATTCTCAATGTCAAGTATGAATCAGAAACTTCATTCAAAACCAACAAACTATGATCTCGGTCATTGAAGCAATTGCAATTTATCATAACATCGGAAAGTGTCAATATAAGAGCTTTTTAGCAAGCCCACATACTCAACTATCATATAGTCTTTCACAATTGGTCACACTCACACAATACTTATGGGTATGGAATTTTAATCAGACACAGAGAAAGATAGGGGCTTATAGCATTGCCTCCCAACCTTTTACCTCAAGGGCAATGTCAACAGTAATAGACTATGATAACTTACATCCAATTGGGTATATATGTCAGGATCTTTCGAACACAGTGTGCTTGCCAAAGGATAAATTGTAAAAAGGAAAGGTGATTTTCACCTTGACTCTTATAAGGCAGAGATAAAAGATAGGCCCTTCGCAGAGGGAAGCATAGGTTGTCATGTGCTTTTATGGTTGGATGCACAAAGTCTTAGCGCAAAATAACGTCACTTTATATCTCTACTTGGTGCGAGGAGTTTTGGCTAGAATGAGGGGGAAAGGCAAGCTCAACATGTTGGATGATCCGTGAAAATATACTTTATTTTAGATATAAGAAAACATAACCCATCTTGTTGTCTTCCTTGTCCAACATCAACTCTTTAGCATGTCATATTTTAATGAGTGCTCACAATCATAGAAGATGTCCAAGATAGTATATTTGTATGGGAAACCCCTCTTCCTTTATTACTTCCTATTAATTGCAACGATGATCAAAACTATGTTTGTCAACTCTCAACAGCTTTTATTCATCATACTCTTTATATGTGAAGTCATTACTTCCCATAAGGACAATATGATCTATTTGATATTTTTTTATGTTTTCTTTTATTCTATCATGACCAAACTCAGGAAATCAAGCCCTTGACTCAACACTAATCTTTATTATATAGCTCACGGACTCGATTACAAAGGGTAAAGATCATAAAGCAAAAAGCTCACAACTGGATCATGCTAACTTTATTCTACTAGATCAAGATTCTACCAAAAGGATCGAACTAAGAAAAATGGTAAAGATAGGAGTGTGATGGTGATACGATACCGGGGCAACTCCCCCAAGCTTGGCAGTTGCCAAGGGGAGTGCCCATACCCATATGATTATGTCTCCTTCTCAGGAAGTGGTAATGGTGGAGTTGTTGATGATGTAGGCTTGTCGTCCATCTTCCAAGGCATGGGATCACCATCGTAGAAGGATGATCGAGTCTCCGGGATGCTCAAATCTGCAGCCAAACTCATCTTCCTAAATCTATATTCATACTCAAAGTTTTGGTTTTGCAGGTCATAGATCTGGGCTTGGAGGTGTTTGATTTTCTCTTAGAGATTGGAGATGGCTGCCCCAAAGATCATTGAGTCCAGCTTAAGGTTGTTGGTGAGCTCCTTGATCATCATGTGGTTGGCGTTGAGTCCTCGTTCCACCATACCTTGGCACTTGAAAACTTGCTGCTCCATTGGTTCTAGTCTTGTCTCCATGCTTCCGGTCCTCCTCGGCCCCTTCAACATCGCGGATGTGCAGCACCCCCTCATGCAACTCCATGGTTTGAGGATGATGCAGCACCTCCGCGAGGTAGGGGTTGCTGACCTTCTCGAAGAACCTGTCCTTGGGGATGTTGGAAGATGCCATGATGATCTAGATCAGTCAAAAACAACAGCTCGAAACGAAAATAGAGGATTTTTGCGTGATACAGTGGTCAAAACCTACGGGAAAATATATAATGATTTTTTACCGACCCAAAGGAGTAACATACAAGAAATCGGAGTCTGGGAGGCACATGAGGTGCCCACGAGGCAAGGGGCGCACCCAGGGGAAGGGGCGCGCCCTCCACCCTCGTGGACGCCTCGTGTCTCTTCCGGACTACCACTTATTTTTCTATTTTTCTAAATATTCCAAAACGGTGAAAAATTGCCTTTAGAACTGTTTTGGAGTCGGTTTACTTACCGTACCACATACCTCTTCCGTTTCGGAGTCTGAATCATTCTAGAAAGTGTCCCTTATGTATTCTTCTGGGGTTACGGTTTCAATAACATTGGTTTCAACATTTATAGGATTACCTGAGATATAATGTTTGATTCTTTGACCGTTCCCCACCTTCAGATTTGTGCCTTTGAAGTTCTTGATTTGTATGGCACCGAAACGATAGACCTCCTCGATAACGTAAGGACCTTCCTGTCGGTGTACTAGAGTAGGGGTACCCTAGTATCCCGAACTTGTGCACGGGCAGTCGTAGCGCCCCGCGGCAAGGCTTGTCGGGCGACCGCCAAGGTCCTCCGTGGTTCCTTTGGAGCCATTCAAGAACAAAGTATTCAAGCCAAGAAGACAAGGCCCCGGCAAGAGGAGCTTGCCGGGAAGGCCACTAAGAGCACAAGACCCCGGCAAGAGGCGCTTGCCGGGAAGGCCAACCAAGGCATCTCAAGGAACTTGCCGCAACGCGTCGCGCGTCCCGGCAAGGCCCGGTGAGCGACAAGCTCCCGGACACGGCAAGACAACGGCCGCGGCAAGCTACACCTCTGTACCCACGCTCCAGCGCATCCACCAACGTGTCGCTCTGGGACCCTTCCAGGCGTACGTGGCGGGAGGCTGTTCACACGAGCTAGATCTTCATCATCTTCATCAACATGCGCCGAAGAAGAAGGCTTCGGAGGTGGCTGCTCCGTCCGCGTCAAACCCACCACCGCCGGAGCAAACGGCTGGTGGGGTAGGCACCGACGGAAGAACGGGCGTCGACGATGAAACTCACGGTGCCGCCAGGTCAAAGGACAAGGCTGCGCTGCCCATCGGTGGCGTAGTCGACTCCCACAACGACCTAGCGCACTCCAAGACCTCGGCGCCCGTGCAAGCACCGCGCCCATCTCAGGAGGCGCGGGACCGGCATCGTCCTGGTACGCACGGTACCATACATTCGCTGGACCAAAACCGAGCTGGTGGATCTCGGAATGCTCAAGACCAGCATGCACGCCAACATGCTGGCACGAGCAGGGCACGGTCGCCTAGACGGGACGCTGCTCCTTCTAACGTGGTTAGAAGTCCGAGCATATACCGCTCCTCGCACCGTTCGCCACCGCTACCCACCCCTCCAGCAGAAGCTTTGGCGCGAGCTCAACTGCTCCTGGACTACCCTCCAACGGCCGACAAGGTCGACGATTGGAGGGCCACCATTCAGAGTCTCATCGGCTTCGCCAACAGCGACACTCCGCGGCAACCAAGTGCATCGCAGCCACGGAAAGTCAGCCAGGCGCAAGCTGGTGGCGACAAGACCGGTGGGGGTGCAACCACCGTGCACTCTCTGCCCCGAAGGCCAAGATCACCGACTCACCGAATCTACCTTGACAGCGACTCCACTGCGTCATCAGATCCACGAGCTCGTCACGATCAACGCCAAGTTCTGCATGAACGACAGCCGAAGAGAAGCGCGGCGTCAATCAGACCAGCGCGCTGGGCCCTTTGTTGACATGCATGCGCCAGGGGAACCAGGCGACTTGCCGTATGCGGTAGGTTGCCCTGCGTTCACTCGTGAGCTGCGGCAAGTCCAGTGGCCCAACAAGAAAAATTTCAAGCCAGACGTACCCGAGAAGTACGACGGCAAGACGCATCCGTCGGAGTTCCTCAGCATCTACACAATCGCGGTGCAAGCTGCTGGGGGGCGGGACGACAAGATCCTTGCCAACTACTTCCCGCTGGTGCTCAAGCCCAACGTCAGGTCCTGGCTCATGCACTTGCCGGACAACTCCATATCCTTCTGGGCAGACCTATGCCATCAATTTGTCGGCGCCTTCACAGGCGGCCACAAACCTCATGGCCAAGAGAGTGACCTTCACCTACTCACCCAGAAGGAAGGAGAGCCCCTGCGCAAGTACATCCAGAGATTCAGCCGTGTACATCACAACATCCCAGATGTCCATCCTGCCACGGTTATCAGTGCGTTGCATCAGAATGTGCGTAACCGCAGGATGCGGGAGGAGATGGCAATGTGCAAGATCAGAGACGTCAGTGAGTTGTATGCCCTAGCCGACAAGTGTGCACGTGCTGAGGAAGGGAGGAAACTCCCCGGAGAGGATACAGGAGCAGGAGGATCTGACAGTGAGGATGCCGCCCCGGCAAAGAAAAACCGGCGGCGTAACAACAGGAAGAAAAGGAAGGGCAAAGATGTGCAAGTCGTTGAGGAGTCCGGCAACGGAGGTGGCGCCAAGCAAGCCAAAGTTGGTGGCTCCGGCAAGGAGATTGCCGCATGCACCAACTGCCAGGCTGTGGCGGCCGCCGACAAGCAGGACGGCACCGACAAGCAGTACTGCAAGATCCACTGCACCAAGGGTCATGACCTCCAGAACTACAAAAGGGTCGAACAGCTTGTTGAGAAGCAAAAGGCTGAATACGAGTGACGCGACAAGGAGAAGGCCCAGGGAGGTGCTGGGGGATCAGGCAAGAAGAACGCCGGTCGGGGAGGACGCCGCGGCAAGGCCCATCAGCGGCAAGGAGACAGACCTCCCCGCGGCCGCGATAAGGATGAAGATGACGACGATGATGAAGACATGGATGATGTTGAGACCAGTGAGCAGGAGTTCCAGAAAGCCACAGAAGTCTTGTGCGTTGATGGCGGTGCTTCTCTGCATACTTCTCACCGCCAACTCAAATAGTGGGTGCGGGAAGTCAATGAAGCAAAACCACCCGTCGAGTCTCGCAAGCTTCTCAAATGGTCCAGCACGCCTATCATCTTTGATATTGAGGACCACCCTGATCGCACAACTTCGGTCGGGTGCTTGCCGATGTTGGTTTCACCAACTATCCGCAACCTCAAGGTCACTAAGATGTTAGTTGACGGCGGGGCCGGCTTGAACCTGATCTCCTCCGCTGTACTCCAGAAACTCCAGATCCCTGACAGCGAGCTCGAAGAGACCGGCACATTCCAAGGAATCAACCCGGGAAGGAGCAAGCCGAAGGGAAAGCTCATGTTGCCGGTAACATTTGGCAGCAAGTTGAACTTTAGGACTGAGAGAGTCACTTTTGACGTTGCCGATTTTCCATTGCCATACAATGGGATACTTGGCCGTCCGGCACTCGCCAAGTTCATGGCAGCCTCTCACTATGCATACAACATGCTGAAGATGCCAGGCCCAATAAGTGTCATCTCTGTCCCCGGCGACAAGAAGGATGCTCTTATCTGCGCCGACAAGATCTACCGGGAAGCAGCAGCCGCAACAGATTGCAAGTCACTTGCCGCTAAAGCTCCAGGGGGGAAGAAGAAGACCAAGTCCGGCAAGAGTTCTGATGCCTACTCCGGCAAGCGCACCTCTTCAGAGTGCTACGCTACCGTCGAGGACGCACCATCGAGCTCCACCGGCAAGTGTAAGAAAACAATGGCAGCTCCGCCAGAGACCAAGAAGGTGTCCGCCAAGGAGGACGGCACTGGTGGAACCTTCACCATCAGTGCCACTCTAGACCCTAAATAGGAAAGTGCACTCATTGCTTTCCTGCGGGCGAACGTCGACGTGTTTGCACGGCAACCGTCTGACATCCCCGGTGTTCCCAGGAAAGTAATTGAGCACCACCTTGTCGTCTGTCCTCACGCGCGGCCCGTCAAGTAGAAAGTCAGGAAACAAGCAGTGGAGCACCAAGAATTCATCGCAGAAGAGATCAAGAAGTTGGAAGCAGCAGGCCTTGTTAGAGGAGTGCTCCATCCTACGTGGTTGGCCAATCCTGTAGTCGTGCGCAAGGCAAACGGGAAGTGGAGGCTTTGTATCGACTTCACCGATGTGAATAAAGCTTGTCCCAAAGATCCATTTCCCTTGCCGCGCATTGACCAGATTGTTGACTCCAGAGCCGGATGTGATTTGCTTTCATTTCTTGACGCATACTCAGGATATCATCAGATCTTCATGGCAGAAGAGGATGAGGAGAAGACCGCATTCATCACTCCATGTGGCACATACGGTTTTATACGGATGCCTTTCAGTTTGACGAATGCTGGTTCAACATTTGCAAGGGTAGTCCATGCAGCTTTTGACCCACAAATACACAGAAACGTGGAAGCCTACATGGATGACATAGTGGTCAAGAGCAAGGACAAGGCAGCTATGATTCAAGATTTAGACGAGACCTTTGCAAACCTGCGCAAGATCAAGCTCAAGCTCAACCCCGAGAAGTGTGTGTTTGGAGTCCCTTCCGGCAAGCTTCTCGGGTTCTTCATGTCTCAGCGGGGAATTGAAGCCAATCACGACAAGATCAAGGCCATTGAGCAGATTGAAGCACCAAAGCGTGTCAAGGATGTACGAAGACTTGCCGGTTGCGTGGCTACTCTCAGCAGGTTTATCTCTAAGTCTGCTGAGCACGCCCTGCCGTTTTTCAAAATATTGAAAAAGGCACGTCCAATGAAATGGACTCCGGAAGCGGAGGCTGCACTGCAAGACTTGAAGAGATACCTGTACTCCACTCCAATACTTGTCGCACCTAAGCAACAAGAGAAGTTGCTGCTGTACATAGCGGCAACCAATCGAGTGGTTAGTGCTGCGTTAGTAACGGAGAGGGAGGCAGATGATGAGCCAACAACCACGGCAAGCCCATCCAGCGACAAGCAGGTGGCTTCCCGGACAAGCTCTGGTCCCGACAAAGATGGATCTGCGCAAGAGATACAGAAGAAAATGGTGCAGCGCCCAGTCTACTTTGTCAGTTCCCTTCTGCAGGGGGCTAGGTCAAGGTACTCTGGCGTGCAGAAATTGCTTTTCGGCCTCCTCATGGCCTCGCGAAAGCTGCGCCCTTACTTCCAAGCACATGAGATCACAGTTGTCACTCGCTTTCCGCTGAAGAGGATACTGCAGAATCCAGAAGCAACAGGCAGGATTGTTGAGTGGGCACTGGAACTGTCAAGCTGTGGCCTCAAGTTTGAAAGCACTTCAACTATCCAAAGCAGAGCATTGGCAGAGTTCATAGCAGAGTGGACGCTAACACCAGACGAAGAAATTCCAGAAACGAGTATCCCCGTCAAGGAGGCAAGCAAAGAGTGGCTGATGTACTTTGATGGTGCCTTCTCGCTGCAAGGCGCCGATGCTGGCGTGCTGCTTATCGCACCCATCGGAGAGCACCTCAAGTACGTAGTCCAGATGCACTTTCCCAAGGAGCAAGCAACAAACAATACCACAGAGTATGAAGGTTTGCTTGCCGGCCTCAGGATCGTGGCAGACCTTGGGATCAAGAAGCTCATTGTAAGGGGTGACTCGCAGCTTGTCGTCCGCCAAGTGAACAAGAATTATCAGAGTCCGTTGATGGAAGCCTACGTTGATGAAGTGAGAAAGCTAGAAGAGCACTTTGACGGCCTACAAATGGAGCATGTTCCAAGAGCTCAGAATGACATTGCTGGCAGCCTGTCGATGTGCGCCACACTTAAGTTACCTGTGGAACCAGGGATCTTTGTGCTCAAGCTAACTCAACCATCCGTAACACCGTCAACTGGATAGAGCAAGAAGAGGAAGTTGATTTATGGTGACTATTTTCCGGCAGAGCTTCCCAAAGCCGCCGCCAAGAAGGTCCCCAAGATCAACTCCAAGAATGCTGAGGAGCAGTCTGCTCCGGCAAGGCCCAGGGCTTGTTCCGTTGAAGCAGACGCTCCCGACAAGTTTTGCTCCGGCAAGCTTGCCGGGGAACATCAAGCTCCGGCTGAGCCGCAGGTTCTTGCCGTAGACGCAGATGTTCCCGCAGCAGCAGATATGCCTTTAGTCCTTGTTGTCGAGCCACAACCTCCAGCATGGGCACAGCAGAATGTCCGTTTCCTTCAGACAGGAGAACTTCCCTAAGAGCAAGAAGAAGCGGAAAGAGTAGCCCGGCAGTCAAGTATGTACAAGTTTGTCGACAACACACTATACAGAACAAGACTCAACGGTGTGAAATTGAAGTGTATTCACCGGGAAGACGGACAGAAGCTGTTGGCAGAGATACATGGAGGCATATGTGGTCACCACATTGGCGCAAGAGCACTTGCTAGCAAAGCGTTCCGGCAAGGTTTCTTTTGGCCCACAGCCCTCCAGGATGCAACTGCACAAGTAACCAAGTGTGAAGCGTGCCAGTTCCATTCCAAGCAGATACACCAGCCAGCTCAAGCTCTCCAGACAATCCCTTTATCCTGGCCATTTTCGGTCTGGGGGCTCGACATCCTCGGCCCCTTTCCCCGAGCAATCGGGGGCTTTGAGTACTTGTACGTTGCAATCGACAAGTTCACAAAGTGGCCGTAAGTGGAAGCAGTGAGGAAGGTGACAACACAGTCAGCAGTCAAGTTCTTCAGGTCGATTGTTTGCCGCTTCGGGATCCCTAACAGGATCATCACCGACAACGGTACGCAATTCACGAGCCGCACCTTCATGCAGTACGTCTAAGATCTTGGCGCCAAGGTCTGCTTCGCTTCTGTTGCTCACCCGAGAAGCAACGGTCAAGCGGAGAGGGCAAATGCTGAAGTGCTGCGTGGGCTCAAGACCAAAACTTTTGACAGGCTGCACAAGTGCGGAAGAAACTGGATCGAGGAGCTGCCGGTGGTTCTTTGGTCGATCAGGACGACGCCAAATCGATCCACTGGACAGACACCTTTCGCTCTAGTCTATGGAGCAGAGGCATTTCTCCCCACGGAACTCGTATACGGGTCACCTCGAGTGCTCGCTTATGATGAGCTTGAGCAAGAGCAGCTGCGACAAGATGACGCGCTGCTCCTTGAGGAAGACCGTCTTCAGGCTGTTGTACGAGCTGCTCGATACCAGCAAGCTTTGCGCCGCTACCATAGCCGCAAGGTTAACGCCAGAAGTCTCGAGGAAGGCGACCTTG
Organism: Secale cereale; assembly: GCA_902687465.1. NCBI lineage: Eukaryota > Viridiplantae > Streptophyta > Magnoliopsida > Poales > Poaceae > Secale > Secale cereale. The sequence continues at coordinate 791,121,735 of LR738711.1, read as the reverse complement.
TTCTTCGGCGCGTTCAGTACGCCAAGAATTCCAACAAGTTGACGCCGAAGTGGGAAGGCCCTTACCGGGTGAAACGAGTCACTAGGCCTGGCGCTGTCCGCCTTGAGACCGAAGGTGGCATTCCGGTGAGGAACTCCTGGAACATCGAGCATCTTCATAAGTTTTACCCGTAAGGCGCTGTTGCCGGAACCCGTTTCCGCAACCACCTTTTGTACAAGTCTTGCCGCTGTTGCATGTAATCCTTTGTACAAAGCCGGGCGCAGACCCCGTGCATAAGTAAAGCTCATGTGCTCTGCACATCTTGTCAATTTCATGCTTTTTACTTTTTGCATGTGTTATCTGACACTTTGTGCAGCGCATACCCCCGGTAAGCGATAACGAGCCGAAAGGCTTCATATCTGTATTTTCTCTTCTTTCTTTTTCTCAAGGAAAGGAAGGTTGCCTCGCCCACAAGTTTGCCGGGGGGGAGGGGGAAGGAGAAGATGATGGTATGGACCAGGCGTCACTCAAGAAAGTTTCGCCTTACGGGGAAGCAAACAACAGAAAAGCTAAGTTGCCAAAGCTTGAGCAATCAGATTTTTAAATTTTTAAGTTATCTTCCTTGAACGACCGTGCTTTGTATGGAAAACCTATGCGCGGAGGAACCAACTCGTAGCTAGTTGCGCCCTTAACTTTGTTTCGAGCATGCTCAACAACTTTGTTTCGAGTCCGCTCAACAACTTTGTTTCGAGTTCGCTCAACAACTTAAGTGAGGTGCGACTGGTTGCGACAAGGTTTCTTGTCGGTAACGGCACCGCCAGCAGGCTGCTGACGTCCCGCACTCAGCTCTCATGGCTAAGGTGCCTACACCGGCAAGTTCCCTAAAAGCGTAGGGCAAAAACATACAAGGGAAGGAATCAAGTAAAGGAAATAACATTGCAGTCACTAACCAAAATAGAGTTATATTACAAGATAGCTGGTCGCAGCTCTAACAGATCGTTCTCATAACATGATCAGCAGCGACAAGGAAAGGAGAAAACGGGCGGCCTAGTCTACGCGATCGCCCTCAACCCTCTTGATCCCGCTCACCTTGTCCACAATGGGTGCGACAAGGGCCTTGAGCGCCTCCAGATCAGCATCCGGCGACAGGGACTTGAGGACGTTGGTGAGGTTGAGGCCCGGATTGCGGAAAGCTACCTTGACCAGCACCTTTTGGAGAGCTCCCGCGTAGACCCTGCGTGACTCGTCGGCCAGCTGCTTTTGGATCCTCTCCCGGAGACGTTGGAGGGCCGTCGCCACGCCTTTGAAGAACAAGGTGAGCTTGGCGCTAGGGTGGGGATTCTCATCGGAGGGATACCCGAGATCCTCCATCCCCAGCTGTGCCAGCTCCTTGTCAATATCCGCGGCAGCGTTCATGAGCCCCTCCGTCCAGTGCTCCACGGTCTCCCTAAAAGTGTTCTGGGTGGCAGAAGCACTCTCCAGCAGCGCCTTATCGGCCCTGATCTCTTCCTTCAAGGCCACCTCCCGCTCCCTGGCGCCGTCTAGCGTCTTGGTCAAAGTGGTCAGCTTCAACTCAAGATCTGCGTTGGAGTCCTTGGCAGCGGCAAGCTCCTTGCCCTTCTCGGCGAGGCGAACCTGCAGCTCTGAGTGACTGTGGGCGTCCTTCTCTCGCTCATGCTTGAGCGCGGCAAGCTCTTCGCCGCTCGTCTTGAGATCGGCCTCCAGCTGCGCCACCTTCGTCTCCAGCTCCTTCTTGGCGACCTCGGCAGCTACGACAGCATCCTCTCCTTGCTTGAGGGCCCCGCCAAGTGATTGATTGCGCACGACAAGATCCTCCTCGTGGCTGTCGAGGTTAATCTTCCCCTGCGCCAGCTCGCCCTCTTGCGCAGACAGTTTCTCAGCGGCAAGCCGCTGTTGCTCTTCGACTTCGGCCTTCTCGAGGAAGAAGGCCGTCTGCTCTTCGGCAAGTTGCTCCCGCTCCTCTGCCAGGGAACGGAGAGCTGCTTGGTGAAGCCCCGGAGCTCCTCTGCGCGCTTCTCGATATCAGCTCCCAACTTCGCGGCAAGTGCCTCTCGAGACTCCAGCTTGGCCTGCCGAGCGCGGTATAGCGACAACAGCTTCCGCAGCAGCCGCTCCTCCTCAGGCTCGCCGCTGCTGCTGCTCGGCGCGTCAACCAGCGACAACCCAGCGGAGGCGAGCACCTCTCCGTCAAAGCTCTCTCCCTCGACCGGCGCCCTGGACATTGACGCCCAGGGGAGGTTGATGAAGATGCCATCGCCGGCCTTCAAGTAGACGCCTGGCTGGGGCTCTTCGTAGCCTGGCGCAGTGGCAGCGGCGGAGGGTTCGGCGGTCAGCGTAGCGCCTGGCGCTCCTGCGGCCTCAGGGCCATCAGTGCGATCGTCGGACCCCTCGCCAGGTGCTGCGGCGGCAGCCTTGGCGGCCTCATCGCCGGCGGGATCATCAGCGTCGGCTACTTCTTCGGTGGCAGCGGCGTCGCCGGTGTTGCCGCGCGTGTCCTCTTCACTAGCAACCTCCGTCTCCATCGGCTCCACAGCAGATGGATCTGACGGCCGGAAAGGGGAGAAAAAGTCAAGCAAATATCCAAAAAGAAGAGCAAAAGAAGAACAACCCAAGGGAAGTTTCTGAAGCAAGAGGATTACCTGCGCCGGGTTCTGCAGTCTCCTTTGTCGGAGAGCTCTGCCTTGGCGGAGAGCTCCCCCTTGGCGAAGAGCTCCCCCTTGGCGGAGAACTCTCCCTTGGCAGAGAACTCTCCCTTGCCGGAGATACCCTTGCCGAAGAACTCTCCCTTGGCGGTGTGGTCGAAGCAGATGGCATGTCAGGGGCGGTCTCCGGGCGCTCCTGGTGGGGCTGCTCTGCTTCTACACAAACCAACAAACAAATATTAGCAAGGAAAGGGCATCCACACGCGCCTAACAGCGGAAAGTGAACCATATACTTACGCTGGGGGCTGCTCTGAAGATTAGTTGCCGGGTCCGGCAAGGTGGTCTCAGTGGGTTCGTCCTCGACAATGATCACCTCCTCTCTCCTCGCCGGGACCTTGGCTCTCTTTGCCGCTCTCTGGGCCAGAGTCCTGAAAAGGAAAAGGTTCGGAGAAAAGCAAATGAGATACAAAACAAAACAGCAAGAATTGAAGAAACACAAGTATACAGAGGATCTTACTCTTCTTCTTCCTCATTGGAGCTGAGCGCGGAGAAGTCGAAGTCCAGCTCACGTCCGGAGCGAGGAGGCGGAGGAGTAGGCTCCCTTGGCCGCTTGGCGGGAGCAGTGGCAGTGGTCTGAGACGACCCCGCTCCGGCTGCCGCCGCGGCGTGAGAAGCGGCAGGAGCAGAAGCGATGCTCCCGCGGCAACAGAGCTTGTCGCGGTGGAGCGTGTCGCGTGGCGCGGCGGCTGTCGACTCGTCTGCCGCTCCGCTATGTCCCCGGCCTTGCGAAGACGCCTTCTTGGTGGAGCTGGGGGCTCTGCTTGCGGCGAGCTGTCCGAAGACGACGAGGAGGAGGAGTCGATCTCCAGCGAGCCGCTCGTATCCTCAGCGGGCTCGCTTGGCTCAACGACATGCGCGGCAGGCTCTTCCTCGCCGGCAAACTCCTCTCGCTCGGCAAGGCTTGCCGCCTTTGCTGCCTCTGCCTCCTCCACGGTGAATCCAAACTCGCCCGCGGCTGCGGCTGCCGCCGCCTCTTCCAGCCTAGTGGCGATGTACTTCATCTCTTCATCAGTGGTGTCGCGTGTGAGGCTTTTCTTCTCTTCGAAGCGAATCGGCACTTCTTCCAAGCCGTCGAAGAAGTCCTGCACAGTGTCATCTACAGGCTCTTGCCAAGTTGGGTCAACCCCATGCGAGACGCATAGCGGCATAATTGCGCGGATGCGGCGGAGCACGGAGTTGTTGCACAGCGGGACGACACCCTTCGGCAACCTGAACACTTCGGGATGATCGGGGTCGTACTTGAGCAGCTCCTGGAGCATCGCGTTAAGCTCCATAACAGTAAAGTTGAAGTTGAGGACCGGGCGCAGCCTCATGATATCCGCCGCATTCTCGAACTCCCAGGCGGGTCTCTTCCTTTCTTGCAAGGGGGCGATGCGGCGGCGAAGAAAATCTGCGCCAACTGTGCCTACAGTGAGCCCGGCAAGCCTCAGGCGTTGGATCCGGGCAATGGCAATCTTCAGCCTACCGTCTTCCGGGGCCAAGTTGCTCCAATCGTTGCCGCGTACTACTGGGGCTTGGCGCCGGGCAGTAAATGGCTGCGGGTTCTCCTCGACAATCCAGCACCAGTGTGCTCTCCATTCCTCCCATTTGCTGCGGAGCTCTCCCTCCAGATAAGCTTCCTTCTTGTGGGCTCTCGAGATCCAGGAGACTCCGCCGGATAAAGGCTCTCCTCTCTCAACTCGGGGCATAAAGAAGTGGCGGAAAAGGGCTACATTGGGATAGACTCCAACAAAGTTTTCGCAGAGATGTGCGAAAACTGCCATGGTCAGAACGGCGTTGGGGGTGAAATCAAGGAGGTGGAACCCGTAGGTGTTCATGATGTCGCAGAAAAATTCAGAGAAGGGCGGGCAGAGCCCGCAGTAGAAGAACAAGGCGAAGAAAGCATATCCATTTGGAGTCGTTTCCATAGGGACAGCTGGGAGTACCTTCGTGCGCGGGTGCGCCCGCGTCTCCCCCGACCAGAAGAGGTAGTAGTACTCCCTCAGCTCCCTCGCGGCAAGCTTGGGGGGGAAGATTGCCCGCTCCTTTCGCAGCGCCGCGAGCCGCTGCGCCTCGGCCGACTTCACGCCCTTCCCCTTCTCGGCTTTCGGAGCTATGGCGGAAGCGGTGGGGGAGGTTGACGGCGTTGGTGGTGCTGGTGGCGATGGGTGGCGGAGCGCTGCTCTCTTTCAGCTTTGGGAAGAAGGGGAGCGGCGGAGGTTTTTGAGATTGCAATGGCAACGGGCGAGTGGGCGAACTGCCCCTGTTTCCCCTGCTTATAAAGAGGGAGGAGGCGGACGTTTCGCCCTTCCGAATAAAAAAACCACCCATGATCTCTCCCACGACGCCACATTCAACGCGTGCTGTTAGGGGAGGGCGCGGTGGATACGGAGGAAGATACGGTGTAACCCAGGCCGCGCGTGCCCGTGCCCTGTTTTGGGCCTGGCCCAACAGCGCTCGGCACCGTGTATGGCCCAGGCCCGGGGGTTCCTGTCGGTGTACTAGAGTAGAGGTACCCTAGTATCCCGAACTTGTGCACGGGCAGTCGTAGCGCCCCGCGGCAAGGCTTTCCGGGCGACCGCCAAGGTCCTCCGTGGTTCCTTTGGAGCCATTCAAAAACAAAGTATTCAAGCCAAGAAGACAAGGCCCCGGCAAGAGGAGCTTGCCGAGAAGGCCACTCAAGGCACAAGACCCCGCCAAGAGGCGCTTGCCGAGAAAGCCAACCAAGGCATCTCAAGGAACTTGCCGCAACGCACCGCGTGTCCCGGCAAGGCCCGGTGAGCGACAAGCTCCCGGACGCGGCAAGTCAACGGCCGCGGCAAGGCGCTTGCCGCCGCAAGCTACCACTCTGTACCCACGCTCCAGCGCATCCACCAACGTGTCGCTCTGGGACCCTTCCAGGCGTACGTGGCGGGAGGCTGTTCAACCAGCGGTACTCGGTGGCAAGCGGTGCTGACAAGATCGCCATCGTGGCAAGCGGAGGCGCCCTTAACGGCACCTTTTTGCACTGTTCGGGCGACACAGACGGGCATTTAATGCACTTGTCCCCTGCCGTCAGGGTTAGGTATGATACACTGTACAGGTAGTTGTACCAACTACAACACCTTTCCATTTTTGACCTTACCTACGTTTCCACCTGTCGGTGACCCCTTAAGCGTATAAAAGGAGGCCCATGCGCAACGTAGAAGGGGGTTCGAACGATCAGAACACTCACGCTCGGTCTCGTTAGCTGCTAGAGTGTACTGTAGCACTCAGCGCTCCCGAGCAAGAACTCAATACAAACCACAAAGCAGGAGTAGGGTTTTACGCATCCGTGCGGCCCGAACCTGGGTAAACTGCTCGTGTGCCTCGCCTCGATCTGCTCTTCGTGCGATCTCCGCCCCCCGCCGAACCGAAAGGGACTCGGTCCGTCGGTCCCATAGGTGTTCGTGGATCAGTTTCCCCGACACTTCCCATCTAGACAGAAGTTTACCTACAAAAAATCTTAAACAATTGTTGTATAGCTAGACATAATCACCTACGTTAAACTCACGCTTTTGTATCCTTTTTATTTAAACAGCTTGGCATTCTCATCGGCCTGGGTTCTCCATTCATCAAGAGAGCTAATGTCAAACAACCTTTTCTCACCGGCAAGTTTGAAATCATAATTGAGCTCTTTAATAGCCCAATATGCCTTATGTTCTAGCTCAAGAGGTAAGTGACAAGCTTTTCCATAAACCATTTTATATGGAGACATACCCATAGGATTTTTGTATGCAGTTCTATGGGCCCATAATGCATCATCAAGTTTCTTGGATCAATTCTTTCTAGACCTATTAATTGTCTTTTGCAAAATTAATTTCAGCTCTCTATTACTTAATTCTACTTGACCACTAGTTTGTGGGTGATTAGGGGATGCAATTCTATGATTTACATCATACTTAGCGATCATTTTATGGAAATCACCATGTATAAAGTATGAACCACCATCAGTCATTAGATATCTAGGGACTCCAAACCTTGAAAATTTAACTTCTTTAAGCATCTTAATAGAGGTGTTGTGATCAGCACTACTAGTTGGAATAGCTTCTACCCACTTAGTAACATAATCAACGGCAACTAAAATATGTGTGTACCCATTAGAGGAAGGGAACGGTCCCATATAATCAAAGCCCCAAACATCAAATGGTTCAATAACAAGTGAATAATTCATAGGCATTTCTTGACGTCTACTAATATTACCAATTCTTTGACATGCATCACAAGATAAGACAAACTTACGGACATCCTTGAAGAGAGTAGGCCAATAAAAACCAGATTGCAATATCTTATGTGTAGTTCTATCTGCCGCATGGTGTCCTCCATAAGCTTCGGAGTGGCACTTGCATAGGATCTGTTCCTGTTCATTCTCAGGTACACAACATCTAATAATACCATCTACTCCTTCTTTATAAAGATGTGGGTCATCCAGAAGTAATGTCTCAAATCATAGAAGAACTTTTTCTTTTGCTGGTATGTGAAGCTAGGAGGTATAAACATAGCAATAATGTAATTATCATAATCAGCATACCATGGATCTATACGAGAAGTATTTATGACAGCTAATTGTTCATCAGGAAAGCTATCATCAATAGGTTGTGGGTCATCAAGTATATTCTCTATCCTAGACAAGTTATCTGCAACGGGGTTCTCAGCTCCCTTTCTATCAATAATATGCAAGTCAAATTCTTGCAGCAAGAGAACCCATCCAAATGGTATTTGATAGCAGCAAGATCAGTGTGAATAGTTACTTTAATATCAACAATATAAGGTCTAAACTTATCACAAGCAAACACAACTGCAAAAAAAATCTTTCTCAGTAGTAGCATAATTTCGCTGGGCACTGTCTAGAGTTTTACTAGCATATTGGATAACATTCAATTTCTTATCAACTCTTTGTCCTAGAACAGCACCTACAGCATAATCACTAGCATCGCACATAATCTCAAAGGGTAAATTCTAGTCAGGAGGCTGGACATTAGGTGCAGAGATCAATGCTTTCTTAAGTATTTCAAATGCTTCTAGACAATCATCATCAAAGACAAAAGTAATATATTTTTATAAGAGATTACTCAGAGGCCTGGAGATTTTGGAGAAGTCCTTAATGAGCCTCCTGTAAAACCCGGCATGACCAAGGAAACTTTGTATACCTTTGATGTCCTTGGGGCACGACATCTTTTCAGTAGCATCAACTTTAGCCTTGTCAACTTCAATACCTCTTTCAGAAATTTTATGTCCCAAGACAATGCCATCATTAGCCATAAAGTGGCACTTCTCCCAATTCAAGACAAGATTAGTCTCTTCACATCTCTGCAAAACTCGATCACGGTTGCTAAAGCAATCATCAAAAGAAGTTCCGTAAATAGGAAAGTCATCCATGAAAACCTCAACAATGTTTTCACAAAAATCAGAGAATATAACCATCATGCATCTTTGAAAGGTAGCAGGTGCATTACATTAACCAAAATGCATACGCCTATAAGCAAAGGTACAGAAAGGACAAGTAAAAGTGGTCTTTTCTTGATCCCCTTTTGACACAAGTATTTAAGAGAAACCAGAATAACCATCTAGAAAGCAAAAATGAGTATGTTTTGATAACCTTTCTAGCATTTGATCATTGAAAGGCAAAGGGTAATGATCTTTCTTAGTAGCTTTATTTAATTTGCGGAAATCAATTACCATTCTATAACCTGTAACAATTCTTTTGTGAGATCAATTCATCTTTATCATTAGGAACAACAGTCATACCTCCCTTCTTAGGGACACAATGGACATGACTTACCCACTGGCTATCAGCAACTGGATAGATAATACCTGTCTCTAGAAGCTTTAATATTTCCTTCCTTACCACTTCTTTCATCTTAGGATTTAACCGTCATTGATGATCAATAACTGGTTTAGCGTTTTCTTCCAATTTTATCTTATGTTGGCATAAAGTGGGACTAATGCCCTTAAGATCATCCAGAGTATATCCAATAGCAGCACATTGCTTATTCAGAGTTTCCAATATTTTTTCTTCTTCCTTCTCTGAAAGGTTAGCACTAATAATAACAGGATATATATTATTTTCATCAAGATAAACATACCTAAGATTATTAGGTAAAGGTTTAAGTTCAAACACGGGATCACCCTTGGGTGGAGGAGGATCCCCTAGGATTTCAACAGGCAAGTTGTTTTTCAATACGGGTCCCTGCTTAAAGAATATTTCATCTATTTCCCGTCTTTCATTCATATACATATCATTTTCATGGTCTAGCAGATATTGTTCTAAGGGATCATTAGGAGGCACATCAATAGAAGAAAGACCAATAATTTCATCCTTACTAGGTAATTCTTTATCATGGGGTTGTCTATGAAATTTAGCAAAGTTAAAATCATGAGACATATCCCCTAAACCAACAGTAACAATATCTTTCACGCAGACTATCCTATCATTAACAGTATTCAAGAAGGGTCTACCAAATATAATGGGACAAAAGTCATCTTGTGGGGAACTAAGAATAAGGAAATTAGCAGGGTATTTAACTTTCCCACACAAAACTTCAACATCTCTAACAATCCCAACTGGTGAAATAGTGTCTCTATTAGCAAGCTTAATAGTAACATCAATCCCTTCTAACTCAACAGGTGCAATATCATGCATAATTTCTTGATATAGGGAATGAGGGATTATACTTGCACTGCGAATCGGTCTAACCGAGTGGATTCATTCGGTCTCACCAAGAAACCCGACATTCAAATCTTTTACATAGGTTGGTATCACTGAGATTTAGTTTTGGTGTCACCGAGATGAGTCAAAGGGTTGTAACGGTTGGTTCTTTTGTGAAGGCTATTTATACCCCTCCACCCCCACTCACTCTCAAGGAGAGCCATCAGAACGAAACTACACTTTCACCATTCATTTTGTGAGAGAGAACCACTAACTCATGTGTTGAGATCAAGACATTCTAATCCAACCATTTGAACCTTGATTTCTAGCCTCCACAAGTTGCTTTCCACTCCAATCCTTCTTCTACACAAGCCAAATCTGTGAGAGAATGATTGAGTGTTGAGGAGACTATGTTTTGAAGCACAAGAGCAAGGAGTTCATCGCCAAGAACATCTATTATCTTTTGGAGAGTGGTGCCTCCTAGATTAGTTAGGTGTCTGATACGTCTCCAACGTATCTATAATTTTTAATTGTTCCATGCTATTATTTATGATGTTTTGGATGTTTAATGGGCTTTGTTATACACTTTTATATTATTTTTGGGACTAACCTACTAACCCAAAGGCCCAGTCCAGATTGTTGTTTTTTGCCTGTCTTAGGGTTTTACACAAAAGGAATATCAAACGGAGTCCAAACGGTATGAAACCTTCGGGAGAGATATTTTTGGAGCAAAAAACGCACGGGAGACTTGAGAACCACGAAGTAGGGCTGACGTGGCGTCCACGAGGGTGGGGGCGCGCTGCTGCCTCTTGAGCTTGCGTTGTATTCCCTCGAAGAGGAAAGGGAGATGCAACACAGTAGCGTAACAATTTCCCTCAGTTTTTGAGAACCAAGGTATCAATCCAGTAGGAGACCACACGCCAGTCCCTCGCACCTGTACAAACAAATAAGAACTTCGCAGCCAACGCGATAAGGGGTTGTCAATCCCTTTACGGTCACTTACGAGAGTGAGATCTGATAGAGATGATAATTATATTTTTGGTATTTTAGGTTTAATAAAACAACAAATAAAAGTGGTAAAAGTAAAGTAGATGTAGATTGATATGTTGAGAATAGACCCAGGGGCCATAGTTTTCTCTAGTGGCTTCTCTCATGATAGCGATATTCTACGGCGGGTAAACAAATTACTATCAAGCAATTGACAGAAAAGTGAATAATTATGAGACTATCTAGGCATTATCATTGTATATAGGCATCACGTCTGAGACAAGTAGACCAACTCCTACCTGCATCTACTACTATTACTCCACACATCGACCGCTATCCAGCATGCATCTAGTGTATTGAGTTCATACGAACAGAGTAACGCCTTAAGCAAGATGACATGATGTAGAGGGATAAACTCAAGCAATATGATGAAAACCCCATCTTTTTATCCTCGATGGCAACAATACAATACATGCCTTGCTGCCCCTACTGTCACTGGGAAAGGACACTGCAAGATTGAACCCAAAGCCAAGCACTTCTCCCATTGCAAGAACTATAGATGTAGTAGGCCAAACCAAACCAATAATTCAAAGAGACTTGCAAGGATATTATGAGCACACATAAAAAGTTCAGAGAAGAACCAAATATCTTTCATAGATAACCTTGATCATAAACTCACAATTCATCGGATCTCGACAAACACACCACAAAAAGAGATTACATCGAATAGATCTCCTCGAAGACCGAGGAGAACTTTGTATTGAGATCCAGAGAGAGAGAAGAAGCCATCTAGATACTAGATATGGACCCGAAGGTCTGTGGTAAACTACTCACAACTCATGGTGAGGGCGATGATGATGATGATGAAGGCCTCCGTGATGGATCCCCCTCCCGGAACAGGCTCCAAGATGGGATCTCCACGGGAACAGAAGCTACGGCGGTGGAATTAGGGTTTTCTCTCTGCGTATGGAGTTTCTGGGGTATGTAGGTATATATAGGAAGAAGGAGGGCACCGGGGGCCGTGTGGGCCAGCGTCGAGGCAAGGGGGCGCGCCCTGGGAAGGGGGGCGCGCCCCCCACCCTCGAGGGCTGGTCCCTTGCCCCCAGAATTGGTCCTGACGTTTCCCGAGCGTGATTTCCTCCAAAAATATCTCTCGCGAAGGTTTCATTCCATTTGGACTTCATTTGATATTCCTTTTTTGCAAAACCCTGAAATAGGTAAAAAAACAGCAATCTGGACTGGGCCTTTGGGTTGGTAGGTTAGTCCCAAAAATGATATAAAAATGAATGATAAAGCCCATTAAACATCCAAGACTTCATAAATAATAGCATGGAACAATCAAAAAATATTGATACGTTGGAGACGTATCAATCATCCCCAAGCTTAATTGCTGCTCGTCCTCGAGTAGGTAAATGATAGAGAAAGAATTTTTGATGTGGAATGCTAACCAATATAGTTTATCAATGTAATTCTCTTAATTGTGGCATGAATGTTCAGATCTGAAAGATTCAAAATAAAAGTCTATGTTGATATAAGAAATAACAATACTTCAAGCAATAGTAGCAAAGCAATCATGTCTTCTCAAAATACTATGGCTAAAGAAAGTTATCCCTACAAAATCATATAGTGTTGGCTATGCTCCCTTGTTATCACACTAAATATTCGTATTATGCACAACCCTGATTTCAGCCAAGCATTTGTTTTCATGCTCTACCTTTTCAAACCTTTCAACTTTCACGCAATACATGAGCGTGAGCCATGGACATAGCACTATGGGTGAAATAGAGGTGTTTGTGGAGAAGGTAAAAGAAGGGAGATAGTCTCACATCTACTAGGCGTATCAACGCGCTATGGAGATGCCCATCAATAGATATCAATGTGAGTGAGTATGGATTGCCATGCAATGGATGCACTAGAGCTAAATATGAATGAAAGCTCACAAAAGAAACTAGTGGGTGTGCATCCAACTTGCTTGCTAACGAAGACCTAGGGTATTTGAGGAAGCCCATCGTTGGAATATACAAGCCAAGTTCAATAACGAAAATTCCCACTAGTATATGAAAGTGACTAAGCATGAGACTCTCTACAATGAAGAACATGGTGCTACTTCGAAGCACAAGTGTGGAAAAATATAGTAGCAATTGTCCCTTTTTCTTTTCCTTTTTTTTTCTTTTTTTTCTTTTTTTTGGCCTTTCTCTTTTTTTTGGCCTTTCTCTTTTTTTTTCCGGAGGGGCTTTATAGATTCAGCCTTTCCTCCCATGGGACAATGCTCTAAAAATGATGATCATCACACTTTCATTACCACACAATATTACAACTCCATACTACAACAACAAAGTATGACTCTATATGAATGCCTCCGGCGGTGTACCGGTATGTGCAATGAAAGACAAGTGACATGTATGAAAAGATTATGCATGGTGGCCTTGCCACAAATACGATGTCAACTACATGATTGTCACATCCCTAGCCAGCACTTGCATTAGGACCTAACTAGAGTGTGCATCATGTTTACTTTCAAAGAAACTTGAAATGGGATTAATAGAAACCCCAGCACCCCTCCCCTAACAACTAGGGTTTGCTAAAATATTTTCCAATGTACCCAAAATGCCCTTCAAAATGTTCATCATTTCTGCCTTGGTCTTAAACCTCTGCCAAAAATGGTGCACAATTTTCTAGGACAATCTATGGCTTTGGATTAAATCATATGGTATTTGAATTTGGGCATTTAAATGCTATAAAATATTTTAAATGCTCAAATAATCATGAACTATAATGTTTCCTACTGTTCATATTATATACAGTAGGTATGACAAGTGTCATGAGTTATAAAAATGTTTAGGCATTTTTATTAATTGAACAAAGCTGCAAAAGAAATAAAACAGAAAGAAAATAGGAAAAGAAAAATAGGAAGAGTACTTACCTGAGCCCACTTACCTGCTGGCCCAGCCGGCCCAGCCCACCAGGGGCATCACCGTCTTCTTCGTCGCGCCAGCGCACGAAGCAGCTCGGTGGCGAGCGCCGCCGATGCGCCGGCCACCTCCTGCCTGCCTGGCTGGCCCCTCGGCCCTCTGGACGGTCTAGAACGTTGCCACAGAGCCACCTCGACCGTTTCCCCCTCCTTCCCGTGTCTTTCCCCTCCTCTCTTCCCTCCGCCGAGCTTTCCCGAGCAAGCTCGTCGCCGACGACCGCTGACACCGCGCTCTACGCCACCCCCTCGCCTCCCCGAAGCACCACTAGCTCTGCCGCATCGCCCCGAAGCTCCCCACCGACGCACACGACGCCAGGAGCTCCGCAACGTCCTCCTCGCCGTCGTCTTCAACCTCCGGCACCGGAGATCGCCGCCGCCCGTACGCCGTCGTCCGACCGTCCCCGAGCTCACTTTGACGCCCTCTGCGACCGCTGTGAGCTCACGCTTCGAACCCCCCTCTCCACGGGCTCGTTTAGGCCTTGTAGCCGCCGCCCCCTTTGCTCACCAACGATCACCGCCGCCGGCCAACTCACCGCCGTGGCGATAGGCACCGTACCTCGTGGCTGAGCACGCCGTTAGCTTCAGTAGGTCACCAGCAAGCTAAAGCGAGCTTTAGCTCCTCCTCCCGTGCACTACAACACCATCCCGACCAACTCCGTGCGAGCACGGCCGCGGACGAGCTCGTCGCCGTCGACTCCGGCGACCCCTCGTCCAACCAGTGGCACCGCTGGATGCGGTGCATCACCAGGAGCACACTGAGCCCATCCGCGCGGCAAATGGATGCCGGAATAGGGATTCCGACGAGTCACCGCCGTGCGAAATGGTCGCCGCCGGCCAAACTCCGGCGGGCTGACGTGGCCCGATGATTAGGAACTAACAGTAATTAGTTTAGTCACCACAGTCACTGACAGTGGGCCCCCGCTGTTAGTCAAACCCAGTCAACCCTGGTTATGACCGGAATTAGCTCCTTAGACACTAACATGAGGGACCCACCAGTCAGGTTTGACTTGGACTGGCCCTGTTGACTGCCTGACGTCAGCATGATGTCATGCTGACGCAGTAAAGGTTTTTCTGGGATTTTTAGATCTAAAATAATTCAGGAAATTCCAGAAAATACCCAAAACTTCTAAAAATCATATAAAATCAACCATAGCTCAGATGAAAAATATTTATATATGAAAAATGATCAGAAAAATCCAATCTTTCTAATGGAACTGGTTTCATGCATGTTTGAACAAGTTAACTTGCTGTTTATATCAAAAACATGATAATGCACTTATTTAAATAATAGTTTGCACTTCAATTTGAATCCTTGATTCAAATAGGTTCAAACCCTTCTGGTTTTAGTTGCATTAGCCAACACACATGCATCTTGCCATGTCATGAGCATGCATCATATTGTTGCATTTGTTTGTTAATGATTGTATCGCCGGTATTCCCTGTGTTAGGTCCTGCTCCCGAGGATACTGCTGCATATCCAGTTGAAGAGCAGTACCCGACAACTACCTTGTCAGGCAAGCAATCATTGATCATTCCGATACAAACCCAATCTTCTCGCTCCTGCTATCTTTTACTGCATTAAGGCAACAGCGCGTGAACTGCTACTTGCTGCGGTAGTTGAACCCTATTCCCTTGCATGACCTGTCATTGCCACAGTAAATAGTTGAAACCCACTAGCATTTGTAGGAGTTGATTGAGCCTTGTGATGTGTGATCCACCATGCTATTTGTTTATGTTGCCTGCTATGCTTAGAGTTGTGTCTGGTCTGATTCATCTGGGTGATGGATCAGAGTGAAATTATCTTACCAATAAGAGAAGGAAGTGTGGAATACGCTTGGTAAAGGTATCGATGAAAGGCCATGTAGGAGTACATGGTGGGTTGTTTCATTGGAACCGTACATAGGACCCGAGATCTGTATGTGTGGTTCAAGTTCCAGTTACTACCATGCATTGGGACCGAAACCAATGGACCCTCTCGGCTTATTAATTACCCTCGATCTCTGTCCAGGAGTTGCAACTAGTTTCTGGTGTTTATAGATTACTGGAGGTCGTGCACAACGCTGACCCTCGGGGTGGGTTGTGATGCGACAGGTACGTGGCATGGTGTACCGGTTGCCCGTTTGGTGACTCGGGAACCCTGTACACATCGTTTGGGGCCGTGAGCAACACCCCGGCCGGATCTCCCCACGGATGGAACCCAAATAGGCGATAAACCTGGATGAGAGACTTGAATAGTTAGTCAGGTCGTGGCCGACACCCTCGCTGGGCTTCCGCTTGAAGGTTGCCGAGTACACGCCGAGTAAACGGCGATAAGTGGTGGGAGCGTGTGTGAAGAGGTACACCCCTGCAGGGTTATCAAACTATTCGAATAGCCGTTGTTCGCGGTACGAACTACTTGGTTACTCTTACAGTTCATAGACAAGTTGATGGATACTACTAAAAGCCTCAAGATAAGCGTGAGTGCCGTGGATGGCCCTTCCGTAGGATGACGGAAGAGGATCCTCGGTAGTGTATTGATGTGGTGATTAGAGGACTCGTGTTCGTAACAACATCTTGCAATCCGTTGAGAGTTGTAGCATAGGTTAGCCAAGGTCAAAGCTGGCATTCTGCTATAAACTCCACTACCCCCTTTTGATAATGTTGCATGTATGATAGGTTCTGTGGTAAGACTTGCTGAGTACCTTTGTACTCATGTTTGCTTAATAACTGTTGCAGAGGAGAACCCCGCCCCTGCTGGTGGGTTCTACATAGACCTTGATGTCGACGAGTAGCTTGACACCCAGACGGTGATCTGGAGCTTGTGAAGGGCCCTGTAGATAGTCAGGCTACACCAAGCATGTTTTATTTTCTAAGTTGTCTGTACTCAGACATGTAGCTTCCGCTTGTGCTTGTATTACTGTATGACTTGAGTGTTGGGTCATGTGACCCCTACCTGTATGAATATGTTATGTATGGCTCTTGGAGCCTTTTAAATAAAGTACTTTGAGTCATAGAGTTCTGTTGTGATGCAATGTTGTATTTTCACATATTGAGCATATTGCGTGTATGATTGAAATGCTTGGTATGTGTGGGATCCAACACCTAGTTGTTTTCCTTTGCTAGCCTATCTTACGGGGAAATGCCTCCTAGTGATTCCAATGAGCCTTGGTAGCTTGCTACTGCTCGGAACACGTAGGCTGGCCGGCATGTGTCCTTCTTCGTTCCTGTGTCTGTCCCTTAGGGGAAATGTCACGCGTTGTTCCTTTAAGTCCATGTAGCTTGCTACGACTTGGGTTCATACGTTGATGACCGACACGTTCGTTGCTGGGTCATGGATGCCTGTCTCTGTAATTTAGTGCCACTTTTGGTTTATAACTAGCCATGTCGGCCCGGATTCTCTATCATATGGATGCTAGCGACACTGTCATATACGTGTGCCAAAATGCGCAAACGGTCCCGGGCCAGGTAAGGTGGCACCCGTGGGGTTACCATGCGTGAGGCCGCAAAGTGATATGACGTGTTACAGCTAGATCGGTGTGACTTAGGATCGGGGTCCTGACAGCGTTGGCATCAGAGCTGGACTGCCTGTAGGTTTCTCAAGCCAAACTGGTCGATGTTGAGTCTAGAAAAATTCTTAGTTATATGTAGGGGAATTGTTTGTGGAAGGGAACGTAAGGCTCTTTTACTCCTTTACCTTATGCCCTTCTGATCTGAGTCTGTCTATTCTTTCTACGGGGATTTAGGACTAGGCCTCTTATCCTTACTAGGTTCACGTGTTACTAATCCGTAGACTCTTAGGATTGTTGGTTTCAAGCCTCAGTTCAGTTTCTATCCTTTTGAGTATGATGATTGTTGAACCCGGAACCTTGAGATGGAATTGTTGAGTGGCTATGCTATCATTTGTATGATGTCTCAAATCTTTGTTTGAGCATTTACAGTTGTTATGCTGCCCGATTTCTTCCAGAAACATTAATGCCTTTGCATTATTTCGTGTTTCAGATGTCTGGCCGCATCCCTCACCAAGTGGTTCGTTTGACTCGGTGCATTAATGTGCCCGGTCACACGGCCATGCTAGTCCGTGTGATGACTGAGACCGGTTATCGCTGGTATCCTGATTACACTGTGGAGGAACAGTATCGAGATTTTAATCAAAGTCAGTATTTCTGCACAGTCCGGATATACCCCTCATATCCCGGAGCTAATGATCACATCCATTGGTCTTATGGACTCGGGATTACCATCGAGATGGCAGTACAGGATGCCGCTTATTCGATGATGACCATTCTCCGTGCTAGGCATGCCCTGTTGCTGAACACTGAGTTCTGTTACATGCCAGCTTCACTCCCCGGAGAAGAAGGCTACTACACTGGTCTGTATACTGATGCTGCTCATGAAGAGCCACTGCTTCAGACTACTGTTCAGATGTTGGAGGATAGGGACCGTGAGGTCCGTGCCCTCCGAATGGAGCTGTATAACACCCGAGCCGCTCACTAGACTACTTTGACACGGCTTGCACCTGCTGTGCACACCGGATATCTGGACATGCGGGATTTGTACCCCGTGCGGACTCGTCTGCCTGATCGCATGGATTGGCGTGACGTTGGGGGTATTACACCTCCACGTGGGCGTCGGTTACCACTAGCATCGGGACCGAGACCACACCCATGCCCCTATGGTCCACAGCCTTCGAGTGCTCGCGAGTTCCAAGATCCGTCTGTACCACTTCCAGGCTATGGTGTTAATCTTTACGAGGATTACTACGCGAATGTCTGAGCTAGTCCCTGGTAGTAGTAGTATTGTAGTAGTTGTATTTCCACAGTCCTGCGCGTCTTGTGGAATATGACTTAGTGTGTACTGAATTCCGGAGGTGTAGTTAAATAATGTATAGGAGCTTGGAATGCCTTGGATGGGATGTATCGTCTTTCACCGCAGTTGTACTCTAGCCTTGGCTTGTACTAAACTTTGTATGGTGTGTATGACCACTGGTGTATATATAGCAGTTCCTATATTACCATGTCGTACGGATGAACATCTCTGCATTCTGTGTCATCCATTACATTCTGCACTTCTATGTAAAAAATTTGCCACCCTTGTCTAAACCGTTGTTTTGTTTTCGTAGGATGGTCAACACTCGCAACACTCCTGCTGCTCAGGAGCAGGGTGAGGCTAGTGGGGCTAGAGATGGAAATCTGCCCCAGCCACCCTCTTTGGCGGAAGTTATGCTTGAAGCAGAACGGAACAAGAGAGAGACCAACCGTCTGCTGGAACGCATAGAGCAAAACACTGGGTTCCGTCAGAGGAATGCCGTGGTGTCAATCCACGATTTTATCAAGATGTGTCCACCAAAGTTCCATCACCCCACTGAACCTCTGTATGCTGATGACTGGCTACGTAGTATCACCCACAAGCTACACTCTGCCCGTGTGGCCGAAGCTGACAAGGTTATCTACGCCGCCTACCATCTTGAGGGCCCTGCCAGTCTTTGGTGGGAAAACTTTGAAGCTATGCGTCCTGCTGGCCAAGTCACTACCTGGGTTGAGTTCAGTGAGGCATTCCGTGAAAATCACATTCCGGAAGGTCTCATGGATCGCAAGCGGGAGGAATTCTGCAATTTCACACAGGGCCGTTTGACTGTGGATGGCTATAGTCGTGAGTTTGGTAATCTGGCACGCTATGCACCTGAGGAAGTATCCACCGATGCCAAGAAACAGGCGAGGTTCCGCAAGGGACTCAGCCCTGAACTTCGTCGAGATCTACGTCTGCACGAGTGCACCTCCTTCCAGAAGTGGGTTAACAAGGCTATCAGTGCTGAGACAGGCCAGACCGACTTCGAGGCCACCCGCAAGCATACCCGAGACTTTGGTTCCTCATCTGGCTCTGGCTCTCACAAGCGCCTTGTGTGGGTTCCTAACACTGCTCTGCCACCCAAGTACACACCGAGGCCATCCTATGAGGCGCCTCGCCCAACTCAACAGTTTGCACCTGCTAAGACCTATGGAGGTCCACCCTCCAACTTTGCTCCACGCACCACCACTGTGACATGTTTCAAGTGTGGAGAACCGGGACACTACATGCATGATTGTCCCCAGAATCAGCCAGGAAAACCCGTTGGCCGTGGTAAGCCAACCGGCAAGGTGAACTATGTCAAGCCAATCCCCACTGCACGTGGTCATGTCAACTATGTTTCTGCCGAAGAAGCTTATGAGGATCCTAACGTCGTCCTTGGTACGCTTCTCGTAAACTGCCATCCGGCATCTGTTCTTTTCGATACTGGAGCATCCCACTCGTTCATATCTGAGAGCTATGCTCGATTGCACAACATGACTTTTTGTGATATGCCTACTTCCATGGTTATTCAAACTCCTGGTTCGAAGTGGCAAACCTCTAGGGTAAGCCATGGAAATGAAATCCTTGTCGATAGACTTGTTTTCCTTGCATCTCTAATCGCTCTCAAGTCCTCGGACATAAATATCATTTTGGGTATGGATTGGATGACAACCCATTACGCCAAAATTGATTGCTTTACTAGGACCGTTCAACTTACACATCCATCCGGCAAGATAGTCAATGTCTTGACTCGAATGGCTGAACGTAAGCTCTATTCACTTAATGCCAGCCCTCTACCAGAACTCGAAGATATCCCGGTAGTCCGTGACTTCCCGGATGTTTTTCCAGAAGAACTGCCAGGAGTTCCACCTGACAGAGATGTCGAGTTCGTGATAGATCTTATTCCTGGAACTGTCCCAATCTCTAGGAGACCTTATAAGATGGCGCCACTAGAATTAGCTGAGCTAAAGAAACAACTCGATGAGTCCTTGCAGAAAGGTTTCATCCGTCCTAGTTCTTCCCCTTGGGCTTGCCCCGTCCTCTTCGTCAAGAAGAAGGATGGAACGGAGCGGATGGTTGTAGATTATCGACCTGTCAATCTGGTCACCGTAAAGAATAAGTATCCGGTCCCCAGGATCAACGACCTGTATGATCAGCTCGCTGGATCCTCAGTCTTCTCTAAGATGGATTTGAGGTTGGGCTACCATCAAATCAAAATCAAGAACGGGGACATTCCTAAAACGGCTTTCGTTACTCGTTATGGCCAATATGAGTACACCGTCATGTCCTTCGGATTAACCAATGCCCCAGCTACCTTTTCTCGGTTAATGAATTCTATTTTCATGGAGTATTTCGATAAATTCGTCGTGGTATATCTGGATGATATACTCATTTTCTCCAAGAACAAGGAAGATCATGCCGAGCATTTAAGGCTGGTATTGACGAAACTTCGAGAGCACCGCCTTTATGCCAAATTCTCTAAATGTGAATTTTGGTTGCCAGAAGTAACCTATCTAGGTCATGTGATCTCTGGCAAGGGTATTGCTGTCAATCCCGAGCGAGTTCAAGCCGTACTTGATTGGACTCCCCCTGAATCGGTCAAGCAAGTTAGGAGTTTTCTTGTCTTAGCGAGCTATTGCCGACGTTTCGTCGAGAATTTCTCCAAGGTTGCTAAACCTCTAACCGAACTCCTCAAGAAAGATAAAAAGTTTGAGTGGACCCCACAGTGCGAGTCCAGTTTTCAAGAACTGAAAAGACGCCTGACATCTGCACCTGTACTGGTACCACCAAACTTTTCCAAGGATTTCATAATCTATTGCGACGCCTCGCGACAAGGACTAGGTTGCATTCTCATGCAAGATCGTCAAGTGATTGCATACGCATCCCGACAGTTGTGTCCACATGAAGATAACTATCCTACTCATGATCTAGAGCTTGCAGCTGTAGTCCATGCACTCAAAACATGGCGACATTACCTTCTTGGTAATCGCTGTGAAATCTTCACTGATCACCAAAGTTTGAAGTATATATTCACCCAACCGGATTTGAATCTCAGGCAAAGACGTTGGGTTGAGTTCTCACCGACTACGACTTAGGAATCACTTACACTCCTGGAAAGGCCAATGTCATGGCTGATGCACTAAGTCGTAAGTCATATTGTAACAATTTAATGTTACAACAAAGTCAACCACTTCTCCACGAGGAATTTCGTAAGCTTAACCTTCACATTGTTCCTCGAGGATTTCTTTCCACCTTGGTGGCGAAACCTACCCTTTTGGATCAGGTCATCAAAGCACAGAAGGTTGATCCCGGAATTTCCCGTATTAAGAGGAACATCAAGAAAGGAGTTGCAGGATGTTTCTCAATTGATGATCAAGGAGTCGTATTCTTTAGCGACCGTTTAGTGGTTCCTAAAGTACGAAACCTAAGACGTTTGATCCTCAAGGAGGCTCATGAATCTCCTCTCACGATTCATCCCGGTAGTACCAAAATGTATCTAGACCTACGTCAAAGATTCTGGTAGACTAGGATGAGGAGAGAAATCGCTCAGTTCATTGCTAACTGCGACGTTTGTCGTCGAGTCAAAGCAGAGCATCAACGGCCTGCCGGCACCCTTCAACCTTCAGCTATTCCTGAATGGAAATGGGACAAAGTCGGTATGGACTTCATTACCGGGTTTCCCAGGTCCAGGAAAGGGAATAATGCTATCTTCGTCGTTATCGACCGCCTCTCTAAAGTAGCTCATTTCCTGCCTGTTCGAGAGAGCATTACCGCTAGCCAGCTAGCAGACTTATATATCTCTTGAATAGTATCACTTCATGGTATACCGTTGGAGATTAACTCAGACCGTGGAAGTCTTTTCACTTCCCGATTTTGGGAAAGTTTCCAGAATGCTATGGGAACCCATCTCTCTTTCAGTACTGCCTTCCATCCGCAGTCAAGTGGTCAAGTGGAACGAGTCAATCAAATTCTGGAAGACATGCTTCGAGCCTCTGTCATTTCTTTCGGTATGGAATGGGAAAAATGTCTTCCATTTGCCGAATTCGCTTATAACAATAGTTATCAAGCCAGCTTGGGCAAAGCCCCCTTCGAAGTTCTATATGGACGAAGGTGTCGAACACCTCTTAACTGGTCAGAGACCGGGGAAAGACAATTCTTTGGCCCGGATATGATCCAGGAAGCAGAGGAACAAGTTCGCATCGTTCGTGAGAGATTGAAAACAGCCCAGTCTCGCCAAAAGAGCCAATATGATAGTCATCATAAGTCTGTGACTTTTGAAGTCGGCGATAAGGCTTACCTTCGGGTTACTCCTCTTAAGGGAACCCATCGATTCGGTATCAAAGGCAAGTTGGCCCCTCGTTACATCGGTCCTTTTCGCATTCTTGCCATACGAGGAGAAGTTTCCTACCAATTGGAACTACCTCCGCACCTCTCCAGAGTTCATGATGTTTTCCACGTTTCTCAACTCAGGCGTTGCTTCTCGGATCCTATCCGCGGAGTGGACCACGAAACGCTTGATCTCCAAGACAATCTCACATATCGAGAATACCCCATTCGTATTCTTGATCAAACCGAGCGCACCACTCGACGCCACAATATCAAGTTTCTCAAGGTTCAATGGTCATATCATTCCGAGAGTGAAGCTACTTGGGAAAGGGAGGATCGTCTTCGACTGGAGTACCCCACCCTCTTTCCGGAGGAACCCGAATCTCGGGACGCGATTCTTTTAAGTGGGGGTGAGTTGTCACATCCCTAGCCAGCACTTGCATTAGGACCTAACTAGAGTGTGCATCATGTTTACTTTCAAAGAAACTTGAAATGGGATTAACAGAAACCCCAGCACCCCTCCCCTAACAACTAGGGTTTGCTAAAATATTTTCCAATGTACCCAAAATGCCCTTCAAAATGTTCATCATTTCTGCCTTGGTCTTAAACCTCTGCCAAAAATGGTGCACAATTTTCTAGGACAATCTAGGGCTTTGGATTAAATCATATGGTATTTGAATTTGGGCATTTAAATGCTATAAAATATTTTAAATGCTCAAATAATCATGAACTATAATGTTTCCTACTGTTCATATTATATACAGTAGGTATGACAAGTGTCATGAGTTATAAAAATGTTTAGGCATTTTTATTAATTGAACAAAGCTGCAAAAGAAATAAAACAAAAAGAAAATAGGAAAAGAAAAATAGGAAGAGTACTTACCTGAGCCCACTTACCTGCTGGCCCAGCCGGCCCAGCCCACCAGGGGCATCACCATCTTCTTCGTCGCGCCAGCGCACGAAGCAGCTCGGTGGCGAGCGCCGCCGATGCGCCGGCCACCTCCTGCCTGCCTGGCTGGCCCCTCGGCCCTCTGGACGGTCTAGAACGTCGCCACGGAGCCACCTCGACCGTTTCCCCCTCCTTCCCGTGTCTTTCCCCTCCTCTCTTCCCTCCGCCGAGCTTTCCCGAGCGAGCTCGTCGCCGACGACCGCTGACACCGCGCTCTACGCCACCCCCTCGCCTCCCCGAAGCACCACTAGCTCCGCCGCATCGCCCCGAAGCTCCCCACCGACGCACACGACGCCAGGAGCTCCGCAACGTCCTCCTCGCCGTCGTCTTCAACCTCCGGCACCGGAGATCGCCGCCGCCCGTACGCCGTCGTCCGACCGTCCCCGAGCTCACTTCGACGCCCTCTGCGACCGCTGTGAGCTCACGCTTCGAACCCCCCTCTCCACGGGCTCGTTTAGGCCTTGTAGCCGCCGCCCCCTTTGCTCACCGACGATCACCGCCGCCGGCCAACTCACCGCCGTGGCGATAGGCACCGTACCTCGTGGCTGAGCACGCCGTTAGCTTCAGTAGGTCACCAGCAAGCTAAAGCGAGCTTTAGCTCCTCCTCCCGTGCACTACAACACCATCCCGACCAACTCCGTGCGAGCACGGCCGCGGACGAGCTCGTCGCCGTCGACTCCGGCGACCCCTCGTCCAACCAGTGGCACCGCTGGATGGGGTGCATCACCAGGAGCACACTGAGCCCATCCGCGCGGCAAATGGATGCCGGAATAGGGATTCCGACGAGTCACCGCCGTGCGAAATGGTCGCCGCCGGCCAAACTCCGGCGGGCTGACGTGGCCCGATGATTAGGAACTAACAGTAATTAGTTTAGTCACCACAGTCACTGACAGTGGGCCCCCACTGTTAGTCAAACCCAGTCAACCCTGGTTATGACCGGAATTAGCTCCTGAGACACTTCTAAAAATCATATAAAATCAACCATAGCTCAGATGAAAAAGATTTATATATGAAAAATGATCAGAAAAATCCAATCTTTCTAATGGCACTGGTTTCATGCATGTTTGAACAAGTTAACTTGCTGTTTATATCAAAAACATGATAATGCACTTATTTAAATAATAGTTTGCACTTCAATTTGAATCCTTGATTCAAATAGGTTCAAACCCTTCTGGTTTTAGTTGCATTAGCCAACACACATGCATCTTGCCATGTCATGAGCATGCATCATATTGTTGCATTTGTTTGTTAATGATTGTATTGCCGGTATTCCCTGTGTTAGGTCCTGCTCCCGAGGATACTGCCGCGTATCCAGTTGAAGAGCAGTACCCGACAACTACCTTGTCAGGCAAGCAATCAATGATCATTCCGATACAAACCCAATCTTCTCGCTCCTGCTCTCTTTTACTGCATTAAGGCAACAGCGCATGAACTGCTACTTGCTGCGGTAGTTGAACCCTATTCCCTTGCATGACCTGTCATTGCCACAGTAAATAGTTGAAACCCACTAGCATGTGTAGGAGTTGATTGAGCCTTGTGATGTGTGATCCACCATGCTATTTGTTTATGTTGCCTGCTATGCTTAGAGTTGTGTATGGTCTGATTCATCTGGGTGATGGATCAGAGTGAAATGATCTTACCAATAAGAGAAGGAAGTGTGGAATACGCTTGGTAAAGGTATCGATGAAAGGCCATGTAGGAGTACATGGTGGGTTGTTTCATTGGAACCGTACATAGGACCCGAGATCTGTATGTGTGGTTCAAGTTCCAGTTACTACCATGCATTGGGCGCGAAACCAATGGACCCTCTCGGCTTATTAATTACCCTCGATCTCTGTCCAGGAGTTGCAACTAGTTTCTGGTGTTTATAGCTTACTGGAGGTCGTGCACAACGCTGACCCTCGGGGTGGGTTGTGATGCGACAGGTACGTGGCACGGTGTACCGGTTGCCCGTTTGGTGACTCGGGAACCCTGTACACATTGTTTGGGGCCGTGAGCGACACCTCGGCTGGATCTCCCCACGGATGGAACCCAAATAGGCGATAAACCTGGACGAGAGACTTGAGTAGTTAGTCAGGTCGTGGCCGACACCCTCGCTGGGCTTCCGCTTGAAGGTTGCGGAATACACGCCGAGTAAACGGCGATAAGTGGTGGGAGCGTGTGTGAAGAGGTACACCCCTGCAGGGTTATCAAACTATTCGAATAGCCGTTATTCGCGGTACGAACTACTTGGTTACTCTTACAGTTCATAGACAAGTTGATGGATACTACTAAAAGCCTCAAGATAAGCGTGAGTGCCATGGATGGCCCTTCCGTAGGATGTCGGAAGAGGATCCTCGGTAGTGTATTGATGTGGTGATTAGAGGACTCGTGTTCGTAACAACATCTTGCAATCCGTTGAGAGTTGTAGCATATGTTAGCCAAGGTCAAAGCTGGCATTCTGCTATAAACTCCACTACCCCCTTTTGATAATGTTGCATGTATGATAGGTTCTGTGGTAAGACTTGCTGAGTACCTTTGTACTCATGTTTGCTTAATAACTGTTGCAGAGGAGAACCCCGCCCCTGCTGATGGGTTCTACATAGACGTTGATGTCGACGAGTAGCTTGACACCCAGACGGTGATCTGGAGCTTGTGAAGGGCCATGTAGATAGTCAGGCTACACCAAGCATGTTTTATTTTCTAAGTTGTCTGTACTCAGACATGTAGCTTCCGCTTGTGCTTGTATGACTGTATGACTTGAGTGTTGGGTCATGTGACCCCTACCTGTATGAATATGTTATGTATGGCTCTTGGAGCCTTTTAAATAAAGTACTTTGAGTCATAGAGTTCTGCTGTGATGCAATGTTGTATTTGCACATATTGAGCATATTGCGTGTATGATTGAAATGCTTGGTATGTGTGGGATCCGACACCTAGTTGTTTTCCTTTGGTAGCCTATCTTACGGGGAAATGCCTCCTAGTGATTCCAATGAGCCTTGGTAGCTTGCTACTGCTCGGAACACGTAGGCTGGCCGGCATGTGTCCTTCTTCGTTCCTGTGTCTGTCCCTTAGGGGAAATGTCACGCGTTGTTCCTTTAAGTGCATGTAGCTTGCTACGACTTGGGTTCATACGTTGATGACCGACACGTTCGTTGCTGGGTCATGGATGCCTGTCTCTGTAATTTAGTGCCACTTTTGGTTTATAACTAGCCATGTCGGCCCGGATTCTCTGTCATATGGATGCTAGCGACACTGTCATATACGTGTGCCAAAATGCGCAAACGGTCCCGGGCCAGGTAAGGTGGCACCCGTGGGGTTACCGTGCGTGAGGCCGCAAAGTGATATGACGTGTTACAGCTAGATCGGTGTGACTTAGGATCGGGGTCCTGACAATGATCATGCATGGCAATATGACAATATGATGCGTGTCATATAAACGGAACGGTGGAAAGTTGCATGGCAATATATCTCGGAATGGTTATTGAAATGCCATGATAGGTAGGTATGGTGGCTGTTTTGAGGAACAATATGGTGGTTGTTTTGAGGAAGGATATATAGTGGGTTTATGGCACCG
Organism: Secale cereale; assembly: GCA_902687465.1. NCBI lineage: Eukaryota > Viridiplantae > Streptophyta > Magnoliopsida > Poales > Poaceae > Secale > Secale cereale. The sequence continues at coordinate 791,094,792 of LR738711.1, read as the reverse complement.
GCGGAAGTTGCGCGGTACAAGAGAGGCTAGCAATGGTGGAAGGGTTAGAGTGCGTATAATCCATGGACTCAACATTAGTCATAAGAACTCATATACTTATTGCAAAAATTTACGAGTCATCAAAACAAAGAAATCAACGCATGCCCCTAGGGGGGAGGTTGGTAGGAGTTAACCATCGCGGGCCCCCGACCTCCACACAAAGGTTGACACCCTACAAATACCTCATGCTTTAACTTAGTCACACAACGGTTCACCATATGTGCATGCTATGGGAATCACTAATCTTAACACAAGTATTTCTCAATTTCATAATAACTCCACTATCATGACTCTAATATCACTATCGTCATGTCTCAAAACAATTATCAAGCATCCAACATCTCTTTCTATTAAATGCACTTGATGTGATTTTTTTTACTACATTGACATTGGATGTTTATCATGTGAAGACTAGTTTCTTTAGCCTAAACAATTTACCCTGCTGTTTTAATAGACTCTCAAATAGATCCAAGTGAAGCATGAGAGTTCAATTTTTTTTACAAAATATTACCACCACCATGCTCTAAAAGATATAAGTGAAGCACTAGAGCAAAAGCTATTCAACTCAAAAGATATAAGTGAAGCACATAGAGTGTTCTAACAATTTATAGGCCCTATTTAACTCTCTCGAATAGGTGTGTCCAGCAAGGATGATTGTGGCAAACTAACAAGCAAAGACTCAAATTATACAAGACGCTCCAAGCAAAACACATAACATGTTGTGAATAAAAATATAGCTCCAAGTATAGTTACCGATGGATGAAGACGAAAGAGGAGATGCCTTCCCGGGGCATCCCCAAGCTTAGGCTTTTTGATTATCTTGAATTTACTTGGGGTGCCATGGTGTCGGTGTACTAAAGTAGGGGTACCTTAGTATCCCGAACTTGTGCACGGGCAGTTGCAGCGTCCCGTGGCAAGGCTTGCCGCGCGACCGCCAAGGCCCACTATGGTTCCTTTGGAGCCATTCAAGAACAAAGTATTCAAGCTAAAGAAGCAAGGCCCCGGCAAGAGGAGCTTTCCGGGAAGGCCACTCAAGGCTCGAGACCACTTCTTTGGCACAAGACCCTGGCAGGAGGAGCTTGCCGGGAAGGCCAAACATGGCATTTCAAGAGACTTGCCGCGATGCGCCACGCATCCCGGCAAGGCCCGGCGAGCGACAAGGTTCCGGGCGCGACAAGATGGCAACCGCGGCAAGGCGCTTGCCGCGGCAAACTCCCACTAAGTACCCGCACTCCAGCTCATCCGCCCACGCGTCGCCCTGGGACCCTTCCGGGCACACATGGCGGAAGGCTGAGCAGCCTGGGGGACACGGTGGCAAGATGCGATGACAAGGCCACCGTCGTGGCAGACGGTGGCGCCCCGACGGACGCTTTTTACACTGTTTAGGGCGACGGCGACGGGCATTTAATGCCCTTGTCCCCTGCCGTCAGAGTAAGGTATAGAGCACTATACAAACATTGTTCCATCTACCACCATTTTTACGTTTTTACCCTTATCTGCGTTGCCACCTGTCGGTGACCCCTTTGACCTATAAAAGGAGGCCCATGCGCAACGTAGAGGGGGTTCTGATCATCGATCACTCTCACTATCGGTCCTGTTAGCGATTAGAACTGTAGCTCTTCTCGCTCCCGAGCCAAGAACACAATACAAACCAAGGCAGGAGTAGGGTTTTACGCCTCTGTGCGGCCCGAACCTGGGTAAACTGCTCGCGTGTTTGCCTCGATCTGCTCTTTGTGCATCCTCCGCCCCCTTGCCGTACCGAAAAGGGGCTCCGGTCCCATAGGTGTTCGTGGGCGACCAGTTTCTCCGACATCTTTGGCGCGCCAGGTAGGGGGGTGCGTCGAGTTTGTGTGAACCTGATCCGGCGTTCACGCGAGCGAAATTTCCACCAACTTCATCGACTTCATCAACATGCCGCCGAAGAAGAAGGCTTCGGAGGCAGCAGGCCCGTCCGCGTTGATCCCACCACCGCCGGAGCCAATGGCCGGTGGGGTAGACGCCGGCGGAAGGACAGACGTCGGCGAGGAAACTCACGGCGCCGCCAAGTCCAAGGACAAGACGGACGACCGGGCGCACTCCAAGACCTCGGCGTCCGTACATGCACCGCGCCTGTCTCAGGAGGCGCAGGACCGGCAAGGACGTGGTACACAAGGGACCATACGCTTGCTGGGCCAAGGTCAAACTGGCGGTTCGCGGGACGCTCAAGGCCAACATGCTGGCACGAGCAAGGCGCGGTCGCCGGGACGAGACGTCGCTCCTTCTAACGCATTTAGAAGTCCGAGCATATCTCGCTCCTCGCACCGTTCGCCACCGCTCCCCGCGACTCCAGCAGAAGCTCTAGCTCGAGATCAACTGCTCCTCGACTTCCCTCCAGCGGCAGACAAGGCCGACGACTGGAGGGCCACCATCTAGAGCCTCATCGCCTTCGCCAACGGCGACACTCCGCAGCAGCCGACGACGTCGCGGCCGCGGCAAGCTAGCCAGGCGCGGGCTGATGGCGACAAGACTGCCGGGGGTGCAACCACCGTGCACTACCCGCCCCGAAGGACAAAATCGCCGACTCGCCGGATCAACATCGACGACGACACCACTACGTCGTCGGATCCACGAGCTCCCCGCGATCAGCGCCAAGTCCTTGACGACCGACAGCAAGAGGACGCTCGAACTCGCATCGAGCGTCGAAGAGAAGCGCGGCGTCAATCTGACCAGCGCGCTGGGCCTGCTGCAGACATGCAAGCGCCAGGGGGACCAGGTGACCTACCGTACGCGGCAGGTTGTCCTGCGTTCACTCGTGAGCTGCGGCAAGTCCAGTGGCCCAGCATGAAGAACTTCAAGCCCGACGTACCCGAGAAGTACGGCGGCAAGACTCATCCGTCGGAGTTCCTTAGCATCTACACCATCGCGGTGCAGGCTGCCGGGGGACGAGACGAGAAGATACTCGCTAATTACTTCTCGCTCGTGCTCAAGCCAAACGTCAGATCTTGGCTCATGCACTTGCCGGAGAACTCCATCTCTTCTTGGGCCGACCTGTGCCATCAGTTTGTCGGCGCCTTCACAGGTGGCCACAAGCCCCACGGCCAGGAGAGTGACCTACATATACTTGCCCAGAAGGAAGGAGAGTCCCTGCGTAAGTACATCCAGAGGTTCAGCCATGTCCAGCACAACATCTCGGACGTCCACCCTGCCGCGGTTATTAGCGTGTTCCACCAGAACGTGCGTAACCGCAGGATGAGGGAGGAGATGGCGTTGTGCAAGATCCGAGATGTCAGTGAGCTTTATGCCCTGGCTGACAAGTGCGCATGTGCTGAGGAGGGGAGGAAACTCCCCGGAGAAGATACTGGAGCAGGGGGAACAGATAGCGAGGATGTCGCCCCGGCAAAGAAGAACCGGCGGCGGAACAACCGGAAAAATAAGAACAAAGAAGTGCTAGTCGTTGAGCAGTCCGGCAAGGAGGCTGGCGCCAAGAAAGCCCAGGCTGGCAGCTCCGGCAAGGAGGCTGCCGCGTGCACCAACTGCCAGACTGTGGCAGCCGCCGACAAGCAGGACGGCTCCGACAAGCAGTACTGCAAGATCCACCGCACCAAGGGCCACGACCTCCAGAACTGCAAAAGGGTCGAATACCTCGTCGAGCAGCAGAAAGTTGAGTACGAGCAACGCGACAAGGAGAAGGCCCAGTGAGGTGGTGGAGAGTCCGGCAAGAAGCGGCCATTCAACGGCCGGGGAGGACGCCGCAGCAAGGCCAAGCAGCGGCAAGGGGAGAGACCTCCCCGCGGCCGCGACAAGGACGAAGATGAAGACGAAGACGAAGACATGGATGACGGAGATAACAGCGAGCAGGAGTTCAAGAAGGCCACAGAAGTTTTATGCGTTGACGGAGGTGCTTCTCTGCATACTTCCCACCGCCAACTCAAGCAATGGGTGCGGGAAGTTAATGCAGCAGAGCCACCCATCGAGTCGCGCAAGCTTCTGAAGTGGTCCAGCACGCCTATCATCTTCGACATTGAGGACCACCCTGATCGCACCACAGCGGTCGGGTGTTTGCAGATGTTGGTTTCACCAACCACCCGCAACCTCAAGGTCACCAAGATGTTAGTTGACGGCGGGGCCGGCCTGAACCTGATCTCCTCTGCTGTCGTCCGGAAACTCCAGATCCCCGACAGTGAGCTCGAGGAAACCGGCACATTCCAAGGGATCAACCCGGGAAGGAGCAAGCCGAAGGGGAAGATCACACTGCCAGTGACATTTGGCAGAGAGCTGAACTTCAGAACTGAGAGGATCACCTTTGACGTTGCCGATATCCCGTTGCCTTACAATGGGATACTTGGCCGTCCAGCGCTCACCAAGTTCATGGCAGCCTCTCACTATGCCTACAATATGCTCAAGATGCCAGGCCCGATAAGCATCATCTCTGTCCCCGGCGACAAGAAGGATGCCCTTATCTATAGCGACAAGATTTACCGGGACGCAGCAGCCACAACAGATAGCAAGACACTTGCCGCTGAAGCTCCCGGGGGGAAGAACAAGACCAAGTCCGGCAAGAGCTCTGGGGCCCACTCCGGCAAACGCACTTCTTCGGAGTGCTGCGCTGCCGTCGAGGACGCACCATCGAGCTCCACCGGCAAGTGCAAGAAGGCAATGGCAGCTCCACCAGAGACAAAGAAGGTGTCCGCCAAGGAGGACGGCACTGGTGGTACTTTCACCATCAGTGCCACGCTTGATCCTAAATAGGAAAGCGCGCTCGTTGCTTTCCTGCGGGCGAATGTCGATGTGTTTGCATGGCAACAGTCTGACATCCCCAGTGTTCCCAGGAAAGTGATTGAGCACAAGCTTGCCGTTTGTCCTCACGCACGGCCCGTCAAGCAGAAAGTTAGAAAACAAGCAGTGGAGCACCAAGAGTTTATCACTGAAGAAATCAAGAAGCTGGAAGCGGCAGGCCTTATCAGAGGTGTACTCCATCCCACGTGGTTGGCCAACCCTGTTGTCGTGCGTAAAGCAAACGGGAAGTGGAGGCTTTGTATTGACTTCACCGATGTGAATAAAGCTTGTCCCAAAGATCCATTTCCCTTGTCGCGCATTGACCAGATTGTTGACTCCATGGCTGGATGTGAGTTGCTTTCGTTTCTTGATGCATATTCAGGATACCACCAGATCTTTATGGCTGAAGAAGATAAGGAGAAGACCACATTCATTACTCCATGTGGCACTTATTGCTTCATACGCATGCCTTTCGGATTGAAGAATGCGGGTTCAACATTTTCAAGGGTTGTCCATACAGCTTTTGAGCCACAGATACACAGAAAGGTAGAAGCTTACATGGATGACATAGTGGTCAAGAGCAAGGACAGGGCAACTCTGATACAAGATCTGGATGAAACCTTTGCGAATCTGCGCAAGATCCAACTCAAGCTCAACCCCGAGAAGTGCGTGTTTGGAGTCCCCTCCGGCAAGCTTCTCAGGTTCTTCGTGTCTCAGAGGGGGATTGAAGCCAACCCTGACAAGATCGAAGCACCGAAGCTCTCAGCAGGTTTATCTCTAAGTCTGCGGAATGCGCCCTGCCGTTTTTCAACATTTTGAAAAAGGCAGGTCCAATGAAATGGACTCCGGAAGCGGAGGCAGCGCTGCAAGACTTGATGAGGTACCTGTCCTCCACTCCAATACTTGTCGCACCTAAACCACAAGAGAAGTTGCTGCTGTACTTAGCAGCGACCAATCAAGTGGTTAGTGCTGCGTTAGTAGTGGAAAGGGAGGCAGATGATGAGCCAACAGCCCCGGCAAACACGTCCAGCGACAAGCAGGGGGCTCCCCCGACAAGCTCTGGCCCCAACAAGGATAGGTCCGCGCAGATACAAGAAGAAGTGCGGAAGAAGATGGTACAGCGCCCAGTCTACTTTGTCAGCTCTCTTCTGCAGGGGGCTAGATCAAGGTACTCTGGTGTGCAGAAGCTGCTTTTCGCCCTTCTCATGGCCTCGAGAAAGTTGTGCCAGTACTTCCAAGCACACGAGATAACAGTGGTCACTCGCTTTCCGCTGAAGAGGATACTCCAAAATCCAGAAGCAACGGGCAGGATTGTCGAGTGGGCACTAGAACTGTCAAGCTTTGGCGTCAAGTTTGAAAGTACTTCAACTATCCAGAGCAGAGCGTTGGCAGAGTTCATAGCAGAATGGACGCCAACGCCAGACGAAGAGATTCCAGAGACGAGCATTCCCGTCAAGGAAGCAAGCAAAGAATGGATAATGTACTTTGATGGTGCCTTCTCGCTGCAAGGCGCCGGTGCCGGCGTGCTGCTTGTCGCACCCACCGGAGAGCACCTCAAGTACGTCGTCCAAATGCACTTTCCCAAGGAGCAAGCAACAAACAATACTGCAGAGTATGAAGGTTTGTTTGCCGGCCTCAGAATCGCGGCAGAGCTTGGTATCAAGAAGCTGATTGTGCGGGGTGACTCGCAGTTGGTCATCCGCCAAGTAAACAAGAGCTACCAGAATCCGTTGATGGAAGCTTACGTAGACGAAGTGAGGAAGCTTGAAGAGCGCTTTGAAGGCTTACAGATGGAACACGTTCCAAGAGCTCAGAACGACATCGCAGATGGCCTGTCAAAGTGTGCGGCACTAAAGCTACCTGTGGAACCAGGGATCTTCGTGCTCAAGCTAACTCAGCCATCCGTAACACCATCAACTAGGAAGAACAAGAAGAGAAAGTTGGTTTCTGGTGAATACTTGCCGGCAGAGCTTCCTGAAGCCACCGCCAACAAAGTCCCCAAGGTCAACGACAAGATTGCTGGGGAGCAGTCTGCTCCTGCAAACCCTAGGGTTTGTATAGTTGAAGCAGGCGTTCCCGACAAGTCTTGCTCCGGCAAGCTTGCCGGTGAGTGTCAAACTCCGGCTGAGCCACAGGTTCTTGCTGTGGAAGTTGACGCCCCCGCAGCAACACAAGTGCCTTTAATCCTTGTCGTCGAGCCACAGGCTCCGGCATGGGCGCAGCAGATCGTCCATTTCCTCCAGACAGGAGAACTTCTCGAAGAGCAAGAAGAAGCTAAAAAAGTAGCCCGGCAGTCAAGTATGTACCAGTTTGTCGGCGACGAACTGTACAGAAGGAGACTCAACGGTGTGAAATTAAAGTGTATTCCCCGGGAAGATGGACAGAAGCTGTTGGAAGAGATACATTGAGGCATATGTGGTCACCACATTGGCGCAAGAGCACTTGTCGGCAAGGCGTTCCGGCAAGGTTTCTTTTGGCCAGAAGCCCTCCAGGATGCAACTGCACAAGTAACCAAGTGTGAAGCGTGCTAGTTCCATTCCAAACAGATTCATCAACCAGCTCAAGCTCTCCAGACGATCCCTTTATCCTGGCCATTTTCGGTCTGGGGGCTCGACATCCTTGGCCCTTTTCCCCGCGCAGCCGGGTGCTTTGAGTACTTGTACGTCGCCATCGACAAGTTCACAAAGTTGCCGGAAGTGGAACCAGTGAGAAAGGTGACCGCACAGTCAGCAGTCAAGTTCTTCAGGTCGATTGTTTGCCGTTTCGGAATCCCTAATAGGATCATCACAGACAACGGCACACAATTCACAAGTCGCACCTTCTTGCAATACGTCCAAGACCTTGGCGCCAAGGTCTGCTTCGCTTTTGTTGCTCACCCGAGAGCAACGGTCAAGCGGAGAGGGCAAACGCTGAAGTGCTGCGCGGCCTCGAGACAAGGACTTTCGACAGGCTGCACAAGTGCGGAAGAAACTGGATCGAGGAGTTGCCGGCGGCTCTTTGGTCAATCAGGACGACACCAAATCGAGCCACCGGGCAGACACCCTTTTCTCTTGTCTATGGAGCAGAGGCAGTTCTCCCCATGGAACTCGTATACGGGTCGCCTCGAGTGCTCGCTTACGATGAGCTCGAGCAAGAGCAACTGCGACAAGATGACGCGTTGCTCCTTGAGGAAGACCGTCTTTAGGCTGCTGTACGAGCTGCTTGATACCAGCAAGCTTTGCGCCGCTACCATAGCCGCAAGGTTAAAGCCAGAAGTCTCGAGGAAGGTGACCTTGTTCTTCGGCATGTTCAGTCCGCCAAGAATTCCAACAAGTTGACGCCGAAGTGGGAAGGCCCTTATCGGGTGAAACAAGTCACAAGGCCCGGCGTTGTACGCCTTGAGACCGAAGAAGGCTTACCGGTGAGCAACTCCTGGAACATTGAGCATCTTCGCAAGTTTTACCCATAATGCGCGGTTGCCGTGATCCGCTCCGGCAACCACCTTTTGTACAAGTCTTGCCACTGTTACATGTAATCCTTTGTACAAAGCCGGGCGCAGACCCCGTGCATCAGTAAAGCTTATGTGCATCACACAACTTGTCATTTCATGCCTTTTCATTTCTTTGCATGTACTATCTATCACTTTGTGCAGCACCTACCCCCGGTAAGCAATAACGAGCCACGAGACTCCATATCTCTGTTTTCTCTCCTCTCTTTTCTCTCAAGCAGAAGAAGTTACCCTCGCGCACAAGTTTGTCGGGGGGGAAGGAGATAGCGGTATGGACCATGTGTCGTTCAAGAGAGCCCTGCCTTGCCGGGAAGCAAACGACACAAAAGCTAAGTTGCCTAAGTTTGAGCGATCAAATTTTTAAATTTTTAAGTTATCTTTCTTGAGCGACCTCGCTTAGTATGGAAAACCTGTGCGCGGAGGAACCAACCCGTGGCTAGCCGCGCCCTTACTTTGTTTCGAGCACGCTTAACGACTAAAGTGTGCTGCGACCAATGTCGCGCCCTTGCTTCATTTCTGAGTTCGCTCAACAACCTAAGTGTGCTGTGACTAGCTGCGACAAGGTTTTTTGTTGGCGGCGGCATTGCCAGCAGGTTGCTGAAGTTCCGCACTCAGCGCTCGCGGCAAGGGTCCCTACGCCAGCAAGTTCCCTAAAAGCGTAGGGTAAAAGCATACAAAGAAAAGAAGTCAAGTAAAGAAAATAACGTCGCATTAACTACCCAAAATAAAGTTATATTACAAAGCAACTTGTCGCAGTACTAATAGACCATTGTTCATAACGTGGTTGGCAGCGACAAGGAAAGAAGAAAGTGAACAAGAATAATCCGCGCGGTCGCCCTCGACCCTCTTGATGCCGCCCACCTTATTCACAATAGGCGTGACAAGGGCCTTGAGCGCCTCCTGGTCAACGTCCGGCGGAAAGGTCCTGAGGACGTTGGTGAGGTTGAGGCCTGGGTTGCGGTGCGCTATCTTCATCAACACCTTCTCGAGGGCCCCCGCGCAGAGCCTGCACGACTCGTCCGCCAGCTGCTTTGGGATCCTTTCCCGGAGCTGCTGGAGGGCCGGCGCCACCCCCCTGAAGAACAAACTCAGCTTGGCGCTGTGAGGGAGGTTCTCGTCGGTGGAGTACCCGAGGTGCTCCGCCCCTAGCTCCGCCAGCTCCTTGTCGACGTCGGCAGCAGCGGCAACAAGACCCTCTGTCCAGTGCTCCACCGTCAGCCTGAAGTTGTTTTGGGAGATGGCGGCGCTGTCCAACGGCGCCTTCTCGGCCCTCAGCTCCTCCTTCTGGTTCGCCTCCCGCTCTCTGGCACCGTCAAGTATTGTGATGAGGATGGACAGCTTCAACTCCAGATCGGCGATGGAGTCCTTGGCGACGGTGAGCTCTTTGCGCTTGTTGGAGAGGCGGACCTGCAGCTCGGAGTGGCTGTGGGCGTCCTTCTCCCTCTAGAGCTTCAGTGCGGCAACCTCCTCGCCGCTTGTCTTGAGGTTGGCCTCCAGTTGCGCCACCCTCGCCTCCAAGTCCCTCTTGGCGGTCTCGGCAGCCGCAGCAGCATCCTTCGCCTCCTGCAGAGCTCCGCCAAGAGACTGTTCACGCGCGGCAAGCTCGTCCTCGTGGCTGTCGAGGTCGACCTTCCGCTGTGTCAGTTTGCCTTCTCGCCGGGACAACTCCTCGGCGGCGAGCCGTTGCTGCTCCTCTGCTTCAGCCTTCTCAAGGATGAAAGCCTGATGCGCCTCGGCAAGCTGCTCCCGCTCCTCCGCCAAGGATCAGAGAGCTGCTTGGTTGTTGGCTCGGAGCTCTTCGGCGCGTTTCTCCATGTCGGCGCCCGCCTTGGCGGCCAGAGCCTCTCGGGACTCCAGCTTGGCCTGCCATGCGCGGTACAGAGCCAGAAGCTTGCGCAGCAGCCGCTCCTCCTCGGGCTCGCTGCTGCTGCTTGGCGCGTCGACGAGCTTCAATCCGGCGGAGGCAAGGACCTCCCCGTCGAAGACCTCTCCCTCGGCAGGCGCCCTAGACGTGGACGCCCACGGGAGCTGGATGAAGACTCTGTTGCCGGCCTCCAGATAGGCGCCTGGCTCGGCCGCGGCAGCAGAGGGATCGGCAGCCGGCGCAGCGTCTGACGCTCCTGCGGCCTGAGGGCCATCAGTGCGACTGCCGTATCCCTCCTCAGCCGCCGCGCCGGCAGCCTTGGCGGCCTCGTCGATGGCGGGCTCGTCAGCACCAGCCGCCTCTTCGGTAGCAGCGGCACCGCCAGTGTTGCCGCGCGCGTCCTCCTCGACGGCGACCTCCGTCTCCATCGGCTCTGCGGCAGACGGGTCTGACAGAAGAAAAGAAGAAGAAAGAAAAATAGTCAAGCAATTATCCAAAAAAGAAGATCAAAAGAAGAAAAGTCCAAGGTTTTACCTGTGCGGGCCTCTTCTTCGGTGGGGTTCCTTGCCGGGGAGTTCTCCCTCGGCGGCGGGGTGGTAGCTCCCACCGGCGGAGGGCCGCTGGCGCCATCCCTTGGCGGCGTACTCGCCCTTGGCGGAGTGCTTGCCCTTGGCGGGGTACTCGCCCTTGGCGGAGTGTCCTCCCTTGCCGGGGAGCTTCCCCTTGGCGGTGCAGTCGAGACGTGCGGTGCGTCGGGGGCGGTCTCCTGAAGCTCCTGATGCTGCTGCTCTTCTTCTGCACACATCAACAAACAAAACATCAACAAGGACAGAAGGCCCACGCGCGCCCGACAAGCGGAAAAGAAAACTACACTTACGCCGGGGGCTGCGTTGGGTGCTGCTCCGAGGACCAGTCGTCTGGTCCGGCAAGCTCGTCTTGGGCGCACCCCCTGCTGCTGCGGCGGGCTCGTCCTCGATGACGATCACCGGGACCTTGGCCCTCTTCGCCGCCCTTTGGGCCAAGGTTCTGGAAGGAAGACAGGATCAGGATTAAATAAAGGAGATACAAGACAAATTATAAGTTGAGAATGGAAGAAAAACAAGAAGTACGAAGACTTACTCTTCTTCCTCCTCGTCGGAGCTGAGCGCGGAGAAATCGAAGTCCGGCTCGCGCACCCCGGCACGAGGAGGTGGGGGAGTGGACTCCCTCGGCCGCTTGGCGGGAGCAGGGACCGTGGTCTGAGAAAACCCCGCTCCGGTTGCCGCCGAAGCGCGAGGGGCGGCAGGGGCAGAGGCGCCAGTCCGGGAAGACCCCCCTCCTGTTGCCGTTGAAGCACGAGGCACTCCCTTGGCGGCCTTGCTCGTCGCAGTGGCGCGTGTCGGGCGGCGCTGCGGCTGCTGGCCCGCCTGCCGTCCCGCCACGTCTGCGGCCTTGCGGAGGCGCCTCCTTGTTTGAGCCGGAGGACTTGCTGGAGGTGGCGAGCTGCCCGACGAGGAAGATGAAGAGCCCAAGTCCAGCGAGTCGCCCGAGTCCTCGGCGGGATCGCTTGACCCGACGCACTGCTCGGCGGGCCTGCTCGACTCGGCGCCTTGCTCGGTAGGCTCGCTTGTCTCGGCGAGTCGCCCGGCAAGCTTCCCCGCTTTGCGAAGCTCTTCCTCCTCGGCAAGACTTATCGCCTCCGTTGCCTCCGCTTCCTCCACAGTATACCCGAACTCACCCGCGGCCCTGGCTGCCGCTGCCTCTTCCACCCTGGTGGCAATATATGCCATCTCCTGGTCGGTGGTGTCACGGGTGAGGCCCCTCTTCTCGTCGGCTTTGATGGGCAGCTCCACCAGGTTGTCGAAGAACGTCTGCACGGCTTCGTCAGAAGGTTCCCGCCAAGTGGGGTCGATCCCGTGGGAATCACACAACGGCATCGCAGCGCGGATAGCGCTGAGCGACAAATTGTTGTACAGCGGAACTACGCCCGGCGGCAACGCGAACCACTTAGGATGGGCGGAGTCGTACTTGAATAGCGCTTGGAGCATTGCGTTGAGCACCAAGACAGTGAAGTTGTAGTTAAGACCCGGGCGCAGCCTCATGATGTCTGTCGCGTTCTCAAACTCCCAAGCAGTCCTCTTCCTTTCCTGCAAGGGAGCGATGCGACGGCGGAGGAAGTCTGCCCCGACTGCACCTAAAGTGAGCCTGGCTTGCCGGAGGCGAAGGATCCGAGTGGTGGCTATCTTCAGCTTGTCGTCCTCAGGGGCCAGGTCACTCCAGTCGTTGCCGCGTACTGCTGCGACTTGGCGCGGGGAAGTGAACGGCTCCGGGTCATCCTCCATAATCCAACACCAGTTGGCCCTCCACTCATCCCACTTGCCACGGAGCTCCCCCGTCAAGTAAGCCTCTTTCTTATGGAGCCTAAAAATCCAAGAGATCCCGCCAGATAGAGGTGACCCTGACTTGACTCAAGGTATAAAGTACTGGCGGAAAAGAGCTACATTGGGGTAAACTCCGACGAAATTTTCGCACAGATGTGCGAAAATGGCCATAGTCAAGACGGCGTTTGGGGTGAAGTCAAGGAGATGAAACCCGTAGGTATTCATGATGTCGCAGAAGAATTCCGAAAAGGGCGGGCAGAGCCCGCAGTAGAAGAACAAAGCGAAGAAGGCATAGCCACCCGGGAACATCTCACAGGCCACGGCGGGGAGTACCTTGGTGCGTGGATGCGCCTTTGTCTCCCTCGACCAGAAGAGGTAGAAGGTGTCTTTCATCTCCTCCGTATCGAGCCTTGGCGGGAAGACCACCATCTTCTCCTGCATTGCTACTAGCCGCAGCACCTTGGCAGACTTCGCGGCCTTCGGGGCCATGGCGGGGATGATGGGGGAAGTCGACGGCGCTGGTGATGCTGGCGGCGGCGGAGGGGAGCGGAACGCTGCTCTCTTTTGACCTTCGGGGAGGAGGGGAGCCGCGGGGCTTTCTGGAGGATGAAGAAGCAACGGGCGAATGGAAGGAACTGCCCCTGTTTCCCCTGCTTTTAAGGGGGGAGGGGGGACGTTCCGCATTTCCCCATTAAAGAAACAGGCCACGATCTCTCCCACGACGCCGCGATTGACGCGTGCCGTTAGGGAGGGGCGCGGTGGATACGGAGTGGGATACGGCGCGCCGCGGGCCGCGTGTGCCCGTGCACTGTTTTGGGCCTGGCCCAACAGCGCTCGGCACCGTGTATGGCCCAGGCGCGGGGGCTCCTGTCGGTGTACTAAAGTAGGGGTACCTTAGTATCCCGAACTTGTGCACGGGCAGTTGCAGCGTCCCGTGGCAGGGCTTGCCGCGCGACCGCCAAGGCCCACTATGGTTCCTTTGGAGCCATTCAAGAACAAAGTATTCAAGTTAAAGAAGCAAGGCCCCGGCAAGAGGAGCTTGCCGGGAAGGCCACTCAAGGCTCGAGACCACTTCTTTGGCACGAGACCCTGGCAAGAGGAGCTTGCCAGGAAGGCCAAACATGGGATTTCAAGAGACTTGTCGCGACGCGCCACGCGTCCCGGCATGGCTCGGCGAGCGACAAGCTTCCGGCGCGACAAGATGGCGACCGCGGCAAACTCCCACTAAGTACCCGCGCTCCAGCTCATCCGCCCACGCGTCGCCCTGGGACCCTTCCGGGCACACGTGGGGGAAGGCTGAGCAGCCTGGGGGACACGGTGGCAAGATGCGATGACAAGGCCACCGTCGTGGCGGACGGTGGCGCCCTGACGGACGCTTTTTACACTGTTTAGGGCGACGGCGACGGGCATTTAATGCCCTTGTCCCCTGCCGTCAGAGTTAGGTATAGAGCACTATACAAACACTTTTCCATCTACCACCATTTTTACGTTTTTACCCTTATCTGCGTTGCCACCTATCGGTGACCCCTTTGACCTATAAAAGGAGGCCCATGCGCAACGTAGAGGGGGTTCCGATCATCGATCACTCTCACGCTCGGTCCTGTTAGCGATTAGAATTGTAGCTCTTCTCTCTCTCGAGCCAAGAACGCAATACAAACCAAGGCAGGAGTAGGGTTTTACGCCTCTGTGCGGCCCGAACCTGGTTAAACTGCTCGCGTGTTTGCCTCGATCTGCTCTTTGTGCATCCTCCGCCCCCTTGCCGTACCGAAAAGGGGCTCCGGTCCCATAGGTGTTCGTGGGCGACCAGTTTCCCGGACACATGGGCATCCCCAAGCTTGGGCCTTTGCTACTCCTTGTTCCATAGTCCATCAAAGCAATACTCAAAACTTGAAAACTTCACAACACGAAACTTAGACAAAAATTCTCGTGAGCTCCGTTAGTAAGAGAAAGCAAACCACCACTCAAAGGTACAGCAAGGAATTCATTCTTTGTTTTTATTGGTGTTAAACCTACTGTACTCCAAGTTCTCTATGGTTCATGTCCTCCAATATTACTCATGGATGCATCGGAATAAGCAAACAACACACGAAAAACAGAATCTGTCAAAGACAGAACAATCTGTAGTAATCTACAGGTTTCGCCTACTTCTGGAACTCCAAAAAATTCAAACTAAATTTGTAGATTTGCGCAATTTGTCTAACAATAAAAAGCAAAAAGAATCAACTAAAAAGCACGCTCCAGTAAAATCTGACGACTACTTTAGCTAGCGCTAGCGATTCTGTTTTTCACAGCAAGATCATATAAACTTCACACAAGTCTTACCAAAGGTTCTACTTGGCACAAACACTAAACAAAACATGAAAACACATCTAATCAGAGGCTAGATGAAATATCTATTCCCTAACAACAACAAAAACAAAAAAACAAAAAATTGGGTTGCCTCCCAACAAGCGCTATCGTTTTACGCCCCTTGCTAGGCGCGATACAAGATAGATCTAGGCATTGCCATCTTTGGAAGGCAATCCATAAGTGGCTCTCATGATAGATTCATATGGTAATTTGATTTTCTTTCTAGGAAAGTGTTCCATGCCTTTCCTTATCGGAAATTGGAATCTAATATTTCCTTCCTTCATATCAATAATTGCACCAATCATTCTAAGGAAAGGTCTACCAAGAATAATAGGACATAAAGGATTGCAATTTATATCAAGAACAATAAAATCTACGGGCACATAATTCCTATTGGCAACAATAAGAACATCATTAATTCTTCCCATAGGTTTCTTAATAGTGGAATCCACAAGATAAAAATTTAAAGACCAACCATCAAGCTCATGGAACCCTAGCAAATCACACAAAGTTTTCGGGATAGTGGAGACACTTGCACCCAAATCACACAAAGCATAGCATTCAAGATCTTTTATTTTTATTTTGGTAGTAGGTTCCCATTCATCAAAGAGATTTCTAGGTATAGAAACTTCCAACTCAAGTTTTTCTTCATAAGATTGCATCAAAGCATAAACTATATGTTTAGTGAAAGCTTTATTTTGACTATAAGCATGCGGAGAATTTAGCACGGATTGCAACAAGGAAATACAATCAATCAAAGAGCAATTATCATAATTGAATCCCTTGAAATCCAAAGTAGTGGGTTCATCACTATGCAAAGTTTTAATTTCTTCACTCCGACTTTTAGAAATTTTAGCATCAAGATCAAAAACTCCGATACATTGGGACGCTCTAAAGCAGTATCATCTCCAATCCTATTCTCATCAAGATTAATACTAGAAAACAAGGATCTAATAGGAGACACATCAATAACTTTCAGATCTTCATCTTTATTTTCACGATAACTAGAGGAACATGATTTAATATAATTTTCTCTTTTAGCACGCATTCTAGCGGTTCTTTCTTTGCATTCATCAATGGAAATTATCATGGCTTTGAGAGACTCATTGATATCATGCTTAGGTGGGATATACTTAGAGATAAAAGTATCTTTGCACTTATTCCACGAATCAATACTATTTCTAGGCAAATAGGAAAACCAAGTTTTAGCACGATCTCTAAGTGAAAACAGAAATAACTTCAATTTAACAATATCGTCATACGTATCCCTTTTCTGTTGCATATCACAAAAATCAACAAAGTTGTTCAGGTGAGTAGTGGCAGCTTCACTAGGAAGGCCGGAGAATTGATCTTTCATGACAATATTCAACAAAGTAGCATTGATCTCACAAGATTCAGCATCGGTAATAGGAGCAATTGGAGTGCTAATAAAATCATTGTTGTTAGTACTGGAGAAGTCACACAATTTCGTATTGTTCTCAGCCATAGTGACAAGCAAGCAATCCAACACACACAAGCAAACAAGAAGCAAGCGAACGAAAAACACACGGCGGAAGAAGGGCAAATAAAACGGCAAAGGCGAAGTGGGGGAGAGGAAAACGAGAGGCAAATAAATGTAATGCGAAGGATAAGGGTTTGTGATAGGTACTTGGTATATGACTTTTGCGTAAGCCTCCCAGGCAACGGCGCCAGAAATTCTTCTTGATACCTCTTGAGCTTGCGTTGTATTCCCTCGAAGAGGAAAGGAGATGCAGCACATTAGCGTAAGTATTTCCCTCAGTTTTTGAGAACCAAGGTATCAATCCAGTAGGAGACCACGCGCCAGTCCCTCGCACCTGCACAAACAAATAAGAACTTCGCAGCCAACACGATAAGGGGTTGTCAATCCCTTTACGGTCACTTACGAGAGTGAGATATGATAGAGATGATAGTTTCATATTTTTGGTATTAACCAAAAATACCAAAAATATGAAACTATCATCTCTATCATATCTCACTCTCATAAGTTACCGTAAAGGGATTGACAACCCCTTATCGCGTTGGCTGCGAAGTTCTTATTTGTTTCTGCAGGTGCGAGGGACTCACGCATGGTCTCCTACTGGAATGATATCTTGGTTCTCAAAAAATGAGGGAAATACTTATGCTACTATGCTGCATCATCCTTTCCTCTTCGAGGGAATACAACGCAAGCTCGAGAATTAGCAAGAAGAATTTCTGGCGCCGTTGCCGGGGAGGCTTACGCAAAAGTCATATACCAAGTACCTATCACAAACCCTTATCCTTCGCATTACATTTTTTGCCTCTCATTTTCCTCTCCCCCACTTCACCCTTGCTGTTTTATTTGCCCTTCTTCTGCCGTGTGTTTATCATTCGCTTCCTTCTTGTTTGCTTGTGTGTTGCTTGCTTGCTTATCATCATGTCTGGCACACCTATCATTATCAATACTCCCGAGAGTGAGGTTCTCAATTTTAAACAAAGGGAGGAAGAAAACTTAAAAGATGCTTGGTTTAGAATTTGTAATGCTCAAAATAGATCTAATAGGAAGCTTTCCACTTCCGTGCTTCTTTGTAATTTTTATGTTGGCCTAACTCGGTGGAATAGATTTATCTTTAATACCATTACTGGAGGGAATTTCTTGGGTAGCCATACTTTTGATTCTTACTAGCAAAAGAGCCCGTGTGTTCCAACGGGAGAGAAAACATAACACACGCTTTTAACCCAACAACCATCACTCAAGACCATAATAGGTCCATTTCCTTTATTTTGGCGAGGCATCATATTTGTGTTGCCGCTTATCCTACTTCTCACACTCGCCGATGATGGCCTCGGTGTTCACACAAAACAAAACAAAACGTGTTTGAATATGGTTAATCCTAAGGCATCTCCCTCTCTCTCTCTCTCTCGCTCGCTTTCTCTCACTCTCACGATGAGAAAATTATTGTTTTACCCTGTGACATTTTCAGAGGTATGCATGTGTAGTTATTGATGTTTTTATTCCCTATATGGTTATAATGGGGTGTTTTTTTGCAATCCGGATCGCCGCCGGTATGAAAGAAAAAATGAATCTCGCGCTATAAATTATAAGTTTGCTTCCAAAACAATATTATAAAAATATTTAACAGGTAAAATTAACATCATATTTAGATTCCACACATTTTTCTAATAATATTTCATATATAATATGTTAAAATCGAAGTTACAGTTTAAAAGATACGTATAATTTAGAAAATCATTTGTTTGACCTAAATATAGTCCAAAATAATATTTAAAAGTACTTAACAGGTAAAAATAATCTCATATTCATATTCTACAGGTTTTTCTAATCAAATTTCATATATAACATGTTCAAATCGGAGTTACGGTTTAAAAGATATGGATGATTCAAAAAAGTATTTATTTGACTTAAATATGATCCGCGGATGAATTACTTACAACATCAAGGGGGTTTTCGAAAAATGTAAAATAACGGTTCGGGAGGGACTTAAACCGGAACTGCGGGTTGATTTCAAGAAAACACATGTACTTTTGTCTAAAATACGAAAAAACGATTCGATTTGACTTAAAACAGGACTGCGGGTTGAATTCTCTGAAATAGAGGGACTTTTATGAAAAATGCCATGACGGACGAGAAGAAACTCAATTTTCTTTATTATTAGGTAAAGATAATGCAATCACTGAATTATTTGGCTCACCACCTCTTATGGTTAATGGGACAGTTGTAACTTTGGAGCATGTTATGCAAAGGTTAGTAATCATTGAAAACAAAGTTGCTGCGGTAGAATTGGTGGAGAACATGGATAGAAAAATCCATTGTCGGGGAAACTGGACGCCCACGAACACCTATGGGACCGGAGCCCCTTCTACGGTACGGTGAGGGAGCAGAGGGAGCACAGAGAGCAGATCGAGGGGCACACGCGGGCAGTTTACCCAGGTTCGGGCCGCGCGGACGCGTAAAACCCTACTCCTCCCGTGGTTGTATTGAGTTCTTGAGCTCGGGAGCTTGAAGATCTACAGTACTAGCTGCACTGAGCGTGGGAGTGGTCTAGTTTCTGGAATCCAACCCCCTCTACGTTGTGCATGGGCCTCCTTTTATAGCTCAAAGGGGTCACCGACAGGTGTCAACGTAGAGAAAGGGGGTAAAAGCGTAAAATTGGTGGTAGTTGTAACAGTGCATGAACAATGTATGTACAGGAGATGTACAGTGGTCTATACCTAACCCTGACGGTGGGGGACAAGGGCATTGAATGCCCGTCGCCGTCACCCCAAAAGCGTCCGTCCGGGCGTCTCCGTTCGCCACGACGACGGCTTCGTCACCGCGGCTTGCCACCGTGTACCCCAGGCTGCACAACCGCCTGCCACGTGCCCCTGGAAGGGCCCCAGGGCGACGCGTGGCCAGGTGAGTTGGAGCGCAGGCACACAGTGTAAGCCTCCCCCGGCAAGCACCTTGCCGGGGTTGCAATCTTGTCGGGCCCGGAAACTTTTCGCTCTCCGGGTCCTACCGGGGCGCATGATGCGCCACGATATATCTTCTGAGGGGCTGTTCTTTGGTCTTCCTGGCAAGCTCCTCTTGCCAGTGTCTTGTGCTGGAATGATAACTTTGAGCCTGGTGCGGCCTTCCCGGCAAGCTCCTCTTGCCGGGGCCTTGTCTCTTAACTTGAATACTTTGTTCTTGAATGGCTTGAAGGGATTCCAAGCGGGCCTTGGCGGGCATGTGGTGAGCCAGACCGCGGGACGCTGCTACTGTCCGTGCACAAGTCGGGATACTAAGGTACCCCTACTTTAGTACACCGACAGGAGCCCCCGGGCCTGGGCCACACACGGTGCCGAGCGCTGTTGGGCCAGGCCCAAAACAGTGCACGGGCACACGCGGCCCATGGCGCGCCGTTTCCCACTCCGCATCAGCCGCATCCCTCCCTAACGGCACGCCTCGATTGCGGCGTCGTGGGAGAGATCGTGGCCTATTTCTTTAATGGGAAAATGCGGAACGTCCCCCACTTCCCCCTTAAAAGCAGAGGAAGCAGGGGCAGTTTCCCCCATTGCTTTCATTGTGTCTTGAATCTCCAGAAACCCCCGCTGCTCTCTGCCTCCCCAAAGGTCGACAGAGAGCCGAGCTCCACCCTTCCCTCCGCCGTCTCCAGCATCCGCAGCGCCGTCGACCTCCCTCGCCGTCCCCGCCATGGCCCCGAAGAGCGACAAGGCGAAGAAGGAGAAGTCCGACAAGGCGGTGAAGCTGGCAGCCATGCGGAGAAGGATGGTGGTCTTCCCGTCGAGGCTCGGCGCGAGGGAGCTGAGGGACAAGTACTACTTGTTCTGGGCGAGGGAGACGAAGGCTCACCCGCGCACCAGAGTCCTCCCCGCCGCAGCCATCGACCTGTACCCGGGAGGTTACCACTTCTTCGCTTTGTTCTTCCACTGTGGCCTTTGTCCTCCGTATTCAGAGTTCTTCTGTGATGTGATGAACACGTACGGATTCCATCTCTTAGATTTTACCCCGAATGCCGTCCTCACTTTGGCCGTTTTCGCACATTTGTGCGAAAACTATGTCGGGGTCCACCCAAACGTAGCTCTTTTCCACCACTTCTTCAGACCTAGAGTAGAATCTGGATCTCCACTCTCCGGTGGTATCTCCTGGATCTTCAGGCTCGGCAAGAAGGAAGCGTACCTTATCGGAGAGCTCCGCGGCAAGTGGGAAGAGTGGAGGGCTGATTGGTGCTTGGTCATGGAAGATGAACCCGAGCAGTTTACCTCGCCGCGCCGGACTGCAGTAGTGCGCGGCAAGGATTGGAGTGAATTGGCCCCGGAGGACGATAAGTTGCAGATTGCCCTCACTAGGATCCTTCGTCTCCGGGTCGCCAACCTTACCGTAGGAGAAGTCGGGGCTGATTTCCTCCACCGCCGCATTGCCCCTCTGCAGGAAAGGAAGAGACCTGCTTGGGAGTTTGGCAACGCGGCAGACCGCATGAGGCTGCGCCCCGGGTTGAATTATAACTTCACCGTCTTGGAACTCAAGGGGATGGTCCGGGAGCTGTTCAAGCACGACCCCAAGCACAAGGAGTGGTTCACCCCGTCCCGGGGAGTCGTTCCGTTGTGCAACAATACTGCCCTTAGTGCCATCCGCGCGGTGATGCCTGAGTGTGACTCTCACGGGATTGTCCCCACTTGGCTGGTGCCTTCAGTGGAGACCGTGCAGGCCTTCTTCGACAGCCTGGTTAAACGGCCCCGCAACGCCGAGGAGAAAAAGGGCCTCACCCGGGCGACCACCGACCGGGATGTGGCATACATAGCAAGCAGGATGGAGGAGGCCGCCGCAGCTGCGGCTGCAGGTGAATTTGGGTACACCGTGGATGAAGCAAAAGCAGCGACGCAGTGAGCCAGGCCGAGGAGGAGGAAATCCTCAAGCTGTTGAAGATTGCGCCCGAGGAGTGTGCCGGGGAGCCCGCCGGGGAGCCTGCCGGGACGAGCGAGGCTGCTGGGCAAGGCACTGAGTCTAGTGAGCCCGCCGAGGAGGACGCCGGATCGGGCCATTTTGACGAAAACTCCCGCGGGTCTCTGAACCTCGACGACGACGCCTCCTCATCCTCGGAGAACTCTCCGCCGCCGCCAAGTCCTCCGCCACCGCGGAAGAAGCGCCTCCGCAAGACCACTGAGACGGCGAGGCCACCGGCGCCCCGACAGCAGCCGAAGCGCCGTGCGACGCGTGCCACCACGACGAGCAAGGTCGTCAAGGAGGCGTCCCGAGTCCCAGCTGCAAGCGGAGGGGGATCTTCCAGGAGCGGTTCCGGCGTTCCTTCCGCCGCTCGGTCTTCGCAGACGACCGGAGCGGGGTCTTCACAACCCACGGCTCCGGAGCCCGCCAAGCGCCTGAGGGAGCCTTCTCCTCCAGCTCCTCGCGCTGGAGCGCGCCAGGCGGAGTTTGACTTCTCCGCCCTCAGCTCCGATGAAGAGGAGGAAGAGTAAGCACTTGCAATTTCTATTTCCTTTGGTTCTTGTTGCTTTTGTCTTGATTTCTCTTTGTCTAACTCTGATCTTGTTTGTCTTCTAGGACCTTGACACAGAGGATGGCGAAGAGGGCCAAGATCCCCGTGGTTGACCTCGAGGACGACGAGCCTGCCGCAGCTACGGAGGATGCGCCAGCGACAGGCTATCCGGACCAGCCTGCTGCTCCGGAGAAGAGCCCCCAGCGCAGCCCCCAGCGTAAGCCTTGTGTTCACTTTTCGGCTTGACGGGTGCGCTTGAGGTTGTTATCCTTATTGATGTCTTTTTTGCTTGTTGTCTTGTGCAGAAATGGAGCCGCAGCCGCAGGAGCATCAGGAGGCTGCTCCCGACGAGCCGCTCGCCTCACCATCCCCGCCAAGGAGGAGCTCCCCGGCAAGGGAGGGCGTTCCGCCAAGGGCGGGTACTCCGCCAAGGGCGAGTACCCCGCCAAGGGCGAGCACCCCGACAAGGGTGGACACCCCGCCAAGGGAAGGCGCCAGCGGCCCTCCGCCGGCGGGGGCTTCTACTACGCCGCCAAGGGAGAACTCCCCGGCGAGGGACCCCGTTACTGAAGAGGCCCGCGCAGGTAGCCCTTGTACTCTTCTTCGTTTGAATTCATCTTTTTGGATATTTGCTTGACGAATCTTTCTTTTCTTTTTCTTCTGTTGTCAGACCCGCCCGCCCCGGAGCCGATGGAGACGGAAACCATCGCCGAGGAGGAAGTGCGCGGCGATGCTGGCGATGCCACCGCCGCAGAAGGAATGGCCGGCGCCGACGAGCTAGCCGCCGAGGACACCGCCCCGACCGCTGACGCGGCAGCTGGGGAAGGGACCGGCGACCGTACTGCTGGCCCTGTGGCCGCAGGAGCGCCGGACGCTGCGCCGGCCGCCAACCCCTCCGCCCCTGCGGCTTGGTCGGCGGTCTATCTGGAGGCCGCCAACGGGGTCTTTATCCAAGTCCCGTGGGCGTCCTCATCAAGGGCACCCGCGGAGGGGGAGACCTTCAACGGAGAAGTTCTCGCCTCCGCCGGGCTGAAGGTGGTCAACGCGCCCGGCAGCAGCGACGAGCCCGAAGAGGAGCAACTCCTACGTCGACTCTTGGGTTTGTACTGGGCCAGGCAAGCCAAGATGGAGTCCCGAGAGGCTCTGGCTGCCAAGGCCGGTGCTGATATGGAGAAGCGCGCCATGGAGCTCCGTGTCGCCAACCAGGCGGCCCTCCGGAACTTGGCGGAGGAGCGCGAAGAGCTTACCGGAGCACACCAGGCGTTCCTCCTCGAGAAGGCCGAGGTGGAGGAGCAGCAGCGACTGGCCGCCGAGGATCTATCTCGGCGGGAGGGAGAGCTCAACCAGCGGAAGGTCGACCTCGATAGCCACGAGGACGACCTCACCGCTTGCGAGCAGGCCATTGGCGGGGCTCTGCAGGAGGCGAGGGACGCCACTGCTGCCGCAGAGACCGCCAAGAGGGACCTGGAGGCCAGGGTGGCGCAGTTGGAGACGAGCTTGAAGGCGAGCGAGGACAGGGTTGCCGCGCTCAACGTGGCGCGGGAGAAGGACGCCCACACCAATTCGGAGCTGCAAGTCCGCCTCTCCGAGAAAGGCAAAGAGCTCAACGACGCCAAGGACTCCATTGCAGACTTGGAGCTGAAGGTTTCCACTCTCACCGACTCGCTTGACGCCGCCCGGGACCGCGAGACGAAGCTGAAGGATGATCTCCGTACTGAGAGGGCCTTGCTGGAAAGCGCCGCCATCTCGCAAAACAACTTCCAGCGGACGGTGGAGCAGTGGACCGAGGAGCTCGTCTCCTCCGCCGCCAACATCGACAGGGAGATGGTGGCGCTGAGGGCGGAGCACCTTGTGTACTCCCCCGACGAGAGCCTCCCCCACAGCGCCAAGCTCAGCCTGTTCTTTAGAGGAGTGGCGCCGGCTCTCGCGCAGCTACGGGAGAAGATCCCCGCGCAGCTGGCTGACGAGGCGCGCCGGCTTTGCATGGGTACAATGGAGCGTGTGTTGTCAAAGATCGTCTACCGCAACCCCGGGATCAACCTCAACAATGTCCTCCGGACCCTGCCGCCCGAAGCAGACCAGGAGGCGTTGAAGGCACAAGTTGCCCACATCGTAGCCAAGGCGGGTAGGACCCAGAGGGTCGACGGAGACCGTAGAGATTAGGCTCCCTTCTTTCCGCTTCCCTTGCCGCTGTCGATTAAGTCATAAGTAGTAGTTGGTTAGAATAGCGGCAAGTTATCTTGTAATATAACTCTTATTTCGTATAATCAATGCAGTGTTATCTCCCTCGTTTAGTCCCTTCACTTTGTATGCTTTCCACCCTACGCTTTTAGGGAACTTGCCACTTAGATTGTTGAGCGAACTCGAAAACGGAGTAAGGGCGCGACACTTGTCGCAGCTCACTTAAGCCATTGAGCATGCTCGAAACAAAGTAAGGGTGCGGCTAGCCACGGGTAGATTCCTCCGCGCACAGGTTTTCTATACAAAGTGTGGCTGTTCAAGGAAGACAACTAAGAAATTTAAAAATTTGAATGCTCAAACTTTGGCAACTTAGCTTTTGTGTTCTGTTTGCTTCTCGTCAAGGCTTTCCTTCCTTGAACAGCACTTGGTCCATACCACTGTCCATACCACTGTCTCCTTCCCCCCCGGCAAACTTGTGCGCGAGGAACACTTCTTCTGTTTAAGAGAGAAAGGAAAAGAGGAGGAAACACAAGTATGGAGACTTCCGGCTTGTTGTTGCTTACCTGGGATGTGTGTTGCACGAAATTGTCAGGTGATACATGCAAGTAAAAAGAAAAGCATGAAATGACAAACAGTGCGGAGCACAAAAGTTTTACTAATGCACGGGGTCTGCGCCCGGCTTTGTAAAAAGGTTTACATGCAACAGCGGCAAGACTTGTACAAAAGGTGGTTGCCGGAGCGGATCACGGCAACCGCGCCTTACGGGTGAAACTTGCGAAGATGCTCGATGTTCCAGGAGTTGCTCACCGGTAAGCCTTCTTCTGTCTCAAGGCAGACAGCGCCGGGCCTTGTGACTTGTATCACCCGATAAGGGCCTTCCCACTTCGGCGTCAACTTGTTGGAATTCTTGGCGGACTGGACGCGCCGAAGAACAAGGTCGCCTTCCTCGAGGCTCCTGGCCTTGACCTTGCGGCTGTGATAGAGACGCAAGGCTTGCTGGTATCGAGCAGCTCGTACAGCAGCCTGGAGACGGTTCTCCTCGAGGAGCAATGCATCATCTTGCCGCAGTTACTCTTGCTCGAGCTCATCGTAGGCGAGCACTCGAGGAGACCCGTATACGAGTTCCGTGGGGAGAACTGCCTCTGCTCCATAGACAAGAGCAAAGGGTGTCTATCCGGTGGCTCGATTTGGTGTCGTCCTGATTGACCAAAGAGCCGCCGGCAACTCCTCTATCCAGTTTCTTCCGCACTTGTGCAGCCTGTCGAAGGTTCTTGTCTTGAGTCCGCGCAGCACTTCACCGTTTGCCCTCTCCGCATGACCATTGCTCCTTGGGTGAGCAACAGAAGCGAAGCAGACCTTGGCACCAAGGTCTTGGACGTACTGCATGAAGGTGCGACTTGTGAACTGTGTGCCGTTGTCGGTGATGATCCTGTTAGGGATTCCGAAACGGCAAATAATTGACCTGAAGAACTTCACTGCTGACTATGCGGTCACCTTTCTCATTGGTTCCACTTCTGGCCACTTTGTGAACTTGTCGATTGCAACGTACAAGTACTCAAAGCCCCCGACGGCGCGGGGAAAGGGGCCGAGGATGTCGAGCCCCCAGACCGAAAAGGGCCAGGACAAAGGGATCGTCTGGAGAACTTGAGCTAGCTGGTGTATTTGCTTGGCATGGAACTGGCACGCTTCACACTTGGTTACTTGTGCAGTTGCATCTTGGAGGGCTTCTGGCCAAAAGAAACCTTGCCGGAACGCCTTCCCGGCAAGTGCTCTTGCGCCAATGTGGTGACCACATATGCCTCCATGTATCTCTGCCAACAGCTTCTGTCCATCTTCCCGGGGAATGCACTTCAACCTGACACCATTGAGTCTTCTTCTGTACAGTTCATTGCCAACGAACTGGTACATACTTGACTGCCTGGTTATTCTTTCTATCTCTTTTGGCTCGTCAGGGAAGTTCTCCAGTTTGAAGAAAGCGGACGATTTGTTGTGCCCATGCTGGAGCCTGAGGCTCAACAACAAGGACTAAAGGCATCAGCGCTGCTGCGGGAACGTCAGCTTCTACGGCAAGAACATGTTGGTCTGCCGGAGCTGAACGTCCCCCGGCAAGCCTGCCAGGGCAAGACTTGTCGGGAACGCCTGCTTCAACTGTACAGACCCCTGAGTCTGCAGGAGCATACTGTTCCTCGGCAACTTGGTCGTTGATCTTGGGGACCTTGGCGGCGGCTTCAGGAAGATCCGCCGGAAACTAGCCACCGGAGACCAACTTCCTCTTCTTGCTTTGCCCAACTGATGGTGTAACGGATGGTGGAGTTAGCTTGAGCATGAAGGTTCCTGGTTCCACAGGTAACTTCATTGTAGCACACTTTGACAGGCCGTCTGCAATATCATTTTGAGCTCTTGGAACGTGCTCCATCTGCAAGCCTTCAAAGTGTTCTTCAAGCTTCCTCACTTCATCGACATAAGCTTCCATCAAAGGACTCTGGTAGCTCTTATTTACTTGTCGGACCACCAACTGTGAATCTCCCCGGACAATCAGCTTCTTGATCCCAAGTTCGGCCGCAATTCTGAGGCCGGCAAGCAAACCTTCATACTCAGCAGTATTGTTTGTCGCTTGCTCCTTGGGAAAGTGCATCTGAACAACGTACTTGAGGTGCTCTCCGGTGGGCGCTATGAGTAAGACGCCAGCGCCGACGCCTTGCAGCGAGAAGGCACCATCGAAATACATTATCCACTCTCTGCTCGCTTCTTGGACGGGGATGCTTGTCTCTGGAACTTCTTCATCTGGTGTTGGCGTCCATTCCGCTATGAACTCTGCCAATGCTCGGCTCTGGATAGTTGAAGTACTCTCAAACTTGAGGCCAAAGCTTGACAACTCCAGCGCCCACTCGACAATCCTACCTGTTGCTTCTGGATTTTGCAATATCCTCTTCAACGGAAAGTGAGTGACCACCGTTATCTCGTGTGCTTGGAAGTAGTGGCGCAGCTTTCTCGAGGCCATGAGGAGACCGAAAAGCAATTTCTGCACCCCAGAGTATCTTGATCTAGCCCCCTGCAAGAGGGAACTTACAAAATAAAGTGGGCGTTGCACCATCTTCTTTCGCACTTCTCCTTGCATCTGCGCAGACTCGTCCTTGTCGGGGCCAGAGCTTGTCGGGGAAGCCCCCTGCTTGTCGCTGGATGCGCTTGCCGGGGTTGTGGGTTCCTCATCTGCCTCCCTCTCCACTACTAACGCAGCACTAACCACTTGATTGGTTGTTGCTAAGTATAGCAGCAACTTCTCTTGTGGCTTAGGTGCGACAAGTATTGGAGTGGAGGACAGGTATCCTTTCAAGTCTTGCAGCGCTGCCTCCGCTTCCGGAGTCCATTTCATAGGACCTGCCTTTTTCAAGATTTTGAAGAAAGGCAGGGCGCGTTCTGCAGACTTTGAAATGAACCTGTTGAGGACAGCCACACAACGAGCAAGCCTCCTCACATCCTTGACGCACTTCGGGGCTTCGATCTGCTCGATGGCCTTGATCTTGTCGGGATTGGCTTCAATCCCCCTCTGGGACACAAAGAACCAGAGAAGCTTGCCGGACGGGACTCCGAAGACACACTTCTCGGGGTTGAGCTTGAGTTGTATCTTGCGCAGATTCTCAAAGGTTTCTCCAAATCTTGAATCAGGGTATCCTTTCTCTTGCTCTTGACCACTATATCGTCCATGTAGGCTTCTACATTCCTGTGTATCTGTGGCTCAAAAGTAGTGTGGACCACCCTTGCAAATGTTGAGCCTGCGTTCTTCAATCCAAAGGGCATGCGTATGAAGCAATATGTGCCACATGGAGTAATGAATGCGGTCTTCTCTTCATCTTCCTCCGCCATGAATATCTGGTGATAGCCGGAGTATGCATCAAGAAATGAAAGCAACTCACATCCGGCCGTGGAGTCAACAATCTGGTCAATGCGCGGCAAGGGAAATGGATCATTGGGACAAGCTTTATTCACATCAGTGAAGTCTATACAAAGTCTCCACTTCCCATTAGCCTTACGCACGACAACTGGATTGGCCAACCACGTGGGATGTAGCACACCTCTAACAAGACCTGCTGCTTCCAACTTCTTGATTTCTTCAGCTACGAAATCTTGGCGCTCCACCGCTTGCTTTCTGACTTTCTGCTTGACGGGCCGCGCGTGAGGACAAACAACAAGCTTGTGCTCAATTACCTTCCTGGGAACGCCGGGGATGTCAGACGGTTGCCATGCAAACTCGTCGACATTCGCTCGCAGGAAGGAAACGAGCGTGCTTTCCTATTTGGGGTCGAGCGTAGCACTGATGGTGAAGGTACCACCAGTGCCGTCCTCCTTGGTGGACACCTTCTTGGTTGCCGGTGGAGCTGCCATCCCTTTCTTGCACTTGCCGGTGGAGCTCGATGGTGCGTCCTCGACGGCAGCGCAGCACTCCGAAGAGGTGCATTTGCCGGAGTGGGCCCCAGAGCTCTTGCCGGACTTGGTCTTGGTCTTCCCCCCGGGAGCTTCAGCGGCAAGTGCCTTGCTGTCTGCCGCGGCTGCTGCGTCCCGGTAGATCTTGTCGGCGCAAATGAGCGCGTCCTTCTTGTCGCCGGGGACAGAGATGACGCTTATTGGGCCTGGCATCTTGAGCATGTTGTAGGCATAGTGGGAGGCTGCCATGAACTTGGCGAGCGCAGGACGGCCAAGTATCCCATTGTATGGCAATGGGATATCGGCCACGTCGAAGGTGATCCTCTCCGTCCTAAAGTTAAGCTCTCCGCCAAAGGTTACCGGCAGCGTGATCTTCCCCTTCGGCTTGCTCCTCCCCGGGTTGATTCCTTGGAACGTCCCGGTTTCCTCGAGCTCGTTGTCGGGGATCTGCAGCTTTTTGATCACAGCGGAGGAGATCAAGTTGAGGCCGGCCCCACCGTCAACCAACATCTTGGTGACCTTGAGGTTGTGGATAGTTGGCGAAACCAACATCGGCAAGCACCCGATCGCAGTTGTGCGGTCAGGGTGGTCCTCAAGGTCAAAGATGATGGGCGTGCCGGACCATTTCAGCAGCCTGCGCGACTCGACGAGTGGCTCAGCTGCATTCACTTCCCGCACCCATTGCTTGAGTTGGCGGTGGGAAGTGTGCAGAGAGGCACCTCCATCGACGCACATAACTTCTGTGGCCTTCTGGAACTCCTGCTCGCTATTCTCTCCTTCATCCATGTCCTCGTCATCGTCTTCGTCCTCATCCTTGTCGCGGCCCCGGGGAGGCCTGTCTCCTTGCCGCTGCTTGGCCTTACCGCGGCGTCCTCCCCGGCCATTGAACGTCCGCTTCTTGCTGGGCTCTCCTCCGCCTCTTTGGGCCTTCTCCTTGTCGCGTCGCTCGTATTCAGCCTTTTGCTGTTCTACGAGGTACTCCACTCTCTTGCAGTTCTGGAGATCGTGGCCCTTGGTGCGGTGGATCTTGCAGTACTACTTGTCGGAGCCGTCCTGCTTGTCGGCTGCCGCTACAGGGGTGGCCTCCTTGCCGGAGCCACCAGCCTGTGTCTTCTTGGCGGCAGCCTCCTTGCCGGACTGCTCGACAGCCAGTACCTCCTTGTTCTTCTTCTTCTTGTTGTTCCGCCGCCGGTTTTTCCTTGCCGGGGCGGCATCCTCGCTGTCCGTTCCTCCTGCTCCAGTATCCTCTCCGGGGAGTCTCCTCCCCTCTTCAGCACGGGCACACTTGTGAGCCAGAGCATAAAGCTCGCTGACGTCCCGGATCTTGGTCATCGCCATCTCCTCCCTCATCCGGCAGTTACGCACGTTTTGATGGAACGCGCTGATAACCGCGGCAGGGTGGACATCCGGGATGTTGTGCTGAACGCGGCTGAACCTTTGGATATACTTGCGCAGGGACTCTCCCTCCTTCTGGGCAAGAATGTGGAGATCGCTCTCCTGGCCGTGGGGTTTGTGGCCGCCCGTGAAGGCGCCGACAAACTGGTGGCACAAATCTTCCCAAGAAGAGATGGAGTTCTCCGGCAAGTGCATAAGCCAAGACCTGACGTTTGGCTTAAGCACAAGCGGGAAGTAGTTCGCTAAGATATTCTTGTCGCGTCCCCCGGCAGCCTGCACCGCAATGGTGTACATGGTAAGGAACTCTGATGGATGAGTCTTGCCGTCGTACTTCTAGGGTACGTCGGGCTTGAAGTTCTTCATGCTGGGCCACTGGACTTGCCGCAGCTCTCGGGTGAACGCAGGACAGCCTGCCGCGTACGACAAGTCACCTGGTTCACCGGGCGCGTGCATGTCGACAGCGGTCCCAGCGCGCTGGTCAGACTGTCTTCAGGCTTCTCTTCGACGCTCGATACGAGTTCGAGCGTCCTCTTGTCGCCTGTCGTCAAGGACTTGGCGCTGATCGCGGCGAGCTCGCGGATCCGATGACACCGTGGAGTCGTCGTCGACGTTGATCCGGCGAACTGGTGATTTTTGCTTCCGCGGCGGGGAATGCACGGTAGTTGCACCCCCGGCGGTCTTGTCTCCATCGGCCTTCGCTTGGCTGACTTGCCGCGGCCGTGACGTTGCCGGCTGCTGCGGCGTGTCGTTGTTGGCGAAGGCGATGAGGCTCTGGATTGTAGCCCTCCAGTCTTCGGCCTTGTCCGCCGCTGGAGGGAAGTCGAGGAGCAGCTGGGCCCTAGCTAGGGCTTCTGCTGGAGAGGAGGGAAGCGGTGGCGAGCGGTGTGAGGAGCGAGATATGCTCGGACTTCTAACAGGGTTAGAAGGAGCAGGGTCTCGCCCCGGCGACCGCGCCTTGCTCGTGCCAGCATGCTGGCCTTGAGCGTCCCTCGACCCGCCTGCTTGGCTACGTCCCAGCAGGCGTATGGTACCTCCGGTACCACGCCGCTCCTGGTCCGGCACCTCCTGAGAGGGACGGGGTGCGTGCACGGACGCCGAGGCTTTGGAGTTCGCCCGGTCGTCCGTCTTGTCCTTGGACTTGGCAGCGCCGTGAGTGTCCTCGCCGGCGTCCACCCTTCCGCCAGCGTCTCGCCCACCGATCGTCGGTTCTGGTGGTGGTGGGATCGACGCGGACGGGCCTCCGACCTCCGAAGCTTTCTTCTTCGGCGGCATGCTGGTGAGGTTGATGAAGCTGGAAGAGTTGTTGAAGGTTGCGCCCGCATGAGCGCCGGATCCGGTTCGCACAACCTCGACGCCCCCTACCTGGCGCGCCAAAGATGTCGGGGAAACTGGACGCCCACGAACACCTATGGGACCGGAGCCCCTTCTACGGTATGGTGAGGGAGCAGAGGGAGCACAGAGAGCAGATCGAGGGGCACACGCGGGCAGTTTACCCAGGTTCGGGCCGCGCGGACGCGTAAAACCCTACTCTTGCCTTGGTTGTATTGAGTTCTTGAGATCGGGAGCTTGAAGATCTACAGTACTAGCTGCACCGAGCGTGGGAGTGGTCTAGTTTCTGGAATCCAACCCCCTCTACGTTGTGCATGGGCCTCCTTTTATAGCTCAAAGGGGTCACCGACAGGTGTCAACGTAGAGAAAGGGGGTAAAAGCGTAAAATTGGTGGTAGTTGTAACAATGCATGAACAATGTATGTACAGGAGATGTACAGTGGTCTATACCTAACCCTGACGGTGGGGGACAAGGGCATTGAATGCCCGTCGCCGTCACCCCAAAAGCGTCTGTCCGGGCATCTCCGTTCGCCACGACGACGGCTTCGTCACCGCGGCTTGCCACCGTGTACCCCAGGCTGCACAACCGCCTGCCACGTGCCCCTGGAAGGGCCCCAGGGCGATGCGTGGCCAGGTGAGTTGGAGCGTAGGCACACAGTGTAAGCCTCCCCCGGCAAGCACCTTGCCGGGGTTGCTATCTTGCCGGGCCCGGAAGCTTGTCGCTCCCCGGGTCCTGCCGGGGCGCACGATGCGCCACGATATATCTTCTGAGGGGCTGTTTTTTGGTCTTCCTGGCAAGCTCCTCTTGCCAGGGTCTTGTGCTGGAATGATAACTTTGAGCCTGGTGCGGCCTTCCCGGCAAGCTCCTCTTGCCGGGGCCTTGTCTCTTAACTTGAATACTTTGTTCTTGAATGGCTTGAAGGGATTCAGAGCGGGCCTTGGCGGGCGTGTGGTGAGCCAGACCGTGGGACGCTGCTACTGTCCGTGCATAAGTCGGGATACTAAGGTACCCCTACTTTAGTACACCGACATCCATAATGAAATTATCCAATATGGATCCAAGGTAGGAGTTGTTCTGAAAAAACTTAAGGAAAAGGAACCCATAGTTAAAGAAAAATTAGATCAAGATTCTACTAGCATCAATAAGCTTGAGGATATTATTACTAATGTGGGCTTTGCTCTTTCTGCTAAAAAAATTACACCAAATCCTTCTACCACTAAATTATCTAAGTTCATGTATGTTCCTAAAGATAAGCGTGAAATATCTAGTAAAGGAATCATGGATCTCAAATCCATAAGTGTTCACCCTAATTTTCTTACATTTGCAAGAGACCCTTTTGACACTTTAGAATTTCTTGATTTCTTGCCCAAAAGTTTTATTATCAATAGGGATAAAGAAGTGCCTAAGAATCACAAGTGCTTAATTAAAGAATTGCCTTCCAAAGATGGCATCCCCTAGATCTATCCATGAATCGTGCCTAGCTAGGGGCGTAAAACGATAGCGCTTGTTGGGAGGCAACCCAATTTTAATTTTTTTTGTTTTTTCTTCTGGTTAGGAATAAATATTGCACCTAGCTTCTGTTTAGATTTGGTTTTGTGTTTTAATTAGTGTTTGTGCCAAGTACAACCTTTGGGAAGACTTGTGTGAAGTTTATATGATCTTTCTGTGAAAAACATAAATGTTAGCGCTCGCTAGAATGGTCACCAGATTTTACTGGAGCGTGCTATTTAGTTGATTCTTTTTGCAGATGATTAATAGACAAATTCCTCACGTTTACCAATTTATTTCAATTTTTTTGGAGTTACAGAACTATGTGAAAACTACAGATTACTACAGACTGTTATGTTTTTGACAGATTCTGTTTTTCGTGTGTTGTTTGCTTATTTCAATGCATCTATGAGTAGTATTGGGAAGTATGAATCATAGATAAGTTGGAATAAAGTAGTTTTAACACCAATATAAACAAAGAATGAATTCATTGCAGTACCTTTGAGTAGTGGTTTGTTTTATTATACTAACGAAGCTCACGAGATTTTTGTCTAAGTTTTGTGTTGTGAAGTTTTCAAGTTTTGAGTATTGCTTTCATGTACTATGGAACGAAGAGTGGCAAGAGCCTAAGCTTGGGGATGCCCAAGTCACACCAAGGTAAAATTCAAGGACAACCAAAAGCCTAAGCTTGGGGATGCCCCGGGAAGGCATCCCCTCTTTCGTCTTCATCTATCGGTAACTATACTCCGATCTATATTTTTATTCACCACATGATATGTGTTTTACTTGGAGCGTCATGTATCATTTGAGTGTTCGCTTGTTAGTTTGCCACAATTATCCTTGCTGGACACACCTATTTGAGAGAGTTAAATATGGCCTAGGAATTTATAGAACACTCTATGTGCTTCACTTATATCTTTTGAGTTGAACAGTTTTTGCTCTAGTGCTTCACTTACATCTTTGATATCTCATGCTTCACTTATATCCATTTGAGAGTCTATTAAAAAAGCATGGTAATGTGATTTGGCTATATAACTAGCCTTCACATGATAGACATCCAATATCAATGTAGTAAAACTTTCACACTAAGTGCATTGAATATGATGAGAAGTTGGATGCTTGATAATTGTTTTGAGATATGAGGATAGTGATATTAGAGTCATACTAGTGGAGTTATTATGAAATTTAGAAATGCTTGTGTTAAGGTTAATGATTCCCGGAGCATGCACGTATGGTGAACTGCTATGTGACAATTTAAAGCATGAGGTATTTGTAAAGTGTCAACCTTTGTGTGGAGGTCGGGGGCGCGCGATGGTTAACTCCTACCAACCTCCCCCTAGGAGCATGCGTTGATTGCTTTGTTTTGATGAATCGTAGATTTTTGCAATAAGTATATGAGTTCTTATGACTAATGTTGAGTCCATGGATTATACGCACTCTCACCCTTCCACCATTGCTAGCCTCTCTCATACCGCGAACTTTCCCCGGTACCATACCCCACTATATATCCTTCCTCAAAACAGCCACCATACCTACCTATCATGGCATTTCCATAGCCATTCCGAGATATATTGCCATGCAACTTTCCACCGTTCTGTTCATATGACACGCTTCATATTGTCATATTGCCATGCATGATCATGTAGTTGACATCGTATTTGTGGCAAAGCCACCATGCATAATTTTTCATACATGTCACTCTTGATTCATTGCACATCCCGGTACACCGCCGGAGGCATTCATATAGGTCATACTTTGTTCTAGTATCGAGTTGTAATATCGAGTTGTAATTCAATGAAAGTGTGATGATCATCATTATTAGAGCATTGTCCCATGTGCGAAAAGGCTAAATCAAGAAAGCCCCTCCAAAAAGAAAAAAAGAAAAGAAAAGACAAAGAAAAAAAGAAACGCCCAAAAAAAGGACAATTGCTAGTATCTTTTTCCACTCTTGTGCTTCAAAGTAGCACCATGTTATTCATGATAGAGAGTCTCATGTTTAGTCACTTTCATATACTAGTGGGAATTTTCATTATAGAACTTGGCGTGTATATTCCAACGATGGCCTTCCTCAAATGCCCTAGGTCTTCGTGAGCAAGTAAGTTGGATGCACGCCCACTAGTTTCTTTTGTTGAGCTTTGATACATATTTAGCTCTAGTGCATCCGTTGCATGGCAATCCCTACTCACTCACATCGATATCTATTGATGGGCATCTCCATAGCCTGTTGATATGCCTAGTTGATGTGAGACTATCTCCCTCCTTTTTGTCTTCCCCACAACCACCACTCTATTCCACCCATAGTGCTATATCCATGGCTCAAGCTCATGTATTGCGTGAAAGTTGAAAGGTTTGAAAGAATTAAGTATGAAAACAAGTGCTTGGCTGAAACCGGGGTTGTGCATGATATGAATATTTTGTGTGATGAAGAGGGAGCATCGCCAAACTATATGATTTTGTAGGGATAACTTTCTTTAGCCATAGTATTTTGACAAGACATGATTGCTTTGTTAGTATGCTTGAAGTATTATTATTTCTTTTGTCAATATAGACTTTTGTCTTGAATCTTTTAGATCTGAACATTCATGCCACAATAAAAAGAATTACATTGAAAATTTATGTTGGTTAGCATTCCACGTCAAAAATTCTGTTTTTATCATTTACCTACTCGAGGACGAGCAGGAATTAAGCTTGGGGATGCTTGATACGTCTCCAACGTATCTATAATTTTTTATTGTTCCACGCTATTATTTATGATGTTTTGGATGTTTAATGGGCTTTGTTATACACTTTTATATTATTTTTGGCACTAACCTACTAACCTAAAGGCCCAGTCCAGATTGTTGTTTTTTGCCTGTTTTAGGGTTTTACAAAAAAGGAATATCAAACGGAGTCCAAAAGGAATGAAACCTCTGGGAGAGATATTTTTGGAGAAAAATACGCACGGGAGACTTGAGAACCATGGAGTAGGGCTGATGTGGCGTCCACGAGGGTGGGGGCGCCCCCCTATAGGGCGCGCCCCCTACCTCGTGGGCACCCCGTCAGGCCCCCGGTGCCCTCCTTCCTCATATATATACCTACGTACCCCGAAACTATCAGAACAACAGAGAAAACCCTAGTTCCACCACCGCAACCTTCTGTTCCCGTGAGATCCCATCTTGGGGCCTGTTTCGGAGCTCCGCCGGTGGGGGAATCTACCACGGAGTGCTTCTACATCATCAGCATCACCTCACCATGAGTTGTGAGTAGTTTACCATAGACCTTCGGGTCCATAGCTAATATCTAGATGGCTTCTTCTCTCTCTTTGGAGCTCAATACCAAGTTCTCCTCGGTCTTCGAGGAGATCTATTCGATGTAATCTCTTTTTGCGGTGTGTTTGTCGAGATCCGATGAATTGTGGGTTTATGATAAAGATTGTCTATGAGAAATATTTGGTTCGTTTCTGAACTCTTTATGTGTGATTGCTACCTCTTGAGCTTGTGTTGTCTACTAGAAAAAGGCCTACTAATGGCGCACCAGTTTTGGCCATTAATGGCGCACTACTGGTGCGCCATTAGTATCTGGTATACTAATGGCGCACCACAGGTGCGCCATTAGTATAGGCCACGGTGCGCCAATAGTATGCCCCCAGGGGGCCATATATACCCAGGTGCTTTGGTGCGCCATTAGTAAAAAAATTCAAAATTTTTTTTCAAAAAAAATTCATTTTTTTAATTTTTTTCCCTTTTTTTCTTAATCTCAGGTCATTATAGCTTAATATGGGGTCAATTTGCTTAATCTCAAGTCAAATCGCACTATATGGTCAAACTTCCCATAAGGTCACCCATCCTCACACTACTCCAGCCCGAGCACACTTAACTTCGTAGTTCTATCCAACCCCAGCACCAGCTCACTTCACATGCACTTGTTGATATATCTATCATATCAATCCTATTAACTCTTCTTGATGTCTAGGAGTTTGTTAATGTTCATGTGTATGATGAAATTTTGAAAATATATTTCAAACTTCCCGGTCATATTACCTATCATATTTTGGGAAAAAAAATAAAAAAAATTCGAATTTTTTTTCTGTTACTAGTGGCGCACCTAGCAAACGGTGCGCCACTAGTAAGTTTTAAATTTTTTTGAATTTTTTTGCCTCTTGATCTTAAAAGCCCCGTAACTTTTTTTCTGTTAGGTTTTTGGGAATATTGAAAATGTTTAACATAGTTCCCCCGTTAAATTCGGATGTAACTTTTCGAGTAGATAATTTTTCATATAAAAAACTTTTTAATCCGAGTTCGTATGCAACAGTTATGCCCGTTTTACTAAATTCCAGAGATATTGTGCAAATAAAGTCAAAATTCATATTTGTAAATTTTCCCAACAAGTAGACCACATATCACATGGGAAACTTATTTTCTTTTATTTTTTTGACATTTCCATCATTTTCTTTTTTTGAACTGGAAAAGGCGGTCCACTGGGGGGGGGGTGCAGTAATGGCCCAGTTAGTAATGACGGACCGTGGGAGTGGTGCGCCATTACTAGTTCAACTAGTAATGGCGCACCACTCCCACGGTGCGCCATTACTAGTTTTGAAAAAAATAAAAAATCAAAAAAAAATTGAAAAAAAAAATACTACTGGTGCACCATTAGAAAGTTTAACTACTAATGGCGCATCACTCCCACGGTGCGCCATTACTAGTTTTGAAAATAAAATGCAAAAAAAAAATTTGAAAAAAAAAATACGAGTGGCGCACCGTGGATGTGGTGTGCCATTAGTAGTTTAACTACTAATGGCGCACTATCCACTGGTGCGCCATTAGTAGTTTTGAAAATAAAATGAAAAAAAATTGTTACTAATGGCGCACCGTTGATGTGGTGCGCCATTAGTATTTGGACACTAATGGCGCACCGCATGTCTGGTGCGCCATTAATAACAATCCTATCTATAGCCCTTTTCCTAGTAGTGATTCCCTCGAAGAGGAAAGGGAGATGCAGCACAGTAGCGTAAGTATTTCCCTCATTTTTTGAGAACTAAGGTATCAATCCAGTAGGAAACCACGCGCCAGTCCCTCGCACCTACACAAACAAATAAGAACTTCGCAGCCAACGCGATAAGGGGTTGTCAATCCCTTTACGGTCACTTACGATAGTGAGATCTGATAGAGATGGATAGTTATATTTTTGGTATTTTTTGGTATAGAAACAAAAAGTAAAGAAAGCAAACAAATAACGGCGGCAGCAATTAACGGGAAAGTAATATCATAGAGATAGACCCGGGGGCCATAGTTTTCTCTAGTGGCTTCTCTCATGATAGCGATATTCTACGACGGGTAAACAAATTACTGTCGAGCAATTGATAGAAAAGCGAATAATTATGATATTATCTAGGCATGATCATTGTATATAGGCATCACGTCCGAGACAAGTAGACCGAAACGATTTTGCATCTAATACTATTACTCCACACATCGACCGCTATCCAGCATGCATCTAGTGTATTAAGTTCATACAAACAGAGTAACACATTAAGCAAGATGACATGATGTAGAGGGATAAACTCAAGCAATATGATGAAAACCCCATCTTTTTATCCTCGATGGCAACAATACAATACGTGCCTTGCTACACCTACTGTCACTAGGAAAGGACACCGCAAGATTGAACCCAAATCCAAGCACTTCTCCCATTGCAAGAACTATAGATCTAGTAGGCCAAACCAAACCAATAATTCGAAGAGACTTGCAAGGATATTATGAGCACACATAAAAAGCTCAGAGAAGAACCAAATATCTTTCATAGATAACCTTGATCATAAACTCACAATTCATCGGATCTCGACAAACACACCGCAAAAAGAGATTTCATCGAATAGATCTCCTCGATGACTGAGGAGAACTTTGTATTGAGATCCGGAGGGAGAGAAGAAGCCATCTAGATACTAGCTATGGACCCGAAGGTCTGTTGTAAACTACTCACAACTCATGGTGAGGGCGATGATGATGATGAAGAAGGCCTCCGTGATGGATCCCCCTCCCGGAACAGGCTTCAAGATGGGATTTCCACGGGAACAGCAGCTATGGCGGTGGAATTAGGGTTTTCTCTCTGCGTATGGAGTTTCTGGGGTACGTAGGCATATATAGGAGGAAGAGGGGCACCAGGGGTCGTGGGGCCAGCCCTCGAGCCAGGGGGCGCGCCCTGGGAAGGGGGGCGCACCCCACCCTCGAGGGTGGGCCCCTATCCTCTGGCTTGGCTCCGAAGTCTATCTCGCGTGATTTCCTCCAAAAATATCTCTTGCGGAGGTTTCATTCCGTTTGGACTCCGTTTGATATTCCTTTTCTGCAAAACCCTGAAATAGGCAAAAACAGCAATCTGGATTGGGCCTTTGGGTTAGTAGGTTAGTCCCAAAAATGATATAAAAGTGCATAATAAAGCCCATTAAACATCTAAGACTTCATGAATAATAGCATGGAACAATCAAAAATTATAGATACATTGGAGACGTATCAAGCATCCCCAAGCTTAATTCCTACTCGTCCTCGAGTAGGTAAATGATAAAGAAAGAATTTTTGATGTGGAATGCTAACCAATATAGCTTTTCAATGCAATTCTCTTAATTGTGGCATGAATGTTCATATCTGAAGGATACAAGATAAAAGTCTATATTGACATAAGAAATAACAATACTTCAAGCAATACTAACAAAGCAATCACGTCTTCTCAAAATTCTATGGCTAAAGAAAGTTATCCCTACAAAATCATATATGGTTGGCTATGCTTCTTTGCTATCACACAAAAATATTCATATAAGGCACAACCCCAATTTCAGCCAAGCATTTGTTTTCATGCTCTATCTTTTCAAACCTTTCAACTTTCACGGAATACATGAGTGTGAGCCATGGACATGGCACTATGGGTGGATTAGAGGTGGTTGTGGAGA
Source organism: Secale cereale (assembly GCA_902687465.1). NCBI lineage: Eukaryota > Viridiplantae > Streptophyta > Magnoliopsida > Poales > Poaceae > Secale > Secale cereale. The sequence continues at coordinate 791,055,227 of LR738711.1, read as the reverse complement.
AGACAAAAAGAGGGAGATAGTCTCACATCGACTGGGCGTATCAACGGGCTGTGGAGATGCCCATCAATAGATATCAATGTGAGTGAGTAGGGATTGCCATGCAACTGATGCACTAGAGCTAAATGTGAATGAAAGCTCAACAAAAGAAACTAGTGGGAGTGCATCCAACTTGCTTGCTCACGAAGACCTAGGGCATTTGAGGAAGCCCATCGTTGGAATATACAAGCCAAGTTCTATAATGAAAATTCCCACTAGTATGTGGAAGTGACTAATCATGAGACTCTCTACAATGAATATCATGGTGCTACTTTGACGCACAAGTGTGGAAAAAGATAGTAGCATTGTCCCTTCTCTCTTTTCTCTCATTTTTTGGAGGGGCTTTCTCTCTTTTTTTATATTAGCCCCTCTCTATATATATTTTTGGGCCATCTCCCTTTTTATTGGCCTTTCCTCACACGGGACAATGCTCTAGTAATCATGATCATCACACTATTTATTACAACTCGATATTACAACTCGATACTACAACAAGTATGACTCTACATGATTGCCTCGGGCGGTGTACCGACATAAGCAATGAATCATGTGTGACATGTATGAAAAATTATGCATGGTGGCTTTGCCACCATGATCATGCATGGCACTATGACAATATGATGCGTGTCATATGAACGGAGCGGTGGAAAGTTGCATGGCAATATATCTCGGAATGGCTATGGAAATGCCATGATAGGTAGGTATGGTGGTTGTTTTGAGGAACAATATGGTGGCCGTTTTGAGGAAGGATATATAGTGGGTTTATGGCACCGGCGAAAGTTGCGCGGTACAAGAGAGGCTAGCAATGGTGGAAGGGTGAGAGTGCATATAATCCATGGACTCAACATTAGTCATAAGAACTCGTATACTTATTGCAAAAATCTACGAGTGTCGGGGAAACTGATCCACCCACGGACACCTATGGGGACGGAGCCCCTTTCGATACGGCAGGGGGCGGAGATCGCGCAAAGAGCAGATCGAGGCGAGCACACGAGCAGTTTACCCAGGTTCGGGCCGCACGGATGCCTAAAACCCTACTCCTGCTTTGATTTGTATTGAGTTCTTGCTCGGAAGCATGGAGTGCTACAGTACGCACCAGCGGCTAGCGAGGCCGAGCGTAAGTGTTCGTCACCCCCTCTACGTTGCGCATGGGCCTCCTTTTATATGATCAAGGGGTCAGCGACAGGTGGCAACGTAGGCAAGGGCAAAAATGGGAAAGTATTTCGGTTGGTACAACTACCTGTACAGTGTTCCATACCTAACCCTGACAGCAGGGGACAAGGGCATTAAATGCCCATCGCCGTCGCCCAAACAGTGCAAAAAGGAGCCGTCAGGGGCACCACCGTTCACCACGATGGCAACCTTGTCAGCGCCGCTTGCCACCGCGTACTCCTGGCTGCACAGCCTTCCGCCACGTGGGTGGATACGCTGGAGCGCGGTTACTGAGTGGAAGCTTGCCGCGGCAAGCGCCTTGCCACGGTCGCTGTCTTATCGCTTCCGAGAGCTTGTCGCTCACCGGGCCTTGCCGGGACGCGTGGCGCGTCGCGGCAAGTTTCTTGAGATGTCTTGGTTGGCCTTCCCGGCAAGCTCCTCTTGCCAGGGTCTTGTGCCTTGAGTAGCCTTCCCGGCAAACTCCTCTTGCCAGGGCCTTGTCTCCTTGGTTTGGATACTTTGTTCTTGAATGGCTCCGAAGGAACCATGGAGAGCCTCGGCGGTCGCCCGGCAAGCCTTGCCGCGGGGTGCTACAACTGCCCGTGCACAAGTTCGGGATACTAGGGTACCCCTAATCTAGTACACCGACAGGAGCCCCCGGGCCTGGGCCATACACGGTGCCGAGCGCTATTGGGCCAGGCCCAAAACAGTGCACGGGCACGCTCGGCCCGGGTCACGCCGTATCTTCCTCCGTATCCACCGCGCCCTCCCCTAACGGCACGCGTTGAGTGCGGCGTCGTGGGAGAGATCGTGGGTGGTTTCTTTATTCGGAAATGCGGAACGTCCGCCCTATAAACAGGGGAAACAAGGGCAGTTCGTCCATCCGCCCGTTGCTACCTCAACCTTGAAATCCTCCGCTGCTCCCCTTCTTCCCAAAGCCGAAAGAGAGCAGCGCTCCGC
>LR738711.1:790981481-791052984 GCA_902687465.1 Secale cereale | reverse complement strand
CCCCCCCCCCCCCCCCCCCCCCCCCGTCGCCACCAGCACCAACAACGTCGTCGACCTCCTTCACCACTTCCGCCATGGCTCCGAAAACCGAGAAGGGGAAGAGCCTGAAGTCGGCCGAGGCGCTGTGGCTCACGGCGCTGCGAAAGCGGCGTGCAGTTTTCCCCCCAAAGCTTTCCGCGAAGGAGCTGAGGGAGAACTTCTACCTTTTCTCGTCGGGGGAGACGCGGGCGCTTCCGCGCACGAAGGTAGTCCCAGCCGTTGCTTGTAACATATACCCAAATGGATACGCTTTCTTCGCCTTGTTCTTCTACTGCGGGCTCGGCCCGCCTTTCTCCGAATTCTTCTGCGACATCATGAACACCTATGGCCTCCACCTCCTTGACTTCACCCCTAACGCCGTTCTGACCATGGAAGTTTTCGCACATCTCTGCGAAAACTTTGTCGGAGTCAATCCCAATGTAGCCCTTTACCGCCACTTCTTCATGCCCCGAGTCGAGAGAGGAGAGCCTTTGTCCGGCGGGGTCTCCTGGATCTCGAGGACTCACAAGAAGGAAGCTTATCTGGAGGGAGATCTTTGCGGCAAATGGGATGAGTGGAGAGCACACTGGTGCTGGATCGTCGAGGAGGACTCGCAGCCATTCACTACCCGGCGCCAAGCCCCAGTAAGACGCGACAAGGATTGGAGCGACTTGGCCCCGGAAGACAGCAGGCTGAAGATTGCCACCGCCCGGATCCAACGCCTCAGGGCTGCCGGGCTCACCGTTGGTGCGGTTGGCACAGATTTTCTTCGCTGCCGCATCGCCCCTTTGCAAGAGAGGAAGAGGCCCGCTTGGGAGTTTGAGAACGCGGCGGATATCATGAGGTTGTGCCCGGGCCTCAATTATAACTTCACTGTCCTGGAGCTCAACGCGATGCTCCAGGAGCTGTTCAAGTATGACCCAGATCATCCTGAAGTCTTCAGGTTGCCGAAGCGGGTCGTCCCGTTGTGCAACAACTCCGCGCTCAGCTGCATCCACGCAATGATGCCGTTGTGCGACTCGCACGGGATTGACCCAACTTGGCAAGAGCCTGCAGATGAAGCCGTGCAGGAGTTCTCCGACAACTTGGAAGAAACGCCAATCCACTCCGACGAGAAGAAAGGCCTCACCCGCGACACCACTGACCAGGAGATGGCGTACATTGCCACTAGGCTGGAAGAGGCGGCGGCAGCCGCAGCCGCGGGCGAGTTCGGATACACCGTAGAGGAGGCGGAGACAGCAGAGGCGGCAAGCCTTGCCGAGCGAGAGGAGTTTATCGTCGCGGGAAAGCTTGTCGGCGAGGAAGAGCCTGCCGCGCCTGTCGTTGAGGCAAGCGAGCCCGCTGGGCGTGACGTTGAGTCAAGCGGGCCCGTCGAGGACACGAGCGGCTCGCTAGAGATCGCCTCCTCCTCCTCCTCGTCTTCAGGCAGCTCGCCGCAAGCGGAGCCCCCAGCTCCACCAAGAAGGCGTCTCCGCAAGGCCGGGGACGTAGCGGAGCGGCAGACGAGTCAACAGCCGTCACGCCGCGCGACACGCTCCATCGCGGCAAGCTCTGTTGCCGTGGGAGCGCCTTGCGCTGCTACTGCAACCGGAGCGGGGTCTTCCCGGACCGCCGCTTCTGCTCCTGCCGTCCCCCACGCCACGGCGACAGCCGGAGCGGGGTCGTCTCAGACCACCGCCATTGTTCCCGCCAAGCGGCCAAGGGAGCCTACTCCTCTGCCTCCTCGCGCAGGGCGTGAGCTGGATTTCGACTTCTCCGCGCTCATCTCCGACGAGGAAGAAGAAGGGTAAGATTCATGTTATACCTGTGCTTCTTCAATTTTTGTTGTTTTGGTCTTGTATCTCACTTGCTTACCTGCGCCTGAGACGAACTTGCCGACCCAGCAATTATTCTCCAGCGCAGCCCCCAGCGTAAGCTTATGGCTTAAATTCTGCTGTTTAGGCGCACATGGGCGTTCTATCTTTGTTGATATCTTGGTTGTTGATTTGTGTAGGAGCAGAGCAACCACACCAGGAGCGCCCGGAGACCGTCCCCGACGTGCCACCTGCTGCTACTACGCCACCAAGGGAAAGTTCTCCGGCAAGGGAGAGCTCTCCGCCAAGGCAGAGCTCTCCGGCAGGGGAGAGTTCTCCGCCAAGGGGGAGTCCTCCGCCAAGGCAGAGCTCTCCGGCGAAGGAGACTGCAGAACTTGGCGCAGGTAAGCCCCTTGCTTCAAAACTTCCCTTGGGTTCTTCTTCTTTTGATATTCTTTTTGGATATTTGCTTGACTCTTCTCCCCTTTTCGGCCGTCAGATCCATCTGTTGCGGAGCCAATGTAGGTGGAGGTTGCTGCTGAAGAGGATGCGCGCGGCAACACCGGCGACGCCGCTGCCACTGGAGAAGCAGTCGGTGCCGATGAGCCCGCCGGGGAAGAGGCCACCAGGGCTGCTGCCGCAGGAGCTGGCGAGGGATCTAGCGATCGCACTGATGGCCCTGAGGCCGCAGGAGCGCCAGGCGCTACACCGACCGCCGAGCCCTCCGCCGTTGCCGCAGCCCCAAGCTCCGAAGAGCCCGAGCCAGGCGCCTACTTGAAGGCCGGCAACGGCATCTTCATTAAACTCCCCTGGGCCTCAAGCTCCTGGGCGCCGGTCGAGGGAGAAGTCTTTGACGGGGAGGTGCTTGCCTCTGCTGGCTTGACGCTCGTCGATGCGCCGAGCAGCAGCAGCGGCGAGTCCGAGGAGGAGCGGCTGCTGCGGAAGCTGTTGTCGCTCTACCGCGTTCGGCAAGCCAAGCTGGAGTCCCGCGAGGCGCTTGCCGCGAGGGCGGGAGCAGACATGCAGAAGAGCGCAGAAGAGCTCCGAGGCCTTCACCAAGCAGCTCTCCGGTCCTTGGCGAGGAGAGGGAGCAACTTGCCGAAGAGCGGACGACCTTCTTCCTTGAGAAGTCCGAAGTCGAAGAGCAACAGCGGCTTGCCGCTGAAAAGTTATCCGCGCAGGAGGGCGAGCTGGCGCAGCGGAAGATCAACCTCGACGCTCACGAGGAGGAGCTTGCCGCATGCGAGCAATCACTTGGCGGGGCCCTCCAGGAAGCAAAGGACGCTGCCGCAACTGCCGAGACCGCCAAGAAGGAACTGGAGGCGAAGGTGGCGCAGCTGGAGGCCGACCTCAAGACGAGCGGCGAGGAGCTTGCCGCGCTCAAGCATGAGCGCGAGAAGGACGCCCACAGCCACTCAGAGTTGCAGGTCCGCCTCGCCGAGAAGGGAAAGGAGCTCGCCGCCGCCAAGGATTCCAACGCCGATCTGGAGTTGAAGCTAACCACCTTGACCCAGACGCTGGACGGCGCCAGGGAGCGGGAGGCGGCCTCGAAGGAGGAGGTCAAGGCCGAGAAGGCGCTGCTGGCGAGTGCTACTGTCGTCCAGAACACCTTCAGGGAGACCATGGAGCATTGGACGGAGGGTCTCGTCAATGCCGCAGTGGATATCGACAGGGAGCTGGCGCAGCTGGGGGCAGAATATCTCGGGTATTCCTCTGATGAGAACCTCCACCCCAGCGCCAAGCTCACCTTATTCTTCAACGGCGTGGCGACGGCCCTCCAACGACTCCGGGAGAGGATCCCAAAGCAGCTGGTGGACGAGTCGCGCAAGGTCTGTGCGGGTGCTCTTCAAAAGGGGCTGGTGAAGGTGGCCTTCCGCAATCCGGGCCTCAACCTCACCAACGTCCTCAGGTCCCTGCCGTCGGATGCTGATCAGGAGGCGCTCAAGGCCCTTGTCACACCCATTGTGAACAAGGTGAGCGGGATCAAGAGGGTTGAGGGCGATCGCATAGATTTGGCCGCCGGTTTTCTTCTTTTCCTGTCGCTGCTGGCCATGTTATGAAAAAAGTCTGTTAGAGCTGCGACAAGCTATCTTGTAATATAACTATTATTTTGGTTAGTGACTGCTATGTTATTTCCTTTACTTGCTCCCGTCCTTTGCATGTTTTTTCCCTACGCTCTTAGGGAACTTGCCGGCGCAGGCACCTTAGCTGCGAGCGCTGAGTGCGGGACGTCAGCAGCCTGCTGGCGGTGCCGTTGTCGACAAGAAACCTTGTCGCAACCAGTTGCAGCACAATTAAGTTGTCGAGCGTACTCGTAACAAAGTAAGGGCGCGACACTAGTCGCAGCACACTTAAGCTGTTGAGCGGACTCGAAACAAAGTAAGGGCGCAACTAGCTACGAGTTGGTTCCTCCGCGCACAGGTTTTCCATACAAAGCACGGTCGTTCAAGGAGGATAACTTAAAATTTTAAAGTTTTGATTGCTCAAACTTTGGCAACTTAGCTTTTCTGTTGTTCGCTTCCCGGCAAGGCGGAACTTTCTTGAACGACACCTGGTCCATACCATTATCTTCTCCTCCCCCCCCCCGGCAAACTTGTGCGAGAGGGAAACCTTCCTTTCCTTGAGAAAAAGAAAGAAGAGAAAATAAAAGATATGGAGCCTTACGGCTCGTTATTGCTCACCGGGGGTACGTGTTGCACAAAGTGTCAGATTACACATGCAAAAGAAGTAAAAAGCATGAAATTGACAAGATGTGCGGAGCACATGAGCTTTACTGATGCACGGGGTCTGCGCCCGGCTTTGTACAAAGGATTACATGCAACAGCGGCAAGACTTGTACAAAAGGTGGTTGCGGAAACGGGTTCCGTCAACCGCGCCTTATGGGTAAAACTTACGAAGATGCTCAATGTTCCAGGAGTTGCTCACCAGTAAGCCATCTTCGGTCTCAAGGCGGACAGCGCCAGGCCTAGTGACTCGTTTCACCCGATAAGGACCTTCCCACTTCGGCGTCAACTTGTTGGAATTCTTGGCGGACTGAACGCGACGAAGAACAAGGTTGCCTTCCTCGAGACTTCTGGCATTAAATTTGCAACTATGGTAGCGGCGCAAAGCTTGCTGGTATCGAGCAGCTCGTACAGCAGCCTGAAGATGGTCTTCCTCAAGGAGCAGCGCGTCATCTTGTCGCAGCTGCTCTTGCTCGAGCTCATCATAAGCGAGCACTCGAGGTGACCCGTATACGAGTTCCGTGGGGAGAACTGCCTCTGCTCCATAGACTAGAGCGAAAGGTGTCTGTCTAGTGGCTCGATTTGGCGTCGTCCTGATCGACCAAAGAACCACCGGCAGCTCCTCGATCCAGTTTCTTCCGCACTTGTACAGTCTGTCGAAAGTTCTGGTCTTGAGGCCACGCAGCACTTCAGCATTCGCCCTCTCCGCTTGACCATTCCTTCTCGGGTGAGCAACAGAAGCGAAACAGACCTTGGCGCCAAGATCTTGGACGTACTGCATGAAGGTGCGGCTCGTGAATTGCGTGCCGTTGTCGGTGATGATCCTGTTAGGGATCCCGAAGCGGCAAACAATCGACCTGAAGAACTTGACTGCTGACTGTGCGGTCACCTTCCTCACTGCTTCCACTTCCGGCCACTTTGTGTACATGTCGATTGCAACGTACAAGTACTCAAAGCCCCCGACTGCGCGGGGAAAGGGGCCGAGTATGTCGATCCCCCAGACCGAAAATGGCCAGGATAAAGGGATCGTCTAGAGAGCTTGAGCTGGCTGGTGTATCTGCTTGGAATGGAAATGGCACGCTTCACACTTGGTTACTTGTGCAGTTGCATCCTGGAGGGCTGTGGGCCAAAAGAAACCTTGCCGGAACGCTTTGCCGACAAGTGCTCTTGCGCCAATGTGGTGGCCACATATGCCTCCATGTATCTCTGCCAACAGCTTCTGTCCGTCTTCCCGGCGAATACACTTCAATTTCACACCGTTGAGTCTTGTTCTGTATAGTGTGTTGTCGACAAACTTGTACAAACTTGACTGCCGGGATACTCTCTCCGCTTCTTCTTGCTCTTCGGGAAGTTCTCCTGTCTGAAGGAAACGGACAATCTGATGTGCCCATGCTGGAGCTTGTGGCTCGACAACAAGGACTAAAGGCACATCTTCTGCTGTGGGAACATCCGCTTCTACGGCAAGAACCTGCGGCTCAGCCGGAGCTTGATGTTCCCCGGCAAGCTTGCCGGAGCAAAACTTGTCGGGAGCCTCTGCTTCAACTAAACAAGCCCTAGGGCTTGCAGGAGCAGACTGCTCCTCACCAATCTTGGCATTGATCTTGGGGACCTTTTTTGCGGCGGCTTCGGGAAGCTCTGCCAGAAAATAATCACCAGAAATCAACTTCCTCTTCTTGCTCTGTCCAGTTGATGGTGTTACAGATGGTTGAGTCAGCTTGAGCACAAAGATCCCTGGTTCCACAGGTAACTTAAGTGCGGCGCACTTCGATAGGCCGTCAGCAATGTCATTTTGAGCTCTTGGAACATGCTCCATCTGTAGGCCGTCAAAGTGCTCTTCAAGCTTTCTCACTTCATCGACGTATGCTTCCATCAACGGACTTTGGTAATTCTTGTTCACTTGGCGGACGACAAGCTGTGAGTCACCCCTGACAATGAGCTTCTTGATCCCAAGGTCTGCCGCGATCCTGAGACCGGCAAGCAAACCTTCATACTCTACAGTATTGTTTGTTGCTTGTTCCTTGGGAAAGTGCATCTGGACTACGTACTTGAGGTGCTCTCCGGTGGGTGCGATAAGCAGCACTCCAGCACCGGCGCCTTGCAGCGAGAAGGCACCATCAAAGTACATCAGCCACTCTTTGCTTGCTTCCTTGACAGGGATGCTCGTTTCTGGTATTTCTTCATCTGGTGTTGGCGTCCACTCTGCTATGAACTATGCCAATGCTCCGCTCTGGATGGTTGGAGTGCTTTCAAACTTGAGGCCAAAGCTTGACAGTTCCAGTGCCCACTCAACAATCCTGCCTGTTGCTTCTGGATTGTGCAGTATCCTCTTCAGTGGAAAGCGAGTGACAACTGTAATCTCATGTGCTTGGAAGTAATGGCGCAGCTTTCTCGAGGCCATGAGAAGGCCGAAAAGCAATTTCTGCACACCAGAGAACCTTGACCTAGCCCCCTGCAGAAGGGAACTGACAAAGTAAACTGGGCGCTGCACCATCCTCTTCTGCATCTCTTCTTGCGTCTGCACAGATCCATCTTTGTCGGGACCAGAGCTTGTCGGGGAAGTCCCCTGCTTGTCGCTGGATGTGCTTGCCGCGGTCGCTGGCTCATCATCTGCCTCCCTCTCCACTAGTAGCGCAACACTAACCACTTGATTGGTTGCCGCTATGTACAGCAGCAACTTCTCTTGTGGCTTAGGTGCGACAAGTATTGGAGTGGAGGACATGTATCTCTTCAAGTCTTGCAGCGCAGCCTCCGCTTCCGGAGTCCATTTCATTGGACCTGCCTTTTTCAATATTTTGAAAAACGGCAGGGCGCGCTCAGCTGAATTAGAGATGAACCTGCTGAGAGCAGCCACGCAACCGGCAAGTCTTCGAACATCCTTGACGTGCTTCGGTGCTTCAATCTGCTCAATGGCCTTGATCTTGTTGGAATTGGCTTCAATTCCCCTCTGAGACACGAAGAACCCGAGAAGCTTGCCGGAAGGGACTCCAAACACACACTTCTCGGGGTTGAGCTTGAGCTGGATCTTGCGCAGATTTGCAAAGGTCTCGTCTAAATCTTGAATCAGAGTAGCCCTGTCCTTGCTCTTGACCACTATGTCATCCATGTAGGCTTCCACATTCCTGTGTATCTGTGGCTCAAAAGCATAATGGACTACTCTTGCAAATGTTGAACCAGCATTCTTCAAACCGAAACGCATCCGTATAAAGCAGTACGTGCCACATGGAGTGATGAACGCGGTCTTCTCCTCATCCTCTTCTGCCATGAAGATCTGATGGTATCCGGAGTATGCGTCAAGAAATGAAAGCAAATCACATCCGGTCGTGGATTCAACAATCTGGTCAATGCGCGGCAAGGGAAATGGGTCTTTGGGACATCCTTTATTTACATCAGTGAAGTCGATAGAAAGCCTCCATTTCCCGTTTGCCTTGCGCACAACCACGGGATTGGCCAACCACGTAGGATGGAGCACCCCTCTGACAAGGCCTGCTGCTTCCAACTTCTTGATTTCTTCTGCTATGAATTCTTGGCGCTCCACTGCTTGTTTTCTGACTTTCTGCTTGACGGGCCGCGCGTGAGGACAGACGGCAAGGTGGTGCTCAATCACTTTCCTGGGAACACCGGAGATGTCAGACGGTTGCCATGCAAACACGTCGATGTTCGCCCGCAGGAAAGTAACGAGCGCGCTTTCCTACTTAGGGTCTAGGGTGGCACTGATGGTGAAGGTACCACCAGTGCCGTCCTCCTTGGCGGACACCTTCTTGGTCGCTGGCGGAGCTGCCATTGCCTTCTTGCACTTGCCGGTGGAGCTCGATGGCGCGTCCGCGACGGTAGCACAGCACTCCGAAGAGGTGCGCTTGCCGGAGTAGGCGTCAGAACTCTTGTTGGACATGGTCTTCTTCTTCCCTTCGGGAGCTTCAGTGGCAAGTGTCTTGCGATCTGCTGCAGCTGCTGCTTCCCGGTAGATCTTGTCGGCGCAGATAAGAGCATCCTTCTTGTCGCCAGGGACAGAGATGACACTTATCGGGCCTGGCATCTTCAGCATGTTGTACGCGTAGTGAGAGGCTGCCATGAACTTGGCGAGTGCTGGACGGCCAAGTATTCCATTGTAAGGCAATGGAAAATCGGCAACGTCAAAAGTAACCCTCTCAGTCCTGAAGTTTAGCTCGCCGCCAAATGTCACTGGCAACGTAATCTTCCCCTTCGGCTTGCTCCTTCCCGGGTTGATTCCTTGGAACGTGCCGGTCTCTTCGAGCTCGCTGTCAGGCATCAAGAGTTTCTGGAGTACAGCGGAGGAGATCAGGTTCAAGCCGGCCTCGCCGTCAACTAACATCTTGGTGACCTTGAGGTTGCGGATAGTTGGTGAGACCAACATCGGCAAGCACCCGACCGCAGTTGTGCGATCAGGGTGGTCCTCAATATCAAAGATGATAGGCGTGCTGGACCATTTCAGAAGCTTGCGAGATTCGACAGGTGGTTCTGCCGCATTGACTTCCCGCACCCACTGTTTGAGTTGGCGGTGGGAAGTATGCAGAGAAGCACCACCGTCGACGCACAAGACTTCCGTGGCTTTCTGGAACTCCTGCTCGCTGTTCTCAACATCATCCATGTCTTCGTCGTCGTCGTCGTCTTCGTTATTGTCGCGGCCACGGGGAGGTCTGTCTCCTTGCCGCGGCATCCTCCCCGGCCGATGTTCTTCTTGCCTGATCCCCCCGCACCTTCTTGGGCCTTCTCCTTGTCGCGCCGCTCGTGTTCAGCCTTCTGCTATTCAACAAGCTGCTCGAACCTCTTGCAGTTCTGGAGGTCATGACCCTTAGTGCGGTGGATCTTGCAATACTGCTTGTCGGTGTCGTCCTGCTTGTGGGCGGCCGCCACAGCCTGGCAGTTGGTTCATGTGGCAGCCTCCTTGCCAGAGTTACCTGCCTTGGCTTGCTTGGCGCCACCTTCTTTGCCGGACTGCTCAACGACTAGCACCTCTTTGCTTTTCCTCTTCCTGTTGTTTCGCCGCAGGTTTTTCTTTGCCGGGGCAGCATCCTCACTGTCAGATCCTCCTGCTCCTGCGTCCTCTCCGGGGAGTTTCCTCCCCTTCTCAGCACGTGCGCACTTGTCGGCCGGGGCATATAGCTCGCTGACGTCCCTGATCTTGCACATTGCCATCTCCTCCCTCATCCTGCGGTTACGCACATTCTGATGGAACACGCTGATAACCGCGGCAGGGTGGACGTCTGGGATGTTGTGCTGTACGCGGCTGAACCTCTGGATATACTTGCGCATGGACTCTCCTTCCTTCTGGGCGAGCAGGTGAAGGTCACTCTCTTGGCCATGAGGTTTGTGGCCGCCTGTAAAGGTTCCAACAAACTGATGGCACAAGTCTGCCCAGGAGGAGATGGAGTTGTCCGGAAAGTGCATGAGCCAGCACCTGACGTTGGGCTTGAGTACCAACGGGAAGTAGTTGGCAAGGATCTTGTCGTCCCGCCCCCCAGCAGCTTGCACCGCGATGGTGTAGATGCTGAGGAACTCCGACGGATACATCTTGCCGTCGTACTTCTCAGGCACATCTGGCTTGAAATTCTTTGTACTGGGCCACTGGACTTGCCGCAGCTCACGAGTAAACGCAGGGCAACCTACCGAGTACGGCAAGTCGCCTGGTTCCCCTGGCGCATGCATGTCGACAGCGGGCCTAGCGCGCTGGTCGGATTGACGCTGCGCTTCTCTTTGACGCTCGATGCGAGTACGAGCGTCCTCTTGTTGTCGTTCATGAAGAACTTGGCGTTGGTCGCGACGAGCTCGCGGATCTGACGATGCGGTAGAATCGCTGTCGAGGTTGATCCGGCGAGTCGGCGATCTTGGCCTTCGGGGCGGAGAGTGCACGGTGGTTGCACCCCCACTGGTCTTGTCGCCACCGGCTCGCGCCTGCCTAGCTTGCCGCGGTTGCGATGTAGCTGGTTGCCGCGGAGTGTCGCCGTTGGCGAAGCCGATGAGACTCTGAATGGTGGCCCTCCAATCGTCGAGCTTGTCCGCCGTTGGAGGGTAGTCTAGAAGCAGCTGGGCTCGCGCCAATGCTTCTGCTGGAGTGGTGGGTAGCGGTGGCGAACGGTGCGAGGAGCGGGATATGCTCGGACTTCTAACTACGTTAGAAGGAGCAGTATCCCGTCCAGGCGGCCGTGCCTTGCTCGTGCCAGCATGTTGGCGTGCATGCTGGTCTTGTGCGTTCCGAGACCCACCAGCTTGATTTTGGTCCAGCAAACGTATGGTACTGTGCGTACCAGGACGTTGCCAGTCCCGCGCCTCCTGAGATGGGCGTGGTGCATGCACGGACGCTGAGGTCTTAGAGTGCGCCCGGTCGTTGTGGGAGTCGGCTACGCCGCCGACGGGCAGTGCAGCCTTGTCCTTTGACCTGGCAGCACCGTGTGTTTCCTCGTCGCCGCCCTTTCTTCCGCCGGCGCCTCCCCCACCAGCCGTTTGCTCCGGCGGTGGTGGGTTTGACGCGGACGGACTGGCCGCCTCCGAAGCTTTCTTCTTCGGCGGCATGTTGATGACGGTGATGATGAAGATCTAGCTCGTGTGGACGCTGGATCAGGTTCACACAACCTCGACGCACCCCTACCTGGCGCGCCAAAGATGTCGGGGAAACTGATCCACCCACGGACACCTATGGGGACGGAGCCCCTTTCGGTACGGCAGGGGGCGGAGATCGCGCGAAGAGCAGATCGAGGCGAGCACACGAGCAGTTTACCCAGGTCCGGGACGCACGGATGCGTAAAACCCTACTCCTGCTTTGATTTGTATTGAGTTCTTGCTCGGAAGCGTGGAGTGCTACAGTACGCACCAGCGGCTAGCGAGGCCAAGCGTAAGTGTTCGTCACCCCCCTCTACGTTGCGCACGGGCCTCCTTTTATATGCTCAAGGGGTCACTGACAGGTGGCAACGTAGGCAAGGGCAAAAATGGGAAAGTATTTCGGTTGGTACAGCTACCTGTACAGTGTTCCATACCTAACCCTGACGGCAGGGGACAAGGGCATTAAATGCCCATCGCCATCGCCCAAATAGTGCAAAAAGGAGCCGTCAGGGGCGCCATCGTTCGCCACGATGGCAACCTTGTCAGCGCCGCTTGCCACCGCGTACCCCTGGCTGCACAGCCTTCCGCCACGTGCGCCTGGAAGGGTCCCAGAGCGACACGTGGGTGGATGCGCTGGAGCGCGGGTACTGAGTGAAGCTTGCCGCGGCAAGTGCCTTGCCGCGGTCGCTGTCTTGTCGCTTCCGGGAGCTTGTCGCTCACCGGGCCTTGCCGGGACGCGTGGCGCGTCGCGGCAAGTTTCTTGAGATGTCTTGGTTGGCCTTCCCGGCAAGCTCCTCTTGCCAGGGTCTTGTGCCTTGAGTAGCCTTCCCAGCAAGCTCCTCTTGCCAGGGCCTTGTCTCCTTGGTTCGTATACTTTGTTCTTGAATGGCTCCAAAGGAACCATGGAGGGCCTCGGCGGTCGCCCGGCAAGCCTTGCCGCGGGGTGCTACATCTGCCCATGCACAAGTTCGGGATACTAGGGTACCCCTACTCTAGTACACCGACAACGACTCATCAAAACAAAGCAATCAACGCATGCCCCTAGGGGGGGAGGTTGGTAGGAGTTAACCATCACGCGCCCCCGACCTCCACACAAAGGTTGACACTCTACAAATACCTCATGCTTTAACTTAGTCACACAATGGTTCACCATACATGCATGCTATGGGAATCACCAACCTTAACACAAATATTTCTCAATTTCATAATTACTCCAATAGCATGACTCTAATATCACTATCATCATGTCTCAAAACAATTATCAAGCATCCAACATCTCATTCTATTCAATGCACTAGATGTGATTTTTTTTACTTCATTGACATTGGATGTTTATCATGTGAAGACTAGTTTCTTTAGCCTAAACACTTTACCATGCTGTTTTAATAGACTCTCAAATAGATCTAAGTGAAGCATGAGAGTTCAACAATTTCTACAAAATATTACCACCACCGTGCTCTAAAAGATATAAGTGAAGCACTAGAGCAAAAACTATTCAACTCAAAAGATATAAGTGAAGCATATAAAGTGTTCTAACAATTTCTAGGGAATATTTAACTCTCTCAAATAGGTGTGTCCAGCAAGGATGATTTTGGCAAACTAACAAGCAAAGACTCAAACTATACAAGACGCTCCAAGCAAAACACATAGCATGTTGCGAATAAAAATATAGCTCCAAGTATAGTTACCGATGGATGAAGACGAAAGAGGGGATGCCTTCCCGGGGCATCCCCAAGCTTAGGCTTTTGGTTATCTTGAATTTACTTGGGGTGCCATGGGCATCCTTAAGCTTAGGCCTTTGCTACTCCTTGTTCCATAGTCCATCAAAGCAATACTCAAAACTTGAAAACTTCACAACACATAACTTAGACAAAAATTGTCGTGAGCTCCGTTAGTAAGAGAAAGCAAACCACCATTCAAAGGTACAGCAAGGAATTCATTCATTGCTTATATTGGTGTTAAACCTACTGTACTCCAAGTTATCTATGGTTCATATCGTCCAATATTACTCATAGATGCATCGGAATAAGCAAACAACACACGAAAAACAGAATCTGTCAAAAACAGAACAGTCTATAGTAATCTGCTGGGTTCGCCTACTTCTGGAACTACAAAAAATTCAAACTAAATTGGTAAATTTGCGCAATTTGTCTACCAATCAGCAGAAAAAATAATCAACAAAAAGCACGCTCCAGTAAAATCGGAAGACTACTTTAGCGAGCGCTAACGGTTCTGTTTTTCACAGCAAGATCATATAAACTTCACACAAGTTTTACCAAAGGTTCTACTTGGCACAAACACTAAACAAAACATGAAAATACACCTAATCAGAGGCTAGATACAATATTTATTCCCTAACAGCAACAAAAGCAAAAACATAAAATTGGGTTGCCTCCCAACAAGCGCTATCGTTTTACGCCCCTAGCTAGGCACGATATTTCGATGATGCTCACATGAAAGACAAGGATTGAAGCACAAAGAGAGCATCATAAGACATGTGACAAACACATCTAAATATAACGTATTTCCTATGCATAGGCATCTTATAGTAAAACAAATTACTAAGACAAGCAAGATCTAGCATATGCAAGGAAGGAGAAAGAAACAAGATCAATCTCAACATAACAAGAGGTAATTTAGTAACATGAAAATTTCTACAACCATATTTCCCTCTCTCATAATAATTGCATGTAGGATCATGATCAAATTCAACAAAATAGATATCACATAACATATTCTCAACATGATCCACATGCATGCAAAGTTGACACTCTTCCAAAATAGTGGGATTAACATTAACTAAAGTCATGATCTCTCCAAACCCACATTTATCAAAAGTTTCATAAGATTGAACATTCTCAAAGTTTGTGGGATCTAAAGTTGACACTCTTCCAAACCCACTTTCAATATTAATGCAAACATTATTATCAATCTTATATTCATCATGGGGATTAAATAATTTTTCAGGATCATAAGAAGAATCACCCCAATCATGATCATTGCAACAAGTAGTGGGCATACCAAAATAAGCATCCCCAAGTTTAGGGTTTTGCATGTCACTAACATTATTGACATTAATAGAATTTACAATAACATCATTGCAATCATGCTTTTTATTTAACAAGCTATCATGGATCGCTTTTTCTTTTAACAATTCCTCACAATTTTTAGATTCATAAATTTCAAGCAAAACCCCATAAAGATAATCTAGTGCACGCAGCTCACTAGCAATAGGTTCAACATAATTGGATCTCTTAAAGATATTAGCAAGTGGATGAGGATCCATAATTTAGCAAGCGAAGATGCAAGCTAATAGAGGGCACATAGCACACAAGCAAACGAGAAGCAAGCGAACGAAAAACACACGACGGAAGAAGGGCAAATAAAACGGCAAGGGTGAAGTGGGGGAGAGGAAAACGAGAGGCAAATAATTGTAATGCGAAGGATAAGGGTTTGTGATAGGTACATGGTATATGACTTTTGCGTAAGCCTCCCCGACAAGGGCGCCAGAAATTCTTCTTGCTACCTCTTGAGCTTGCATTGTATTCCCTCGAAGAGGAAAGGGAGATGCAGCACAGTAGCGTAAGTATTTCCTTCAGTTGTTGAGACCAAGGAATCAATCCAGTAGGAGACCACACGCCAGTCCCTCGCACCTGCACAAACAAATAAGAACTTCGCAGCCAACGCGATAAGGGGTTGTCAATCCCTTTACGGTCACTTACGATAGTGAGATCTGATAGAGATGCATAGTTATATTTTTGGTATTTTTTGGTATAGAAACAGAGAGTAAGGAAAGCAAACAAATAATGGCGGCGGCAATTAACGTGAAAGTAATATGATAGAGATAGACCCGGGAGCCATAGTTTTCTCTAGTGGCTTCTCTCATGATAGTGATATTCTATGGCGGGTAAACAAATTACTGTCGAGCAATTGATAGAAAAGCGAATAATTATGAGATTATCTAGGCATGATCATTGTATATAGGCATCACGTCCGAGACAAGTAGACAGAAACGATTATGCATCTACTACTATTACTCCACACATCGACCGCTATCCAGCATTGTGACGCCCGAAGACCGACGTCCCAGAAGATTCCCGAGATTCCAGATGTTCCTGGTTCTCCCGTGTGTTTCAGTTGTGCTTGCTTTATTTATTTTGCATTGCATCATGTCATCATGCCATCTTGTCATATTTCTTTTGCATCGCAACTTAAATAAATCATGTGGACCTTCGGTCCATTTAAATCGAGGGAAGGATGACTTCTCTTTATAACATATAAAAGCCTCTCATTATTATTAGGGAGCTATATTAAATATTCAATTTGTTTGGAATTAACCCAACACACTTGCATATTTTCCCCATGCCTTCCCTTTCTTATTCCTTGCCTCAAAACCTTGTCTATATTTCTTTTCCCGTTTATCGAGGTTCCTCCAAAATCCTCAACATTTTTTGGACTCTTCAAATACCCCCATTCATATTCAAATCTTTTGAATATAATTCAAATGAGTTCGATTTTATCTCTTGCATTCTTGCCTCTCCTATTTTTCGTGGACCGTGGACATTTTGCGAGTCCAGGAAAATATCCCCTTGCCCAGATTCCACCCCTACCTTCTCTTTCTTTTATTTCTCTTTTTCTATTTTGTTTTAAAATGGAAAAGATGTAGAGAGAGAGAGAGAGAACCTAGCCCAGCCGCAGCTGAGGCCCAGCCTGGCCAACAGCCTCTTGGGCCGAAGAAACAGGCCGGCCCACTGGCTGCACCAACCCTAGTTCGACTCCCAGCTCGACCGTCTCCCTCTCGAACCCCTCGCTCCTCTCCTTTTCCTCCCTACCGCCGCCACCCCCGATTCCCTCGTTCCCTCGCGCCTTTCCCCGATCGAGCGAGAGCTCCCTCGCTCACCTCTCGATCCCTAGCGCCAAATCCCCATCGATCTCCTCGTAGCCCCGCGCCTGGCACCCCGCGGGCAGGGCCAGGATCCGCGCGACCAGCGCCGTTCCTCAGCCTTGCAGCGCCCGAGCGGGCCTCCATCTCCATCCTCTCGAAGCCCCCCTTCTCCCTTCGATCACTGGTGCCGAGCGCCTCCCTCCGGCTCGTCATGGAGCACCGCCCCTCCGGTCGCCTTTTTCCTCCGCGCCTGGCGCCTGTCCAGCAGCCGGCCAGGAGCTGCGCCTCTGCCTCGGCCAGGCAGCACCGCCCTCCTTCTTCTGCACATCGCCAGACCGAGCGCCCAGGCCGCTGCCTCCTTTCTATGCTGCGCGCCCAGGGCCGCCTCCTCGTCAGCGCCAAGGCCTCGCCTGGCCCGAGCAGCTCGGCCAGGAGCCTCCATCCCCAGCGACGCAGCACGCCACCGCGCCCGGTCGACCTCCCCGAGCACCTCCTCCTACCCGTCGGTCGGGGGCCTCATCCTCGCCGGCCCGAGCGCCGCTGCCTTCGCCTCGTGTGTTCATGACGCTGCTGCCCTTGCCTCCTTGCTGTCCGGCGAGCTTCGCCCAACCTCGTCGTGGTCGTGACCGAGACCACCGTCGCTTTATTGTTGCTGTGGTTTCGCCAAGTGTTCCTTCCGGTGTGACCAAGACCCGTGTACGACTACACGACAAGACGGCAAGACCGCAACGACCCGAACATCTACATAATACAAGTTCATCTACGGATCAAGACCGACGCCAAGTACCCCTTCGAGTCGCCGACGACCTTCAAGTTCGACTACACGGAAACAAAATACGTGTACCACTACCGTCGCCAAGACCCGCAAGTTCGACTACCGTCGCCGTGTACCACTACTTCCTCGATGACCGTGTACAACTACTTCCACTACCGCCACGTGAACGCCTACTTCCTCTACGAATCGCGAGAACGGCTACATAACGAGTACCTCTACGGAATGACTTCATCCTCTATGACCTCGAACCGCCCCGAAACGAATGTTCCGAAGGTATACCGAGACGACCCCGTGGATGAACGCTTGTGAACGTGTGTTGTATGAGATGTTTCCCTTGTGTGCACCGTGCCCGTATCATCTTTTGTCGTGCTCCTCGGTTGCCTCGTCGCCGACCCGTGGGAACCCGGAAGACGGGATCACCCCACCTTTCATCTTGTTCGACTCGCTCACGCCATCTTTCTTTTGCTCTGGACTCTCAACGAGTTACCGGAACCGAGATGTTGCGGGGCATCATTTTCGGATTCGTCGCCGTGGCACCCTTTCTTTCCACCACGGTGACTAATACTCCTTATCATCATCTTATCTCTTCATGTTAACCTTTTAAAAAATTGCTAAAACTTGATCATTTTATCCTCATCATGTTAACAACATTAAAAGGTGTGAATTGTTGTTTGCTAAAAAATTACTAAACATGCTCATGGGGATTTTCTGGATTTGTTGTTGTTATTTTCCGGCCTCATTTAAAATGCCTAAATAGTGTAGTTCTATTATGCTTCACCTCTTGCCACGTTAAAACATTTAATCTTGTCTTGTAAATAAACGAGAGTCAATTAAATAAATAACATGTGGTGTTTCGTCAATATGCAACCCGTTGCATATTAAGCTCCACTTAACTTGTGGTTTTGTTTGTGCACATTGCCATGCCATGCATATTTAAATCGGACATGCATCATACTTGGATGTGCATCGTATGCCATGTTTATGCTTGTGTGTTTACCGTGTTGTTTGCTTCTTTCCGGTTGCTTCCCTTGTTAGCTTCGGATTCGTTCTGGGGTTGTGAGGATTCGCTCGACTATGTTGCTCCGTCTACTTCATGGACTTGTTCTTGTCCCTCGCGGAATCCCAGGCAAGATGATCATACCCTTGGATACCTTTACTACCATTGCCATGCTTAGTTGTCTCGATGCTATCGTTACATGTCACGCTACCCATCTTTTATGTCAGCCTCTCCTTGTTGCCATGAAACCTCTAACCTTTGACACCTTCCTAGCAAAACCACTGTTTGGCTATGTTACCCGCTTGCTCAGCCCCTCTTATAGCGTTGTTAGTTGCAGGTGAAGATGAAGATCATTCCAGGAGGGAACATGTTGTTGGAATATCACAATATCTATAATTATTATTAACACACCTATATACTGGGCATGGGTGGAAGGCTTGGCCTTTTGCTCGGTGTTTTGTTCCACTCATGCCACCTTAGGCGCCGATAAACCGGCATTATGTTCCTTGATTTTGCGTTCCTTACACGATGGGTGGATGGGGACCCCTAGACAGTTCGACTTTGAATAAAACTCCTCCAGCAAGGCCCAACATTGGTTTTAATTTGCTCATAATAACAACTTAATTAATTAATTAAATTGCATAGGGAGTTAGCGCTACCCGAGGATTCTTTCTACATAGCAGGGGGGCCAGTGCTGATGGTGTTGGTCCCAAACGAGGAGCCTGCGGGGCCACCACGGGGAAACTCGAGGTTTGGCTCCCGTAGCTTCGCCCATCCGGTCGTGGCCCGAGACGAGATATGCGTGGCTAGTATCAGGGTGTCGACACACCGGGAGGTCTTGCTGGACTTGTTTTACCATTGTCAAAATGTCTTGTGCACCGGGAAGCCGAGCCTGATCGGATTTCCCTAAGATAAGGGGAGATGATATTATATTTATCACTTCAGCTAATCGTGAGAGCTTGTGATGGGCTAAGTTGGGACACCCCTGCAGGGTTATAATCTTTCGAAAGCCGTGCCCGCGGTTATGTGGCAGATTGGAATTTGTTAATGTCCAGTTGTAGAAAACTTGATAGAGGATCCGAAGTAAAACACACAACTGTGTGAGTAACCGTGACTGTCTCTTTGCACTTTGAGAAGAGAACATGGTGGGGTTATGTTTGATTCGTATGTAGATCAGGATCTTTAGCGGTCACTACTAGTTGCGACCGTTTGCGTAGAAGCTCATCATATTCTTGTACTCGTAAGTTAGCCACCATATTATGCTTAGCCGCTGCTGCAACCTCACCACTTTCCTCTTCCTACCCATAAAGCTTTGCTAGTCTTGATACCCATGGTTATGGGATTGCTGAGTCCTTGTGGCTCACAGATACTACAACACCAGATGCAGGTTCAGCCGAGAATGATGCAGAAGCTGGTTCAAGTACTTCCGGGAGCTCGATGAAGAGAGTGGCCGTATGTTTGTGACGTTTTCGACAATCAGTAGTGGTTTCTACTAGGGGCGATTCGGACCTGTGGCTTTTGTTTTGGTATCTTTCTTTTGGATCTTCGCCCGTAGTCGGGTTGTGATGTTTTGAATGATGTCTTGCTTATGTAATGTATTGTGTGAAGTGGCGAGTGTAAGCCAACTATCTCCTTTTGCAATTTAATCCCTCTTTTACATGAGTCATGCAAAGATACCAACTTGAGATCATTCCAGAATGGGCTTATACCTTTAAGTCGTGCCTCGACATGTAGGAGGTATACTCCCATCCTGGGCATTACAAGTTGGTATTCAGAGCCTTCTCCGACCTAGAAGCCCCCACTGATTGATCGAATCATTGACGGTTGAGTCTAGGCACACACTTAAAATGTTTTGAGTCCTATATATATATCGGAGAGTAGGATTTATGTTTGCTCCTCATCTCTTTTCACTCTGGTGAGGACTCCTGACGATTACTTTTATATCTTCTACTCTCAAAAATTCACCAATTTGTTTTAGGATCTCACGAGTATTTTTGGATTGTTTCGATGACTTTTTGACGAGAACATTGTTCTCGATGCCTCCTGTCATTAGGGGTTGTGGCAGTGTCTCGGGGAGTTGAGCTCCGAGGTGTTGTCGTCACAAATCCATCGCATCAGTTTTGGAATACTTAAGACGGCCGACATCGAAAACTCTCCTATGCGGTTAGTGGCAAGATAACCCCGACATCACCCAGTACTGGGGAGGTAGTTCGGGAGTATTGCCATAGCTTGTATAGTAGATGCGTTTCGAAGGTCCGAGGTAAACGGTTTCCGGAGATAACTGGTTATGTGTTGAAGGATGGATACAGCTGGATATAGGATTAGAGTTGAGTGCGCGGTGCTTCCCCTGTATCCCCAACACCTGATGGCATAACTGGAAACTTTCGGAAATTAATATGTGGGTTCATCTAGTAGTTCTAGGCATTCTTCCAACGAGTGCATGATATGGAGTTCGGGGTTCTACATTGAGTGATGTGGTTTTATGGGCTTGTTCCGATCGGGAGTTACATCTTAAAGGGTCCTTGGCTATGCTAATCCGGGGATTGCAAAACCCTTTTGTAACACGTTCCATAAGCTTTCAGCACAAATATGTGGAACGAAGCTTCTATCTTGTATTTGTTCTATCTGCTCCTTGTTGCTTTTATTTACCTTTTGTTCTCCCAAGTGGCTTCTCATCAAGTTGATGTACCTACGGAATTCATTCGTTCAATTCTCTGTTCAAATGATATTGTGAAGATTCTGTTGCAACATATCTATCCTTTGTTTTGATTTGATTCTGGTATTCGAGTTGCTTCGATGTCAAATGTTGATTCCATACCTTTCCTAATCGGTGTTCTCATATTTCTATGGGAGTGCTAATTCTTCTTGACCATCGAGAGTGTCATGTTAAATTCTTCTCAACCGGCGTCCTTTGCTTCAAGTTAATCCGATCTTTTCATCATCTGCAAGATCAACTATCAGTTTTTTCTCAACGGTGTATGTTTCATTCATCCCAAGTTGTCTTTGTTTTCCCCACCCTCCCACCCTTTTCTTTATGGAGCCAGGGAATTCTCAAATGAAGTATCCATTTTATTCATGTGATATTTCTTCATTCATTTCCTTCAATGTTCTTATCCGGTGATTTATCGTGTAGATGCTCAAGAGCTTCAAGTTCATCATTCTTTTGCTCTCAATTCTGCCGGTGGATGTAATTCATGATTTCGGTGTTGATCTTATCCTTTTCCTCATTTCACAATGCTTTCTTATTCCGGTGCACCAATTAATCATTCTCCTCTTGCTATTCATATCCGGAGTGCTCAAGATTCATAATTCCATTCTTAATCCGTTCAAGCTATTTTTTGAAGATTGTTATCTTATTCAAGCCATTTAATTCAACCGGGGTAATATCTCTTAAGCAATCTTTTCAACGGTGATTTCTTTTGAGTGGGCCCTAACCCACAGGTCTTTTTCCAGGATCTTACCTAACTCTTCTAATTTTTCTGGAGTTATACCCAAATTCATTCAAAGTGTGATGCAAGTCAGAATCCCATCAGTCACAGTCCTTCTCCAGGACCGCTTTCAAATTCTTTTCATAGTTGTTTCAACCTTTTTAATTCTTCATTCCGGAGCGCTCAACAATTCTTACGGCATTTCTCGTCTTCATTCTCAGCATTTGGAGACCGGAGAAGAGTTTCTCTTAAATCTTGGCCCGTTCTCTCAAGATTCGTGGTTCTAGCTTCTTGCCATCCTCATTATTGTTTAGATTGTGAGGAATTCTTTTATGCCACCCGAAGCATTTCATGAATTCTTCCCATTGTGATCCTACGAAGGCCATCATTTCAGAAGATTCTTCGTTCTCAGTTTTCAACTTCATCCTCCAAATATTCTTCATTGATGTCTCTTCGTTCGTCTCCATATTTTTATGGTGGTTCAATCAAGACTACTCTTCCGTTGTTATCGTATTAATTCATTTGTTCTTTTCATAATCCTACTGGTGCTTTCTTGAAGATTTACCCAAGCTTGTGCGAGATCTCTCTTAATTCTTCCCAACGAGAATAAGTAGTATGCCAAATCCGTTGCTTGTCATCAATTTAATTTGATGAAGGATATGCATGACATAAATCTTATTCTTATTTCCCCAAAGTGATAATCTCTTTTCCAGAGTTTGTTCATCATATCATATTCTCGATTCTAAGTTGTTCATCTT
Organism: Secale cereale; assembly: GCA_902687465.1. NCBI lineage: Eukaryota > Viridiplantae > Streptophyta > Magnoliopsida > Poales > Poaceae > Secale > Secale cereale. The sequence goes on along the minus strand of LR738711.1, from coordinate 791,031,052 downwards.
GTTTTCCGGAGTTCCAAGTTATTTCAATTATATCATTTCAAAGTTCCATCTAATTCATCGCAGGCCTTGAATCTTATTCTTTTCATCTTTCACTTCTCATGCTTTCATTACCGGAGTTTTCGTGGTGGTTCATCAAGATTTAATTCATCCTCGTAGTCTTCATCAAGATTCTTGTTGGAGCTCAAGCATTCTTCATCATGCTTTCCAAGTGCAATTCTTTCTACCTTTATTGTTTGAGATGGTGGTATGCCATTTTTGACAATTTCCCTTCATGTTTCATGATTCACAAGTTGTCAGGAATCAGATATTTAAACCCATCATTTTTCTTTGTTCAGGAGATCTTTCCAACCATTCAATTATTCGTTGGAGTAATCTTGGGTTGTACTTCACCGAAAAGCTTTCCCTAAGGATTGTTGCTATTACGGTGCTTACAAATGACCCAAGTTCTTCATTTATCATTCCGGTGAAATAAGTTTATCGTCTCCTTGTTGATCTCAATCCAATCAATTGTTTCCGTTAGTGGCTGGTTGTCACCTCATAATTTTGAGATGAATTCCATAAGCCCACTTCAAGCTTACTCTTTTGTTGTTGATTATTTTCAACAACTCCGTTCAACCCTTCTTTGTAAGGATGCTCTTCCAAATTCAATTTTGGGAGACGTTGTCATTTTTCTTCTCCATTCATTTCTGTCGTTGATTTATATGCTATTCTTTCATTCCGGGGGCATTGTGATGTTGCTCTCTCCAAACCATCATATCGTTTTATCGAGATCATGTTCTTTCCTTTGCTTGTCCTTTTATACAGAGTGTTGTGTCCTCCATTCTAATTCTCTAACCTTTCTTGTTTTGCCTCTCTTTTCAACCGGAGTGCTGTCTGAATCCTTCTTACCCCTTGTGCCATTCTTTCAATTGTTTCGGAGGCAATATGTTGTTGATTCCTTCAAGTATCATTCCATCTCCTCAAGTTCTTGTTAATTCCTTCCATTTTCAGACGGAGTGCTGTCCAAATTATGACATTCTTATTTCTTGGCTATACCATTGCAGTTTCAAATTCTTTTTGATCATTAAGCTCTTGTTTCATGTCTTTCAGCCTTCAAGGTTCTCATAATGCTCCTTGTTCCTCTTTTCTAACGAAGTGTTTTCATCTTCGTTCATCTCTGTTGTATTCTTTCCTTCAAGATTGTTTAACCTCTCAAGGTTCTTTGGTTTCACTCGTCTGTCAAAGAAGCAACTTTGTTTTACCTCTTCTTTTCCGGTTTTTATCCGGTGCTATCTCTAGGATCTCGGGTCGAGATCCTCTGTTAGTGTGGGAGAGTTGTGACGCCCGAAGACCGACGTCCCAGAAGATTCCAGAGATTCCATATGTTCCGGGTTCTCCCGTGTGTTTCAGTTGTGCTTGCTTTATTTATTTTGCATTGCATCATGTCATCATGCCATCTTGTCATATTTCTTTTGCATCTCAACTTAAATAAATCGTGTGGACCTTCGGTCCATTTAAATCGAGGGAAGGATGACTTCTCTTTATAACATATAAAAGACTCTCATTATTATTAGGGAGCTATATTAAATATTCCATTTGTTTGGAATTAACCCAACACACTTGCATATTTTCCCCATGCCTTCCCTTTCTTATTCCTTGCCTCAAAACCTTGTCTATATTTCTTTTCCCGTTTATCGAGGTTCCTCCAAAATCCTCAACATTTTTTGGACTCTTCAAATACCCCCATTCATATTCAAATCATTTGAATTTAATTCAAATGAGTTCGATTGTATCTCTTGCATTCTTGCCTCTCCTATTTTTCGTGGACCGTGGACATTTTGCGAGTCCAGGAAAATATCCCCTTGCCCAGATTCCACCCCTACCTTCTCTTTCTTTTCTTTCTCTTTTTCTATTTTGTTTTAAAATGGAAAAGATGTAGAGAGAGAGAGAGAGAGAGAGAGAGAGAGAACCCAGCCCAGCCGCAGCTGAGGCCCAGCCTGGCAGCAGCCTCTTGGGCCGAAGAAACAGGCCGGCCCACCAGCTGCACCAACCCTAGTCCGACTCCCAGCTCGACCGTCTCCCTCTCGAACCCCCTTGCTCCTCTCCTTTTCCTCCCTACCGCCGCCACCCCCGATTCCCTCGTTCCCTCGCGCCTTTCCCCGGTCGAGCGAGACCTCCCTCGCTCACCTCTCGATCCCTAGCGCTGAATTCCCATCGATCTCCTCGTAGCCCCGCGCCTGGCGCCCCGCGGGCAGGGCCAGGATCCGCGCGACCGGCGCCGTTCCTCAGCCTCGCAGCGCCCGAGCGGGCCTCCATCTCCATCCTCTCGAAGCCCCCCTCCTCCCTTCGATCACTGGTGCCGAGCGCCTCCCTCCGGCACGACATGGAGCCCCGCCCCTCCGGTCGCCTTTTTCATCCGCGCCTGGCGCCCCTCCAGCAGCCGGCCAGGAGCTGCGCCTCTGCCTCGGCCAGGCAGCACCGCCCTCCTTCTTCTGCACATCGCCAGGCCGAGCGCCCAGGCCGCTGCCTCCTTCCTACGCCGCGCGCCCAGGCCCGCCTCCTCGTCAGCGCCAAGGCCTCGCCTGGCCCGAGCAGCCCGGCCAGGAGCCTCCATCCCCAGCGACGCAGCACGCCACCGCGCCCGGTCGACCTCCCCGAGCACCTCCTCCTACCCGTCGGTCGGGGGCTTCATCCTCGCCGGCCCGAGCGCCGCTGCCTTCGCCTCGTGTGTTCATGACGCTGCTGCCCTTGCATCCTTGCTGCCCGGGGAGCTTCACCCAACCTCGTCATGGTCGTGACCGAGACCACCGTCGCTTTATTGTTGATGTGGTTTCGCCAAATGTTCCTTCCGGTGTGACCAAGACCCGTGTACGACTACACGACAAGACGGCAATACCGCAACGACCCGAACATCTACATAATACAAGTTCATCTACGGATCAAGACCGACGCCAAGTACCCCTTCGAGTCGCCGACGACCTTCAAGTTCAACTACACGGCGACAAAATGACGTGTACCACTACCGTCGCCAAGACCCGCAAGTTCGACTACCGTGCCGTGTACCACTACTTCCTTGATGACCGTGTACAACTACTTCCACTACCGCCACGTGAACGCCTACTTCCTCTACGAATCGCGAGAACGGTTACATAACGAGTACCTCTACGGAATGACTTCTTCCTCTACGACCTCGAACCGCCCCGAAACGAATGTTCCGAAGGTATACCGAGACGACCACGTGGATGAACGCTTGTGAATGTGTGTTGTATGAGATGTTTCCTTAGTTGCCTCGTCGCCGACCCGTGGGAACCCGGAAGACGGGATCACCCCACCTTTCATCTTATTCGACTCGCTCACGCCATCTTTCTTTTGCTCTGGACTCTCAACGAGTTACCGAAACCGAGATGTTGCGGGGCATCATTTTCGGATTCGTCGCCGTGGCACCCTTTCTTTCCACCACGGTGACTAATACTCCTTATCATCTTCTTATCTCTTCATGTTAACCTTTTAAAAAATTGCTAAAACTTGATCATGTCATCCGCATCATGTTAACAACATTAAAAGGTGTGAATTGTTGTTTGCTAAAAAATTACTAAACATGCTCATGGGGATTTTCCGGATTTGTTGTTGTTATTTTCCGGCCTCATTTAAAATGCCTAAATAGTGTAGTTTTATTATGCTTCACCTCTTGCCATGTTAAAACATTTAATCTTGTCTTGTAAATAAACGAGAGTCAATTAAATAAATAACATGTGGTGTTTCGTCAATATGCAACCCGTTGCATATTGAGCTCCACTTAACTTCTAGTTTTGTTTGTGCACATTGCCATGACATGCATATTTAAACCGGACATGCATCATACTTGGATGTGCATCGTATGCCATGTTTATGCTTGTGTGTTTACCGTGTTGTTTGCTTCTTTCCGGTTGCTTCCCTTGTTAGCTTCGGATTCGTTCCGGAGTTGTGAGGATTCGCTCGACTATGTTGCTCCGTCTACTTCATGGACTTGTTCTTCTCCCTCGCGGAATCCCAGGCAAGATGATCATACCCTTGGATACCTTTACTACCATTGCCATGCTTAGTTGTCTCGATGCTATCGTTACGTGTCGCGCTACCCATCTCTTATGTCAGCCTCTCCTTGTTGCCATGAAACCAATAACCTTTGACACCTTCCTAGCAAAACCACTGTTTGGCTACGTTACCCGCTTGCTCAGCCCCTCTTATAGCGTTGTTAGTTGCAGGTGCAGATGAAGATCATTCCAGGAGGGAACTTGTTGTTGGAATATCACAATATCTATAATTATTATTAACACACCTATATACCGGGCATGGGTGGAAGGCTTGGCCTTTTGCTTGGTGTTTTGTTCCACTCATGCCACCTTAGACGCCGATAAACCGGCATTATGTTCCTTGATTTTGCGTTCCTTACACGATGGGTGGATTGGGACCCCTTGACAGTTCGACTTTGAATAAAACTCCTCCAGCAAGGCCCAACATTGGTTTTAATTTGCTCATAATAACAACTTAATTAATTAATTAAATTGCATAGGGAGTTAGCGCTACCCGAGGATTCTTTCTACATAGCAGGGGGGCCAGTGCTGATGGTGTTGGTCCCAAACGGGGAGCCTGCGGGGCCACCACGGGGAAACTCGAGGTTTGGCTCCCATAGCTTCGCCCATCCGGTCGTGGCCTGAGACGAGATACGCGCGGCTACTATCAGGGTGTCGATACACCGGGAGGTCTTGCTGGACTTGTTTTACCATTGTCGAAATGTCTTGTGCACCGGGAAGTCGAGCCTGATCGGATTTCCCTAAGATAAGGGGTGATGATATTATATTTATCACTTCAGCTAATCGTGAGAGCTTGTGATGGGCTAAGTTGGGACACCCCTGCAGGGTTATAATCTTTCGAATGCCGTGCCCGTGGTTATGTGGCAGATTGGAATTTGTTAATGTCCAGTTGTAGAAAACTTGACCGAGGATCCGAAGTAAAACACACAACTGTGTGAGTAACCGTGACTGTCTCTTTTCACTTTGAGAAGAGAACACGGTGGGGTTATGTTTGATTCGTATGTAGATCAGGATCTTTAGCGGTCACTACTAGTTGCAACCGTTTGCGTAGATGCTCATCTTATTCTTGTACTCGTAAGTTAGCCACCATATTATGCTTAGCCGCTGCTGCAACCTCACCACTTTACCTCTTCGTACCCATAAAGCTTTGCTAGTCTTGATACCCATGGTTATGGGATTGCTGAGTCCTCGTGGCTCACAGATACTACAACACCAGATGCAGGTTCAGCCGAGAATGATGCAGAAGCTGGTTCAAGTACTTCTGGGATATCGATGAAGAGAGTGGTCGTATGTTTGTGACGTTTTCGACAATCAGTAATGCTTTCTACTAGGGACGATTCGGACCTGTGGCTTTTGTTTTGGTATCTTTCTTTTGGATCTTCGCCCGTAGTCGAGTTGAGATGTTTTGAATGATGTCTTTATTATGTAATGTATTGTGTGAAGTGGCGAGTGTAAGCCAACTATCTCCTTTTGCAATTTAATCCCTCTTTTACATGAGTCGTGCAAAGATACCAAACTTGAGATCATTCCAGAATGGGCTTATACCTTTAAGTCGTGCCTCGACACGTAGGAGGTATAGTCCCATCCTGGGCATTACAAGCATGCATCTAGTGTATTAAGTTCATACGAACAGAGTAACGCCTTAAGCAAGATGACATGATGTAGAGGGATAAACTCAAGCAATATGATGAAAACCCCATCTTTTTATCCTCGATGGAAACAATACAATACGTGCCTTGCTGCCCCTACTGTCACTGGGAAAGGACACCGCAAGATTGAACCCAAAGCCAAGAACTTCTCCCATTGCAAGAACTATAGATCTAGTAGGCCAAACCAAACCAATAATTCGAAGAGACTTGCAAGGATATTATGAGCACACATAAAAAGTTCAGAGAAGAACCAAATATCTTTCATAGATAACCTTGATCATAAACTCACAATTAATCGGATCTCGACAAACACACCGCAAAAACATACTACATCGAATAGATCTCCTCGAAGACCGAGGAGAACTTTGTATTGAGATCGGGAGAGAGAGAAGCCATCTAGATACTAGCTATGGACCCGAAGGTCTATGGTAAACTACTCACAACTCATGGTGAGGGCGATGATGATGATGAAGAAGGCCTCCGTGATGGATCCCCCTCCCGAAACAGGATCCAAGATGGGATCTCCACGGGAACAGCAGCTACGGTGGTGGAATTAGGGTTTTCTCTCTGCGTATGGAGTTTTTGGGGTACATAGGCATATATAGGAGGGAGAGGGGCACCAGGGGCCGTGGGGCCAGCCCTCGAGGCAGGGGGCGCGCCCTGGGAAGGGGGGCGCGCCTCCCACCCTCGAGGGTGGTCCCTCTGTCCTCTGGCTTGGCCCCGAAGTCTATCTCACGTGATTTCCTTCAAAAATATCTCCTGCGAAGGTTTCATTCCGTTTGGACTCCGTTTGATATCCCTTTTCTGCAAAACCCTGAAATAGGCAATAAACAGCAATATGGACTGGGCCTTTGGGTTAGTAGGTTAGTCCCAAAAATGATATAAAAGTGAATAATAAACCCCATTAAACATCTAAGACTTCATGAATAATAGCATGGAACAATCAAAAATTATAGATACATTGGAGATGTATCAGTGATTATAATATCCTTGCAAGTCTCTTCGCATTATTGGTTTGGTTTGGCCTACTAGATCTATAGTTCTTGCAATGGGATAAGTGCTTGGCTTTGGGTTCAACCTTGCGGTGTCCTTTCCCAGTGATAGTAGGGGCAGCAAGGCACGTATTGTATTGTTCCCATCGAGGATAAAATATGGGGTTTATATCACTATGTTTGAGTTTATCCATCTACATCATGTCATCTTGCTTAAGGCGTTACTCCGTTCTTATGAACTTAATACTCTAGATGCATGCTGGATAGCGGTCGATGTGTGGAGTAATAGTAGTAGATGCAGAATCGTTTCGGTCTACTTGTCTCGGGCGTGATGCCTATATATAATGACCATGCCTAGATAGTCTCATAATTATTCGCTTTTCTATCAATTGCTCGACAGTAATTTGTTTACCTGCCGTAGAATATCGCTATCATGAGAGAAGCCACTAGAGAAAACTATGGCCCCCGAGTCTATTCTCAACATATCAATCTACAATCTACTTTACTTTTCCGCTTTTACTTTATGTTCTTATAACCAAAAATACCAAAAATATCAAACTATCATCTCTATCAGATCTCACTTTCGTAAGTGACCGTAAAGGGATTGACAACTCCTTATTGCATTGGCTGTGAAGTTCTTATTTGTTTGTGCAGGTGGGAGGGACTCGCGCGTGGTCTCCTACTGGATTGATACCTTGGTTCTCAAAAACTGAGGGAAATACATACGCTACTTGATACGTCTCCAACGTATCTATAATTCTTGATTGTTCCATGCTATTATATTATCCTTCTAGGATGCCTTATGGGCTTTATTATACACTTTTATGTGATTTTTGGGACTAACCTATTAACCCAAAGCCCAGTGCCAGTTTCCGTTTTTTCCTTGTTTTTGAGTTTCGCAGAAAAGGAATATCAAACGGAGTCCAATTGACGAGCCATTTTTTATGATTTTTTCTGGACCAAAAGAAGCCCCCGAAGCAAAAGAGATGGGCCAGGGGAGCCACGGGCTGCCCTCGAGGGTGGGGGCGCGCCCTGTGTAGGGGGGTGCGCCCTGTGAAGGGGGGCACGCCCTGTGAAGGGGGGCGTGCCCTGTCAAGGGGGGCGCGCCCCCCTATCTCGAGGACAGCCCAGCAGCACCCCTCACGTGTGCCCTACGCCAAAAAATCCTATAAATACTGAAACCTTCAAAAATTAACCTAGATCGGGAGTTCCGCTGCCGAAAGCCTCTTTAGCCACCGAAAACTAATCTACAGCCGTTCTGGCACCCTGCCGGAGGGAGGAATCCCTCTCCGGTGGCTATCTTCATCATCCCGGCACTCTCCATGACGAGGAGGGGGTAGTCCACCCTCGGGGCTGAGGGTATGTACAAGTAGCTATGTGTTTGATCTCTCTCTCTCTCTCTCTCTCTCTCTCTCTCTCTCTCGTGTTCTTGAGATGTCACAATCTTGATGTATAACGAGCTTTGCTATTCTAGTTGGATCTTCTTCTCCCCCTCTACTCTCTTGTAATGGATTGAGTTTTCCCTTTGCAGAACACTTGATGTATGTCTTGCACGTGCTTATCTGTGGTGACAATGGGATATCATGTGATCCACTTGATGTATGTTTTGGTGATCAACTTGCGGGTTCCGTGACCTTGGGAACCTATGCATAGGGGTTGGCACACGATTTCATCTTGGCTTTCTGGTAGAAACTTTAGGGCACTCTTTAAAGTTCCATGTGTTGGTTGAATAGATGTTTCTGAGATTGTGTGATGCATATGATATAATCATGCCCACGGATACTTGAGGTGACAATGGAGTATCTAGGTGGCATTAGGGTTTTGATTGATTTGTGTCTTAAGGTGTTATTCTAGTACGAACTCTATGATAGATTGAACGTTACGACGGACTCTTGAATAGATCGATCGGAAAGAATAGCTTTGAGGTGGTTTCGTACCCTACCATAATCTCTTCGTTTGTTCTTCACTATTAGTTACTTTGGAGTGACTCTTTGTTGCATGCTGAGGGCTAGTAATATGATCCAATTACGTTATCCTTGTTGAGAGAACTTGCACTAGTGAAAGTATGAACCCTAGGCCTTGCCTACTATCATTGCAACACCGTTTATGCTCACATTTACCACTTGCCACCTTGCTGTTTTTATATTTTCCTTTTACAAAAACACATATCTACCATCCATATTGCACTTGTATCACCATCTCTTCGCCGAACTAGTGCACCTATACAATTTACCATTGTATTGGGGGTGTTGGGGACACAAGAAACTCTTTGTTATTTGGTTGCAGGGTTGCTTGAGAGAGACCATCTTCATCCTACGCCTCCCACGGATTGATAAACCTTAGGTCATCCACTTGAGGGAAATTTGCTACTGTCCTACAAACCTCTGCACTTGGAGGCCCAACAACGTCTACAAGAAGGGTGCGTAGTAGACATCAAGCTCATTTCTGGCGCCGTTGTCGGGGAGGTTAGCGCTTGAAGGTATATATTTAGATCTTGCGATCGAATCTTTTAGTTTCTTGTTTTATCACTAGTTTCGTTTATAAAAGAAAACCAAAAAATGGAATTAAGGTTACCTCATATGCTTCATCTTTTTAATATCTTTCGTGAAAATGATGGAAAGGAAAATTGTGCTCAAGTACTAGAAGAAGAATTACATAGAATTCTTGGCTTGAAATATGTGTCTGATGAGCATGATTGCAATGTTGTTAGTGTGAATCCCTTGAATATCCATGATGCTAATGATATGCAAAGCCACAAGCTTGGGGAATCTATGTTTGATGAAGATGATATTTTTAGTCCCCCAAGTTTTGATGAGAAAATTCAATATGATGAAAGCATGCCTCCTATTTATGATGATTATATTGATGAAAGTGGATTTGGAGTGGTCATGATTTTATTGAGTGATGAATCCTCTATTTTGGAAGAGGTTCCAATTGATTATGAGAACAAAGTTGCTATCTATGATGATTATTGTGATGACACATATGCTATAAAGAATAATCATAACCATGAAACTTGTCATCATGATTTTAGTTTTCAATTAGATTATTCTTCACATGATAGTTATTTTGTTGAGTTTGCTCCCACTACTATGAATGAGAAGAATTTTGCTTATGTGGAGAGTAGTAAAATTTCTATGCAAGTAGATAATGAAAAGAATGCTTTATGTGCTGGTTATATTTTTGAATTCATTCATGATGTTACTGAAAATTATTATGAGGGAGGAAAATATGCTTGTAGGAATTGCAATAATATCAAGTTTCCTCTATATGTGCTTGAAGTTTTGAATTTATGCTTGTTTTGACTTCCTATGCTAGTTGATTATCATTCCCATAAGTTGTTTGCTCACAAATTCCGTATGCAAAGGAAGTGGGTTAGGCTTAAATGTGCTAGTCATATTCTTCAAGATGCTCTCTTTATGTTTCAATTCTTATCTTTTATGCGAGCATCATTGAAATCATCATGCCTAGCTAGGGGCGTTAAACGATAGCGCTTGTTGGGAGGCAACCCAACTTTTTTTTTTTTGTCGCTGTTAGGGAATAAATATTGTATCTAGCCTCTGATTAGATGTGTTTTATTGTTTTTTTAGTGTTTGTGCCAAGTAGAACCTTTGGGAAGACTTGTGTGAAGTTTATGTGATCTTGCTGTGAAAAACAGAATCGTTAGCGCTCGCTAAACTAGACTTCAGATTTTTACTGAAGCGTGCTTTTTAGTTTATTCTTTTTGCAGTTGATTGTTAGACAAATTCCGTAAATTTACCAATTTAGTTTGAATTTTTTGGAGTTCCAGAAGTAGGCGAATTCTGCAGATTACTACAGACTGTTCTGTCTTTGACAGATTCTGTTTTTCGTGTGTTGTTTGCTTATTCCGATGCATCTATGAGTAGTATTGCAGGATATGAACCATAGAGGAGTTGGAGTACAGTAGGTTTAACACCAATATAAACAAAGAATGAATTCATTGCTGAACCTTTGAGTAGTGGTTTGCTTTCTTATACTAACGGAGCTCACGAGAATTTTTGTCTAAGTTTTGTGTTGTGAAGTTTTAAAGTTTCCAAGTTTTGACTATTGCTTTGATGGGCTATGGAACAAGGAGTAGCAAAGTCCTAAGATAGGGGATGCCCATGGCACCCCAAGGAATTCAAGATAATCAAAATCCTAAGCTTGGGGATGCCCCGGAAGGCATCCCCTCTTTCGTCTTCATCCATCGGTAACTATACTTGGAGCTATATTTTTTGGCAACATGATATGTGTTTTGCTTGGAGCGTCAATTTAGTTTATTTTGTTTTGCTTGCTGTTTGAATAATATCCCAAGATCTTAAGTTCTTAAATGTTAGAGTCTTCACATAGTTACATAATTATTCAACTACTCATTGCTCTTCACTTATATCTTTCGGAGTAGTTTGATATTGCTCTAGTGCTTCACTTATATCTTTTAGAGCACGGCGGTGGTTTTATTTTGAAGAAATAGATGAACTCTCATGCTCCACTTATATCTTGAGAGTCTATTAAAAAGCATGGTAATGTGTTTAGGCTAAAAGAACTAGTCTTCACATGATAGACATCCTATGTCAATGTAGTAAAAAAAATCACACCAAGTGCATTGAATAGAATGAGATGTTGGATGCTTGATAATTGTTTGAGATATGAGGATAGTGATATTAGAGTCGTGCTAGTGGAGTTATTATGAAATTGATAAATACTTTTGTTAAGGTTAGTGATTCCCGTATCATGCACGTATGGTGAACCGCTATGTGACGAAGTTAGATCATGAGGTATTTGTAGAGTGCCAACCTTTGTGTGGAGGTCAGGGGCGCGCGATGGTTAACTCCTACCAACCTCCCCCCTAGGAGCATGCGTTGATTGCTTTGTTTTGATGACTCGAAGATTTTTGCAATAAGTATATGAGTTCTTATGACTAATGTTGAGTCAATAGACTATATGCACTCTCACCCTTCCACCATTGCTAGCCTATCTTGTACCGCGCAACTTTCGTCGGTACCATACACCCACTATATATCCTTCCTCAAAACAGCCACCATATTATTCCTCAAAACAGCCACCATATCTACCTACCATGGAATTTCCATAGCCATTCCGAGATATATTGTCATGCAACTTTCCACCGTTCCGTTCATATGACATGCATCATATTGTCATATTGACATGCATGATCATGTAGTTGACGTCGTAGTTATAGCAAAGCCACCATGTATAATTTTTCATACATGTCACTCTTGATTCATTGCATATCCCGGTACACCGCCGGAGGCATTCATATAGATCAAACTTGTTCTAGTATCGAGTTGTAATATCGAGTTGTAATATCGAGTTGTAAATCAATAAAAGTGTGATGATCATCATTATTAGAGCATTGTCCCGTGTGAAGAAACAAAAAAAATCAAAATAAAGAGATAAAGGCCAAATAAAAAAAGGGGATGGCCCCAAAAAAATAGAGAGGGGCTCAAAAAAAGGAGAAGCCCCTCCAAAAAAATGAGAGAAAAGAGAGAAGGGGCAATTGCTACTATCTTTTTCCACACTTGTGCTTCAAAGTAGCACCATGTTCTTCATGACAGAGAGTCTCATGTTTAGTCACTTTCATATACTAGTGAGAATTTTCATTATAGAACTTGGCTTGTATATTCCAACGATGGGCTTCCTCAAATTCCCTAGGTCTTCGTGAGCAAGCAAGTTGGATGCACACCCTGCCGTGGTTCTAAGCCTCACAGTACGAGTAGGGGGTACGAATGAGGAGGCAAGGCCCTAGCTATGGTGGTGTTGTACACAAGGTGTTTTATGAGTTTAGGCCCTTCTCGGAGGAAGTAACAGCCCTACGTCTCGGTGCCCGGAGGCGGTCGACTGATATGTGTATAGGTGTGAGTTACAAGGTTGCGAACCCTTGTATAGGAGGAGGGGGTGGCTTATATAGTGTGTCAGGACCCCAGCCATGCTCCACGTTACCAAGGGTTCAATGTACATTAAGGCAGACGTTACTGATAACGTTTGTAGTAAAGAGTAATAAAGGCATTCACTATGGCGAGTAAATACCAGACCGTTATTGCCCTAAGGGACCTTTGACCTTCGGGGGTCGAGTGCCTTGGATTGGTCGAGTTGAGTTGAGTCGTCTTGCAGGTGATGTCCAGTCGAGTGGGATATCCTCTTGGGCCGTCTCAGTCGATTGTCTTTATCATCATAGGTTTTGTCTTTTGATCTTCTGGGGTGGTGACCTTGGGTGGGGTACCTTGGTCAGGCCTGTGACCCTACCCTAGGTCTGTAACCTCGTCAGTAGCCCCCGAATGGATTGAGGCTTGAGCAGGAGAGAGTGCTGAAGAGAGCCTCGGTCCTGGCTCGACGCCCTTGGTGTAGTCTTCTCTGAGCTTGTGGACTAGGTTGTCCTCCTCAATCTTGTCTTGGCCGCCTTGATCGATTCTGGAACCATCGAGTGTGTTTGTTGCGTCATCCGTCGACTGAACTTTGCGCTAGGCGTCGGGTGCAGTTGGCGTGCGTAGTTTTCGGCGGGATTGGTTGCTCTCTGGTCACCTGATTTCACGAGATTTCAAAATTTGGGGGAGCGCGCAGGGCGGGTCGTGCCGCAGCAATCAGACGGATATGCTCGGGACGCCTCGATCCTCGCACCACCTTTTTCGCCACGTATGGCGTCCGCGCCTATTGCGGGATTTGATAAGATCGCTCGGGGCCACCGGTCAGCCACTCGACCGTGGTGCTATAAGCGCGCGCCGAGCCCGAAGCGAGGGCACTGTGCGCCCCTTCCCTGTTCTTTCGCCTCTGCCTCTCTGCCGTGCCTCTGCTCCTTCTCGTTTCCTCCACAGCAACTGTCGGCTCGCGTGCCATGGTCAAGGACAAGACCGCGGTGATGGAGCGTTTGAAGAAGGCGGCGACGGGGAAGGGGAGGCGGTCCGGCCATAGCGGATCGTCGTCGAGGTCCGGGCTCCCTCCTGGTTGGATCCAGAGGGATTGGATCAGGTCCACCATCACGGCGGAGGATTTGGAGGAGCTGGAGGAGGAGGGGCTGGTCGCCCGCGGCTCCTGGCGGGTGCCGGAGGGCGAGCTCGAGCCCCGGCCGCGGGAGGGCGAGTGCGTCCTTCTCCCGACCCAGGTCGACCGAGGTTTCCCCATGCCTCCGCACCCTTTCTTTTGCGCTTTCTTGATATTCTTCGGCGCCCAGCTGCATTACTTCACGCCCAATTCCATTGCCTTCCTTGCCACATTTGTCTCTATGTGCGAGAAGTTCATCGGCTGTCAGCCGCATTGGGGTTTGTTCAAACACATCTTTACTTGCCGCTCGCAAACCGTCAAGAAGGCGAACCTGAGTGATGAGAAGACGCATGTCCTCCAAGCGTGCGGCGGGCTCGGCATTCAACTTGGGAATAGGAGCGCTTTTCCCCCTATGATTCTTCTGGAGTCGATTCGGGGCTGGTAGTCAACTTGGTTCTACTACAAGGACAGTCTGACTCCTGGTCAGTCGACCGGACTCACCCCTTTCTCTCTTGGTCGAGCCAGCCAGCCTCCGTCAATGATTGTGGGTCGGGCCGAGAGGGCGGAAGTGAACATGTTGGTGGAACGGGTCATCCAATTGGTCCGCGAGGGAGTCACAAGGTTGGACCTGCTTGAGGTATACCTCATGCAGAGGATCCAGCCACTCCAGGCTCGGGACCACCCGATGTGGCTGTACTCCGGCACCAACGACTCATCACGACTCCACCCGGAGGCAGCAGACGTGAAGTACGTGGCACAGTGCCTGAAGTGCGTTATGGGGAACAAAGACAACCCTAGGGGGTCCGGGAGGGTTCTCCCATTCGACGCCAACCATCTCCCTGACAAGGTCTATTCTTGGCTTCCGAGTGGAGTTTCTGTTATTGGCTTCCAATTGTATTGATGAGTCCGACTGACATTTGGCTGATCTTCCTTTTCTGCAGATCTATACTGAAATGTACTCGGTGCCCAACGGGGATCAGGTCCAAGAGGGCGAAGAGGGCGTGGGCGACGCCTCCGAGTGGAAGTCTGACGAAGAGACCGAAGAGGAGAGTCAGGACTACAGCAGCGGGGAGGAGGTGGAGTCACCTCCCCGTGACGAGAAGCGATCCAAGGGGAAGCATGACTCAGGGGCCGTGCGCTCTCGGACGGGGCCCTCTAGCTCCCAGGCGCCACAGCGAGCTCGCACGGCCACTCCTGACCCATCTGAGAAGGCGCCCAAGCACACCCAAGGTCACCACCGCCAAGCCCCGGAAGGCCCTGCCCAAGATCAAGGTGGATCTTCCCATCGCCTCCACGTAAGTGCTATTCAGCTTTGTTCTTTTCTTCCTTTCGGAGGTCGACTTTGTCTTCGTCAACTCAACTTCAAGGAAATTCTTCAGTGTTGCTGCTTCCACGACCTCGATGGACATCGACAAGGGCCGGGACGATGAGGAGACCACGGATGCTGCTACGTCCCGCGCAGGTGCGAGTTGTAGATCGTGCTTCGCTTTTCGCCGATGGGAGCTGACGGTCGACTGAACCTCACGATTGTTTGTTTTGAAGTGCCGCGCCACGTCATAGAGCTCCCAGACGATGATGATGAGTAGCGCTTAGGAGATGCTCGGCGATGCACGGGGAGGAAGGGCCGGAATGTGCCTTCTGGCCCACAGGCCCAGCGATAGGAGGACGTGGTCCGGGCCACGGTCTCCTTCGCCATCCCCGTGTCGACTGAACGCCCAGCTTCGTCGGCTGGAGGGGCCGTCGACCCAGCGCGTGCTCCAACCGTCGACCTAGCACCCGCTCCGGCCGTCGACCCAGCGCCTGCTCCATCGCCCGTTCTCTTCTCCACCTATCGTCTCCCGGAGGATCCCATGGGCGCGGCTCAAGAAGCCGTTCGCCAGGCGGGGCTGATGATGGAGAAGACGAAGTCGGCGTACGAGGCCAGCGTGGCTGCTTACGACGCTAGTTCCGCCCTTCAGACCAATGTCCAGGTTTGTTTCCTCCAACTGATTGGCTTGCTGTGCTGGGATAATCTTCAGTTCGAAAAATCTACTGCTTTGTTCGTAAGATGATGCCACACCCATTGGGTGTTGTCTTGACATGTAGCCTTTTAGCGTTTGCTTTGAACTTCACTTGAGCTCGAGCCAGACTGATCTTGGCTAAGTGAGAACCAGTGGGGGCACGCTCAATGCACCCACTGGGTGTAGTCCCCGAGACCGTGGTCGACTGCTGGTAGTCGGCCATGGTCTGATGATAGAACTTTACTCCTCTTTTTTTGAGCTCGAGCCAGACTGATCTTGGCCGAGTGAGAACCAGTGGGGGCACGCTCACTGCACCCACTGGGTGTAGTCCCCGAGACTGCGGTTGAGTGTTTGACTCGACTGTAGTCTTAGAATCCTGTTTTGTTGTGTTTATGCAGAAATCTTGCGACTTTGGGGCTAAATTTGCGGATCTTGAGAAGAAGCATATCCAGCTCAATCTCGACTTGCAGCTGGCTAGGGACCACCTGAAGAAGACGCAGGATGACGCAGCTGGTAACTGATGCGAGCAATTCGTCGACTGACCTTTGATAAGTATGCTCTATGTTCCCTCATGTTCATCGTCCAGTGATGTCTTTTGTAGGCCAACTGAAGGCGGCCTTGGAGCAGAAAGTCCTTGACTTGGCAGCGACGCAGCCGCAGGCTCAAGAGAAAATAGAACTGGCAGAGCAGAAGCTGGCTTCCGTAGGCGCGCTTGAGGCGGAGATCACCAGGCTGAAGGGTTCCCTCGACACGGCTAACCATGAAGTGGCTCGACGGAATAATGCCAAGAGTGCTCTGAACGACAAATACGAGGCCCTCTTCCAGAAGAGGGTTGATCTGGAAGCTTATCTGAGCGTCCTCACCAAGAAGTGGTATCTCGTACTCGAAGGTATGTCTCTTTGGCTCAAACTAAGTTGGATCGGTCGACTCGTATTTTGCTTGCTGACTCGACGTGTTTCTTGTGGTGTAGAATTCTGCCGCAACTTCGATGAAGAGACTGGGCGGGTCGAACCCGGTCTTGACCCAGCCAATTCCATTGTCAAGGACGAAGCTGCCATGAATATCTTGAGGTTGGAGTCCCGCCTTACTGCTGCCACGGGCTACCTGGGTCGGCTGAAAGCAGTGATGGCTCGGATCGACGCTACGCTCTGGAGGGGAGTCGTGCAGGAGAACAACCTCGACTCAGTGAGATCCCTAGTCGAGTGCAGGAGTGGAAGAAGTCATCCGCCCGCTATGGAGCTGATATGGCACTATCCTTGGTCCGTGTGCACTGCAAGGAAGTGAAGGAGAGGAGGCTAGCGGCGCTCAAGGTCGCCAATACGAGGGAGCTCCATTTATAGTCATTCATGGAGACTTTCTTGGAAGCTGCCACCCGCATCGCAGATGGGATCGACCTGGACTAGTTTGTTGCACCTGTGAGTCCGCCTCCTCCTGAGGAGTGAATGAACTTTGATACTTTGATTCAATTTGCCTCGGGATGCCGAGTGATCTTGTAATCGTTAAACAATTGTGGGCCTGTGGCCCAGGTACTCTTGCCTGAATCTTGCGGGACTTTATCTGGATTTGATTCCTTTGCTTCTGATTATTTTTGATTGCTTGTATTTTGAGTCAACGTCTTGAAGGCAACGTTGTGCTTGTGGCGGGGCTCGGAGGCCGCAGCCAAGCCTCAGAGTGAGAGGATTGCTCTTCACTCGGAGTTGTTTCCGTAACTTAGGCGATTCCAAGCAATGTTGTATTTGTGGCGGAGCTCGGAAGGCAAAGCCACGTTATACTTACGATACAACTCGGAGGACCGCGGCTAAGCCCCCCAGTGAGAGGGTTGCTCTTCACTCGAAGTGAATGTTTGTAACTTAGGCGGGTCACGGGGTCGCGGCTAAGCCCCCGAGTGAGAGGGTTGCTCTTCACTCGGAGTGGTTTTTGTTACTTAGGCGATTCCAAGCTACGTTGTATTTGTGGTGGAGCTCGGAAGACAGAGCCACATTATACTTATGACGCAGCTCGGAGGACCGTAGCTAAGCCCTCGAGTGAGAGGGTTGCTCTTCACTCGGAGTGAATGTTTGTAACTTAGGCGATTCCAAGCTACGTTGTATTTATGGCGGAGCTCGGAAGACAGAGCCACGTTATACTTACGACGCAGCTCGGAGGACCGCGGCTAGCCCCCGAGTGAGAGGGTTGCTCTTCACTCGGAGTGAATGTTTGTAACTTAGGTGAGTCACGGGGTCGCGGCTAAGCCCCCGAGTGAGAGGTTTGCTCTTCACTTGGCGTGGTTTTTGTAACTTAGGCGATTCCAAGCTACGTTGTATTTGTGGGAAAGCTTGGAAGACAGAGCCACATTATACTTATGACGCAGCTCGGAGGACCACAGCTAAGCCCCCAAGTGAGAGGGTTGCTCTTCACTCGGAGTGGTTTTTGTAACTTAGGCGATTCCAAGCTACGTTGTATTTGTGGCGGAGCTCGAAAGACAGAGCCACATTATACTTATGACACATCTCCGAGGACTACAGCTAAGCCCCCGAGTGAGAGGGTTGCTCTTCACTCGGAGTGGATGTTTGTAACTTAGGCGAGTCACTGGGTCGCAGCTAAGCCCCCGAGTGAGAGGATTGCTCTTTACTTGGAGTGGGTTTTGTAACTTAGGTGATTCCAAACTACGTTGTATTTGTGGCGGAGCTCGGAGGACAGAGCCACATTATACTTATGACGTAGCTTGGATGATCGCAGCTAAGCCCCCGACTGAGAGGGTTGCTCTTCACTCGGAGTAGTTTTTGAAACTTAGGCGAATCGGGTTCACGGCTAAGCCACCGAGTGAGAGGATCGCTCTTCACTCGGAGTGGTTTTTGTAACTTAGGCGATTCCAAACTACGTTGTATTTGTGGCGGAGCTCGGAGGACAGAGCCACATTATACTTATGACGCAGCTCGGATGACCGCGGCTAAGCCCCCGAGTGAGAGGGTTGCTCTTCACTCGGAGTAGTTTTTGAAACTTAGGCGAATGGGTTCGCGGATCAGCCCCCGAGTGAGAGGATCGCTCTTCACTCGGAGTAGTTTTTGAAACTTAGGCAAGTCGGGTTCGCGGCTAAGCCCCGGAGTGAGAGGATCGCTCTTCACTCGGAGTAGTTTTTGAAACTTAGGCGAATCGGGTTCGCGGCTAAGCACCCATTGGGGGATCTTGAAGACCAGCATCTTAGAAAACAATAATCATTAAAGGATCGCTGTAAACTTGTCTTTGAAATAAACCGGAAAATCTTTATTACAAGTCGACTATTTGAGTGTCTCAGGTGTAGAAGCGGCGGAGCAGGTCCGCGTTCGACGAACGAGGTTCATCTTTCTTCTTGGCGACGTTGTAAAGGTGATATTCTCCGTTGTGCAGCACCTTGGTGATGATTAAGGGGCCTTCCCAGGCCGGGGCGAGCTTGTGCGGTCGTTCCTGATGCACTCGGAGGACCAGGTCTCCTTCCTGAAATGCTCGGCTTCGGATGTTGCGAGCATGGAATCGACACAGGTCTTGCTGATAGATGGTCGACCGGATCAAGGCCATGTCTCGTTCCTCTTCCAAGAGGTCGACTGCATCCTGACGAGCTTGCTCTACTTCGGCCTCGGAGAAGAGTTCCATTCGGGGGGCATTATGTAACAAATCACTTGGCAGCACGGCTTCGGCTCCATAGACCATGAAGAAAGGGGTACGGCCAGTCGACCGGTTTGGAGTTGTCCTCAGACCCCATAAGACAGACAGTAGTTCGGTTACCCAAGCCCCAACGGCATGCTTAAGGTCACGCATGAGCCGTGGCTTCAGGCCTTGGAGAATCAAATCGTTTGCCCTTTCTGCCTGTCCATTCGACTGTGGATGCCACACGGAGGCATAGTCGACTCGTGTTCCTTGAGAAGCACAGAAAGCTCTGAATTCTTCCGAGTCAAAGTTGGATCCGTTGTCCGTGATGATGCTGTGGGGGACTCCATAACTGAATATCAATTCCCTGATGAAGCTGATGGCGGTGCTCGACTCGAGGTTCTTGATGGGCTTGGCCTCAATCCATTTGGTGAACTTGTCGACTGCCACGAGCAGGTGAGTGAATCGCTTCTGCCCGTCTTGAAGGGGCCGACCATGTCCAAGCCCCAAACGGCAAAGGGCAGACTAGTGGAATGGTCTTCAGAGCAGACGCCGGCTTGTGTGACATGTTGGAGTAGAGCTGGCAGCCCACCCACTTGTCCACAATATCTTTGGCCATCTCATTGGCTCGGGGCCAATAAAACCCGGATCAGTATGCTTTTGCCAATGTAGTCCGAGAGGAAGCATGGTGGCCACAAGTTCCCGAGTGAATCTCATTCAGGATCAGTCGACCTTCCTCTGTGGTGATGCAGCGTTGAGCGACTCCGGTGAAGCTTTCCCTGTAGAGTTGACCCTGAATGACGGTGAACGCCTTAGATCGACGGACGATCTGGTGCACTTCTTCTTCATCTTCCAGGAGTTCTTGCCTGAGCAGATATGATATGTATGGCACAGTCCAGTCGGGCGTAATTACTAAAACCTCCATGATCAGGTCGACCACTGCAGGAACTTCGACTTCAGTCGGATCTGACGCACTGACTGGCTGCGGGGGTTCTTCCGTGAAGGGGTCTTCTTTGACAGAAGGGGTGTGCAGATGCTCCAGAAACATATTCTTGGGTATAGGCTTCCGAGTCGACCCAATCTTCGCAAGGTCATCGGCAAGCTGATTCTTGGCTCTGGGCACGTGATGGAGCTCTAAACCTTCAAACTTCTTTTCAAGCTTCCGCACTGCACTGCAATAACTGGTCATTACCGGGCTCCTGACGTCCCATTCCATCACTTGGTTCACCACTAAGTCTGAGTCGCCGTAGACCATCAGGCGACGGACGCCGAGTGAGATGGCCATGCGCAACCCATACAAAAGTGCTTCGTACTCAACCTCGTTGTTCGATGAGTCAAAGTGGATCTGAAGGACGTAACTGAGGTTGTCACCCCTGGGAGATACCAGGACCACGCCTGCGCCGGATCCGTTCAGCATCTTGGATCCATCGAAGAACATAGTCCAGTGATCCGACTGAACTTGAGTCGGCAGCTCTTGTTCTATCCACTCGGCCACAAAATCTTCTATAGCCTGAGACTTGATGGCTTTCTTCGCTTCAAACTTGATATCTAATGGAAGAAGTTCAATCGCCCATTTTTCCACTCGACCGGTCGCGTCTCGGTTATTCAGGATCTCTAACAGCGGGGCGTCGCTGACGACTGAGATTGTATGGTCCGAGAAGTAATGGGCAACCTTTTTTGTGGTCAAGTAAATCCTGTACACGAGCTTCTGGTAATGCGGGTACCTTTGCTTGGAGGGAGTCAAAACTTCGGATATGTAATAGATTGGGCGCTGAACCTTGTAGGCCTTGCCCTCTTCTTGCCGCTCGACCGTGAGTACGGTGCTAACAACTTGTCCGGTGGCTGCAATGTATAGTAAGAGAGGCTCTTTGCTGACTGGGGCAGCAAGCACCGGCTGGGTGGTCAGCGGGGCTTTGAGCTCTTCAACGCTGCTTCGGCTTCGGAATTCCACTCAAACTTGTCTAATTTCTTCATCAGTCGGTAGAGAGGCAATGCCTTCTCACCGAGACGAGAAATGAATTGACTCAATGCATCCAAGCAACCAGTAAGCTTCTGGACGTCGTGTATACGCTCGGGGCGTTTCATTCGGAGGATGGTGCTGACCTTCTCTGGGTTGGCATCGATTCCCCATTCGGAAATGAGAAAACCGAGTAACTTGCCGCCAGGAACTCCAAATGTACACTTCGACGGATTGAGCTTGATATCATAGCTTCTTAAGTTTGCGAATGTCTCAGCGAGGTCGGTTAGCAGGTCGGAACCTTTCCGTGACTTGACCATAATGTCATCCATGTATGCTTCGACATTCCGACTGATTTGCTTTATCAGGCACTTCTGGATCATGCGCATGAAGGTAGAGCCGTCATTCTTGAGACCGAAAGGCATGGTGACATAACAGAAACACACGAAGGGGGTGACGAAGGCTGTCTTGATTTCATCGGGCCCGAACAGACGGATCTGATGGTACCCGGAATACGCGTCCAGAAAGGACAAACGCTCGCATCCCGCAGTCGAGTCAACTATATGATCGATGCGAGGGAGAGGAAAATGATCCTTCGGGCAGGCCCGATTGATGTGCTTGAAATCGATGCACATGTGGAGAGATTTGTCCTTCTTGGGGACCATGACGACATTGGCGAGCCACTCGGAGTGGTAGATCTCGCGGATAAACTCAGCTGCGAGGAGCCGAGCCACTTCCTCATCAATTGCCTTTATTTTCTCTGCAGCGAACCGATGGAGATGTTCATTCAGAGGCTTCACCTTTGGGTCGACTCGCAAATGGTGCTCAGCCATTCCCCTGATGGTTTCCATGCGAAGATGTCCCAGTTCTCACGGAGGAACTGGATGAGCGCTTCTTCCTATTTGCTGTCGAGTGTAGTGGAAATGTGGGTCGGTGCTGCATTGGGGTCGGTGGGGTGGATGTGTACGGGCTTCGTCTCCCCGGCCGACTGGAAAGCTGACTCGGAAGTCGGCTTCTTTGCCCTCAGCAAATCACGCGGATCCACGCTCTTCTGCTATTCCTCCATCTCTACTGATGCCATCTGCTCGTCAGCGATCTTCGAGCCTTTCTGGAAGCACTCTTCCGCTTTCTGACGGTTCCCAGTGACAGTCATAACGCCGTTGGGTCCCGGCATATTCAGCTTGAGGTATACATAACACGGTCGAGCCATGAACCTGGCGTAGGCGGGCCTACCCAGAATGGCGTGATAAGCGTTGTTGAAGTCCACCACTTCAAACATCAGCTTCTCTTTGCGATAATTCTTCGACTCGCCAAAGACTACATCGAGTGTGATTTGGCCAAGTGAGTCGGCCTTCTTCCCGGGGATGACCCCGTGGAACCTCATGTTGCTTTCGCTCAGCTTGGACATTGGGATGCCCATATCCCGGAGGGTTGCTGCATACAGAATATTAAAAACCACTGCCTCCATCCATCAGGACTCTGGTCAGACGCGTGCCCGCGACCACTGGGTCGACCACCAGTGCCTGCCGCCCGGGGGTGGCAATGTGCACAGGGTGATCAAACTAGTCCAATGTGTTGGGGGTCTTGGACCACTTGAGAAACGTGGTGGTTGCCGGGGCAACCATGTTGACTTCTCTGTTGATGACTTTCAGTCGACTTTTGCTCTCGACGTCTGCGAAGATCACCAAAGTGGAGTTGATCTGGGGGTATCCTCCATCCCCTTCCTTGTCTTCGGACTCCTCTGATTCCTTTTCCTTCTCAGTCGACTGATCTTTCTGGAAGTTCTGGATCAGGAGTCGGCACTGTCGAGTGGTCTGCTTGGGATATACCAAGTTTCCCTCTTCATCTTTCTTCGTGTGGATGGGACACAGCTGGTCGAGTACATCATTCCCAGCTTGATCTTTTACTTTCTTAGGAGCCCAGGGCCCCTTCGGCTTTCCTTTGCCCTTTCCATGGTTGACCACTGCAGCTTCGCCCTGAGCAGCTGCTCGGCCTTACGCTTGTTCTTCCGATTGGAATATTGATCGTCTTGTCCGACTGGTTTCTTGCCACTGCGGAGCCGATCGGCCTCTTCGCCGTAGGCGTACCGACTGGCAATCTCCATCATCCGAGACAGGGACATATCGCCTGTTCGACCAAACTTCAGATTCAGCTCTCGGTTACGCACACCCTCCTTGAAGGCGCAAACTGCCTGCTGCTTAGACACATTCTCCGCCGTGTGATGCAAGGTGGTCCATCGCTGGATGTAATCCCTCAAGGTTTCATTCGACTTCTGCGCGCAATGCTGAAGCTCCGCGAGGCCAGCAGACCGCTTGCAGGTGCCTTCGAAGGTTCGAATGAACACCCGAGCCAGCTCCTCCTAGCTGTAAATACTCCCGGGGGCCAACTGATTGAGCCACGCGCGAGCCGAACCGCCCAGCATCAGAGGAAGGTGCTTCATGGCTACGTCGTCGTTGCCGCCTCCGATCTGTACAGCCACTCGGTAATCTTCTAGCCAGGAGTCTGGTTTTAACTCACCGGTAAACTTATTTACCCTCGCCGCCAACCTGAAGTTCGGGGGGATCTCAGCAGCCCTGGTGGCGCTGCAGAAATGATACGTCCAAAACGTATCTATAATTTCTGCTTGCTCCATGCCTCTTTTGTGTGATATTGCTATGATATTTATGCACTTCCATACACTTTTGATCATTTTTGGACTAACCTATTAACTCAGTGCACCACAGTGCCAGTTCCTGTTTTCTGCTGTTTTTCTATTTCATGTTTCCCCCATATTAAAAGTGCCCTAAAAATTCCGGGAAAAATACAGGAAAAATCAGCGTATCGGGAGCTTCCAGAAAAACCAAGGTAGGGCCAGAGGGGAGCCGGGGGTGGCCAAGGCGGCCACCCGGCGCGGCCCCACCCCTGGCCGCGCCAGGGGGGCGCCTGGGGCCCCACCTTCGCCTCTGGTGACCCCCTTTGGCATATATATTGCTCGCGTCTTGAAACCCTCGAGGACGGAACCCTTTTTCGCGATCTCATCTCTATTCCACCGCCGCCGCGCTTCCAAGATCGGGAGCACCAGGAGAACTCTTCCCGGCACCCTGCCGGAGGGGAGAACCACCACCGGGAGCTTCTCCACCACCATGGACGCTTCCTGGATGAGTTGTGAGTAGTCCCGCTTGGACCATGGGTCCATGACCAGTAGCTATGTGATGTTCTCCTCCCCTCTTTGTTCTTCATCGATTAGACCTCGTGAGCTGCCCTACATGATCGAGGCACATATGTAATCTTTATGCTGTTGCTATGCTGAGTTTGCTGGGATCCGATGGATTATGAGATTATGTTCAGATTTTGTGTGAGTAATATATTTGATTCAGCTCTTTTATATTTATGTTCTTGAGTAATTCTTGGATGTTCTCCGTTGCTGTTTATTGCTTTGGCCGAGTAGTAGGTAGTAACTCCAAGAGGGAACGTTATGCTTGATTGTGGGTTCATGCCCCTCGATGACTAGCTTGAGTGACAGAAACATGAGTCTAGGGGATGTGTTGTTGCCACAAGGGGGAAAACAACGGTGCCTGTACTTGCGGGTGCAAGGATTATTTACTTTACGCAAAGTTCTTTTAATGCAGTTGTCTCTTGCTTTGAGTTTACACTTTGGGTGGGACTCGCAACTTAATACCAGCGAGATGTTCTGGATAGATATCTCAAGGTGGATGATTAGTAGTAGATGCAGATGGATTTCGGTCTACTTGCCTTGGCGTACCGCCCATGCTTTTGAGCCTCTACCTTTCTTTACAACATAGTTAGCATTGGTTTGCGCACATAATCCTGTCAATTGCCCAGCTGTAATTTGTTTACCTCGCTTAGCTGTTTTATCATCGTTTGGGAGAGAGACATCACTAGTGAACATCATGGAACCCCGGTCCATATTACCATCACTGATCACACCCGATATTTACTTCCTATTCTTATTTCCTAGTTGCAGTCATACCTATCACTATTATCTCTTGTGTTTGATCCTTTGTAAACGACAAGGCCGGAGGGATTGACAACCTCTCTGTACTCGTTGGGAGCAAAGTTATTTGTATTTGTGTGCAGGTCCTGTCAAGCAAAAGTTTCTGACACCATTGACACCTTCTTGTCGACCCTTGGAGTCTCACGGGATTCGATCCTTGGTATCTTTGCCAAGGGAAATTTGCCGCTATGCTACATCTCAAACCTTCCACTTGGGGTAACCAACGAGGGGCGAGAAGCCATCAAGCATGTTTCTGGAGCCGTTGCCGGGGACTCCACTCTTCACGATAGGGGAGTTGCACGCTATCTTTTATCTTTGCTTTTTAGTCTTGTTAGTTTACCTTTCAGTTTTTGCTTTAGTGTCTTCTATCAAAAATCACAAAAATAGTTATCTTGCTTGCTGCTGCTATGGGTTCCACCAAAAACACGAAGTGGGAGGAGTACACCCCTTCTTCCATCACGTGAATCACCACTGTCGGGATCTACAAAAGTAATAAACCTTGTGATTATGTTAGTTTTAATGGAGAGTTATGCCCATGGCATGGTCTTCCGGGAAAAAGGTATGAGCCTCTTTTTAAAGTTGCTCCCGCACTTCCCCAAACTTGGGAAGACGTCCAAACTCTTATAATAGAGAGCAATTCAAACAAAGAAGATGACACTACAATTCTGCTCAATAATGATAAAATTGATTTTGATAATTGTAGTCTCTCAGAAGTTGTCACCTTTTTTACAAAGAATGTCTAAAGATCCCCACACTAGCACAATTAATCTTGCCTTCACAGAGCATATCACTAATGCTCTCATCAAAGCTAGGGAGGAGAAGCTTAGGGTAGAAGCCTCCATACCTAGAAAGCTAGAAGATGGTTGGGATCCTATGATTAAAATTAAGTTGAATAACGTCTCTTGCTATGCTTTATGTGATGTTGGAGCTAGTACCTCCGTTATGCCCAAAAGAATATATGATATGTTTAAATTGAAATATTTTGATCCTTGTTCTTTTGGTGTTCGTCTTGTTGATTCTTCCATAAAGAAACCTTTGGGGAAGATCGACGATGTTCTTATCATTGTCAATGACAATTATGTTCCCGTTGATTTTACTATTATGGATATTGAATGTGAACCTTCATGTCCAATTATTTTGGGACGTCCTTTTCTGTGCACCGTTGGTGCTATCATTGACATGAAAGAGGGGAATATAAAATTCCAATTCCCTCTCAAGAAAGGAATGGAACACTTCCCTAGAAAGAAGATTAAGTTGCCTTTTGAGTCTGTTACACGGGCTAGCTATTATTTTACTCTTGATAAAACTTGATCCTCTCTTTTTGCATCATGCCTAGCTTAAAGGCATAAAAGAAAGCGCTTTTGGGAGGCAGCTCACAACGAATAAAGTTTTATTTTGCTTTTGTTGTGTCTTGATGTTTGTTACTACAGCAGCATCATCATTGTATCTTTTCTTTTCAGCTTTGTGCCAAGTTTAGCCTCCGATTGCAAGAAAGTTCAAAAGTTGTGACGTGCAGTCTAGAAAACAGATTTTGTCCTTGGACAGAAAAATTCGTATAAAATCACCAGATCATCTTTTTTATCTGAATTGTTTTGACAGCGTGCTCTATACAATTGGCTTTCGGGCGTATGTTCTGAGTTTTTTGATTTGAGGTGCAGAAGTGCCCCGAAAAAATTATTTACTACCTGCTGGTCTGTTTTTCACAGATTCTGTCTTGTTTTGCCTTTTCTTCGTTTTGCAAACCTTGAGATTGCTTTTTCTTTGCAAAAACCTTTTGGCAATCTTGAGAAACAGTAGCTCTTCAAGATTATCTTTATTTCCAGCAAGGAAAAATTATTTTATTGTGGGTACTAACCTCGCTAATTAGATTATGATGAGTTATGTATGAAGGGAGTTTTCAAGTGTGCGAGGGAAGATGATAAAAAGATTCAGGAGGGTCAAACGCTCAAGCTTGGGGATGCCCCCGTGCACCCCCAAGAAATATTCAAGAAGACTCAAGCGTCTAAGCTTGGGGATGCCCCCGTGCATCCCTTCTCCATCAACAATTATCAGTTCGTCTTTCGTTCCACTATATTTTAATCACTTCATGCGTTATGTGCTATGCTTGGAGCGTCTTGCTTTTAGTGTCCTTTTTAGTTTTCTTTAGCTTTGCTTGCTGTTCATAACGAGTTAGAACCCAACTTTCTTTGTGTGGGAGAGAAACACACTCCACTTCAACCTAGAACACAACATAGGATTTTCATGTTTATCTTTGCTGTGTGTGTTCTTTGTCTTTCCATAGCTACTGTCATGTTTAGCTCTTAGTTTTCATGACTTTCTTTTTAAAGAGCTTTTGTTTAGTTGGTTGTTGAACTCTCTTGAGTTTTCATGTTTATCTTGTTGAGAGAGATTGTCTGTTGCACTGAGTTGTGTGTCTTAGCTTAAAGTAGGTAACTGAGGTTGCTATTTAATTTTAGTAGTAACTTGCAATAGTTTTGAGGTATTGCCATGAGTAATGTCTGAACTTTTGGTGTCAAGAGCTTAAGCCTATTAGTGATAGATGTCGTATTTTGGGCAATCCGTGTTTATTTTCGAAAACCTACAAAATAGTTGAGAACTTTAGCTACTAAATGGATCACTAATCTTTGGAGGGATCGAATATTAGAGTACACTCACGTACCATGAGTCGAGGATGCGCAAGGATAACCAAATCCCCATACACTCCTCCTCGGGGTACTTGTCTCTTTGCGAACCTCCTAATTAGAATGAGAGTTACCGATAATAAGTGCATGAGTTCTTCGGACTAATGTGAGTATTCGAAGGTTGACACTTCCATCTATCCATATTTTTCTAGCCTCTTCGGTACCGTGCATTGCCCTTTCTCACCTGGAGAGTTGGCGCATACTTCGTCGGTGCATCCAAATCCTTGGCACGATACGCTCTGTCATCATAAGCCTCGTTATATCCTTCCTCAAAACAGCCACCATACCTACCTATTAAGGCATTTACATAGCCTTTCCGAGATACATTGCCATGCAACATCCATCTTCTCATGACTTGATCTTCATGTCATACATGCTTTTTGCTTGATCGATGAGCCGCATGCTAGTTGGGCCTTGCCCTAATCATTGCTACATGACGCGCTAGTATCATTGCATATCCTGCTACACTGGCAGAGGCATACATTTGCATACATCATGATAGTTTCATTTTCTTTATGTTGAGTACTTTTGTAAAGTGTGAAAGATCTTCTATACTTCTTGTAATACATAGAGTGTTGCCCCTAAAGTGAGGAAAAGATCCCAAAGAGGACAAATCAAAAGATCCCAAAGAGGACAAAATCAAAAGATCCCAAAGAGGACAAATGAGAGATAAATAGAAAGAGCCATTGAGGCCACAAAAAAATAAAAAAAATAAAAAAAGAGAAAAAGAAATAAAAATAGAGAAGGGGGCACACTTCTATTTCTTTTGAGAGATCCACACTCGTACTCCATCTTATACCTTGTACTCCATAGAGATTATCATTCATGCATATAGCTATGTGGGGACCTTTACACTATAGAACTTGGCTTGTATATTCCAATGATGAGCCTCCTCAAAAGAGCTCTAGGTCTTCTTGAGCAAGCAAGTTGGATGCACCCCCACTAGTTCCATTGGAGAGCTTACCTTAGCTCATATGTGCATCTGTTGCATGGCAATCCCTACTCCTCACATCATATCTATCATTTGGCTTTCTCTCGCCGATGATTGTCCTCATTGATGTGAGCCTTTCACACCTTTTTTGTCTTCCCCCTCTATCATTTTTCTCTCTTTGCCATCCTAAGTGTCGACTTTCTTGCTTACGCTCATCCATTGCATGAGTGCTCAAAATATCGAAAGGGAGTGGATCATTTTGACTTGTACCTGGATGACGGTCTGGGGATGAGTCAAGATAAGATTTCAAAGAAGACCAAGTGTGTAACTTTAGTAGATTAAGTTCTCAACAATATAAAAACTATGTTTTACTCTCTCATATATCCCTATCCCCTTTCTTGCATGCAAACACCATTTGGAGACATTCGAGTCACGCACAGCGAGAGTTATTACACCTTTATGTTCTTATGTTGCTTGTTACAATACTAATATAGACTCTTGTTTGTTATGACTTGAATTGAATTACATGCCTTGATTACTTTACTTAAAAGTTCTTATATGGTTGATAGCATGTCACCACAGAAATTATGCTTGTTATCATTTACCTACTCGAGGACGAGCAGGAATTAAGCTTGGGGATGTTGATACGTCCAAAACGTATCTATAATTGCTGCTTTCTCCATGCCTCTTTTGTGTGATATTGCTATGATATTTATGCACTTCCATACACTTTTGATCATATTTGGACTAACCTATTAACTCAGTGCACCACAGTGCCAGTTCCTGTTTTCTGCTGTTTTTCTATTTCAGGTTTCCGCCATATTAAAAGTGCCCTAAAAATTCCGGGAAAAATACAGGAAAAATCAGCGCATCGGGAGCTTCCAGAAAAACCAAGGCAGGGCCAGAGGGGAGCCGGGGGTGGCCCAGGCGGCCACCCGGCGCGGCCCCACCCCTGGCCGCGCCAGGGGGCGCCTGGGGCCCCACCTCCGCCTCTGGTGACCCTCTTTGGCATATATATTGCTCGCGTCCCGAAACCCTCGAGGATGGAACCCTTTTTCGCGATCTCATCTCTGTTCCGCCGCCGCCGCGCTTCCAAGATCGGGAGCACCAGGAGAACTCTTCCCGGCACCCTGCCTGAGGGGAGAACCACCACCGGGAGCTTCTCCACCACCATGGACGCTTCCCGGATGAGTTGTGAGTAGTCCCCCTTGGACCATGGGTCCATGACCAGTAGTTATGTGATGTTCTCCTCCCCTCTTTGTTCTTCATCGATTAGACCTCGTGAGCTGCCCTACATGATCGAGGCACATATGTAATCTTTATGCTGTTGCTATGCTGAGTTTGCTGGGATCCGATGGATTATGAGATTATGTTCAGATTGTGTGTGAGTAATATATTTGATTCACCTCTTTTATATTTATGTTCTTGAGTAATTATTGCATGTTCTCCGTTGCTGTTTATTGCTTTGGCCGAGTAGTAGGTAGTAACTCCAAGAGGGAACGTTATGCTTGATTGTGGGTTCATGCCCCTCGATGACTAGCTTGAGTGACAGAAACATAAGTCTAGGGGATGTGTTGTTGCCACAAGGGGGAAAACAATGGTGCTTGTACTTGCGGGTGCAAGGATTGTTTACTTTACGCAAAGTTCTTTTAATACAGTTGTCTGTTGCTTTGAGTTTACACTTTGGGTGGGACTCGCAACTTAATACCAGCGAGATGTTCTGGATAGATATCTCAAGGTGGATGATTAGTAGTAGATGCAGATGGATTTCGATCTACTTGCCTTGGCGTACCGCCCATGCTTTTGAGCCTCTACCTTTCTTTACAGCATAGTTAGCATTGGTTTGCGCACATAATCCTGTCAATTGCCCAGCTGTAATTTGTTTACCTCGCTTAGCTATTTTATCGTCTTTTGGGAGAGAGACATCACTAGTGAACAGCATGGGACCCCGGTCCATATTACCATTACTGATCACACCCGCTATTTACTTCCTGTTCTTATTTCCTAGTTGCAGTCATACCTATCACTATTATCTCTTGCGTTTGATCCTTTGTAAATGACAAGGCCGGAGGGATTGACAACCTCTCTGTACTCGTTGGGAGCAAAGTTATTTGTATCTGTGTGCAGGTCCTGTCAAGCAAAAGTTTCTGGCACCATTGACACCTTCTTGTCGACCCTCGGAGTCTCACGGGATTCGATCCTTGGTATCTTTGCCAAGGGAAATTTGCCGCTACGCTACATCTCAAACCTTCCACTTGGGGTAACCAACGAGGGGCGAGAAGCCATCAAGAAACACTCGGGTCCAGAGATAGGTGCTCGACTTCCACTCGGACAATCTCTGCCTTGCTCTTCTCTGAATGCCTTGTTACGGTCGACCAGCCCCTGTACAAGGATAGACCTTGCATCGAACCCTGGCCTCCAGGGATCCAGGGGAATCCTCCGCTCATCGTCGTGCAAGCGCCTGCCCTCGTGCCGCCGGGGCGAGTACGATCCGCTTCTCGGAGGAGGCGTAGGCACTCAACAACGGTCATGATGACCGGGTCGACGGTCATATTGTTCGTCATTTCGACCCAGATGCCGGTCTTGCCGCGGGCCACGTTCCTCACGCCTCGGGGGCGATCTTGGACTGTGGGCTGACGAAACGGTGTCTGCAACCACTGATTTGCTGTGAATTCTGTTGGGCGACTGAGAAACTGCCGCATTTTGCTCTTCGGCCGTTCGGAGCAAAGCCCGGATCTGCTGAAGGCCTCTCCCAGCCTCCGACTGAGATGATTGAATAGACTCCGTGATGCGAGCCACGGCTTCGATGTTCTGGACTGGTGTGCGGAACACCTGAGTCTCGCGCGGGTGCGATTGCCGCGGTCGTCGACTGGACTCGGGGACCATTCGGCGGGCCTGTTCGTCGAGTGCGCGCTGGATATTTTCCAAGCGCGCGCGCTCGGCCACGGTGGCCAAGCGCGTGGCCTCAAGGGCGAGAGCCTTTGGACAATCTCCCACGATGTGAGTGAAAAGTGCATCTTCGTTGCGGCGACAGAGCTCATCCCTCGGCTCGGCAGTGAGGGGTTGAGGAATGTATCTGTCCTTGTCGTATGAACGGCCGCCACCACTGTCGTCGTCGCCACCGCGATGAAAACCCGGCGGGCCGCGGCGGGAGTCGGCCATGAGGACCT
Organism: Secale cereale; assembly: GCA_902687465.1. Taxonomy (NCBI): domain Eukaryota; kingdom Viridiplantae; phylum Streptophyta; class Magnoliopsida; order Poales; family Poaceae; genus Secale; species Secale cereale. The sequence continues at coordinate 790,999,030 of LR738711.1, read as the reverse complement.
CCGCTGCGGGATCGCTGCTCCCGCACTCGGAAACTGAATCCACGAGCTCAGTCGATGGATCGGGCGGACCGTAGAGATAACCGTCGGGCTCGATAGCCGCAACCTGAGGGGTGGCCGTCTGGCGGGCCACCGCGTGTTTCACCCACCGCTGGAGCCGTGAGCGACAGGATCGCTTGCGACGGCGTCCGGCGGGGATGGTGGACGATGTAGGATTCGACAGGTACTGGGTCGGCGGCTACCGAAGAAGGACGCCGCAGGCGCTGGCGCGGAAGTGCATGGCCCCGCGGACGGGTAGAGCCTCAACGTCGAGAGGAGCATCCTGGAGCCAAGAGGAGTCGTCAGCGACGAAGTCGAGCGCGTTGAGTCGGATCACGCGGCCCAACGCCAGACCACCGCCAGAAACCATGATGAAGGAGGTCGGAGAAAAGGTTGCAACCTCACCAGAAGTCGCTAAGACGCCTTGCCCCACGGTGGGCGCCAACTATCGTGGTTCTAAGCCTGACAGTACGAGTAGGGGGTACGAATGAGGAGGCAAGGCCCTAGCTATGGTGGTGTTGTACACAAGGTGTTTTACGAGTTCAGTCCCTTCTCGGAGTAAGTAACAGCCCTACGTCTCGGTGCCCGGAGGCGGTCGACTGATATGTGTATAGGTGTGAGTTACAAGGATGCGAACCCTTGTACAGGAGGAGGGGGTGGCTTATATAGTGTGCCAGGACCTCATCCATGCTCCACGTTACCAAGGGTTCAATGTACATTAAGGCAGACGTTACTGATAACGTATGCAGTAAAGAGTAATAAAGGCATTCACTATGGCGAGTAAATACCATACAGTTATTGCCCTAAGGGACCTTTGACCTTCGGGGGTCGAGTGCCTTGGATTGGTCGAGTGGAGTTGAGTCATCTTGCAGGTGATGTCCAGCCGAGTGGGATGTCCTCTTGGGCCGTCTCAGTCGACTGTCTTTATCATCGTAGGTTTTGTCTTTTGATCTTCTAGGGTAGTGACCTTGGGTGGGGTAACTTGGTCAGGCCTCTGACCTTACCCTAGGTCTGTAACCTCGTCACACCCACTAGTTTCTTTTGTTGAGCTTTCATTCATATTTAGCTCTAGTGCATCCGTTGCATGGCAATCCCTACTCACTCACATTGATATCTATTGATGGGCATCTCCATAGCCCGTTGATATGCCTAGTCGATGTGAGACTATATCCCTCCTTTTTTGTCTTCACCACAACCACCTCTATTCCACCCATAGTGCTATGTCCATGGCTGACGCTCATGTATTGCGTGAAAGTTGAAAGGTTTGAAAAGATAGGGTATGAAAACAAGTGCTTGGCTGAAATCAGGGTTGTGCATGATATGAATATTTTGTGTGATGAAGAGGGAGCATAGCCAGAATATATGATTTTGTAGGGATAACTTTCTTTAGCCATAGTATTTTGAGAAGACATGATTGCTTTGTTAGTATGTTTGAAATATTGTTATTTCTTATGTCAATATAGACTTTTATCTTGAATCTTTCAGATCTGAACATTCATGCCACGATTAAGAGAATTACATTGAAAAACTATATTGGTTAGCATTCCACATCAAAAATTCTTTCTTTATCATTTACCTACTCGAGGAAGAGCAGGAATTAAGCTTGGGGATGCAGATACGTCTCCAACATATCTATAATTCGTTATTGTTCCATTCTATTATATTATCCTTCTAGGATGTCTTATGGGCTTTATTATACACTTTTATATGATATTTGGGACTAACCTATTAACCCAGAGCCTAGTGCCAGTTTCTATTTTTTTCCTTGTTTTCGAGTTTCGCAGAAAAGGAATATCAAACGGAGTCCAATTGACGAGCCAATTTTTTATGATTTTTTCTGGACCAAAAGAAGCCCCCGAAGCAAAAGAGATGGGCCAGGGGAGCCACGAGCTGCCCTCGAGGGTGGGGGCGCGCCCTGTGAAGGGGGCGCGCCCCCCTATCTCGAGGACAGCCCAGCAGCCCCCCTAACGTGTGCCCTACGCCAAAAAATCCAATAAATGCTGAAACCTTCGGAAATTAACCTAGATCGGGAGTTTCGCTGCCGAAATCCTCTGTAGCCACTGAAAACCAATCTACAGACGTTCTGGCACCCTGCCGGAGGGGGGAATCCCTCTTCAGTGGCTATCTTCATCATCCCGGCGCTCTCCATGACGATGATCGAGTAGTCCACCCTCGGGGCTGAGGGTATGTACAAGTAGCTATGTGTTTGATCTCTCTCTCTCTCTCTCGTGTTCTTGAGATGTCACAATCTTGATGTATAACGAGATTTGCTATTCTAGTTGGATCTTCTTCTCCCCCTCTACTCTCTTGTAATGGATTGAGTTTTCCCTTTGAAGTTATCTTATCGGATTGAGTCTTTAAGGATTTGAGAACACTTGATGTATGTCTTGCACGTGCTTATCTGTGGTGACAATGGGATATCATGTGATCCACTTGATGTATGTTTTGGTGATCAACTTGTGGGTTTCGTGACCTTGGGAACCTATGCATAGGAGTTGGCACACGTTTTCGTCTTGACTTTCCGATAGAAACTTTAGGGCACTCTTTGAAGTTCTATGTGTTGGTTGAATAGATGTTTCTGGGATTGTGTGATGCATATCGTATAATCATGCCCACGGATACTTGAGGTGACAATGGAGTATCTAGGTGACATTAGGGTTTTGATTGATTTGCGTCTTGAGGTGTTATTCTAGTACAAACTCTATGATAGATTGAACGTTACTACGGACTCTTGAATAGATCGATCAGAAAGAATAGCTTTGAGGTGGTTTCGTACCCTACCATAATCTCTTCGTTTGTTCTCCCCTATTAGTTACTTTGGAGTGACTCTTTGTTGCATGTTGAGGGCTAGTAATATGATCCAATTTTGTTATCCTCGTTGAGAGAACTTGCACTAGTGAAAGTATGAACCCTAGGCCTTGCCTACTATCATTGCAACAACGTTTATGCTCACATTTACCACTTGCCACCTTGTTGTTTTTATATTTTCCTTTTACAAAAACCCATATCTACCATCCATATTGCACTTGTATCACCATCTCTTCGCCGAACTAGTGCACCTATACAATTTACCATTGTATTGGGTGTGTTGGGGACACAAGAGACTCTTTGTTATTTGGTTGCAGGGTTGCTTGAGAGAGACCATCTTCATCCTACGCCTCCCACGGATTGATAATCCTTAGGTCATCCACTTGAGAGAAATTTGCTACTGTCCTACAAACCTCTACACTTGGAGGCCCAACAACGTCTACAAGAAGAAGGGTGCGTAGTAGACATCACCATTGTGCTGCATCACCCTTTCGTCTTCGAGGGAATACAACGCAAGCTCGAGAAGTAGCAGTGTCACATGGGAGCCTCCAAGATCATGTGGAGTTGAACCAAGGAGTTTGTAAGGGTAAGGAGATCGTCTACTTCATGAAGATCTACCCCAAGTGAGGCTTGGGCTTCGTGGATGTAAGCCATGGTGGAATAGACAAGGTTGCTTCTTCGTGGGCCCTTCATGGCTGGAGACATTCGTGGACTCGTTCAGCCGTTACCCACCGTGGGTTAAAGTCTCCATCAACATGGACGTAGGACAGCACCACGTATCAGAACCACGCCAAAAATCACAATGTCTTCATTGCGTTTGACTTCTCCGGTCCCTCCTTTACATTCATATGCAAAGTCTTTACTTTCCGTTGGACTACTCTTAGACTTGCATATATAGGGTGTAGCTTGACCTGGTAGAAATACTAACATTTGCATACAACTAAAATTAGGAAAATGATAAGTTTTTATTTGGTCAAGTAGTCTAATTGTGTTCCGGCATCCGCGTGAGGAAGTCACCTATGTCTGACCAGACGATGATGGATGTCGTCACACTAACAGGGCCCTAAGAATATCTCTCCATCGTCGGAGGAGCAAATCCCACTCTTGATTTATCTAGTCCCTTGTCAAACTTTTCGATGAGCTTGTATGTTATCATTATGATCACCGTGTTATAGGTGACGTCACGGACAGAACTTCTGTGTAAGGGTGATACGTCTCCAACGTATCTATAATTTTTTATTTTTCCAAGCTATTATTTATGATGTTTTGGATGTTTAATGGCTTTGTCATACACTTTTATATTAATTTTGGGACTAACCTATTAACCCAAAGGCCTAGTCCAGATTGCTGTTTTTGCCTATTTCAGGGTTTTACAGAAAATGAATATGAAACGGAGTCCAAACGGAATGAAACCTTCGGGAGAGATATTTTTGGAGCAATATATTCACGGGAGACATGAGAACCACAGAATAGGGCACACGTGGCGTCCACAAGGGTGGGGGGCGCCCGCCCCCCTACAGGGCATGCCCCCCTGCCTCGTGGGCCCCACGTCTGTCCCTTGATGCCCTCCTGCCTCCTATATATACATATGTACCCCAAAAACATCAAAAACGGAGAGAAAACCCTAGTTCCACTGCCGCAACCTTCTGTTCCCATGAGATCCCATCTTGGGGCCTTTTCCGGAGCTCCACCGGAGGGGGGATCTACCACAAAGTGCTTCTACATCAACACCATTGCCTTACCATGAGTTGTGAGAAGTTTACCACAGACTTTCGGGTCCATAGTTAGTACCTAGATGGCTTCTTCTCTTTCTTTGGATCTCAATACCAAGTTCTCCTCGGTCTTCGACGAGATCTATTCGAAGTAATCACTTTTTGCGGTGTGTTTGTCGAGATCCGATAAATTATGGGTTTATGATCAAGATTATATATGAGAAATATTTGGTTCTTTTCTGAATTCTTTCATGTATGATTATAATATCCTTGCAAGTCTCTCCGAATTACCGGTTTGGTTTGGCCTACTAGATCTATAGTTCTTGCAATGGGAGAAGTGCTTGGCTTTGGGTTCAATCTTGCGGTGTCTTTTCCCAGTGATAGTAGGGGCAGCAAGGCACGTATTGTATTGTTGCCATCGACGATAAAAAGATGGGGTTTATATCATATTGCTTGAGTTTATCCCTCTACATCATGTCATCTTGCTTAAGGCGTTACACTGTTCTTGTGAACTTAATACTCTAGATGCATGCTGGATAGCGGTCGATGTGTGGAGTAATAGTAGTAGATGCAAAATCGTTTCGGTCTACTTGTTACGGACGTGATGCCTATATATAATGATCATGCCTAGATATTATCATAATTATTCTTTTTCTATCAATTGCTTGATAGTAATTCGTTTACCCACCGTAGAATTCTGCTATCATGAGACAAGCCACTAGTGAAACCTATGCCCCCGGGTCTATTCTTAACATATCAATCTACAATCTACTTTACTTTACCGTTTTCACTTTCTGTTCTTATATCCAAAAATACCAAAAATATCAAACTATCATATCTATCAGATCTCACTTTCGTAAATGACCGTAAAGGGATTAACAACCCCTTATCGCATTGGCTGCGAAGTTCTTATTTGTTTGTGCAGGTGCGAGGGACTCGCGCGTGGTCTCCTACTAGATTGATACCTTGGTTCTCAAAAACTGAGGGAAATACTTACGCTGCTGTGTTGCATCACCCTTTCCTCTTTGAGGGAATAAAACGCAAGCTCAAGAAGTAGCAAGAAGAATTTCTGGCACTGTTGCCGGGGAGGCTTACGCAAAAGTCATATACCAAGTACCTATCACAAACCCTTATCTTTCGCATTACATTTTTTTCCTCTCGTTTTCCTCTCCCCCACTTCACCCTTGCCGTTTTATTTGCCCTTTTTTCCGTTCGCCCTTGTGTTTGCGTGTGTTTGATAACCCACAAGTGTAGGGGATCGCAACAGTTTTCGAGGGTAAAGTACTAATTAAACCCAAATTTGTTGATTCGACACAAAGGGAGCCAAAGAATACTCTTAAGTATTAGCAAATGAGTTGTCAATTCAGCCACACCTGGAAACTTAGTATCTGCAGCAAGATAGTTTGGTAGCACAGTAATATGATAATGTTGATAGTAGCAATAAAAGTAAAGGTAATGTTTTTGTAGTTTTTGTGATAATAGTAACGAAAAAGTAAATAACAACTAGCAATATAGGTAAAGCTCGTAGGCATTGGATCGGTGATGGGAAATTACGTCGGATGCAATTCATCATATAAGAGTTATAACCTAGGGTGACACAGAACTAGCTCGAGTTCATCAATGCAATGTAGGCATGTATTCCGAATATAGTCATACGTGCTTATGGAAAAGAACTTGCATGACATCTTTTGTCCTACCCTCTCGTGGTAGCGGGGTCCTATTGGAAACTAAGGGATATTAAGGCCTCCTTTTAATAGAGTACCGGACCAAAGCATTAACACATAGTGAATCCATGAACTCCTCAAACTAAGGTCATCACCGGGAGTGGTGCCGATTATTGTCACTTCGGGGTTGCCGGATCATAACACATAGTAGGTGACTATAGACTTGCAAGATAGGATCAAGAACACATATATATTCATGAAAACATAATAGGTTCAGATCTGAAATCATGGCACTCGGGCCCTAGTGACAAGCATTAAGCATAGCAAAGTCATAGCAACATCAATCTCAGAACATAGTGTATACTAGGGATCAAACCCTAACAAAACTAACTAGATTACATGATAGATCTCATCCAATCCATCACCGTCCAGCAAGCCTACGATGAAATTACTCACACACGGCGGTGAGCATCAGGGAATTGGTGATGGAGGAAGGTTGATGATGACGATGGCGACAATCTCCACTCTCCGGAGCGCCGAACGGACTCCGGATCAGCCCTCCCGAGAGAGATTAGGGCTTGGCGACGGCTCCGTCTCGTAAAACGCGATAATTATTTTTCCTTGATTTTTTTCTTCGCAAAACGGAATATATAGGATCTAGGGATACGTCGGTGGGGCACCGGGCTGCCCTCAAGGCAGGGGGCGCGCCCCCACCCTCGAGGACGGCCCGTGGGCCCCCAGGTGTGGATCTTCTTGCAGGTATTTTTTATATTTTCTGAAATAATTCTCCGTTGATTTTCAAATGATTCCGAGATCTTTTTATTCTGCACAAAAACAACACCATGGCAGTTCTGCTGAAAACATCGTCAGTCCGGGTTAGTTCAATTTAAATCATGAAAGTTAGATTCCAAAACAAGGGCAAAAGTGTTTGGACAAGTAGATACGTTGGAGACGTATCAACTCCCCCAAGTTTAAACATTTGCGTGTCCTCAAGCAATTCAGTTGATAAACTGAAAGTGATAAAGAAAAACTTTGACAAACTCTGTTTGCTCTTGTAGTTATAAACTAGCAAAGTGGCCCGCTCGATGCGCGGGCTAAGATTTTTGAAGTTAAAATTTTAGAATATTTTCTTAAAATTTAAATGCAAGTATTTTTGGAGACATATTTTAAGTATTAGAATTTCATAAATTTTGTTCTTTGATGATTTTGGTTTTTTTATTGATATATGAATATATTGGTGGTTGTTCATCCTTTAATTGCAAAAAAATCATTCTACAATAATAGTGGTTTTTTGATTGAATGCATTTTAATTGTACTTTTAAACTATAGTTTTATTATCGACATGCATTATCCAAAGAAAAATTGTATATTTTTAAAAACATTTTTAACATGTTTTTGTAAAGATTAATTTGATTATGATTTGTAGAATTGGCAGGATTATTTATGTTTTTGTAAAAAAAAAATATTGTGAATAATCGTCTTACATTTTGAGATTTTTTTATTATATAGACATGCATCACAATAGCAAGGGTGACCTTTATTCTTTAATGTGTTTAAAAATTAGTACGTGTACACGTACATCCCCAATACCAAGGGCGCCTTACATTTTCACGTTACATTGTCTCCTCACTGTTTGCACAGTACGAATCCCAGGAAAAACAAACTTTCCAGAGTACTCTTTTATTTACCCATTCTGGGACGTCTCCCAGTCTTCTAGACTTGTCTGTTCTTCTTTCCTCACACAAGTGAGACTGTTCTCCCTTTTTTTTTCTTTTCAGTGTAGATTTGGCACTGTTGGATAGCTCCATCTGCTTTGTTCCTAACCTGAGTCCATCCCCGCAGCTTGTGATTCCACAGGGCGACCGTCGGCGGCGGCAGTTTTGCTCCTCGTACATCTCCTGTAGGTTGGTTAATGGTGGCGCATGTGTATCATGGCCCAAGGATCCGATGCGCCTTGGAGGAGGCGAGATTGTTGATCTGCACAGTGCCGTTGATGTTGCCTTCTGTTCAATCGACTCGGTGCTGGATTTCATCTCCCGCAGGTCTGCAATTTTCTTGGATCCAACTTTTATATGAGGATGCTATTGTTGTTTTCTTCCCCAAACATGAACCGACCCAGCTCCTCGGCGACCATCCCCAATCCAAGCTCCTATCTTCTTGCTCATGCATGGGGACGGGCTTCCCGAACACCTCCTCCATCTCGCCTCCTCGCTGTTTTGGCCTCCCCGCTTCCCAGTCGTGGGTTATGTTTTTATTTCCTTTTATTTATGGAACCATAGTGTGCTATGTAGGCGTGGCTGGATCAATCGATGCTGACTCGATCTCGTGTTATTGGTAATTATTTCGTATATTTTTTGAGTAATTTTTGAAGTAGATGGGATTCTCTTTTAAGTGATCTTTAAGTGCTTAATTTGGTACAGTGTATATCGTAATAAGTAATGTAAGTATATATTTGAGCAGATACACCAATGGAAATTAGTACTGTAGTATATATATTCACTGTATGATCATGTCTATTGGCTGTTTTTTTGTTGATGATAGTAATTTGTGACTGTGAAATACTCCCTCTGTCCCATAATACAAGACGTAATTACATCCAATATGTGTGGTGTATTGTTAGTTTGATTTTTGCCCCCTCCACTTTTTCCGGGCTTGGGACCGGCATCGGCAGTGTTAGGCCCCCCTACCCCTACTAATATTCAACATACTCAACAAAGAATTTGTACATTTGTGATTATCTGTAGTTGAAATATTTCCCAGAGTAGACTGAATATATAATAATTTAATATGAAAACCGGTCTGATTGCATTTTAATATGAATTATAATAATTTTCCCATGCTTTCACTATTGGATTGCATGAAATACTCAGCTCGTACAATAAAACATTAGATAACATATTTTGTCGATGTTTGGTAGCAACGAACTATTTCCACGCGTACAAAAATTTATAGATGATAGTTGAATATGAAAACAGGTCTGATATCATTGTACATATGCATATTACAATATCCCGATGCTTTTCCTATTTATTTATGAAATAATAAGCTTATAGAATCAAGTATTACATAATATATAGATTTTTGATGTTTTCTAGTCATGTAGTATTTCCACCTATTGATGCATGTTTGCATTATTTTGACAGTGTAGTAGACCATATTCGACCTGCCATATCATTTTAGCATAGTTAAGTTAGAATCTCTTTGTAATTGATTTAGCAGTGTAGTAAGCCCCTATATATGTAATTTTTATATAATAGTAAAGAAACATTGTCCTGAAATTCTGTTATTTGTTCATACCTTTAGAATATTTCTTTCTAGACTATTTTCTTGGCTACATCATCCTCATTGCTATCTTCATCAGCTACCATTACTCGCAGTCCCTCCCTTTTTGTTACTCTTGAGACGGCTACATACATCTGTCCATGTGTGAAAACTTGTTTAGGTAGATATAGTCCTACTTTGTTTAGAGATTGTCCCTGGCTCTTGTTGATAGTCATAGCAAAGCAAACTGATATAGGATATTGTCTCCTTTTTAGAATAAATGGCCACGCTGATTCAGTTGGTGACATCACTATTCTTGGAACATATACTTTTTCTCCCACATGGGTTCCAGTTATTATCTGTGCTGCAATGAATCTTTTTCCAAGCTGAGTAATCGTCATTCTTGTACCATTGCATAACCCAGCACTTTGGTTGATATTATGTAATAGCATCGAAGGTATGCCGACTTTTATTTTCAGCTCGTGATTTGGGATTCCAGGAAATGGTAAGCTATTCAGGAATTCCGTTGGATATAATAATTAAGTTTCTGCATTGAAGGTAGTTGCTTTGCATACTGTGTCACAACATAGATAAGTTTTCTCTTCACCTTGTATCTGATCCATTATATACTCATTTATATCGCGAACTGTTTCATTTCTTGGACATAATATTGCTCTTTCTTCTAAGTATTCTCGTTGACGATACCTCTCCTGCAAATTGGGATATATGCTCTCCACAATTGTTTTTTTTGGGATCATTTCCTTTCTTGAGAAGTATGTCATTTGGTATTTTTATCAATTCCTCACCTTCTGATGATGTATTTTTTCCATCACTAATATTGAGAATCCACTCTGCAAATTCTGCTACCTTTTGTTTCTCTGATTCATCATTTTTTGTGCTGTTCAGTCGCATGTTATTTGTTAGATTCATTACCTGGAAGTTCTTCCAAAGATATGATCTTTTAATGGATGCAGTGACTATGTTGTGTCTTCTTCCCTTTGGTATAACAGGAAGTATATGGCGGAAGTCCCCTCCTAGAACCATTGTCATGCCACCGAATGGCCTGTCGTTGCTGTTCACATTTTTATGTCTTAATATATCCCTTAGAGTCCTGTCTAGCGCCTCAAAACATATCTTGTTTGCCATTGGAGCTTCATCCCATAGTATTAGCGACATCTTTTTTAGTACTTCTGCCAAGTGTGAACCCTGTTTGATGTCACATGTTGACTCTTCTGTAAGGATTAGTGGAATGTGGAACCTCGAGTGTGCTGTTCTCCCTCCTTCTAGAAGCAGTGCTGCAATACCAGATGATGCCACTGCTAGCACTATCTTCCCTTCAAAACGGAGCTTTGTTGTGATTGCCTTCCGTAGGTATGTCTTACCTGTCCCACCATATCCATCCACAAAAGTTTGTTTTCCCAAATCTTTGTCAATAGATTCCATTATTGAGTCAAATGCAAGACGTTGTTCATAGTTAAGAGTACCAAAGATCTTCAAATCCTCTTCTTTTTGCTTCTCTTTGTTGTAATTAATTTCTTCATTGAGTAGCTTGTTTCCAAGTTCCTTTATTTCTGAAGAATCAGGAAGTTCTATTCCCGGGTATTCCTTAAGTGTCCTTCCAGCTTGTCTCATGAGTTTCTCTATTTCCACTAAGGCATGTCCTTGCTTTTTGTGATGCTGTGAGGCATAGTGTAGGATAGTTCAATAATTTTCTCTGTTTGTACTCCATGTCTTCGCTTAATACCTCTGAGCATGATTCCCACAGTTTTTTGGGCTTGTGACTTCGCAGTGGCTTAAAATTGTTGTGAATAGCTTCCTTAGCTGGTTGCCAGTCGCCCAATTTGATGCCTCATTAATGCACTCAAGCCACTCTTTGTCATCAGCAAGAAATCCTAGTGCTTCACGAGCAGCTTTGTATGATGCGTGGACAACTCCATTTACTATCCTTATGTCTTCGAAACACGTGCATCCTTTCTTGACGTTAAGTAGCATTCGCATATAGTATTTTTGTCCGCTTGCTGGATGGGCATAATATATCCTTCCAACTGATCTTCCTTTCTTCCTTTTGCTCCACTTTGTCTCTTTCTTTTTCCACACCCATTTTGATGGGAATTCTGCATATGTTAATTCTCTGGCTTCTTCACACATCTTGTTTGTCTCCATCCACTGTGTAAATTTAGTAATTCCTACTCTTTCTTTCCTGACGATCTTGGTTAAATCTGTAGAATCTAAGAAAATTACTTGTTGCTCATTTTCCAGGTGGAAAGGCAGCCTTTCGACGCAGGGATCTCTGAAGTGCATTTCGAATTGAAATATTCTCCAACACGCATCATTCCCTGTTATATATGTGCATTCTAGGTACCTTTTTATCTCATCATTTTCTATTAGTGTTTTTGCTTGGTCATCACTTTATTTATGTATTTAAAAAGGTATTTTATGGATAAAGATCTGTTGCACGCCTCAACATTTATATGTGCTTGATATTTCACCAGCAGATTTCTGTTGTATGAGACTACGTATCTGTTATCCAACTTTACTTCCCCTTTCTGTATGAATCTTCCATCATCTCGTCTTCTATATGCTGGGTATCCATCTTCATCGATAGTGGTATTGTTGTTGTATTTTTTCGGGAACTTTCTCAGGCATCTGTTATCGACCATGCATGGTGACTTTGTGTTTGCTGCACCACATGGCCCGTGCATCATATAGTTTTCCACAGCTGCATATCCTTCCGGGTCAATTTCCTTGTCTGGTATCTCTGCGCAAGTTACTCTATCTACCTCTGATGGTTCAGGATACTTGTGTTTCTTTTCGTATTTGTCGAGGAATATGACTATGTGGGCATGTGGGAGGCCCCTTTTTTGAAACTCTATTCTGTATATAACTACAATTTTATAAAAAATAACAGTTAGTTCAGGAAATTAAATAAAATGTTTGATAAAGTCAGTATGATATATTACTTGCGAGTGTTTTTCCGAAGTATTCCCTTTCTCTTATATCTCTCATGAACTCCTTGAGCTTTACGTGGAACACTCGATCAACAATATCAGGCCTTTCGTATGCTGTTTGGGCTACTTCATATAGCATAGCCTCAATCTCTGGCCAAGCTGCATTGCACGTGAATGTGACAAATAGGTCTGGGTATCCAGCCCACCGACATATTGCCATAGCATCTTGGAAGTTTTTTGCTTTGTATCTAGGGCTATCTGTGACAGTGGATGGCAGCAGTATCCTTTTTCCTACTTGGTCAGCCCTTGTATCTCCTCTTTCTATTGCATCCTATAAGCCAGCATATAATTCCGTTCTTAGGTTTGCTTGATGTGTTTTGATCCAGTCCAGTCTGTCCTGCAAAATGCATGAAAGGGCATCCATAATGAACTGCCATGTAAGCTTTTCACACATCAGCAAGTGCATCGATTGGTTAGTACGTTGCTGTAGACGGTATGCATAGTATTCGAACATTGTTACATTCTTTCTCTTACATTTCGCACCTTGCTTTAATATGTAAGATACATTTTGTATGTATCCATCTTCTCCATAGGGGAACAATAGTGGATACTGCATAGCCATGAATTTTGGATGGTTCTCTGATATTCTTCTTGGCTTCATGTTTTTGTACTCAACAATGATATCCCGTCCTTTTCTACTTTCTGTGGCATCATTGACAATCAAGGCCGCAACTTCACTGGCAGATGGCATGTCACTCCGTCTTCCATCTGAGCGTCGCTTATTGATTAATTTTAATCTCACGTTTTGGTAGTCACCTTCTTCGAATCTGTCCCTTGCCATTCTGAAAGTTTTTGCAAGTATGTTATCTCTATCAAGCATATTTTAAGGCCCTCTACAATGTGAGGATCTATTGACTCCCTTTTATCTTCCCTTGTTGAAGCATTAATCACGTTTCTTACCTCATTTTCAGTGTCATAGATGTACAGTTGTGCCCAACGTGGTTTATCTTTACCTTCAGGCAATAGAGTACCTATTCTGTGGTAGTTCTGCCCATTCATTCTAAAAACATATGGCCCACTGCCATTGTTTATTTCTTTGTCTACTTTTCCGCCCATTGTTGTGAAAGCGAACATGGAGTTGTACAATCTGATATTTTGCAAGCAGTTATTTGACCTCTTTCCGTTGTCTTTCCTTAGCAATTTCTCTAGGTAAGTTGGGGGCTATCTTAATGGTGGCAACTCAATCTTGCCATGCTGGCAGCATAGTCCAAAAGATGGCATGCTTTTTGCTCGACCGGAAGTTCTTTCTTCGTACCAGAAAATTGCTCCGCATCATTCACACTTGCATTTGGGTTTTCTAAAGTTCCAAATTTCCATATCAGTCCTCTCTAATTGCCTGTTCAAGTTTTGGAATTTAACATAAATTGAAATTTTATTATGTCTGGTTTAGTTGATACTATAAAAACTTGAATGAGCTTACAACTGTTGTCTTTGTTTCTTTCTCAACGATTTGGATGTAGTAGACATTTTTTTTCTTTTTGAGCTGTACACGCACATAACCGAAAATATGAGGTTCACAAATCTCCAAATTTCAGATGCTGATTGTAACTTCTTGTTCCTTACCTCCTAGTATTACCAGCCTCACCAATCATTTCTCCTTCTTTTGTCGATTGTCGTGCAACCTTCTTGGTTTGCATTATTCTTTTCCTATGTAGTCTCGCCTCTTTTGCCTTTTTTGTTTTAGTTACTTGCCCTGCATAAACATAAATACTAATTATTAGAATTAAGAGATTATTTTTTGTTTGGCAGGATGAATTTATTACTCCTTGTGTTAATTTAATTTTTTTGCCTTGGATAATGTTCATTCATACGTGTAACATTTTTGTGTGCTTTGATGGACCATTTTAAATTAGTCGTGCTTGAAGATTTGAGCCCATAGATTGAAAAGGAGATGGGGATAGTGTAAGGAAGGTACATAATGTTTCTTCCTTTATAATGTAATACCAGTCGTGCATCATTAATGTTAAATTTTAGCATTTGAATAGATAAATATAAATAAACCAAATGGACGATAACATGCATAAGAGAGAAACTTTGTGAAGATTTTCTCACTTCACGTTGAGCAAAGGTTGTCGTTTATTTGTGTCTGCGGAGTCTGGCAGATCTCCATGTATGATTGAAGACTTTCTGTTTTCCTTCTCTTGAAGTTTCATTCTCCTTTCCAATCTTGCGATCTTTGTTGATTGTCTAGATTTGCATCAATAAGATAAATATTTATAATATATTTTTTCAAGTCAAAGCTAGAATCAATTATGAACCTCAGTGCCCAACTGGAATTGTTTTTTTAATATTACTGTGATAGCACATATAAAATATTGAAGATTAGTAATGGATCACCTTGTTGGAGTGCATATTTTATTTGTTTTAACCATCTTGGCAGGTTTCTCACATTCCTTGCTATGTGGCCCACATGTTCTTTTTATTTTGTGTTCCTGCATAATGGAGAGTTCTAATATAAACCTAAGTGGATGATATTATAAAATTGTTACAGACATTGGTGGACAGAGAAAATTTTGGTTTGGTGGGGTGACGGATGACGATAAAGATTAATTTGGCTGTTGTACAGGGGAGTACATTGCCCTAGCACTTGAGACGTTGGTTGTCTGCCCTACTTGTCACAATGGTGTGTCTGCCGTTGATTAGATATTAGTATTCAAGGTTATTTTTATTAGCTTTCATCATGTTATAAAATAAAATTTTGGTCATATAAGTAAAGGAGATCAATTTTCAAGACCAGTGATTTTGCACAAATATTCACTAATAAAAAGGATTTATGTTCCAGTCTCTATGTGGTACATAAATATTGTGAGTATTTTTTTTAGCAGAAACTGACCGAATCAATCTATACCTGATTGATGAGGTTTTTTTGGACAAAATTAATGAGGTACTGTTGCAAAATTAATGTGTGTGTGTGTCCCTCCCTCCTCTCTGAAACACATACTTCTCCCAATCCATAACCTCTTATTAGGTCATAATCTATCCTTTACCGGCGCATCTTCATCTCTCTCTCTCTCTCTCTCTCTCTCTTCCGCGCGTCTTGTGCGTCGCCATGCGGTGTCTGTCGTTCAACTCCTCAGCTCGTTCAAAACAGCAAATGACGATGGGGAACCGACCAATGGCGTGGTTCGTACGATGATGTACACGATTTCCACTTTGCCGAGCGTCTAAGCCAACACCCATCTACAAGTATTAAAGTAATCACCAAAAGTTTTCCTTTAGTCTGTTTTATAGTGATTTAATTGATTCTCTTGTTTAGATTTTAATTTTTTATTTGTTTTGGTCAGGTGATATCACGACTGTGACATGAATAGTAAGAGAGGCACATGTCAATCTTAAGGAGGTGTTTTTTGGGGAATGTTGGTGTGCTCCAATCACGCTATGGATCTACATATCCAATTGTGTATGCCTCCTTCAATTTTATTCAAATCTGAAAAATAAGATAGTATTTCTTTCTTTAAGGGGGCTTTTGGTTTTGAATGAGATATATGCTGAAGACGACACAAGCGAGTGTAACTAAAAAAATTTAAGTACATGTACATATGATAACTTCAATCCATGCCCTCCTACATCATAAAATAAACATAATTGTATATCAATGCAAACTACTACTAAGTATAGAGTGTGTGTAGTGTATTCTTCACTTCTTCCAGCTATTGGACGTATGTAAGCACTTGCTGCTGCATAATTTCTAGCCCATGTATCTCTCTGGCTCCCTCCTAATCCTCTTTGGTCTATCATGCAAGGTTGGCTGGATTAGTTCAGATGATTTTTCCTCTTCTTTATGCAATCGGTACTTTCATTCCTTATTTTGCTTCTAGTTTTGGCATTCCATTCTTCATCACAGTCACCTTTGATGGTACATTTCTTGGTGTGACTATTGTTGTCTCCCTGCATAAACGCAAAAACAATGTTATTATTGAAACATGTGTAAATATCTGTGAATACATGGTAGATATTGAGCTTGTATATCATCGACATATTTACCTTGTTCATTCTTCTACTTCCTTCAATTTTGTTGTTCCTAGTATCAATATTTGGATTGCTGATTGCATTTCTTTTGTCCTCTTGCTGATAAGATAGAAAATATTTGTTATATTTTGGAACTTATATATTTTAAATAATTGAATGTTTGTTCTTTTTGTTGATATTACCTCACTATTGATTTCTTCACTTGTGAAATTACCATCTTTGTCATTTCCTTCCTCTTGTACCTGTAAGATAGAATGTGGCAATTTAACAATGTATTACATGTATATGCAAGATGAAATGCATACAAAATATTACACCAAATTGGGAATTGACCTTTGCACTCATGGTTTATTATTTCATACCAATGATTGTATATTTTGGAAATAATATATTTAAAATTAAATCCTTTTCCTTTTATTTGATAGTACCTCATTATTGCTTTCTTCATTGGCGGAATCATCATCTGTGTCATTTTCTTGCTCTTGTACCTGTAAGATGGCGGCAGATTAAATGAGCATCATAGAGCATATTGTTAATAGATATTTAAGGTAGAATGTATTCGATCTGTATTGTTTTGAGCTTCGCAGAAGCAACCTTGGTCGCAGCATTTTTATATCCCTCGTTGTGGTTGTCATTTCTGAAATCTTTGCTATATCTTCGATCTGCGGTTTCATCATTTTCTTCTTCTTCTTCTTCTTCCTCCTCCTCTTCTTCTTCTTCTTATTCTTCTTCCTCCTCTTCTTCTACCTATACATAAAATATCACAATTTAGAACACAATAGAACTTTGTGTTTATCTTAAAAACAATACAGAAAAAGTATGTACATTTCACCTCCATATTGAATTTATTTTTGTTCATAACTCTTCCGAGTTTATCATTCGCAGGCCTTCTGACATGTGTCTTGTTTTGTCTGCGGTCTTTATCTGAATCATCTTCTATGGTAATTATATCTGAACCTGTAGCTTGAATGTTTGCCACCTCCTTTTCAAATATATTTTCCTGTGTTTTCGGCGATGTCATAAAATAGTAGTAGTATTAATATATACATACATACATACATAAATACATACATACATACATGCATATATAT
>LR738711.1:790871630-790981372 GCA_902687465.1 Secale cereale | reverse complement strand
ATATATATATATATATATATATATATATATATATATATATAGTAATTTGAAAGAATACCTCATTATCAAATTTCTCTGTACGTACCTTTTTTTTATTTCGCAAAACCATTCTTTTAAAATCCTGTTTACATCTTTTTTGTTTTGTGTCTCCTTCTACCTTCTACGAAAAAGTTTTTGGTTCTTCCTGTGCGTTTTGTTATGTCATAAATAAATATGCCGTAATGAATTATCAATGCATATACAGGGAGATAATGTTTTCAATTTGTTACCTCATCATCAACAGCTTCAATTTTAACAATAGATTTTCTGCTATTTCTGGAAGCAAACGATCTCACATCTTTTTCATATCTTTTGCTAGATTTCTTTATCTTTGTCTTTCTTTGTTGATTTTTGTTAGATGATATTGATGTTTCTTTTCCGCACATATCCTTCTTCTCATCATTTATTGCATTCTTGGAGGAGTGGTTCACCTATAAGAATGAAAATTATTTTAAACATTTTGAAAGAAAATTTGCACACTTGTTATAGCAAAACCATTAATTAGTGGGAATACCTCATTATGGGACTTGCGCATATCAGAATCTGAAGAACCTTGTGTGTCTTGCCTTTCCAGTATGCCCTATAAAGAGTGTGCTCATATTATAATTATGTAAGCCATTTAAAATACTCAAATGTGCATGGGCATACCTCTTCAACCATTTCATTTGAATATTCCATCTCAAGTTTGTCATCAACTTCAAAAGTGAAGGTCACTTTATAATTTTCCATACACTCTTGTAGATTCCTTGAATTTAACTTCAGTCGGAATATGAGTGTTCTGCCATAAAGGTTCTGAATAACATCTGGTACTGTGTTGTTGGATCCCTCTTGCTCTAATAGGGTCGATGCAGATATGTTGCCTAAAAGACTCTTTGCTACCTCATTAAACACCACGAAAGTTGTTGTCGTGCCATCGCATACCTTCAGTTTAAGTAGGTACCTAATATGATGTTGTCAAGTTATTACTGGTATTATTATTAAAACAAATGGCACCAAAGAAAATCTAGTGCACAACATGCTCACCGAATGTCTGGATTTTGAGCTACTTCAAGATAGGAAGTGCAAATATAATTATCATGTTCCTTTTTTGCAGCACAAAAGCATAGTTTGCATGCCATGTACCACCAGCCTTTATCTGTTATAATATCATCAATTGTTGCTTTTGTTGTGCATACAAATTCCGATTAAAGAGAAAATATATGAGATTACATAATAATCTACAATAAAGAATGTACAATATGATGATCAAGTTTAGAGGGAAACCTTTCTTTTAACATCAGCATATCGAAGTTCTATAATTTCCCTCAATGTTTTTCTATTGTACAACATTTGCTCTTCAATCGTTCCTCGGGTGCTTTCATCGATTACAATCATTGTTGGAATGACATCTCTTTCACAATACCTATTATATGTCACAACATGAGCACATAAACTTGTAACTTCAAAGACATAGATAATTGCATTATTATATGCCATACCTC
The DNA here is from genome assembly GCA_902687465.1 of Secale cereale. NCBI lineage: Eukaryota > Viridiplantae > Streptophyta > Magnoliopsida > Poales > Poaceae > Secale > Secale cereale. The sequence goes on along the minus strand of LR738711.1, from coordinate 790,979,852 downwards.
TCAATAATTTTGCCTGTCTCCGGAATTTCAGGGTTGAGGAAGACATTAGATGCATTTGTTGTGCGTAGTGATAGCCCTGGTAACAAATTGTCAGTGATTTGTATATGAGTTTGCAAAAAAAAGATCATAGTTCTCACCATTGAATTTTCTGACCAAATTTGAAGTGACAATCACTATTGTTTGTTTGTGCAAAAGACTTTCATTCACCATATTCACTAAAATATCCCCCATAGCGTGATCCGAATCTTTTCGTCACTGCATGAATTTAATCATGATAAAGTGATATAAAGATCATCTATGCAATTCAAAAAAATATATAGTAATGTAATCACTTACTCTAGTAAAAGGATTTCAATCTCACGGATGTTTGAAGTTTGCGCCATGCCCTTCCCTTTATTTTTTTACTTGATCTATTGGTTTCATTGCAGTATGCAATCCAATGACATCTGCACATAATCTTATTTAAAATCTATCTAGTTCGTCAATGATTGTTCTTTGATATGGATTAACATCATACCTGAGCATTGTTTATCAATATTCACTCTACTATCCAAGGTATCACCATCAGCAAATTCGAAGTGGTAATCCAAAAACTTCGACTTTCCTTCATCCACTTCCTTCATGGTTGTATCATAAACAAAACTGATTTTGAGATTGTTCTGCAATGGTCGGTATTTTTCATACTCCCAGACTTTGAAGGTCTTAATTATGTATATGAAGCCCTCTTTAATTTTTGATTTAAATTTATTGACCAGTTTGCTCCCAATAGAAGCATGGATTGCGTGACCCTAAATAGAAAGAAAACATCAACAAACTTTGGAAAGGATAAATTGAAGTGACATTATATATGTAATACTTGCACCTTTCTGTCTAATAAAATCATATCATTGCTAATGAGCTCATTAGTTGATAAGTTAATTGCGTCCCAAAGTCTTAGAACTTTGACTTTGTTGTCCATGTCTCGTTTTGTGTAGTCAATGCATTCAACACTGTATGTGCCATAATATTTGAGGCCCTATATATATAAGAACATAATGTTGATTAGTAAAGTAAGTAATATAATGACATGCAAGCAATCCCATTTATTTTTGTGAACTTATATAGTATATTATCTTAATGTGAAAACTAGAAGCAACATCCATGGCATTAACCTTCTGTAGACGACTATATGAAACAAAAGTAGATGAATCAATACAATTTTATTAACAATTCGTCTTAATATATGTTTCAGATGGAGCTGATGCCATGACTACAGAAACCCACTATCGCATCTGAGGATGATCAAATATGGAAACCACCTATGTATGTTTCTTTGTATCTGTTTGTACGTCATGAAACTTGTGAGCTAACATACGAATCCTTTTTAGATTAGCGCCACCTACAGTATGATTTAAGTATTGTTGATCCATTAATAGATCTGATCTATAATAATAGATGTGATCTATAATATGAACAACATATTATGCACCATATATGCTTCTCTATATCGCACCAAGTAATCCCACTTGGATATGTTATAGTTGTGGTATGATTCTAGACTTGTATAGTATATTATCTTAACATGAAAAATAATGGAAGCAACATCCATGGCATTACCCTGGCATTAGCCTTCGGTAGATTAGTAAAAAAATATGAACTTGACACCATTAAGACAGTAACCCACACATGTAGTTGTAGGCAATCAACCTTAAGAGGTAATGTCAAATATTTTTAGATCAGGACTGCCTAGAGTATAATTGAACCATTATTGATCCATTAATAAGTATGATTTATAATTTTGTGTAGATGGAACTTACACTATATACACCGTTTGCTCAACGGAACCATCCTGTGGCCGCTAGAGGAAGACAATTCTTTGCTCGACGGTACTGGCTTGTGGTTGCTGGAGGAAGAAAATTCTGGAGTCGAAGTTTCGGTTGCTGGAGGAAGATAACATCGGAGGAAGATGATGCAGAAGTTTTACTCTAAAATCTAGAGGACAATGAACCTTTTAGGTCGTGGGGGAGGTCTTATATGGATGGCTATGTTTCTCTCGTCTGTACATTGAACCGTTTGGAGTCTTTTTTTAGAAACCAAGAGATAAGGTAGTTCTTGTTTGTTTGGGTACATCCCGTTTGTAGAAACATGTTTTTTTAGAAACGGAGAGATATGGCAGTTTGATTTGTTTGGGTAGATGCTGTACAACCTCTTATGCGTGTCCGCGTGATGGCCAAACATCCTGGAGTTAGCTTTGGGATTCTGAAACTAAATGTGAAGCCGTCGTTGGAAGGCATGGACCCACCTAGTTTATGAAGATCTAATGGTTGTGTTTTGTCGGGACATCTAATTAAACGTCAGATATGTCTAATTATTGTAGGATTTTACAACATGATTATCTTTATTCTGGTGACCCCCTCAAGTACTTTTTAATATAAATAGATGTGAAAACTGGAAGCAACATCCATGGCATTAACCTTCTGTAGATGACTATATGAAACAAAAGTAGATGAATCAATACAATTTTATTGACAATTCGTCTTAATATATGTTTCAGATGGAGCTGATGCCATGACTACAGAAACCCACTATCGCATCTGAGGATGATCAAATATGGAAACCACCTATGTATGTTTCTTTGTATCTGTTTGTACGTCATGAAACATGTGAGCTAACATATGAATCCTTTTTAGATTAGCACCACCTATAGTATGATTTAAGTATTGTTGATCCATTAATAGATCTGATCTATAATAATAGATATGATCTATAATATGAACAACATATTATGCACCATATATGCTTCTCTATATCGCAGCAAGTAATCCCACTTGGATACGTTATAGTTGTGGTATGATTCTGGACTTGTATAGTATATTATCTTAACATGAAAATACTAGAAGCAACATCCATGGCATTACCCTAGCATTAGCCTTCGGTAGATTAGTAAAAAAATATGAACTTGACACCATTAAGACAGTAACCCACACATGTATGATTGTAGGCAATCAACCTTCAGAGGTAATGTCAAATATTTTTAGATCAGGACTTCCTAGAGTATAATTGAACCATTATTGATCCATTAATAAGTATGATTTATAATTTTGTGCAGATGGAACTTACTTGATGTAGATCGTTTGCTCAATGGAACCATCCCGTGGCCGCTGGAGGAAGACAATTCTTTGCTCGACGGTACTGGCTTGTGGTTGCTGGATTAAGAAAATCCTGGAGTCGAAGTTTTGGTTGCTAGAGGAAGAAAACGTCGGAGGAAGATGATGCAGAAGTTTTACTCTAAAATCTAGAGGACAATGAACCTTTCAGGTCGTGGGGAAGGTCTTATATGGATGGCTATGTTTCTCTCGTCTGTACGATTGAACCGTTTGGAGTCTTTTTTTAGAAACGAAGAGATAAGGTAGTTCTTGTTTGTTTGGGTACATCCCGTTTGTAGACACATGTTTTTTTAGAAACGAAGAAATATGGCAGTTTGATTTGTTTGGGCAGATGCTATACAACCTCTTATGTGTGTCCGCGTGATGGCCCAACATCCTGGAGTTAGCTTTGGGATTCTGAAACTAAATGTGAAGCCGTCGTTGGAAGGCATGGACCCACCTAGTTTATGAAGATCTAATAGTTGTGTTTTGTCGGGACATCTAATTAAAGGTCAGATATGTATAATTATTGTAGGATTTTACAACATGATTATCTTTATTCTGGTGACCCCCTCAAGTAATTTTTAATATAAATAGATGTGAAAACTGGAAGCAACATCCATGGCATTAACCTTCTGTAGATGACTATATGAAACAAAAGTAGATGAATCAATACAATTTTATTGACAATTCGTCTTAATATATGTTTCAGATGGAGCTGATGCCATGACTACAGAAACCCACTATCGCATCTGAGGATGATCAAATATGGAAACCACCTATGTATGTTTCTTTGTATCTGTTTGTACGTCATGAAACATGTGAGCTAACATATGAATCCTTTTTAGATTAGCACCACCTACAGTATGATTTAAGTATTGTTGATCCATTAATAGATCTGATTTATAATAATAGATATGATCTATAATATGAACAACATATTATGCACCATATATGCTTCTCTATATCGCAGCAAGTAATCCCACTTGGATATGTTATAGTTGTGGTATGATTCTGGACTTGTATAGTATATTATCTTAACATGAAAATACTGGAAGCAACATCCATGGCATTACCCTGGCATTAGCCTTCGGTAGATTAGTAAAAAAATATGAACTTGACACCATTAAGACAGTAACCCACACATGTATGATTGTAGGCAATCAACCTTCAGAGGTAATGTCAAATATTTTTAGATCAGGACTTCCTAGAGTATAATTGAACCATTATTGATCCATTAATAAGTATGATTTATAATTTTGTGCAGATGGAACTTACTTGATGTAGACCGTTTGCTCAATGGAACCATCCCGTGGCCGCTGGAGGAAGACAATTCTTTGCTCGACGATACTGGCTTGTGGTTGCTGGAGGAAGAAAATCCTGGAGTCGAAGTTTTGGTTGCTAGAGGAAGAAAACGTTGGAGGAAGATGATGCAGAAGTTTTACTCTAAAATCTAGAGGTCAATGAACCTTTCAGGTCGTGGGGAAGGTCTTATATGGATGGCTATGTTTCTCTCGTCTGTACGATTGACCCGTTTGGAGTCTTTTTTTAGAAACGAAGAGATAAGGTAGTTCTTGTTTGTTTGGGTACATCCCGTTTGTAGACACATGTTTTTTTAGAAACGAAGAAATATGGCAGTTTGATTTGTTTGGGCAGATGCTATACAACCTCTTATGTGTGTCCGCGTGATGGCCCAACATCCTGGAGTTAGCTTTGGGATTCTGAAACTAAATGTGAAGCCGTCGTTGGAAGGCATGGACCCACCTAGTTTATGAAGATCTAATGGTTGTGTTTTGTCGGGACATCTAATTAAAGGTCAGATATGTATAATTATTGTAGGATTTTACAACATGATTATCTTTATTCTGGTGACCCCCTCAAGTACTTTTTAATATAAATAGATGTGAAAACTGGAAGCAACATCCATGGCATTAACCTTCTGTAGATGACTATATGAAACAAAAGTAGATGAATCAATACAATTTTATTGACAATTCGTCTTAATATATGTTTCAGATGGAGCTGATGCCATGACTACAGAAACCCACTATCGCATCTGAGGATGATCAAATATGGAAACCACCTATGTATGTTTCTTTGTATCTGTTTGTACGTCATGAAACATGTGAGCTAACATATGAATCCTTTTTAGATTAGCACCACCTACAGTATGATTTAAGTATTGTTGATCCATTAATAGATCTGATCTATAATAATAGATATGATCTATAATATGAACAACATATTATGCACCATATATGCTTCTCTATATCGCAGCAAGTAATCCCACTTGGATATGTTATAGTTGTGGTATGATTCTGGACTTGTATAGTTTATTATCTTAACATGAAAATACTGGAAGCAACATCCATGGCATTACCCTGGCATTAGCCTTCGGTAGATTAGTAAAAAAATATGAACTTGACACCATTAAGACAGTAACCCACACATGTATGATTGTAGGCAATCAACCTTCAGAGGTAATGTCAAATATTTTTAGATCAGGACTTCCTAGAGTATAATTGAACCATTATTGATCCATTAATAAGTATGATTTATAATTTTGTGCAGATGGAACTTACTTGATGTAGACCGTTTGCTCAATGGAACCATCCCGTGGCCGCTGGAGGAAGACAATTCTTTGCTCGACGATACTGGCTTGTGGTTGCTGGAGGAAGAAAATCCTGGAGTCGAAGTTTTGGTTGCTAGAGGAAGAAAACGTCGGAGGAAGATGATGCAGAAGTTTTACTCTAAAATCTAGAGGACAATGAACCTTTCAGGTCGTGGGGAAGGTCTTATATGGATGGCTATGTTTCTCTCGTCTGTATGATTGAACCGTTTGGAGTCTTTTTTTAGAAACGAAGAGATAAGGTAGTTCTTGTTTGTTTGGGTACATCCCGTTTGTAGACACATGTTTTTTTAGAAACGAAGAAATATGGCAGTTTGATTTGTTTGGGCAGATGCTATACAACCTCTTATGTGTGTCCGCGTGATGGCCCAACATCCTGGAGTTAGCTTTGGGATTCTGAAACTAAATGTGAAGCCGTCGTTGGAAGGCATGGACCCACCTAGTTTATGAAGATCTAATGGTTGTGTTTTGTCGGGACATCTAATTAAAGGTCAGATATGTATAATTATTGTAGGATTTTACAACATGATTATCTTTATTCTGGTGACCCCCTCAAGTACTTTTTAATATAAATAGATGTGAAAACTGGAAGCAACATCCATGGTATTAACCTTCTGTAGATGACTATATGAAATAAAAGTAGATGAATCAATACAATTTTATTGACAATTCGTCTTAATATATGTTTCATATGGAGTTGATGCCATGACTACAGAAACCCACTATCGCATCTGAGGATGATCAAATATGGAAACCACCTATGTATGTTTCTTTGTATCTGTTTGTACGTCATGAAACTTGTGAGCTAACATATGAATCCTTTTTAGATTAGCACCACCTATAGTATGATTTAAGTATTGTTGATCCACTAATAAATCTGATCAATAATAATAGATATGATTTATAATATGAACAAACATATTATGCACCATATATGCTTCTATATATCGCAGCAAGTAATCCCACTTGGATATGTTATAGTTGTGGAATGATTTTGGATTTGTATAGTATATTATTTTAACATGAAAATACTGGAAGCAACATCCATGGCATTGCCCTGGCATTAGCCTTCGGTAGATTAGTAAAAAAATATTAACTTGACACCATTAAGACAGTAACCCACACATGTATGACTGTAGGCAATTAACCTTCAGACGTAATGTCAAATATTTTTGGATCAGGACTGCCTAGAGTATAACTGAACCATTATTGATCCATTAATAAGTATGATTTATAATTTTGTGTAGATGGAACTTACTTGATGTAGACTGTTTGCTCAACGGAACCATCCTGTGGCCGCTGGAGGAAGACAATCCTTTGCTCGACGGTACTGGCTTGTGGTTGCTGGAGGAAGAAAATTCTGGAGTCGAAGTTTTGGTTGCTGGAGGAAGATAACGTCGGAGGAAGATGATGCAGAAGTTTTACTCTAAAATCTAGAGGACAATGAACCTTTTAGGTCGTGGGGGAGGTCTTATATGGATGTCTATGTTTCTCTCGTCTGTACATTGAACCGTTTGGAGTCTTCTTTTTTAGAAACGAAAAGATAAGGTAGTTCTTGTTTGTTTGGGTACATCCCGTTTGTAGACACATGTTTTTTTAGAAACGAAGAGATATGGCTGTTTGATTTGTTTGGGCAGATGCTGTACAACCTCTAATGCGTGTCCGCGTGATGGCCAAACATCCTGGACTTAGCTTTGGGATTCTGAAACTAAATGTGAAGCCATCGTTGGAAGGCATGGACCCACCTAGTTTATGAAGATCTAATGGTTGTGTTTTGTCGGGACATCTAATTAAAGGTCAGATATGTATAATTATTGTAGGATTTTACAACATGATTATCTTTATTCTGGTGACCCCCTCAAGTACTTTTTAATATAAATAGATGTGAAAACTGGAAGCAACATCCATGGTATTAACCTTCTGTAGATGACTATATGAAATAAAAGTAGATGAATCAATACAATTTTATTGACAATTCGTCTTAATATATGTTTCATATGGAGTTGATGCCATGACTACAGAAACCCACTATCGCATCTGAGGATGATCAAATATGGAAACCACCTATGTATGTTTCTTTGTATCTGTTTGTACGTCATGAAACTTGTGAGCTAACATATGAATCCTTTTTAGATTAGCACCACCTACAGTATGATTTAAGTATTGTTGATCCACTAATAAATCTGATCTATAATAATAGATATGATTTATAATATGAACAACATATTATGCACCATATATGCTTCTATATATCGCAGCAAGTAATCCCACTTGGATATGTTATAGTTGTGGAATGATTTTGGATTTGTATAGTATATTATTTTAACATGAAAATACTGGAAGCAACATCCATGGCATTACCCTGGCATTAGCCTTCGGTAGATTAGTAAAAAAATATTAACTTGACACCATTAAGATAGTAACCCACACATGTATGACTGTAGGCAATTAACCTTCAGACGTAATGTCAAATATTTTTAGATCAGGACTGCCTAGAGTATAACTGAACCATTATTGATCCATTAATAAGTATGATTTATAATTTTGTGTAGATGGAACTTACTTGATGTAGACTGTTTGCTCAACGGAACCATCCTGTGGCCGCTGGAGGAAGACAATCCTTTGCTCGATGGTACTGGCTTGTGGTTGCTGGAGGAAGAAAATTCTGGAGTCGAAGTTTTGGTTGCTGGAGGAAGATAACGTCGGAGGAAGATGATGCAGAAGTTTTACTCTAAAATCTAGAGGACAATGAACCTTTTAGGTCGTGGGGGAGGTCTTATATGGATGGCTATGTTTCTCTCGTCTGTACATTGAACCGTTTGGAGTCTTCTTTTTTAGAAACGAAGAGATAAGGTAGTTCTTGTTTGTTTGGGTACATCCCGTTTGTAGACACATGTTTTTTTAGAAACGAAGAGATATGGCTGTTTGATTTGTTTGGGCAGATGCTGTACAACCTCTAATGCGTGTCCGCGTGATGGCCAAACATCCTGGACTTAGCTTTGGGATTCTGAAACTAAATGTGAGGCCATCGTTGGAAGGCATGGACCCACCTAGTTTATGAAGATCTAATGGTTGTGTTTTGTCGGGACATCTAATTAAAGGTCAGATATGTCTAATTATTGTAGGATTTTACAACATGATTATCTTTATTCTGGTGACCCCCTCAAGTACTTTTTAATATAAATAGATGTGAAAACTTGAAGCAACATTTATGGCATTAACCTTCTGTAGATGACTATATGAAACAAAAGTAGATGAATCAATACAATTTTATTGACAATTCGTCTTAATATATGTTTCAGATGGAGCTGATGCCATGACTACAGAAACCCACTATCGCATCTGAGGATGATCAAATATGGAAACCACCTATGTATGTTTCTTTTATCTGTTTGTACGTCATGAAACATGTGAGCTAACATATGAATCCTTTTTAGATTAGCACCACTGTCGGGGGAAACTGTCCGCCGCGAACACCTATGGGACCGGAGCCCCTTGCTTGTGCGGTAAGAGGGCGGAGGGAGCATGAAGAGCAGATCGTGGAGATCACGCAGGCAGTTTACCCTGGTTCGTGCCGCGATGGACGCGTAAAACCCTACTCCTGCTTAGTTTGTATTGAGTTGGAAAGCTCGGGAGCTTGAAGAACTAACTACACCGAGCGTATGAGCGATCTAGGTTCCGAACCCTTTCCACGTTGTGCATGGGCCTCCTTTTATAGTGCAAGGGGTCACCGACAGGTGTCAACGTAGGAGAAAGGGTAAAAATGTAAAAGAGGTGGTAGTTGCAACAGTGCGGGAATAGTGGAGCTACAGTGCGTGAACAGTGGTCGCTACCTACTTTGACAGTGGGGGACAAGAGCATTTAATGCCCGTCGCCGTCGACCCCAAAAGCGCCCGCCCTTGCGTCTCCGTTTGCCACGGCGATGGCTTTACCACCGTGGAGTGCCACCGTGTCCCCCAGGCTGCACAGCCGTCCGCCACGCGTCCCTGGAGTGGCCCTAGGGCGACGCGTGGTTCGATGAGCTGGAGCGTGGGCACACAGCGTAACTCTCCCCGGCAAGCACCTTGCCAGGGTCTTGCCCTTGCCGGGCCCGGGAGCTTGTCGCTCCCCGGGCCCTGCCGGGGCGCATATAGCGCCGAGGCATGTCTTCTGTAATGTAATCTTTTGGTCTTCCTGACAAGCTCCTCTTGCCAGGGTCTTGTGCTAGTGAGGTAATCTTGAGCCTGGGACGGCCTTCCCGGCAAGCTCCACTTGCCGGGGTCTCGATTTTCTGTCTTGTATACTTTGTTTTTGAATGGTTTTATATGGAGTAGGAAGGTCTCCGGCAAGCACGTGGTAGACCCTGCCGCGGGAAGCTGCTACTGCCCGTGCACAAGTTGGGGTACTGAGGTACCCCTACCTTAGTACACCGACAGGAGCCCCCGGGCCTGGGCCACACACGGTGCCGAGCGCTGTTGGGCCAGGCCCAAAACAGTGCACGGGCACGCGCGGCCCACGGCGTGCCGAATCCACTTCCGCATCCGCCGCGTCCCCCCGTAACGGCACGCGTCGATTGCGGCGTCGTGGGATGGGACGTGGCCACGTTTTTTTAATGGAAAGAGCGAAACGCCCCCCACTTCCCCATAAAAGCAGAGAAAGCAGGAGGGGTTCCCCTCCTACGCCTTCATTGCTTCTTCTTCCATCTCCAGAGATCCCCTTTGCGCTCCGCCTCCACACCTCCTCCGCCGCCTTCCGCATCTGCGGCGCCACCGGACTCTTCGTCCCCCTTCCCTCGCCGCCTCCGCCATGGCCCCGAAGACCGAGAAGGCGAAGGCGGAGAAGACCAAGAAGGAGAAATCGGAGCAAGCGGCGAGGCTCACCTTGTTGCGGAAGCGGAACGTCGTCTTCTCGCCGCGGCTCAGCGCGCGGGAACTCTGGAACAAGTACTACTTGTTCTGGGCCAAGGAGACCAAGGCGCACCCTCGGACCAGAGCTTATCCTGCCGCCGCCAAGGACAACTATCCCGGCGGGTACTTCTTCTTCGCAGCTTTCTTCCATTGCGGCCTCTGTCCCCCTTTTTCCGATTTCTTTTGCGACATCATGCACACCTACGGCCTCCACCTTCTTGACTTCACCCCCAACGCCATCCTCACGATGGCGGTTTTCACACATATGTGCGAAAACTACATTGGGATATATCCGAACGTAGCGTTGTTTAGGCACTTCTTCACCCCTAGAGCAGAGGCCAGCGCACCCCTCTCCGGAGGAATATCTTGGGTCTTTCGCTTGAACAAGAAGGAGTCCTACTTGCCGGGAGAGCTCCGCGGCAAGTGGGAGGAGTGGCGTGCAGACTGGTGTTGGATAGTCGAGGACGAGCCACAACCCTTCACCGCGCCGCGCACAACACCCATCGTGCGTGGCAGGGACTGGAGCGAGCTGGATTCGGACGATATCAAGCTCAACGTCGCCCTCGTCCGGATTCTTCGTCTTCGGGTAGCAAAGTTGTCTGTTGGAGAAGTAGGCACAGATTTCCTCCGCCGCTGTATTGCCCCTCTACAGGACAGGAAGAGGCCGGCATGGGAGTACGGCAACGCGGCGGATATAATGAGGCTGCGCCCCGGGCTAAACTTCAACTTCACGGCGCTCGAGCTGAAGGGGATGGTCCGGGAACTCTTTAAACATGACCCGGCCCACCCAGAATGGTTCAGAGCTCCCCGGGGAGTGGTGCCTCTCTGCAACAGCACAACCCGGGATCCTCTTCGCGCCATGATGCCCGCGTGTGACTCGCACGGCGTGGACCGCACATGGATTCCGCCCAAGTCATCAGACATCATCAGCTTCTTCGACAACCTTGTGGAGGTGGCGAATAACAAGGATGAAATCAAGGGGCTCACATGGGACACCACCGACCAAGAGATTGCCTATATAGCTTCTCGGGTTGAAGAGGCCGCTGCAGCCGCAGCGGCAGGAGAATTTGGCTATACACCTGATGAGGCAGAGGCTGTGGATGCGTCCTGCCAAGCGGAGGAGGCGGAGATCCGCAGACTGCTGCAGCTTCCTCCCGACGCGCTCGCCGGGGTCCCCTCTTTGAGGCACTCCGGGATCCCCGGAATTGTGACCGAGGCTGCGGCAAGAGGCGGCGCTGCCGGAGGGAACAGAGGCGCCGCAGGGAGCGGAGGCGCCGGAGGGGCGGAGGCGCCGGAAAGAGCACGGCCGCGGGGCAAGGTGCTGGGCCCAGCAAGCCTGCCGGGGAGGAGGACGTCGGGGCCGCCGAGGACTCCGACGGGTCTCTGGGGCTCTACGCCGACGACGTCTCCTCGTCATCGGAGACCTCCCCACCACGGGCGAGTCCCAAGCGGTCTCCGCTGAAACGTCTCCGCAAGGCGACGACGGGGACGAGGGCGCAGGAGCCCCGACAACAACCAACTCGCCGGGCAGCGCGAGCTTCCCGGGGGAGTCAAGCTGCGACGGGGGCGCCCGGCGCACCAACCACGGCGGGGGCGACCCGCACACAGGCCACGGCGGAGGCGACCCGCACATAGGCCACGGCGGAGGCGCCCCGCACGACAGAGCCAAGCGGAGGAGGGTCTGCGCAGAGCGGAGCGGCTGCTCCGCCTGCTCCCCGGGCCTCGGCGTCCACAGGGGCCGGGGCCTCGCAGCCCCCAGCCCCGGGGACCGCCAAGCGCCCGAGGGAGTCTTCGCCTCCTGCTCCTCGCGCGGACGCGCCTCAGGTGGCGTTTGACTTCTCCGCCCTGAGCGACGATGACGACGAGGAGGAACAGGAGTAAGAACTTGAGGTCTTGCATCTTCTTTAACATTATCTTGATTCTTGTTGATGCTGATCTTGCTTTTGTTTTGATCCCAGGACCCTGGCCCAGCGAGTGGCGAAGAAGGCCAAGGTGCCCGTGGTCGAGGTCGCGGACGATTCGCCCGTCGCGGCGACAGGGAACGTGCCGGAGACGAGCCTGCCGGACCCGAGCGCTGCTCCGAGGAGCAGCCCCCAGCGCAGCCCCCAGCGTAAGTCTGGGTTCCATACTTCCGCTTGTCGGGCGCGCTTGAGGATTTTGTCTCGTTCTAATATCTTGATGTTCTTGTCTTGTCTTGATTGTCTTGTGCAGAGGTGGAGCCGCAGCCACAGGAGCATCCGGAGACTGCTCCCGAAGAGCCACAGGCCCAGCCGTCCCCGCCAAGGACGAGCTCTCCGGCGAGGGAGAGTGCTCCGCCAAGGGCGGGTACTCCGCCAAGGGCGAGTACCCCGCCGAGGGCGAGCAGCCCGGCGAGGGCGGCCACCCCGTCAAGGCATAGCTCCCCGGCGAGGGAGCCCGCCGTCGACGAAGTCCGCCAAGGTATGCCTTGCAATTCTGTCTTCTTGGATTCATCTCTTTTTGGATATTTGCTTGAACTCCTTCTTCTTTTTCTTCTTCTTCTAGATCCTCCTCCCCCAGAACAAATGGAGACGGAAACCATCGTCGTGGAGGAGGACGCGCAGGGCGACGGCGGCAACGCCCCTGTCGCTGAGGACACGGCGGGAGCCGCCGAGCCGGCTGTGGAGGAGACTGCCCCGACTGCAGACGCAGCGGCCGGGGAGGAGGACGGCGACCGCACTGCCGGCCTGGAGGCGGCAGGAGCATCAAGTGCTGCACCGGCCGCCGACCCCTCTGCCGAAAAGGAGCAGTCGGGCTACTATTTTGAAGCTCCCAACGGCGTCTTCATCCAGGTGCCGTGGGGTTCTTCGTCGCGAGCCCCCGCGGAGGGCGAGGCCTTCGATGGAGAAGTTCTCGCCTCCGCGGGACTGAAGATTGTCGAGGCGCCCGGCGGAAGCGACGGGCCCGAGGAGGAGAAGCTGCTTCATCAGCTCCTGGCCCTTTACCGGGCCAGGCAGGCGAAGCTTGCGTCTCGGGAGGCCCTTGCCGCCAAGGCCGCCGTTCAGATGGAGAAGCGCGCGGCGGAGCTCCGCGCCGCCAACCAGGCTGCCCTCCGCGACGTGGCGGAGGAGCGCGAGAGGCTCGCCGGGGAGTACCAGGAATGGCTACTGGAGAAGGCCGAGGCCGAAGAGCAGCAGCGACTCGCCGGGGAGGAGTTGTCCCGGCGAGAAGGAGAGCTCGCCCAACGGAAGGTCAACCTCGACTCCCACGAGGAAGACCTTGCCGCTCGGGAGCAGGCTCTTGGCGGAGAGCTGAAGGAGGCGAAGGCCGCCGCGGCTGCCGCGGAGACCGCCAAGGAGGAGCTCTCGGCCAAGGTTGCGCAGCTGGAGGAGTCCCTTAAGGTGAGCGCGGAGAGGATCACCGCGCTCAACACAGAGCGCGAGAAGGACGCTCACACCAACTCCGAACTCCAGGTGCGTCTTTCCAAGAAGGGCGACGAGCTGAAGGCCGCCAAGGACTCGATTGAGGATCTTGAGCTGAAGGTTTCCACGCTGAAGGACTCGCTCGACGCCGTCCGGGACGGGGAAACCAAGCTGAAGGAAGAGCTCCGCAGGGAGCGAGGCTTGGTGGAGAGCGCCAACACTGCGGCCGAGAACTTCCGCCGGACCGTCGAGGTGTGGACCGACGACTTGGTGTCCTCTGCATCCAACATCGACCAGGAGCTGCTGGCGCTGAAGGTTGAAGACCTCATCTACTCTCCGGATCCAAACCTCCCTCACAGCGCCAAGCTCAGCCTCTTCTTCAGAGGGATCACGCCGGCTCTTGCAGATCTTCGGAAGAAGCTCCCGGCGCAACTGGCCGAGGAGTCGCGCCAGCTCTGCGCGGGGACCTTGGAGCGCGTCCTGACAAAGATTGTGTACCGCAACCCCGGTATAAACCTCACCAACGTTCTCCGCAGCTTGCCGGCCGACGCGAACACGGAGGCGCTGAAGGCGCAGGTCGCCCATATCATCGCCAAAGTGAACAAGATCTCCAGGATTGAGGGCGACCGCGTAGATTAGGCCTCCTTTTCCTTTATCTCTTTTGTTGCTGCCTAGGGTGTTATGAACTCATTAATCATTGCGACAAGTTATCCTTTGTAAGATATTTATCTCATTTTGATCAATTAGTGCAATGTTATCTTCCTTGTTTTAGTCGTTTACTTTGTATGTTTTTCACCCTACGCTTCCAGGGAGCTTGCCGGCAAGGGGCCCTTGCCGCGAGCGCTGAGTGCTGGACTCTGAGCAACCTGCTGGCCAAGGTCTTACCGGCAAGCAACCTTGCCGCAACTAGTCGCAACGCACTTAGCTTGCTGAGTGAACTCGGAAACGAAGCAAGGGCGCGACACTTGTCGCAGCTCACTTAAGTCGTTGAGCGTACTCGAAAACAAGATAAAGGTGCGGCTAGCTACGGGTAGGTTCCTCCGCGCACAGGTTTTCCATACAAAGTGTGGATGTTCAAGGAAGACAACTAAAATTTAAAAATTCGAACTGCTCAAATTCTAATAACTTAGCTTTCATATATTGCTTGCTTCTCGGTAAGGCTTCTCTTTCTTGAACAGCACTTGGTTCCTCTTCCATCTCCTTCCCCCCCGGCAAACTTGTGCGCGAGGAACATTCCTTCTGCTTAAGAGGCAAGGGAAAAGAAGAGGGAAACAAATATATAGCCTTTCGGCGTGCTAACGCTTACCGGATGTGTATGTTGCACAAGATGCCAAATAACACATGCAAATAGCAAAGAAAAGCATGTAAAAGGCAAATAGCGCAAAACACAAAAACTTTACTGATGCACGGGATCTGCGCCCGGCTTTGTACAAAGGGTTACATGCAACAGCGGCAAAGCTTGTACAAACGGTGGTTGCCGGAGCGGATCACGACAACCGCGCCTTATGGGTGAAACTTGCGAAGATGCTCTATGTTCCAGGAGTTGCTCACCGGTAAGCCTTCTTCGGTCTCAAGGCGGACAGCACCGGGCCTTGTGACTTGTCTCACCCGATAAGGGCCTTCCCACTTTGGTGTCAACTTGTTGGAATTCTTGGCGGACTGAACACGCCGAAGAACAAGGTCGCCTTCCTCGAGACTCCTGGCCTTGACCTTGCGGCTATGGTAGCGGCGCAAGGCTTGCTGGTATCGAGCAGCTCGTACAGCAGCCTGGAGACGTTCCTCCTCGAGGAGCAATGCATCATCTTGCCGCAGTTGCTCTTGCTCGAGCTCATCATAAGCGAGCACTCGAGGAGATCCGTATACGAGTTCCATGGGGAGAACTGCCTCTGCCCCATAGACTAGGGCAAAGGGTGTCTGTCCGGTGGCTCGACTTGGTGTCGTTCTGATTGACCAAAGAGCTGCCGGTAGCTCCTCTATCCAGTTTCTTCCGCACTTGCGCAGCCTGTCAAAGGTCCTTGTCTTGAGTCCGCGCAGCACTTCAGCATTGGCCCTCTCCGCTTGACCGTTGCTCCTCGGGTGAGCAACAGAAGCGAAACAGACCTTGGCGCCAAGGTCTTGGACGTACTGCATGAAGGTGCGACTAGTAAATTGTGTACCGTTGTCGGTGATGATCCTGTTAGGGATTCCGAAACGGCAAACAATCGACCTGAAGAACCTGACCGCTGACTGTGCTGTCACCTTTCTCACTGGTTCCACTTCTGGCCACTTTGTGAACTTGTCGATTGCAACGTACAAGTACTCAAAGCCCCCGACAGCTCGGGGGAAGGGGCCGAGGATATCGAGCCCCCAGACCGAGAAGGGCCAGGACAAAGGAATCGTCTGGAGAGCTTGAGCTGGCTGATGAATTTGCTTTGCATGGAACTGGCACGCTTCACACTTGGTTACTAGTGCAGTTGCATCTTGGAGGGCTTCTTGCCAGAAGAACCCTTGCCGGAAAGCTTTCCCGGCAAGCGCCCTTGCTCCGATGTGGTGGCCGCATATGCCTCCGTGTATTTCTGCCAACAGCTTCTGTCCATCTTCCCTGGAGATGCACTTCAACCTGACACCATTGAGCCTTCTTCTGTACAGCTCGTTATCCACGAACTGGTACATACTTGACTGCCTGGTTATCTTCTCTATTTCTTCTGGGTCGTCGGGAAGTTCTCCAGTTTGCAGAAAACGGACGATCTGCTGCGCCCATGCTGGAGCTCGTGGCTCAACGGCAAGGACTAAAGGCATGAGGGCCGCTGCGGGGACCTCAGCTTCTACGGCAAGAACCTCTGGTTCCGCCGGAGCTGATGGTCCCCCGGCAAGCTCGCCGGGGCGAGGCTTGTCGGGAACACTTGCTTCAACTGCACAGATCCTCGGATCTGCAGGAGCAGACTGTTCCTCAGCGTTCCGATCGTTGATCTTGGGGACCTTGGCAGCGGCTTCAGGAAGATCCGCCGGCAAGTAGTCGCCGGAGACCAACTTTCTCTTCTTGTACTGCCCAATTGACGGTGTAACGGATGGTTGAGTTAGCTTGAGCAAGAAGGTCCCTGGTTCCACAGGTAACTTCATCGAAGCACACTTTGAAAGGCCATCTGCAATTTCGTTCTGAGCTCTCGGGACGTGCTCCATTTGCAAACCTTCAAAGTGCTCCTCAAGCTTCCTCACTTCATCTACATAAGCTTCCATCAAAGGGCTCTGGTAACTCTTGTTAACTTGTCGGACCACCAACTGAGAATCTCCCCGCACAATCAGTTTTCTGATCCCAAGTTCGGCCGCAATCCTGAGGCCGGCGAGCAAACCTTCATATTCAGCAGTGTTGTTTGTCGCTTGCTCCCTGGGAAAGTGCATCTGGATAACATACTTGAGGTGCTCTCCGGTGGGCGCGATGAGTACCACGCCGGCACCGGCGCCTTGCAGCGAGAAGGCACCATCAAAGTACATTACCCATTCACTTGTTGCTTCTTGTACGGGTACACTTGTTTCTGGAATTTCCTCGTCGGGCGTTGGGGTTCACTCAGCTATGAATTCTGCCAAAGCTCGGCTCTGTATGGTTGAGGTACTTTCAAACTTGAGTCCAAAGCTTGACAGCTCCAGTGCCCACTCAACGATTCTGCCTGTTGCTTCCGGATTGTGCAATATCCTCTTCAGCGGAAAGCGAGTGACCACCGTTATCTCATGTGCCTGGAAGTAATGGCGCAACTTTCTCGAGGCCATGAGGAGGCCAAAAAGCAAATTTTGCACCCCGGAGTATCTTGATCTAGCCCCCTGCAAGAGGGAACTCACAAAATACACCGGGCGCTGCACCATCTTCTTCCGCACTTCTTCCTGTTCCTGCGCAGAGTTGTCCTTGTCGGGGCCAGAGCTTGTCGGAGCAGTCCCCTGCTTGTGGCTGGATTCGCTTGCCGGTGGTGTAGGCTCCTCGTCGGCCTCCCTCTCCGCTACTAACGCAGCACTAACCACCTGGTTGGTTGCCGAGGTATAGCAACAACTTTTCCTGTGGTCTAGGTGCGACAAGTATTGGAGTGGAGGATAGGTACCGTTTCAAATCTTGCAGCGCTGCCTCCGCTTCCGGAGTCCACTTCTTGGGACCTGCCTTCTTCAAGATTTTGAAGAAAGGTAGGGCGCGTTCTGCAGACTTCGAAATGAACCTACTGAGGGCAGCCACACAACCTGCAAGCCTTCTGACATCCTTGACGCGCTTCGGGGCCTCGATCTGCTCAATGGCTTTGATCTTGTCGGGGTTAGCTTCAATCCCCCTCTGTGACACAAAGAACCCGAGAAGCTTGCCGGAGGGGACTCCAAAGACGCACTTCTCGGGGTTCAACTTGAGCTGTATCTTGCGGAGATTCTCAAATGTCTCTTCCAAATCTTGGACCAGGGTATCCTTGCTCTTGCTCTTCACCACGATGTCATCCATGTAAGCCTCTACATTTCTGTGGATCTGTGGCTCGAAAGCAGTGTGCACTACCCTTGCAAATGTCGATCATGCATTCTTCAGTCCAAATGGCATGCGTATGAAGCAATAAGTGCCACATGGAGTGATAAATGCAGTCTTCTCTTCATCTTCTTTGGCCATAAAGATCTGGTGGTAGCCTGAATATGCATCAAGGAAAGAGAGTAGCAAGGAAAGAGAGTAGCTCACATCCGGCAGTGGAGTCAACGATCTGGTCAATGCGCGGCAAGGGAAATGGATCCTTAGGACATGCTTTATTCACATCGGTGAAGTCTATACACAGTCTCCACTTCCCATTGGCTTTGCGCACGACGACTGGGTTCGCTAACCACGTCGGATGGATCACATCTCTAACTAGGCCTGCTGCCTCTAGCTTCTTGATTTCTTCAGCTATGAATTCTTGGCGCTCCACGGCTTGCTTTCTGACCTTCTGCTTGACGGGCCGCGCATGAGGACAAATAGCAAGCTTGTGCTCAATTACCTTCCTGGGAACACCGGGGATGTCAGATGGTTGCCAGGCAAACACATCGACATTCGCCCGCAGGAAGGCAACGAGCGCGCTTTCCTATTTGCTGTCAAGCATGGCACTGATGGTGAAGGTACCACCAGTGCCGTCCTCCTTGGCGGACACCTTCTTGGTTGCCGGAGGAGCGGCCATCCCCTTCTTACACTTGCCGGTGGAGCTCGATGGAACGTCCTCGACGGCAGCGCAGCACTCCGAAGAGGTGCGGTTGCCGGAGTGGGCCCCAGAGCACTTGCCGGACTTGGTCTTGGTCTTCTTCCCCCCGGGAGCTTCAGCGACAAGTGTATCCTTTTCTGCTGCAGCTGCTGCGTCCCGGTAGATCTTGTCGGCGCAGACAAGCGCATCCTTCTTGTCGCCATGGATGGTGATGACGCTTATCGGTCCCGGCATCTTGAGTACGTTGTACGCGTGGTGGGAAGCTGCCATGAACTTGGCGAGGGCGGGACGGCCGAGTATCCCATTGTATGGTAATGGGATATCGGCGACGTCGAATGTGATGCGCTCAGTTCTGAAGTTGAGCTCCCCGCCAAAGGTCACCGGCAGAGTGATCTTCCCCTTGGGCTTGCTCCTCCCCGGGTTGATTCCTTGGAAAGAACCGGTCTCTTCGAGCTCGCCATCTGGGATTTGGAGTTTCTTGACCACAGCAGAGGAGATCAAGTTCAGCCCGGCCCCGCCGTCAACCAACATTTTGGTGACCTTGAGGTTGCGGATGGTGGGTGAGACCAGCATCGGCAAGCACCCGACCGCAGTGGTGCGGTCAGGGTGATCCTCAAGATCAAAAACGATGGGCGTGCTGGACCATTTGAGGAGCCTGCGCGACTCCACGGGCGGCTCTGCTGCATTCACTTCCCGCACCCACTTCTTGAGCTGGCGGTGGGAAGTGTGCAGAGAGGCGCCACCGTCAACGCACAGGACCTCCGTGGCCTTCTGGAACTCCTGCTCGCTGTTATCCTCATCCTCCATGTCTTCGTCGTCGTCTTCTTCATCCTTGTCGCGACCCCGGGGAGGTCGGTCACCTTGCCGCTGCTTGGCCTTGCCGCGGCGTCCTCCCCGGCCATTGAATGGCCGCTTCTTGCTTGGTTCTCCTCCGCCACCTTGGGCTTTCTCCTTGTCGCGCCTATCGTACTCAGCTTTCTGCTGCTCGACGAGGTACTCGACGCGCTTGCAGTTGGAGAGGTCGTGGCCCTTGGTGCGGTGGATCTTGCAGTACTGCTTGTCGGAGCCGTCCTGCTTGTCGGCTGCCGCTACAGGGGCAGGCTCCTTGCCGGAGCCGCCAGCCTGTGTTTGCTTGGCGGGAGCCTCCTTGCCGGACTTCTCGACGGCAAGCACTTCCTTCTTGTTCTTCCTTCTGTTATTCCGCCGCCGGCTCTTCTTTGCCGGGGCGGCGTCGTCGCTGTCGCTTCCTCCTGCGCCAGTATCCTCCCCGGGGAGTCTCCTCCCCTCTTCTGCGCGCGCGCACTTATCAGCTAGAGCATAAAGCTCGCTGACATCCCGTATCTTGGTCATGGCCATTTCTTCACGCATGCGGCGGTTACGCACGTTCTGGTGGAACGCGCTGATAACCGCGGCAGGGTGGACGTCGGGGATGTTGTGCTGCACGCGGCTGAAGCGTTGGATATACTTGCGCAGGGATTCTCCTTCCTTCTGGGCCAGAATGTGGAGATCGCTCTCCTGGCCGTGGGGTTTGTGGCCGCCCGTGAAGGCGCCAACAAACTGATGGCAAAGGTCCGCCCAAGAAGAAATGGAACCTTCCGGCAAGTGCATAAGCCAAGAACGGACGTTTGGCTTAAGCACTAGCGGGAAGTAGTTCGCTAGTATCTTCTCGTCGCGCCCCCCGGCATCCTGCACCGCGATGGTGTAAATGCTGAGGAATTCCGAGGGGTGTGTCTTGCCGTCGTACTTCTCCGGTACATCGGGCTTGAAGTTCTTCATGCTGGGCCACTGGACACGCCGCAGCTCGCGGGTAAACGCAGGGCAACCTGTCGCGTACAGCAAGTCGCCTGGTTCACCGGGCGCGCGCGTGTCGACAGCGGCTCCAGCTCGCTGATCTGATTGTCGCCAAGCTTCTCGGCAGCGCTCGATTGTTGTTCGAGCATCTTCTTGTCGCCGGTCGTCAAGGACTTGGCGCTGGTCCCGACGAGCCCGCGAATCCGACGACGCCGTGGAGCCGTCGTCGGCGTTGTTCCGGCGGGGCGGCGTCTTCTGCTTCTGCGGCGGGGAGTGCACGGTGGTTGCACCCCCGGCGGTCTTGTCGCCGTCGGCCTTCGTCTTCTCGACTTGCCGCGGCCGCGAGGTTGCCGGCTGCTGGGGCGTATCGTTGTTGGCGAAGGCGATCAGGCTCTGGATGGTTGCCCTCCAGTCTTCGGCCTTGTCTGCCGCTGGAGGGAAGTCGAGGAGCAGTTGCGCCCTTGCGAGCGCTTCTGCTGGAGTGGAGGGGAGCGGGGGTGAGCGGTGCGAGGAGCGGGATATGCTCGGACTTCTAACAGCGTTAGAAGGAGCAGGGTCCCGCCCCGGCGACCGCGCCTTGCTCGTGCCAGTACGATGGCCCGGAGCATCCCGCGAGCCTCCGGTTTGCCCTTGGCCCAGCAAGCGGATGCCACCTCCTGTGGCACGGCGCTGCTGGGTTGTTGTTTGCTGAGATGGACGTGGCGCGTCCACGGAGACCGACGCTCGGTCGTCCGTCTTGTCCTTGGATTTGGTGGCGCCGCGCGTGTCCTCGCCGGCGACCACCCTTCCGACGGCGTCTCCCCCGCCCACCGTTGGCTCCGGTGGCGGCGGATGAGACGCAGACGGGCCTGCGACCTCCGAAGCCTTCTTCTTCGGGGCCATGGCGCGGTTGCTGATGAAACTGGAGAGGTTGATGAAGAATACGCCCGCGTGAACGCCGGATCAGGTTCGCACAACCTCGACGCCCCCCTACCTGGCGCGCCAAAGATGTCGGGGGAAACTGTCCGCCACGAACACCTATGGGACCGGAGCCCCTTGCTTGTGCGGTAAGAGGGCGGAGGGAGCACGAAGAGCAGATCGTGGAGATCACGCAGGCAGTTTACCCAGGTTCGGGCCGCGATGGACGCGTAAAACCCTACTCCTGCTTAGTTTGTATTGAGTTGGAAAGCTCGGGAGCTTGAAGAACTAACTACACCGAGCGTATGAGCGATCTAGGTTCCGAACCCTTTCCACATTGTGCATGGGCCTCCTTTTATAGTGCAAGGGGTCACCGACAGGTGTCAACGTAGGAGAAAGGGTAAAAATGTAAAAGAGGTGGTAGTTGCAACAGTGCGGGAATAGTGGAGCTACAGTGCGTGAACAGTGGTCGCTACCTACTTTGACAGTGGGGGACAAGAGCATATAATGCCCGTCGCCGTCGACCCCAAAAGCGCCCGCCCTTGCGTCTCCGTTTGCCACGGCGATGGCTTTACCACCGTGGAGTGCCACCGTGTCCCCCAGGCTGCACAGCCGTCCGCCACGCGTCCCTGGAGTGGCCCCAGGGCGACGCGTGGTTCGATGAGCTGGAGCGTGGGAACACAGTGTAACTCTCCCCGGCAAGCACCTTGCCGGGGTCTTGCCCTTGCCGGGCCCGGGAGCTTGTCGGGCTCTGAAGCTTGTCGCTCCCCGGGCCCTGCCGGGGCGCATATAGCGCCGAGGCATGTCTTCTATAATGTAATCTTCTGGTCTTCCTGGCAAGCTCCTCTTGCCAGGGTCTTGTGCTAGTGAGGTAATCTTGAGCCTGGGACGGCCTTCCCGGCAAGCTCCACTTGCCGGGGTCTCGATCTTCTGTCTTGTATACTTTGTTTTTGAATGGTTTTATATGGAGTAGGAAGGTCTCCGGCAAGCACGTGGTAGACCCTGCCGCGGGAAGCTGCTACTGCCCGTGCACAAGTTGGGGTACTGAGGTACCCCTACCTTAGTACACCGACAACCACCTACAGTATGATTTAAGTATTGTTGATCCATTAATAGATCTGATCGATAATAATAGATATGATCTATAATATGAACAACATATTATGCACCATATATGCTTCTCTATATCGCAGCAAGTAATCCCACTTGGATATGTTATAGTTGTGGTATGATTCTGCACTTGTATAGTATATTATCTTAACACGAAAATACTGGAAGCAACATCCATGTCATTACCCTGGCATTAGCCTTCGGTAGATTAGTAAAAAAATATGAAGTTGACACCATTAAGACAGTAACCCACACATGTATGATTGTAGGCAATCAACCTTTAGAGGTAATGTCAAATATTTTTAGATCAGGACTGCCTAGAGTATAATTGAACCATTATTGATCCATTAATAAGTATGATTTATAATTTTGTGCAGATGGAACTTACTTGATGTAGACCGTTTGCTCAACGGAACCATCCCGTGGCCGCTGGAGGAAGACAATTCTTTGCTCGATGGTACTGGCTTGTGGTTGCTGGAGGAAGAAAATCCTGGATTCGAAGTTTTGGTTGCTAGAGGAAGAAAACGTCGGAGGAAGATGATGCAGAAGTTTTACTCTAAAATCTAGAGGAGAATGAACCTTTCAGGTCGTGGGGAAGGTCTTATATGGATGGCTATGTTTCTCTCGTCTGTACGATTGAACCGTTTGGAGTCTTTTTTTAGAAACGAAGAGATAAGGTAGTTCTTGTTTGTTTGGGTACATCCCGTTTGTAGACACATGTTTTTTTAGAAACGAAGAGATATGGCAGTTTGATTTGTTTGGGCAGATGCTATACAACCTCTTATGTGTGTCCGCGTAATGGCCCAACATCCTGGAGTTAGCTTTGGGATTCTGAAACTAAATGTGAAGCCGTCGTTGGAAGGCATGGACCCACCTAGTTTATGAAGATCTAATGGTTGTGTTTTGTCGGGACATCTAATTAAAGGTCAGATATGTATAATTATTGTAGGATTTTACAACATGATTATCTTTATTCTGGTGACCCCCTCAAGTACTTTTTAATATAAATAGATGTGAAAACTGGAAGCAACATCCATGGCATTAACCTTCTGTAGATGACTATATGAAACAAAAGTAGATGAATCAATACAATTTTATTGACAATTCGTCTTAATATATGTTTCAGATGGAGCTGATGCCATGACTACAGAAACCCACTATCGCATCTGAGGATGATCAAATATGGAAACCACCTATGTATGTTTCTTTGTATCTGTTTGTACGTCATGAAACTTGTGAGCTAACATATGAATCCTTTTTAGATTAGCACCACCTACAGTATGATTTCAGTATTGTTGATCCATTATCTGATCTATAATAATAGATATGATCTATAATATGAACAACATATTATGCACCATATATGCTTCTCTATATCGCAGCAAGTAATCCCACTTGGATATGTTATAGTTGTGGTATGGTTTTGGATTTGTATAGTATATTATCTTAACATGAAAATACTGGAAGCAACATCCATGGCATTACCCTGGCATTAGCCTTCGTAAGATTAGTAAAAAAATATGAACTTGACACCATTAAGACAGTAACCCACACATGTATGATTGTAGGCAATCAACCATCAAAGGTAATGTCAAATATTTTTAGATCAGGACTGCCTAGAGTGTAATTGAACCATTATGGATCCATTAATAAGTATGATTTATAATTTTGTGTAGATGGAACTTACTTGATATACACCGTTTGCTCAACGGAACCATCCTGTGGCCGCTGGAGGAAGACAATTCTTTGCTCGACGGTACTGGCTTGTGGTTGCTGGAGGAAGAAAATTCTGGAGTCGAAGTTTTGGTTGTTGGAGGAAGATGACGTCGGAGGAAGATGATGCAGAAGTTTTACTCAAAAATCTAGAGGACAATGAACCTTTCAGGTCGTGGGGAAGGTCTTATATGGATGGCTATGTTTCTCTCGTCTGTACGATTGAACCGTTTGGAGTCTTTTTTTAGAAACGAAGAGATAAGGTAGTTCTTGTTTGTTTGGGTACATCCCGTTTGTAGACACATGTTTTTTTATAAATGAAGAGATAGGGCAGTTTGATTTGTTTGGGCAGATGCTGTACAACCTCTTATGCGTGTCCGCGTGATGGCCCAACATCCTGGAGTTAGCTTTGGGATTCTGAAACTAAATGTGAAGCCGTCATTGGAAGGCATGGACCCACCTAGTTTATGAAGATCTAATGGTTGTGTTTTGTCGGGACATCTAATTAAAGGTCAGATATGTCTAATTATTATATGATTTTACAACATAATTATCTTTATTCTGGTGACCCCATCAAGTACTTTTAAATATAAATAGATAGATATGTAAGCTAGAATTTAGGTTTTCAACAAGATCATGAACTAACCACATTCACAATAACTTTCAGGTCTCAAGACTACTCACATCAATGGCATAATCAACTAGCGAGCAATAATAATAAACCTCGGATGACAACACTTCTCAAAATAATCATGATATGATATAACAGGATGGTATCTCGCTAGCCCTTTCTGAGACCGCAAAACATAAATGCAGAGCACCTTTAAAGATCAAGGACTAACTAGACATTGTAATTCATGGTAAAATATATCCAGTCATGATCATACTCAATGCAAATTAATAGTAAATACATGCAACGACAGAGGTGCTCTCCTACTGGTGCTTTTTGATAAGAGGGTGATGACTCTTTATAATAGTAAATAGATAGGCCCTTCGCAGAGGGAAGCAGGGATTTGTAGAGGTGCCAGAGCTCGATTTTAAAATAGAGATGAATACGATTTTGAGCAGTATACTTTCGTTGTCAACATAACAACCAAGAATCTCGATATCTTTCATGCTACACACATTATAGGCAGTTTCCAAACAGAATGGTAAAGTTTATACTCCCCCAACCACCAACAAGCACACTCCACGGCCAGCCGAATCCACGGGTTACCGTCCAAACGATTAACAGCCTTGGGGGAGTTTTGTTTAATTATTATGATTTTGAGCATGGGACTGGGCATCCCGGTTTACCAGCCATTTTCTCGTAAATGATGAGCGGAGTCCACTCATCGTGAGAATAATCCACCTAGCATGGAAGATATAGACAACCCTAGTTGATACATGAGCTGTTCGAGCATACAAAACAAAATTTCATTTGAAGGTTTAGAGTTTGGCACATACAAATTTACTTGGAACGGCAGGTAAATACCGCATATAGGAAGGTATGGTGGACTCATGTGGAATAAATTTGGGTTTATGGAAGTGGATGCACAAGCAGTATTCCCGCTTAGTATAGGTGAAGGATAGTAAGAGACTGGGAAGCGGCCAGCTAGAGAGCAACAACGGTCATGAACATGCATTAAAATTAATCAACAATGAATGCAAGCATGAGTAGGATATAAATCACCATGAACATAAATATCGTGAAGGCTATGTTGATTTGTTTTAACTACATTCGTGAACATGTGCCAAGTCAAGTCACTTAAATCGTTCAGATAAGGATACCACCCATCATACCGCATCACAACCATTTTAATATCATGTTGGCACGCAAGATAGACCATTATAAACTCTCAGCTAATTAAGCATGACATAAGCAGCTATGATCTCTAATTGTTATTGCAAACATGTTTCATTCATGACAAGCTGAATCAAGAACGACGAGCAATCATATTTACAAAAACAAAAGAGGTCGAGTTCATACCAGATTTTCTCATCTCAATTAGTTCATCATATATCATCCTTATTGTCTTTCACTCGCACGACCGAACGGTGTGGATAATAATAATAGTGCACGTGCATTGGACTAAGCTTGTCGGGGAAACTGGTCGCCCACGAACACCTATGGGACCGGAGCCCCTTTTCGGTACGGCAAGGGGGCGGAGGATGCACGGAGAGCGGATCGAGGCGAGCACGCGAGCAGTTTACCCAGGTTCGGGCCGCACGGAGGCGTAAAACCCTACTCCTGCCTTGGTTTGTATTGCGTTCTGAGCTCGGGAGCGAGAAGAACTACAGTGTTGATCACTAGCAGCACCGAGCATGAGAGTGATCGTTGATCGGAACCCCCTCTACGTTGCGCATGGGCCTCCTTTTATAGGCCAAAGGGGTCACCGACAGATGGCAACGTAGGTCAGGGTAAAAACGTAGAAATGGTGGTAGTTGGAACAGTGTATGTACAATGCGCTGTACCTAACCGTGACGACAGGGGACACGGGTATTAAATGCCCGTCGCCGTCACCCCGAACAGTGCAAAAAGCGTCCGTCAGGGCGCCTCCGTCCGCCATGACGGTGGCCTTGTCATCGCAGCTTGCCACCGTGTACCCCAGGTTCCACAGCCTTCCGCCACGTGCCCCTAGAAGGGCCCCAGGGCGACGCGTGGCCGGATGAGCTGGAGCGCGGGCACATAGTGGAAGCCTGACGCGGCAAGCGTCTTGTCGCGGCCGCTACCTTGCCGCGCCAGGAGGCTTGTCGCTCTCCGGGCCTTGCCGGGACGCGTGACGCGTCGCGGCAAGTCTCTTGAAATGCCATGTTTGGCCTTCCCGGCAAGCCCCTCTTGCCAGGGCCTTGTGCCAAAGAAGTGGTCTTGAGCCTGGAGTGGCCTTCCCGGCAAGCTCCTCTTGCCAGGGCCTTGTCTCTACAACTTGAATACTTTGTTCTTGAATGGCTCCAAAGGAACCACAGTGGGCCTTGGTGGCCGCACGGCAAACCCTGCCACGGGACGCTGCGACTGCCCGTGCACAAGTTCGGGATACTAAGGTACCCCTACATTAGTACACCGACAGGAGCCCCCGGGCCTGGGCCACACACGGTGCCGAGCGCTGTTGGGCCAGGCCCAAAACAGTGCACGGGCACATGCGGCCCGCGGCGCGCCGTATCCCACTCCGTATCCACCGCGCCCCTCCCTATCGGCACGCGTCAATCGCGGCGTCGTGGGAGAGATCGTGGCCTGTTTCTTTAATGGGGAAATGCGGAACGCCCCCCCTCTCCCCCCTTAAAAGCAGGGGAAACAGGGGCAGTTCCTTCCATTCGCCCGTTGCTTCTTCATCCTCCAGAAACCCCCGCCGCTCCCCTCCTCCCCGAAGGTTGAAAGAGAGCAGCGCTCCGCCCTTCCTCCGCCGCCGCCAGCATCTCCAGCGTCGTCGACTTCCCTCGCCGTCCCCGCCATGGCCCCGAAGAACGACAAGGCGAAGGCCGCGAAGACCGCCAAGGCGCTGAAGCTAGTAGCAATGTGGAAGAAGATGGCGGTCTTCCCGCCAAGGCTCAGCGCGGAGGAGTTGAAGGACACCTTCTACCTCTTCTGGACGAGGGAGACAAAGGCGCATCCGCGCACCAAGGTACTCCCCGCCGTGGCCTGCGATATGTTCCCGGGAGGCTATGCCTTTTTCGCTCTGTTCTTCTATTGCGGGCTCTGCCCGCCCTTCTCGGAGTTCTTCTGCGATATCATGAATACCAACGGGTTTCATCTTCTTGATTTCACCCCAAACGGCGTCTTGACCATGGCCATTTTCGCACACTTGTGCGAAAATTTCGTCGGAGTTTACCCTAATGTAGCTCTCTTCCGCCATTATTTCATACCCCGAGTCGAGTCTGGGTCTCCTCTTGGATCTTTAGGCTCCATAAGAAAGAGGCTTACTTGACGGGGGAGCTCCGCGGCAAGTGGGATGAGTGGAGGGCCAACTGGTGTTGGATTATGGAGGACGACCCACAGCAGTTCACTTCCCGGCGCCAAGTTGCAGTAGTGCGCGGCAATGACTGGAGTGATCTGGCCCCTGAGGACGACAAGCTGAAGATAGCCACCACTAGGATTCTTCACCTCCGGCAAGCCAAGCTCACTGTAGGTGCTGTCGGAGCGGATTTCCTCCGCCGCCGCATCGCCCCCTTACAGGAGAGGAAGAGGGCTGCCTGAGAGTTCGATAACGCGGCGGACATCATGAGGCTGCGCCTGGGCCTCAACTATAATTTCACTGTCTTGGAGCTCAACGCAATGCTCCAAGCACTATTCAAGTACGATTCCGCCCATCCAGAGTGGTTTGCGTTGCCGCAGGGCGTAGTTCCGTTGTGCAACAACTCGTCGCTCAGCGCCATCCTCGCGGTGATGCCGTTGTGCGATTCCCACGGGATCAACCCCACTTGGCGGGAACCTTCTGACAAAGCCGTGCAGACGTTCTTTGACAACCTGGTGGAGCTGCCAATTAAACCCGACGAGAAGAGGGGACTCACCCGCGACACTACCGACCAGGAGATGGCGTATATCGCCACCAGGTTGGAGGAGGCAGCTGCAGCCAGGGCCGCGGGCGAGTTTGGATATACTGTGGAGGAGGCGGATGCGGCGGAGGCGGTAAGTCTTGCCGAGGAGGAAGAGCTCCTCAAAGCGGGGAAGCTCGCCGGGCAACTTGCCGGGACAAGCGAGGCCGCCGAGCAAGGCGCAGAGTCGAGCGGGCCGGCTGAGCAGGGCGTTGGATCAAGCGATCCTGCCGAGGACTCTGGCGGGTCGCTGAACCATGACTCCTCTTCTTCGTCCTCGGGGAGCTCACCACCACCAGCAGGTCCTCCGGCTCAAACAAGGAGGCGCCTCCGCAAGGCCGCAGACGTGGCGGGGCAGCCGGCGGGCCAGCAGCCTCAGCGCCGTCCGACACGCGCCACCGCGGCGAGCAAGGCCGCCAAGGGAGTGCCTCGCGCTTCAACGGCAGCCGGAGGGGGATCTTCTCGGACCGGCTCTACTGCTCCTTCCGCCCCTCGTGCCTCGCCGACAACCGGAGCGGGGTCTTCTCAGACCGCCGCCCCTGCTCCCGCCAAACGGCCAAGGGAGCCCACTCCCCCAGCTCCTCGCGCCGGGACGCGCGAGCCGGACTTCGAATTCTCGGCGCTCAGCTCCGACGAGGAGGAGGAGGAAGAGTAAGTCTTCGGGATTCTTGTTCTTACTTGGTTTTCTGTTAATTCTTGTCTTGTATCTTCTTTGCCTGATTTTGATCTTGTTTTTCTTCTAGGACCCTGGCCCAGAGGGCGGCGAAGAGGGCTAAAGTCCCAGTAATCGTCATTGAGGACGAGCCCGCCGCCGCAGCAGGGGGTGCGCCTGCGTCAAGCTTGCCGGACCAGGCAGCTACTCTCCAGAGCAGCCCCTAGCGCAGCCCCCAGCGTAAGTCTTCTGTCCACTCTCCGCTTGTCGGGCGCGCGTGGGCTTCCTATCCTTGTTGACGTTTTGTTTGTTTGTTGACTTGTGCAGCAGCAGAGCAGCAGCATCAGGAGCGCCAGGAGAACACTCCCGACGAGCCGCACGTCTCGACCACTCCGCCGAGGAGGGGCCCTCCGGCGAGGGTTACTCCGCCAAGGGCGAGTACTCCGCCAAGGGCGAGCACGCCGCCAAGGGAAGGCGCTAGCGACCCTCCGCCGGCAGGAGCTTCTACCACGCCGCCGAGGGAGAACTCCCCGGCAAGGAACCCCGTCGAAGACGAGGTCCGTGCAGGTAAACTCTTGAACTTTTCTTTTCCTGAATTTCTCTTTTTGGATATTTGCTTGACTGTTATTTTCTTCTTTCTTCTTCTTTTCTGTCAGACCCGTCCGCTCCAGAACCGATGGAGACGGAGGTTGCCGTCGAGGAGGACGCGCGCGGTAACACTGACAGTGCCGCCGCTACCGAAGAGGCGGCTGGTGCCGACGAGCCCGTCGCTGAAGAGGCACCAAAGCTACTGGCGCGGCAGCTGAGGAGGGGACCGGCAGTCGCACTGACGGCCCTGAGGCCGCAGGAGCGTCAGACGCTGCGCCAGCTGCCGATCCCGCCGCTGCCGCGGCCGAGCCAGGCGCCTACCTAGAGGCCGGCAACGGAGTCTTCATCCACCTCCCGTGGGCGTCCACGTCGAGGGCGCCCGCGGAGGGAGAGGTCTTCGACGGGGAGGTCCTCGCTTCCGCCGGGTTGAAGTTCGTCGACGCGCCCAACAGCAGTAGCGAGCCCGAGGAGGAGTGGCTTCTGCGGAGGCTTCTGTCCTTGTACCGCGCCCGGCAGGCCAAGCTGGAGTCCCGAGAGGCTCTGGCCGCCAAGGCGGGCGCCGACTTGGAGAAATGCGCCGAAGAGCTCCGAGCCAACAACCAAGCGGCTCTCCGATCCTTGGCGGAGGAGCGAGAGCAGCTTGCCGAGGCGCATCAGGCCTTCATCATGGAGAAGGCCGAAGCAGAGGAGCAGCAACGGCTCGCCGCCGAGGAATTGTCCCGGCGAGAAGGCGAACTAACACAGCGGAAGGTCGACCTCGACAGCCACGAGGACGACCTTGCCGCGCGCGAAAAGTCTCTTGGCGGAGCTCTGCAGGAAGCGAAGGACGCCGCTGCAGCTGCTGAGACCGCCAAGAGAGACTTGGAGGCGAGGGTGGCGCAACTGGAGGTCCACTTGAAGATGAGCGAAGAGAAGGTTGCCGCACTTGTGTCGGAGAGGGAGAAGGACGCCCACAGCCACTCCGAGCTGCAGGTCCGCCTTTCCGACAAGGGCAAGGAGCTCGCCGTCGCCAAGGACTCCATCGCCGATCTGGAGCTGAAGTTGTCCACCCTCACCGCAACGCTGGACGGTGCCAGAGAGTGGGAGACGAAGCTGAAGGAGGAGCTTAGGGCCGAGAAGGCGTTGTTGGACAGCGCCGCCATCACCCAAAACAACTTTAGGCAAACCGTCGAGCTCTGGACGGAAGGTCTTGTCCTTGCCGCCACCAATATTGACAAGGAGCTGGAGCTGCTGGGAGCGGAGTATCTCGGGTACTCCACCGACGAGAATCTCCACCCCAGCGCCAAGCTTACCTTGTTCCTCCACGGTGTGGGGACGGCCCTCCAGCAGCTCCGGGAGAAGATTCCCACGCAGCTGGCGAACGAGGCGCGCAGGCTTTGCACGGGCGTCTTGGAGAAGGTGCTGATGAAGATAGTCTTCCGCAACCCAGGACTCAACCTCAACAACGTCCTTAGGACCTTGCCGCCCGACACCGACCAGGAGACGCTCAAGGCTCTTGTCGCACCTATCGTGGCCAAGGTGGGCAAGATCAAGAGAGTCGAGGGCGACCGCGCAGATTAGGCTATCTTTCTCTCTGCTTCCTTTGTCGCTGCCAACCATGTCACGAATAATAGTCTATTAGAACAGCGACAAGTCATTTTGTAATATAACTTTATCTTAGGTAGTTAATGCAATGTTATTTCCTTTACTTGACTTCTTCGCTTTGTATGCTTTTACCCTACGCTTTTAGGGAACTTGCCGGCGTAGGGACCTTTGCCGCGAGCGCTGAGTGCGGAACTTCAGCAGCCTGCTGGCAATGCCGTTGCCGACAAGAAACCTTGTCGCAGCTAGTCGCAGCACACTTAGATTGTTGAGCGAACTCGAAAACGAAGTAAGGGCGCGACACTTGTCGCAGCACACTTAAGCCGTTGAGCATGCTCAAAACAAGGAAAGGGCGCGGCTAGCCACGAGTTGGTTCCTCCGCGCACAGGTTTTCCATACAAAGTGAGGTCGTTCAAGGAAGATAACTCAAAAATTTAAAATTTTGATTGCTCAAATTTTGAAAACTTAGCTTTTGTGTTGTTCGCTTCCCGGCAAGGCAAGGCTTTCTTGAACGGCACTTGGTCCATACCAGAACGGCACTTGGTCCATACCACTGTCTCCTTCCCCCCCAGCAAACTTGTGCGCGAGGAAAACTTCTTTTGTTTGAGAGAAAAGAAAAGGGAGGAAACATAGATATGGAGCCTTGTGGCTCGTTATTGCTTACCGGGGATGCGTGCTACACAAAGTGTCAGATAGTACATGCAAGAAAGTGAGAAAGGCATGAAATGACAAGTTGTGCGATGCACATAAGCTTTACTGATGCATTGGGTCTGCGCCTGGCTTTGTACAAAGGATTACATGCAACAGTGGCAAGACTTGTACAAAAGGTGGTTGCCGGAGCGGATCACGGCAACCGCGCCTTATGGGTAAAACTTGCGAAGATGCTCAATGTTCCAGGAGTTGCTCACCGGTAAGCCTTCTTCGGTCTCAAGGCGGACAGCGCCGGGCCTTGTGACTTGTTTCACCCGATAAGGACCTTCCCACTTCGGCGTCAACTTGTTGGAATTCTTGGCGGACTGAACGCGCCGAAGAACAAGGTCGCCTTCCTCGAGACTTCTGGCTTTAACTTTGCGGCTATGGTAGCGGCGCAAAGCTTGCTGGTATCGAGCAGCTCGTACAGCAGCCTGAAGACGGTCCTCCTCAAGGAGCAGTGCGTCATCTTGTCGCAGCTGCTCTTGCTCGAGCTCATCATAAGCGAGCACTCGAGGCGACCCATATATGAGTTCCATGGGGAGAACTACCTCTGCTCCATAGACAAGAGCAAAGGGTGTCTGTCCAGTGGCTCGATTTGGCGTCGTCCTGATCGACCAAAGAGCCGCTGGCAACTCCTCGATCCAGTTTCTTCCGCACTTGTACAGCCTGTCGAAAGTCCTTGTCTTGAGTCCGTGCAGCACTTTAGCGTTTGCCCTCTCCGCTTGACCGCTGCTCCTCGTGTGAGCAACAGAAGCGAAACAGACCTTGGCACCAAGGTCTTGGACGTACTACATGAAGGTGCGACTTGTGAACTGTGTGCTGTTGTCGGTGATGATCCTGTTAGGGATTTCGAAACGGCAAACGATTGATCTGAAGAACTTGACTGCTGACTGTGCGGTCACCTTTCTCACTGGTTCCACTTCTGGCCATTTTGTGAACTTGTCGATGGCAACGTACAAGAACTCAAAGCCCCCGGCTGCGCGGGGAAAAGGGCCGAGTATGTCGAGCCCCCAGACCGAAAAGGGCCAGGATAAAGGGATCGTTTGGAGAGCTTGAGCTGGTTGGTGTATCTGCTTGGAATGGAACTGGCATGCTTCACACTTGGTTACTTGCGCAGTTGCATCCTGGAGGGCTTCTGGCCAAAAGAAACCTTGCCGGAACGACTTGCCGGCAAGTGCTCTTGCGCCTATGTGGTGGCCACATATGCCTCCGTGTATCTCTGCCAACAGCTTTTGTCCATCTTCCTGGGGGATACACTTCAATTTGACACCGTTGAGTCTTCTTCTGTACAGTTCGTTGCCGACAAACTGATACATACTTGACTGCCGGGTTATCCTTTCTGCTTCTTCTGGCTCTTCGGGAAGTTCTCCTGTTTGAAGGAAAAGGACAATCTGCTGTGCCCATGCTGGAGCCTGTGGCTCAACAACAAGGACTAAAGGCATCTGTGCTGCTGCGGGAACGTCAGCTTCTACGGCAAGAACCTGCGGCTCGGCCGGAGCTTGACGTTCCCCGGCAAGCTTGCCGGGGCAAAGCTTGTCGGGAACGCCTCCTTCGACTGTACAAACCCTTGGGCTTGCAGGAGCAGACTGTTCCTCAGCAATCTTGTCACTGGTTTTGGGGACCTTGTTGGCGGCGGCTTCAGGAAGCTCTGCCGGCAAGTAGTCACCAGAAACCAATTTTCTCTTCTTACTTTGTCTAGTTGACGGTGTTACGGATGGTTGAGTTAGCTTGAGCACAAAGATCCCCGGTTCCACAGGTAGCTTTAGTGCAGCACACTTTGATAGGCCATCTGTGATGTCGTTCTGAGCTCTTGGAACGTGTTCCATCTGTAAGCCTTCAAAGTGCTCTTCAAGCTTTCTCACTTCGTCGACGTAAGCTTCCATCAACGGACTCTGGTAGCTCTTGTTCACTTGGCAGACGACCAACTGCGAATCACCCCGCACAATCAGCTTCTTGATCCCAAGCTCTGCTACGATTCTGAGGCCGGCAAGCAGACCTTCATACTCTGCAGTATTGTTCGTTGCTTGCTCCTTGGGAAAGTGCATTTGGACGACGTACTTGAGGTGCTCTTCGGTGGGCGTGACAAGAAGCACGCCGGCACCGGCGCCTTGCAGCAAGAAGGCACCATCGAAGTACATTATCCATTCCTTGCTTGCTTCTTTGACGGGGATGCTCGTCTCTGGAATTTCTTCGTCTGGCGTTGGCGTCCATTCTGCTATGAATTCTGCCAATGCTCTGCTCTGGATAGTTGAAGTGCTTTCAAACTTGAGGCCAAAGCTTGACAGTTCTAGTGCCGACTCGACAATCCTGCTTGTCGCTTCCGGATTTTGCAGTATCCTCTTCAGCGGAAAGCGAGTGACCACTGTTATCTCGTGTGCTTGGAAGTAGTGGTGCAGCTTTCTCGAGGCCATGAGGAGGCCGAAAAGCAGCTTCTGCACCCCAGAGTACCTTGATCTAGCCCCTGCAAGAGGGAACTGACAAAATAAACTGGGCGCTGCACCATCTTCTTCCGCACCTCTTCTTGCATCTGCGTAGACCCATCCTTGTCGGGACCAGAGCTTGCCGGGGAAGCCCCCTGCTTGTCGCTGGATGTGCTTGCCGGGGCTGTTGGCTATTCATCTGCCTCCCTTTCCACTACTAACGCAGCACTAACCACTTGATTGGTTGCTGCTAAGTATAGCAGCAAGTTCTCTTGTGGCTTAGGTGCGACAAGTATTGGAGTGGAGGACAGGTACCTTTTCAAGTCCTGCAGCACTGCCTCCGCTTCCGGAGTCCATCTCATTGGACCTGCCTTTTTCAAGATTTTGAAAAACGGCAGGGCGCATTCTGCAGACTTAGAAATGAACCTGCTGAGAGCAGCCACACAGCCGGCGAGCCTTCGTACATCCTTGACGCGCTTCGGAGCTTCGATCTGCTCAATGGCTTTAATCTTGTCTGGATTGGCTTCAATCCCCCTCTGGGACACAAAGAACCCGAGAAGCTTGCCGGAGGGGACTCCGAAGACGCACTTCTCGGGGTTAAGCTTGAGTTGTATCTTGCGCAGATTCACAAAAGTTTCATCTAGATCCTGAATTAGAGTATCCTTGTCCTTGCTCTTGACCACTATATCATCCATGTAAGCTTCTACATTCTTGTGTATCTGTGGCTCAAAAGCAGTGTGGACTACCCTCGCGAATGTTGAACCGGCATTCTTCAATCCAAAGGGCATGCGTATGAAGCAGTAAGTGCCACATGGAGTAATGAATGCGGTCTTCTCTTCATCTTCTTCAGCCATAAATATCTGGTGGTATCCTGAATAGGCATCATGAAATGAAAGCAACTCACATCCAGCCGTGGAGTCAACAATCTGGTCAATGCACGGCAAGGGAAATGGATATTTGGGACAAGCTTTATTCACATCGGTGAAGTCTATACAAAGCCTCCACTTCCCATTTGCTTTGCGCACGACAACAGGGTTGGCCAACCACGTGGGATGAAGTACACCTCTGACAAGGCCTGCCGCTTCCAGCTTCTTGATTTCTTCAGCGATAAACTCTTGGCGCTCCACCGCTTGTTTTCTGACCTTTTGCTTGACGGGCCGCGCGTGAGGACAAACGGCAAGCTTGTGCTCAATCACTTTCCTGGGAACACCGGGGATGTCAGACGGTTGCCATGCAAACACGTCGACATTCGCCCGCAGGAAAGCAACGAGCGCACTTTCCTATTTAGGATCGAGCGTGGCACTGATGGTGAAAGTACCACCAGTGCCGTCCTCCTTGGCGGACACCTTCTTGGTTGTGGGTGGAGCTGCCATCGCCTTCTTGCACTTGCCGATGGAGCTCGATGGTGCGTCCTCGACGGCAGCGCAGCACTCCGAGGAGGTGCATTTGCCGGAGTGGGCCCCAATGCTCTTGCCGGACTTGGTCTTGTTCTTCCCCCCGGGAGCTTCAGCGGCAAGTGTCTTGCTATCTGTTGCGGCTGCTGCGTCCCGGTAAATCTTGTCGGCACAGATAAGTGCGTCCTTCTTGTCGCCGGGGACAGAGATGACGCTTATCGGGCCTGGCATCTTGA
The DNA here is from genome assembly GCA_902687465.1 of Secale cereale. Lineage (NCBI taxonomy): Eukaryota > Viridiplantae > Streptophyta > Magnoliopsida > Poales > Poaceae > Secale > Secale cereale. Next base: position 790,943,086 of record LR738711.1, on the reverse strand, counting down.
GCATGTTGTAGGCATAATGAGAGGCTGCCATGAACTTCGTGAGCGCTGGACGGCCAAGTATCCCATTGTAAGGTAATGGGATATCGACAACGTCAAAGGTGATCCTCTCAGTCCTGAAGTTCAGCTCTCCGCCAAAAGTCACTGGCAGTGTGATTTTCCCCTTTGCTTGCTCCTTCCCGGGTTGATCCCTTGGAATGTGCCGGTTTCCTCGAGCTCGCCGGCGGGGATCTGGAGTTTCCGAACCACAGCAGAGGAGATCAGGTTCAGGCCGGCCCCGCCATCAACCAACATCTTGGTGACCTTGAGGTTGCGGATAGTTGGTGAAACCAACATCGGTAAGCACCCGACCGCAGTTGTGCGATCAGGGTGGTCCTCATTGTCAAAGATGATGGGCGTGCTGGACCACTTCAGAAGTTTGTGCGACTCGACGTGTGGTTCTGCCGCATTGACTTCCCGCACCCATTGTTTGAGTTGGCGGTGGGAAGTATGCAGAGAAGCACCACCGTCTACGCATAAAACCTCTGTTGCCTTCTGGAACTCCTGCTCACTGTTATCTCCGTCCTCCATGTCTTCGTCGTCGTCTTCGTCTTCGTCCTTGTCGCGGCTGCGGGGAGGTCTATCTCCTTGCCGCTGCTTGGCCTTGCCGCGGCGTCCTCCTCGGCCATTGAACGACCGCTTCTTGCCGGACTCTCCACCACCCCCCTGGGCCTTCTCCTTGTCACGTCGCTCGTACTCAGCTTTCTGTTGCTCGACGAGGTACCCGACCCTTTTGCAGTTCTGGAGGTCGTGGCCCTTGGTGCGGTGGATCTTGCAGTACTGCTTGTCGGAGCCGTCCTGCTTGTCGGCGGCCGCCACAGTCTCCTTGCCAGAGCTGCCAGCCTGGGCTTTCTTGGCGCCAGCCTCTTTGCCGGACTGCTCAACGACAGTACTTCTTTTCTCTTCTTTTTCATGTTGTTCCGCCGCCGGTGGTTCCTTGCTGGGGCGGCATCCTCACTATATGTTCCCCCTGCTCCAGTATCCTCTCCGGGGAGTCTCCTCCCCTCCTCAGCGCGTGCGCACTTGTCGGCCAGGGCATAAAGCTCACCGACGTCGCGGATCTTGCACATCGCCATTTCCTCCCTCATCCCGCGGTTACGCACGTTCTGGTGGAACGCGCTGATAACCGTGGCAGGGTGGACGTCTGGGATGTTGTGCTGGACGCGGCTGAATCTTTGGATGTAATTTTGCATGGACTCTCCTTCCTTCTGGGCAAGTATATGAAGGTCGCTCTCCTGGCCATGAGGCTTGTGGCCACCTGTGAAGGCGCCGACAAACTGATGGCACAGGTCGGCCCAAGAAGAAATGGAGTTCTCCGGCAAGTGCATGAGCCAAGATCTGACGTTTGGCTTGAGCACTAGCGGGAAGTAGTTCGCGAGTATCTTCTCATCTCGTCCCCCGGCAGCCTACACCGCGATGGTGTAAATGCTGAGGAACTCTGACGGATGAGTCTTGCTGTCGTACTTCTCGGGTACGTCGGGCTTGAAGTTCTTCATGCTGGGCCACTGGACTTGCCGCAGCTCACGGGTGAACGCAGGGCATCCTGCCGCGTATGGCAGGTCGCCTGGTGCCCCGGGCGCATGCACGTCAACAGTGGGCCCAACGCGCTGGTCGGATTGACACCGTGCTTCTCTCCGACGCTCGATGCGGGTTCGAGCGTCTTCTTGCCGTCGGTCGTCAAGGACTTGGCGCTGATCGCGTCGAGCCCGCGGATCCGATGACGCTGTGGAGTCGTCGTCGAGGTTGATCTGGCGGGTTGGCGATTTTGGCCTTCGGGGCGGGGAGTGCATGGTGGTTGCACCCCCGGCAGTCTTGTCTCTATCAGCCCGCGCCTGGCTAACTTGCCGCGGCCGCGACGTTGTCGGTTGCTGCGGCGTGTCGTTGTTGGCGAAGGCAATGATACTTCGGATAGTGGCCCTCCAGTCGTCGGCCTTGTCGGCCGCTGGAGGGAAGTCGAGGAGTAGCTGAGCTCGAGCTAGAGCTTCTGCTGGAGTGGCGGGGAGCGGTGGCGAGCGGTGCGAGGAGCGAGATATGCTCGGACTTCTAACAACGTTAGAAGGAGCAGCGTCTCGACCCGGCGACCGCTCCTTGCTCGTGCCAGCACGTTGGCCTTGAGCGTCCCGCGAACCGCCAGCTTGACCTTGGCCCAGCAAGCGTATGGTACCTTGTGTACCACGTCGCTGCCGGTCCGGTGCCTCCTGAGATGGGTGTGGTGCATGCACGGACGCCGAGGTCTTGGAGTGCGCTCGGTCGTCCATTTTGTCCTTGGCTTTGGCGGCGCCATGAGTTTCCTCGCCAATGTCCGTCCTTCCGCCGGCGTCTACCCCACCAGCCGTTGGCTCCGGCGATGGTGGGATCGACGCGGACGGGCCTGCCGCCTCCGAAGCCTTCTTCTTCGGCGGCATGTCCATGAAGTCGATGAAGTTGCTGAAGTTTTCGCTCGCGTGATCGCCAGATCGGGTTCACACAACCTCGACGCAGCCCCCTACCTGGCGCGCCAAAGATGTCGGGGAAACTGGTCACCAACGAACACCTATGGGACCGGAGCCCCTTTTCGGTACGACAAGGGGGCGGAGGATGCACGGAGAGCGGATCGAGGCGAGCACGCGAGCAGTTTACCCAGGTTCGGGCCGCACGGAGGCGTAAAACCCTACTCCTGCCTTCGTTTGTATTGCGTTCTGAGCTCGGGAGCGAGAAGAACAACAGTGTTGATCGCTAGCAGCACCGAGCGTGAGAGTGATCGTTGATCGGAACCCCCTCTACGTTGCGCATAGGCCAAAGGGGTCACCGACAGATGGCAATGTAGGTGACGGTAAAAACGTAGAAATGGTGGTAGTTGGAACAGTGTATGTATAGTGCTCTGTACCTAACCGTGACGGCAGGGGACAAGGGTATTAAATGCCCGTCGCCGTCACCCCGAACAGTGCAAAAAGCATCCGTCAGGGCGCCTCCGTCCGCCACGACGGTGGCCTTGTCATCGCAGCTTGCCACCGTGTACCCCAGGTTGCACAGCCTTCCGCCACATGCCCCTGGAAGGGCCCCAGGGCGACGCGTGGCCGGATGAGCTGGAGCGCGGGCACATAGTGGAAGCCTGCCGCGGCAAGCGTCTTGCCGCGGCCGCTACCTTGCCGCGCCCGGAGGCTTGTCGCTCTCCGGGCCTTGCCGGGACGCGCGGCGCGTCGCGGCAAGTCTCTTGAAATGCCATGTTTGGCCTTCCCGGCAAGCCCCTCTTGCCAGGGCCTTGTGCCAAAGAAGTGGTCTTGAGCCTGGAGTGGCCTTCCCGGCAAGCTCCTCTTGCCGGGGCCTTGTCTCTTCAACTTGAATACTTTGTTCTTGAATGGCTCCAAAGGAACCACAGTGGGCCTTGGTGGCCGCGTGGCAAACCCTGCCACAGGACGCTGCGACTGCCCGTGCACAAGTTCGGGATACTAAGGTACCCCTATATTAGTACACCGACAAAGCTGGAATCTCCAGGCATTTAATACAAGAGAGAAGACAAGGTAATATGGCTCACGGTTAAATCAACAACAAAGCATATGAGAGCCACTAAGCATTTTTATCATGGTCTTCTACTCTTAACCCCTAAAGAAAAGAAAATAAACTATTTACATGGGAAAGCTCCCAACAAGCAAAAGAAGAATGAGAAATCTTTTTGGGTTTTCAATTTTAGTTACTACTACAAGCAAGGAAACTAAACTAGCTGGAAGCTACAACTAATTTTTTTTTGTTTTTCTGGGTTTTTCTTGCACACAAGAAAAAGACTAAGAACAGGAAAATTAAACTAAGCATGGATGGTACAGTGAAAGAGTGTGAGCACCGACAACTAGAATAAGTGCGAACATGAAAGTAAAGTCGGTTAGAAACACGTACTCCCCCAAGCTTAGGCGTTTGGCCTAAGTTGGTATATGGCCAGTACTAGCCTGACGGATATCCAAAGTTGTAGTTGGGGTCGTACTGAGATGCAGCAGATGCTGCCTGCTGAGCTGCAGCTCGAAGACGGGCTGCCTCCGTCATGTTGTAATGGGCATTTGCTTCCTCCATAGTTATAGTGTGCCTTCCCTTCTCCTGAAAGTTAAACAAAGTGGGGGCAGGAAGAACAATAGGGATGGCATGCTGCCGGTTAAAGATTAGTCGATATTTGAGAGTTTGATTGTCCCACTCTATAAACCGGTGACTAGCCATAGCATTACAGTCTAAATAAGTAGGAGGTAAAGTGTTATCATACGGATGCACAGACACACCAAGATAGCGGGCTATGCGAGTAGCATAAATCCCACCAAATAAATCTCCATTCGAACCATTATGGTGTAGTCTACGTGCAACAATTGCTCCTAAATTATATTGCCTATCACCTAGTACAGCACTCCTGAGAATGCTGAGATCAGGGACACACATGTGACAGGCTTCATCTTTACCATTTATACATCTACCAATAAAGAGAGCAAAGTAATGGATGGCAGGAAAATGTATGCTCCTAGTGGTGGCTTGTGTGATGTCCCTGGATTCTCCCACTGTAATACTAGCAATGAATTCTCTAAATTCAGATTTACGAGGATCGCTCATACTGCCCTACTGTGGGAGCTTGCAGGCTTCATTAAAATCCTCAAAAAGTCCATGGTATAAGATTTATCATAAAGATCAAATAGGACAGTGTGAGAATTAAGTGAAGATGAAATTTAAACATTCTCACAAAGCTATCAGTTAAGCCACGGTATTGGAGGCACTTATCTTGCATAAAGTCCTCGAGGTCAGCGTTACGCAAATATGCATAAAATTCATCTTTGATGCCCGCCTGACTCATAAATTCATCAGACGACCATTCACATGGTCGCACACCAGCATCCCTCGGTGGTTCATCGTCCGGCTCACGGAACGCGAGCCCTGGTCCTTGCTTCCTTGATGGACCACCTTGGAAGTTTTTCCTAGACTTTTTCTGAAATTTTCTGAAATTTTTAGTAACTCACAATAAAAGTTAACCAAACTCAACAAGATTGATAGCAACAACTCCTATAAGTGCCTAGAAGCTATATCATGCATTAGAACTACTTGGAACCAAGAAAAATTGACATGCAAGCTCAAGAACAAGGTCACCATAGCATCATAAATTTGCAACAAATAAAGCACTAGAACAAAAACTAATTGGACCAATGGAGGATTCACATACCAAGGAACAATCTCCCCAAACAGTTTGGTGAATGGTGCTTTGAGCAAGGAGATTGTAGCGACCAGACCTCAAACAGTCTGATCTGTGTGCATCAGTGTCATCCCTAGATCAGTAATGCTGACACACACAGTACTTGAAGGATTTATAACAGAGTAGCAATCACACAATTATTACATCGATAGTCCAACGATGAATTATTACAATAAATATGGTTGAAGGCCATCTAACACGATAACAACGTAAGGCTTGGAAGATAAGTGAGTCCATCAACTCCAATGGCATCACTGAGTATAGAACCACGACCTAAAAGGCATCTTACTCGTCGCCTGAAAAGTCTGCAACATGAAACGTTGCAGCCCGAAAACGGGTCAGCACATGGAATATGCTGGCAAAGTAACACAAGGGAATGCAATGAAAGTAAAGCTATACTATATGCAATATGGCTGGGGGAAAGCTCTATGGTTACAGTTTTTGCGTATAGCCAATTTTTCCCTACTTCAAAAGGAATACATTTTAATTAACTATCATGGTAGTTGAAACATCGTTGAGAAGATAGACATCCTCTCAACAACCCCAATTTAAGTTCATCATTAAACCCAACAATATTAGATTGGAGTAACATGATGAGATGCACATGATATCCAAGTACTAGATACTCAAGACGTCCATAACCGGGGACACGGCTAATCATGATCAGTTTGTACACTCTGTAGAGGTTTGTGCACTTTTCCCCACAAGACCCGATCTCCTCCATTTGATTTCTCGCACTGCATGATGTTTGAGAAACGGATGACCGAGACACAGTCTTTCAGAAGCACTAGCACCTACGATCGGGTGAACCGTACCAACCTACATCCCCTACATCTGCTAGTTCACCACTATAGATGTTCGCACGACTTACTCATACTATGTTAGAGCCCATAATAGCATTGTGGCTGCACACAGAAGTTTCTAGTATGAATAATCTCATGATCCCTTTGAGCCTAGGTGGCGGTCCAAAAAAACAGGCAATCCCTGGAATACCCAGATGCCTCAATCCACCCAGATGTGTATTAATGTTGCCACCTTAAGTTGAACCATTAATTAACAAACTAACATCTGTCATGGATTTCACTCACCCAATCCACGTCTACGAGCATAGCATGTCCTAACAGCAAACGTAGAAGTAACTCCCAAAGGTTTGAATGTAATGCAGGTAATAGGTACTACCTCAATCTACATCCCAGTCCCACAAATTAATAGATCCTACTCATGCAATGTGTGAGGGTTGGACTAATGCAATCAAAACTGGGTAATTGGAAAGTATGATCAAAGTGTTACTTGCCTTGCTGATGATCCGCAAAACCTAGAGACTCAAAGTAGCAAGCGGCGCACTCCGGGTACTCTATCGCAATCAACAAGCACACAATAAGTACTTAACTAATTCACGGGTAAAGCTCAAATAAGAGATCTAACTAGAAAGTTCAACTTAAGAACTCCGGTTTGCAAAAAGAATCAACTCGAAAGAAGCAACGAAACTCAAACTACGAAAGAAACGAGCTCCGGTTACTAATTGGCCTAAATTCAAATTTTTACAGTAGCCAAAACTTTGCTCAAGTTGATTAAACGTAAAGAGGGCATCGAGGCGAAGATCTGGGATTTTGAATCACCTGATTCTGACTCTCGAGCGAAAAGAAAAACGAAAAACAAGATCAGGGCAGAAATCACGATCGAAATAATCGCGGATAAATACCCCGAAAAAGAAAACGGACGAACAGACTAACAAACGAACGTTCGCTGTCTGCGGCTAACTGACGAAAACCATTCGTTAAAACGAATCTATGGACGAACGTCCGCTAAATAACTAAACCGAAAAAAAACCGAGCTAATATAAAAAAACAGATCTAGGGTTTTTCAAAAAAAACCGATCGACTTTTCAGGAAAAACCGAAAACTACCTCGAGCAACGAACTCCGGCGGGATCTCTGGCGGTCCGGCGGTGGTGAGGCGGCGGTGCTCCGGCGAGCGGGCTACGGGGCGGCGGCGAGGCGGTCCGGCGGCGGCGGCACGCGGCGGGGCGGCGAGTTGGCGGCGGCGAGGCGGTAGGCGGCGGCGGGCGGCGGTGGCGGCAGGCGACGGTGGCGCGCTAGGGTTTCGCGGGCGAGGCGGGGCTGCGGGCTGGCGGGGCTGGCGAGTTGGGCCGACTTCTGGCGCTTATAAAGCCCAGAGTCCCAATCCTATACGAGTCTAAGTCAGTTCACTTTTTTTTAAATAGAGTCCTGGCGCAGAAAAACTAACTAAAGAAATACTAAACGGACCCCAAAATTCCCGAAATAAATTTTCACCGTCCTCTAATAATATTTAGGACTAAGTGAACATTTTTCCCGGACCTAAATACGATTTTGAAAAACGCGCATTTTTCCTATGCAAATTAATCCAGAAAAACTCCAAAAAGTGATTTCAACATTTTTCCTCCTATATTTCTGTTATTTTGAAGAAGTCATATTATCTCCGCTCATATTTTGTATTTAGAAATATTTTTAGTAGAGAAAAATAATTAGAATCACACTGTCCTCGTACCGGTATTCAAGCGAACTCTAATACAAAAACGGTAAAATTCCCAACTCTCTCCATAGGTCCTTGAGTTGCTTAGAATTTCGAGGAACGCCACAAACAAAAATGCAAAAAGCATGAAATGCAAATATGATCTATGTATAACATTCGAAATTGAAAATTTGGGATGTTACAGAGATCGAAAATGGCAGCAAAATGAGCTAGAACTCGGGTTTGAGCTGGTTGGGGATTTTTTTGGGAGGAAGAAGAAAAGCATGGGTGAAAGGATAAGTGGAGGGGGGCCACGTGGGGCCCTCGAGGAAGGGGGCACGCCCTGTGAAGGGGGGCGCGCCCTGTTCCCTCGAGGCCAGGTGCTGGCTCCCCTCCCTGTGTGTTTAGTGCCATGTTTTCTTAAATATTCTAGAAAAAATCATATTTCATTTTCATGGCATTTGGAGAACTTTTATTTTCGGGATATTTTTTTATTGCACGGATAAGTCTGGAAACAGACAGATAATGTTATTTTTGTTTTATTTAACCTAATTAATAGAAGTAAAAGGAGGGTACAGAAGGTTTGTGCTATCTAGATTCACCTATCACATGTTCATCAAAAGGAATCCATTAACAAGGTTGATCAGGTCTTGTTAACGAACTCTTTCTGAATAACATGAAACCAGAGAATTTTCGAATAACACTATGTTACCTCAATGGGGATATGTATGTCCCCAACAATAAGTATGTCATATGCCTTCTTGATAGTAGGAAGAGGAAACTCAAAACCTCCAATAGTAATAGTTGAAGTTTTTCCGATATAATTAATATAATGAACTTGAGGTTGTTTCCTCGGAAAGTGTACCGTATGCTCAATGAACATAGAAAAGTGACATTGCCTTTGTTGCAATCAATAACAGCCCCTGCAGTATTCAGAAAAAGTCTTCCAAGAATAATAGACATACTATCATCCTCGGGAATATCAAGTATAACAAAGTCCGTTAGAATAGTAACATTTGCAACTACGACAGGCACATCCTCACAGATACTGACAGGTATAGCAGTTGATTTATCGGCCATTTGCAAAGATATTTCCGTAGGTGTCAACTTACTCAAGTCAAGTCTACGATATAAAGAGAGAGGCATAATACTAACACCTGCTCCAAGATCACACAAAGCAGTTTTAACATAGTTTTTCTTAATGGAGCAAGGTATAGTAGGTACTCCTGGATCTCCTAATTTCTTAGGCATTCCACCCTCAAAAGTGTAATTGGAAAGCATGGTGGAAATTTCTACTTCAGGTATCTTTCTTTTGTTGGTAATAATATCTTTCATGTACTTGGCATAAGGATTTGTTTTAAGCACATCAGTCAAACGCATACGCAAAAAGATAGGTCTAATCATTTCAGCGAAGCGCTCAAAGTCCTCATCATCCTTTTTCTTGGATGGTTTTGGAGGAAAAGGCATGGGTTTCTGAACCCATGGTTCTCTTTCCCTACCGTGCTTCCTAGCAACAAAGTCTCTCTTATCATAACGTTGATTCTTTGATTGTGGGTTATCAAGATCAACTGCAGGTTCAATTTCGACATCATTATCATTGCTAGGTTGAGCATCAGCATGAACATCATCATTAATATTATCGCTAGGTTCATGTTCATTACCAGATTGTGTGTCAGCATCAGAAACAGATATATCATTGGGATTATCAGGTGGGTGAGCTACAGGTTCACTATAAGCATGCAAATTTCTATCATTTTTCTTTTTCTTCTTCTTAGAAGAACTAGGTGCATCTAAATTAGCTCTCTGAGAATCTTGCTCAATTCTCTTAGGGTGGCCTTCAGGATACAGAGGTTCTTGAGTCATTCTACCACCTCTAGTTACACCTCTAATAGCATCATCTTTATTCTTACTATTTAATTCATTAAGTAAGTCATTATGAGCCTTAAGTACTTGTTCTACTTGAGTGGTGACCATAGAAGCATGAATACTAATAAGTTTCAGTTCATCTTTAGCACTAAACAGATAATCACTCAAGCGTTCAATCATATAAGCATTGTGTTGTAGTTGTCTACCAAGATAAGCATTGAAGTTTTCTTGTTTCACAATAAAATTGTCAAACTCATCTAAGCATTGGCTAGCAGACTTATAACGAGGAATATCACCTTCATCAAATCTATAAAGAGAATTTACCTTTACTACCTATGTCGGGTTATCAAGACCATGTATTTCTTCAATAGGCGGTAAATTCTTAACATCTTCAACTTTAGTACATTTTTCTTTCATAGATTTCTTTGCCTCTTGCATATCTTCAGGACTGAGAAATAGAACACCTCTTTTCTTCGGAGTTGGCTTAGGGGCTAGTTCAGGAAGTGTCCAATTATTTTCATTGGCTAGCATATTATTCAATAGTAATTCAGCTTGCTCCACTGTTCTTTCCCTAAAAACACGACCAGCACAGCTATCCAGGTGGTCTCTGGAATCATCGGTTAGTCCATTATAAAAGACATCAAGTATATCATGCATCTCAAGAGGATGATCAGGCAAAGCATTAAGTAACTGGAGAAGCCTCCCCCAAGCTTGTGGGAGACTCTCTTCTTCAGTTTGAGAAAAGTTATATATTTCCCGTAAGTCAGCTTGTTTCTTATGAGCGGGAAAATATTTAGCAGAGAAGTAATACATCATATCCTAGGTACTACGCACACAACCAGGATCAAGAGAATTAAACCAAGTCTTAGCATCACCCTTTAACGAGAACGGAAATAGCTTAAGGATATAGTAATAGCGAATCTTTTCATCATTGGTAAACAGGGTGGCTATATCATTCAACTTGGTAAGATGTGTCAGAACAGTTTCAGACTCATAGCCATGGAAAGGATCAGATTCAACCAAAGTAATTAACTCAGGATCAACAGAGAATTCATTATCCTTATCAGTGACACATATAGGTCAAGTAGCAAACGCAGGGTCATGTTTCATCTTAATATTCAAGGACTTTTCTTTTGGCTTAGCTAATAACTTCTTAAGATCATATCTATCATTGCAAGCAAGAAAGTCTCTAGCAGTTTCTTCATCCATAACATAACCCTCGGGCACAACAGGCAATTCATATCTATTGGGAGTATTTTCATCATCACTTTCATAAATATCATCAACATTTGCACTCTCCCTAACCTTAGCAATTTGTTCATCTAGAAATTCACCTAGTGGCACAGTATCAGGCATAGAGATAGTTTCATCATACATAGTAGAAGTAGCATCATCAAGAACATACGACGTATCAGATTCAATAGCATGAGTAGGTGTCGCAAGTTTACTCATAACAGAAGGAGAATCAAGTGCAGAGCTAGATGGCAGTTCCTTACCTCCCCTCATAGTTGAGGGTAAGATCTTGGTTTTTGAGTCCTTCAAATTCTTCATAGTGATAAGCAGATATAAATCCCAAGTGACTTAAAGAATAGAGCTATGATCCCCGGCAACGGCGCCAGAAAATAGTCTTGATAACCCACAAGTGTAGGGGATCGCAACAGTTTTGAGGGTAAAGTATTAAACCCAAATTTGTTGATTCGACACAAGGGGAGCCAAAGAATACTCTTAAGTATTAGCAACTGAGTTGTCAATTCAGCCACACCTGGAAACTTAGTATCTGCAGCAAGATAGTTTAGTAGCATAGTAATATGATAATGGTGGTAGCAGTAATAAAAGTAAAGGTAATGTTTTTGTAGTTTTTGTGATAATAGTAACGAAAAAGTAAATAGCAACTAGCAATATAGGTAAAGATCGTAGGCATTGGATCGGTGATGGGAAATTACGTCGGATGCAATTCATCATATATGAGTTATAACCTAGGGTGACACAGAACTAGCTCCAGTTCATCAATGCAATGTAGGCATGTATTACGAATATAGTCATACGTGCTTATGGAAAAGAACTTGCATGACATCTTTTGTCCTACCCTCCCGTGGCAGCGGGGTCCTATTGGAAACTAAGGGATATTAAGGCCTCCTTTTAATAGAGTACCGGACCAAAGCATTAACACATAGTGAATACATGAACTCCTCAAACTAAGGTTATCACCGGGAGTGGTCGCTATTATTGTCACTTCGGGGTTGCCGGATCATAACACATAGTAGCTGACTATAGACTTGCAAGATAGGATCAAGAACACACATATATTCATGAAAACATAATAGGTTCAGATCTGAAATCATGGCACTCGGGCCCTAGTGACAGGCATTAAGCATAGCAAAGTCATAGCAACATCAATCTCAGAACATAGTGGATACTAGGGATCAAACTCTAACAAAACTAACTCGATTGCATGATAGATCCCATCCAACCCATCACCGTCCAGCAAGCCTACGATGGAATTACTCACACACAGCAGTGAGCATCATGGAATTGGTGATGGAGGAAGGTTGATGATGACGATCTCCACTCTCCGGAGCCCCGAACGGACTCCAGATCATCCCTCCCTAGAGAGATTAGGGCTTGGCGGCGGCTCCATCTCGTAAAACGCGATAATTCTTTCTCCTTGTTTTTTTCCTCCGCAAAACAGAATATATAGGATCTGGGGATACGTCGATGGGGCACCGGGCTGCCCTCGAGGAAGGGGGGCGCGCCCCCCACCCTCGAGGACAGCCCGTGGGCCCCCAGGTGTGGATCTTCTTGCAGGTATTTTTTATATTTTCTGAAATAATTCTCCTTTAATTTTCAGACGATTCCGAGAACTGTTTATTCTGCACAAAAACAACACCATGGCAGTTTTGCTGAAAACAGCGTCAGTCCGGTTTATTTCCATTCAAATCATGCAAGTTAGAGTCCAAAACAAGGGCAAAAGTGTTTGGAAAAGTAGATATGTTGGAAACGTATCAGTGTTGCTGATACGTCCATTTTGCATCATGCTTATAAGTTGATATTTATTGCATTATGGGCTATTCATACATGTTTTGTCACAATACTTATGCCTTTTCTCTCTTATTTTGCAAGGTTTACATGAAGAGGGAGAATACCGGAAACTGGAATTCTGGGCTGGAAAAGGAGCAAACTCCGGAAACCTATTCTGCACAACTCCAAAAGCCCCGAAACTCCACAGAACATTTTTCGGAAAATATAAAAAATATCTGGCGAAAGAAACCCACAAGACGGGCCACTGGCTAGCCTCGAGGGTGGGGGGTGCGCCCCCCTTCCCAGGGCGTGCCCCCTGCCTCGAGGGCCAGCCGGTGGGCCCCCGGTGCCCATCTTCTCCTATATGAAGCGTTTTGACCTGGAAAAAATCAGAGGGAGGCTTTCGGGACCAGACGCCGCTGTCTCGAGGCAGAACCGAGGCGAAAACCAATCTAGGGCTCCGGCAGAGCTCTTCTGCCGGGGATGCTTCCCTCCGGGAGGGGGAAATCATCACTACCGTCACTACAAGAAATATGTCAACTAGTGACCTTCTGTCAGTGACCCTAGAAGAAATGGTCATAGATCTATGACCATTTCAGACCAATTGGTCAAAAGCTATTCGGGGGGCTCCAAACCCTAAACTGTAACGACCATTTTGGTCAGAAAGGTCGTAATTTCCTTACACGAAATGGTCATAAAGCAGATAGCACTGGTCCGCTGCCTTATTTCTAGCTGATCATGTCCAATATAGATGGTCATAACCTTGTAAATAGTGGTGGGTTGGTACGACTAGGCGCCACCTCATCAGTTTTGCCTATGTGTCATGTCCATGCGGCAGTTTTTCCCCTAGGTTGTGAAGCAACCTATATTTCTATCATTCCCAAAATTCCCCAAAAAATCTCATAAATTCTTTGGGTCATATCTTCGTCAAATATGTAAAAAACCTTCCTTGCCTAGTTCAAAAATAATTCAAAAATATTCATTTTCCTATTCTGTTCAAAAAAACACTTTGTGAAGGAAGTACCACTTTGGCATGTTCAAATGGTATCCATTTTCTACAGTGCTTTCCTATGTCCAAATAACTATCCTCCACCAAATGCCAGCTCAATCCATTCATTATTTTGAGCCCAGCTTCAACATTCGTATTTATGTCCAGTGTGGTACTTTGCAAAGCAAGTACCACCTAGACTCCTCCTTTTGAGCTGAAAATTTGTGAAGACGGTCTTCTTAGTAACCGATCATCCTCAACCAAAATTCACGCCCATTAGCCATGTGCATTTCTCGTACCGCTAATCAAACACTTGGCTGCTAATTCATGTTTGAGCATCCATCGGTCTCCTCGTGAGAATCTTATGCTGTAATTATCTTCCTAGCACCTACCTGGGGAGTGCCCAACCCACTAGACATGCCTAGGCCGCCCAGAACACATGGCAACACCACAGTCACGTGGTGACCACGCGGCGGGCATGCGAGTTTATGCGCTCTAGAGTTGGGGCCCTCGACCACCGCCCAAACCTTGACGTATCGCCACCAAACCATGTATTTATGATTAAATAGGTACTAATGTAACTATAAATGATTTTTGGAAAAAATAAATGGCAAACTATGAGGCAGCTGTAGTTCAAATTTGACCCGCTTCCAGCTGAATCGACGGAAATTTGTCTTTTTCACGAGAGGTGGATCAAAACTTTTTACACCCAACCATTTTGTCAATTGTGCATTAAATATGTCCTAGTATTTTAGAAAATTGATTTGGTCCAATTTTGCAACAATTATTTGGGAGGTCCTTCACAAAAAAACCTCCTTTTGGGCACTCAAAAAATGGAAAATGATTTTTTCGTCCAAAGAAAATGAAAACTTCCTTAGGCAATATTGTTTGCCATTCCAAGATGCACCCTTGTGCACAATATGAGATCATTTGAACAAACTATGCCATGAATGTGGCCATAGGATTGATCATTTGGCTTGAATGCCATGAATCTTCACGCATGATAGCTCATTTCCGAGAACACTTTTTTAAAAGAATTGACGTATTACAAGTTTATTATTTTTCCTGGTAAGTTGGTCATATATAACGACACAATGCAAAGGTTTTCCGATTTTTTGATTTTTTTTTAATTTTTTATGCCCGTTTCAAAATGCGGTCAAAACGGCGGGAATGACCGTTCCTAGCTAGTGGTTGAATCTTGGTATTTTTTTGGTGTTTCTCTGATTAAATAGATACTTATGTACCTAGAAATGATTTTTGTAAAAAATAAAGAGCAAACTACAAGGCAGCTAGAGTTCAAATTTGACCCACTTCCAACTGAATCGGCCAAAATTTGTCTTTTTCACGAGAGGTGGATCAAAACTTTTTACACCCAACCATTTGGTCAATTGTGCATTAAATATGGCCTAGTATTTTATAAAAATGATTTGGTACAATTTTGCAACAATTATTTGGGAGGTCCTTCACAAAAAAACCTCCTTTTGGGCACTCGAAAAATGGAAAATGATTTTTTCGTCCAAAGAAAATGAAAACTTCCTTACAACATTGTATGTCATTCCAAGATGCACCCTTGTGCACAATATGAGATCATTTTAACAAACAATGTCATGAATGTGGCCATAAGATTGATCATTTGGCTTGAAAGCCATGAATCTTCACGCATGATAGCTCGTTTCTTATAACACTTTTTAAAATAATTGCCGTATTACAAGTTTATAATTTTTGTTGGTAACTTGGCCACATATAATGACACAATGCGAATGTTTTCCAATTTTTTATTTCTTTTTTGAATTTTTTATGCCCGTTTCAAAATGCGGTCAAAACGGCGGGAATAACCGTTCCTAGCTAGTGGTTGAATCTTGGAATTTTTTTGGTGTTTCTCTGATTAAATAGATACTTATGTACCTACAAATGATTTTTGGACAAAATAAAGAGCAAACTACGAGGTAGCTACAGTTCAAATTTGACTCGCCTCCTTTTAGGCACTCAAAAATGGAAAATGAATTTTTCTTCCAAAGAAAATGAAAACTTCCTTAGGCAACATTGTCTGCCATTCCAAGATACACCCTTGTGCACGATATGATATCATTTGAACAAACTATGCCATGAATGTGGCCATCAGATTGATCATTTGGCTTGAAAGCCATGAATCTTTAGACATGATAGCTCATTTATGAGAACACTTTTTTAAAATAATTGCCATATTACAAGTTTATTATTTTTTCTGGTAACTTGGTCACATATAATGACACAATGCGAAGGTTTTCCAATTTTTTTTTTTTTAAAAAAATTTAATGCCCGTTTCAAAATGCGGTCAAAACGATGGGCATGATCGTTCCTAGCTAGTGGTTGAATCTTGGAAAACTTTGGGTGTTTCTATGATTAAATAGATACTTATGTACCTAGAAATGATTTTTGGAAAAAATAAAAAGCTAACTATGAGGCAACAACAGTTCAAATTTGACCCGCTTCCAGCTGAATCGGCGGAAATTTGTCTTTTTCACGAGAGGTTGATAAAAGCTTTGGACACCCAACCATTTGGTCAATTGTACATTAAATATGGCCTAGTAATTTTAAATAATGATCTGGTACAAATTTGCAACAAATATATTGTAGGTCCTTCACAAAAAAACTCATTTCGGGCATTCGAAAAATGATTAAAATAGATATAAAGATCAAAAATGCATACAAGTTGATCCTTATCCATAAAATGTGGTCTAACTTGACTGAAAAATTTGTGGATGACTTTTTGCAAAATATTTTTTTATAGCTGCTTCGAAAAATAGCTTTATCTTTAGTACTTGGAAATTATTTTAAATCACAAATTCTTGGACCAATCAGAACACTTCTCATGGATCACCCAACTCTATCTGATCTGAACCGTCCACACCAGGCGAATCCAACATCTCTCACCTCTCGGCAGGCCAACCCAAGCCCTAGTAGCCCACGGTCGCGTCTCTCACCCCTCTCCTAGATCTAGATCGACGACGACGTCCCTCCGTCGCCACCCCTCCTTCCCCGCTCCCCGCCTCGTCGGCGCTCTCACCCACCTATCGGCGGCCTCGCTCCCAAAATCCGCTCTCCTCACCGCCACCGATGCCCCACCACAGTTCCCCCTCCCCTCCCGCGCCCCTACCTTCTCTCCCTACCTAATTAGATCGAGCCGGCCAGGCGGCAGCGACCATTGTTTTGGCTTCTCTCCGGGCGGATTCCTTCCTCCCCTCGTCGTCTTCATACCCCCACCCCACCCCGCTCCTCCAGCCCCACACCACCTGCCCTCGCCGTCGCCGCCAACAAACCCCTCCTCCGTGCCGCTGACCACCACCCAAGATGCGCCCTTCCCCGATGACCATGCCGGTGGCGCAGGACACCGTCGGCGCGGGCATGTACGTCGCCTAGTCCCGCCGCAACCGTTGCCGCCACAAGAAATCCTCCTACGCCAACACCAACATCGCTGCCTTCGCGGTCCCCACCCCTCTCCGCAATCCTCAGTAAGCATCCCCTCCCCTCCAATTGTGCGTGCGTTTTCTGTCTGATTGATGTCGGTCGAGTCCTAGGTGGTAGCTAGATTGCTGTCGAAAGTTTGATTCTCCATCCGACTCTATTCGGATGGATTGCTCATGGCATGGGTGCCCATCAATCCGTGTCTCCGTGCTCCGGATTTAGGATGCAATCACAAGAGAATGATGATTAGACTATTACAGAGTCAGCACGCATGTAGAATAGAGCATGTGGTCACTGAATTGCTCAAATTTGCTGGCCAAGTACTATGTAGTGTTGTTCCATGCTAGGCTACCAGGGTATGTAACTTCTGTATCAAAATGATGGGTTTTAATCTTTACTATTATCTGCATTTTCTCTCACACACTAGACTTGCTCATCCATAACATAATGGCAGTGCGTGAGTGAGTCATGTAGGTATGTTTGTTTTTGGGTTGGTTGTAGATGGCTTTGTATGTTATGATAGTGTGGCTGCTCTCCCTGTTTTGCTTTCGCTTGGAGAAGAGAAGAGCAGAGCATAGCAAGGTAAGTAAAACAAACAACACTTGTTTGCAGCTAATGCGTACAAACACAGTAGCAGCTCTCTCTCTGAATGAAATTCTTCAATCTTTCCAATTCTGATGATTTTGTAACTGTATATTTCAGAAATCCAAGGGCAGTAGTATTTCAGAAGAAGTGGTGTGTGACAACACGTCTGATGCTCCGGTCTTGAATCTCTTTGGGAAGACAGTTGTTCTCAACGAATCGCATCACCTGCCAAGCCGACGTTGGTGAGGACACCGAGTTCGTCAAGGAGGAGCAGGGATGGCGCAGGCGGTGGAGGAGTGGTACCAGCAGATGCCCATCATCACGCGCTCTTACCTCACCGCCGTCGTCCTAACCACTATCGTCTGCACCCTCGAGGTACGTGTCGCCCTGCACCCACCGTAGTCCACCCATGGGGGCTCGGCCTCTGGCCGTTCGCGGAGCGATCTGGTGCTTCTTCTACTGAGTCGAGTCGATGACCTAGTGATTGATTGATTGATTAACTGCAGATCATCTTGCCGTAGCACCTGTACCTGAACCCCAAGCTGGTGGTGCAGCACTATCGGATCTGGCGCCTCGTCACCAACTTCCTCTACTTCCGTAAGATGGGTATGTCTGTCCATGAACGATGCTCGCCTCCTATCCACTCCCTGGTCCAAGTGCAAGGCGTTGTGAAATTCAGTAGTCTAGCATGGCATAGGGCTAGGTTTACCGAGGCTGCGTAGATTCGTTCATGCAAGTGTTGTGAATGGACGAACGGTCAATAGCTCTTGATGTATCAAACATTGCATCCTACTGATGTCAACTGGTTGAGCACAACTAAGAGTATTGTGTGCAATTATTTGCATATTGAAAAGCATGCTCTATATTGCTTTGTCACATGCACTTTGGTCTATACATGATGGTAGATTTTGTACATGAACAAAAGAAACAAAGGTAAAACTGTATTTATCACTTTGCATAACCTCAGTACATTTACATGCACACGCACACACATTTGACTGCTGAGTGTTTGAATTATTGGAATGTGGGGGTTGGTCTGTTTATTCCCATGCTCTTTGCTGGTTTGGGGACTGGTGTGTTATTTGTTGGGCTATTCAACACTTATTTTCGTGGGCCCGGAAGAAAAATGGAGCTGATAATTTGTTAGGCTATTCAAAACCTGGAAGGAAGATGAGTACTCTGGTTACTGATAATTTATAGTCATGCTAACAGAATTTACAACTATTGTTTGATTCAAACCTTTGTTCTTTTTCTTGGTGTTTATAGGTGCCGATGAGTAGAGGCTTGTCGAACCCTCGATGTCTTACATTGCCGGCAACCCCGGAATGTCCGACACTGAATTCGATAAGCTCAAGCTCATACTCAAGGCACCCCCAGCCTGGGCTATGATTCAAATTTACCTGTTTATATTTATTCAAATTCATCTATTTACATGGTGGAGCGGTCGACAGACGTTTCCTTCATGCAACAGTTTAAGTTGTGATTTCGCTTCCAATTAAATCTGTTTTGAATGTGTTTTATATAATTGAATGTGAACAAAATTTATTCCTGCTACTGCTTGTGAAGATCTGGCGTTTATTTGTTTCCTGATATTTTGATGTTTGCGTAACCTAGCATCAGTCTCTGTGTGTCGGTGTACTAAGATAGGGGTACCTTAGTACCCCAACTTGTGCACGGGCAGTAGCAGCTTCCCACGGCAGGGTTTACCACGTGCTTGCCGAAAACCTTTCCGGTCCATATTAAGCCATTCAAAAACAAAGTATACAAGACAGAAGATCAAGACCCCGGCAAGTGGAGCTTGCCGGGAAGGCCGTCCCAGGCTCAAGACTATCACATTAACACAAGACCCTCGCAAGAGGAGCTTGCCAGGAAGACCAGAAGACTGCATCTCAGAAGACATGCCTCGGCGCACCCTGTGCCCCGGCAGGACCCGGGGAGCGACAAGTTTCCGGGCCCGACAAGATCAAGTCCCCGGCAAGGTGCTTGCCAGGGGAAGCCTGCGCTGTGTGCCCGCGCTCCAGCTCATCGGCCCATGCGTCGCCCTGGGGCCCTTCCAGGGACGCGTGGCGGATGGCTGTGCAGCCAGGGGCACACGGTGGCAGTCCACGGTGACGAGGCTACCACCGTGTCGAATGGAGACGCATGGACGGGTGCTTTTGGGGTCGACGGTGACGGGCATTTAATGCCCTTGTCCCCCACTGTCAAAGTAGGTGAAGACCACTGTTCACGCACTATTCTCGCACTGTTACAGCTACCATCAAAGTTACATTTTTACCCTCCTCTACGTTGACACCTGTCGGTGACCCCTTGAGCTATAAAAGGAGGCCCATGCACAACGTAGAAAGGGTTCGGAACCTAGACAGCTCTCTTGCTCGGGGTAGCTAGTTCTTCAAGCTCCCGAGCCCAAGAACTCAATACAATCTAAGCAGGAGTAGGGTTTTACGCGTCCGCGCGGCCCGAACCTGGGTAAACTGCCCGCGTGTGTTCCTCGATCCGCTCTTTGTGCTCCCTCCGCTCCCTTACTGCAACGTACAAGGGGCTCCGGTCCCATAGGTGCTCGTGGTGGACAGTTTCCCCCGACACTGTGTATATTAGTACTACTTGTCAATTCTACGATTTTTTACTTTTGTGTATATTAGTACTACTTGTAGCGTACCTGGGGCATGATCATATTGAGGAACCATTTTTATCCTTCTTAGATTCTTCATTATATTTCAGTTGCAACAGTGATTTGGTCACTTCATATACTTAATTTATTTGTCGTCGTGTTTGTTTGTGTGCATGTTCAAGCGACTATTGCTGGTGTGCTGAAAGTTGCTTAGAGCTCATGTAGGTTAGCAATTAAACACAACTGAACATATTCATGAAAATTCTCTTAGTGGGTGGATGGATTCTAGTTGTAAATGTCATTTGATGAAAGACACCACATATTCATTCATCTGCTGTAACGCCAAGTTTGGTCTATTAACGTGGCGTCAATTTTATGCTGTAGATCAGTATGAACCAAGATTTGGTAGCTGGGAAGGTGGAGAATGCGAAGTTTGAAGAGACCTGGAGTATCTAGACTGATTGCCATTTGTATATGTGTTATATGATGATGTAACACACTGATTCTGCTATTGTATGATGTATCAAACTGATTTTGGCTATTATTTGAAGTATTACGTGTGTTCTTTGTCTGTTCCCATTTGAATATTGGTTTTTTTATTTACTAGCAAATTGAAATTTGAAGAAAATGACCTTGAAAACTCGGACCCACTTACCAAAAGAACCTGACAGTTGGGACCATCTTTAAAAAAAGAAATACTTGATCCACTAAACCAAAAAGGCCACAACCCAGAAAATAAAAAAAGGCTTAATTGTTGGGTTTGTCCCATGTAGTCGACAAAAATTGAAAGAAAAATAACTAATAAATGGACTAAATTAATGGGCTCAGCCCATATAGACACCGAATTGGACCGGGCTGAATGTTATCAATGACCTTTTCAATAGGTCGCAATTTTGCCACGTCAGATTGTCACGTCGGATCCCACGTGGACTGGGCAGACAACCAGCGACCAAAACAAAAGGTCATTGATTCAATGACCTTTTGTTTTGGTCATTGCCTTTCATGACCTTATCCCGAAGAAGGTCATTAATTTCAGTTTACGACGGCCAGCTTTTGACCATCTGTTTTTGGTCACAAAAAGGTCACAAATGGAAAATAATGACCATTCAGTGACGAATAGTCAAGGTCACAAGTTGACATATTTCTTGTAGTGTGTCATCACCAACAACTCTCCCATCTTGGGGAGGGCTATCTTCATCATAATCTTCACCAGCACCATCTCCTCTCAAACCCTAGTTCATCTCTTGTATCCAATCTTTGTATCCAAACCTCAGATTGGTTCCTGTGGGTTGCTAGTAGTGTTGATTACTCCTTGTTTTTGATGCTAGTTGGTTTATTTAGTGGAATATCATATGTTCAGATCCATTATGCATATTAATACCCCTCTGATCATGAACAATATTATGTCTTGTGAGTAGTTACTTTTGTTCCTGAGGACATGGGAGAAGTCTTGCTATTAGTAGTCATGTGAATTTGGTCTTCGTTCGATATTTGGATGAGATGTATATTGTCTCTCCTCTGGTGGTGTCATGTGAACGTCGACTACATGACACTTCACCATTATTTGAGCCTAGAGGAAGGCATTGGGAAGTAATAATTAGATGATGGGTTGCTAGAGTGACAGAAGCTTAAACCCTAGTTTATGCGTTGCTTCACAAGGGGCTGATTTGGATCCATATGTTTCAGGCTATGGTTAGGTTTACCTTAATACTTCTTTTGTAGTCGCGGATGCTTGCATTAGAGGTTAATCATAAGTGGGAGGCTTGTCCAAGTAAGGGTAGCACCCAAGCACCGGTCCACCCACATACCAAATTATCAAAGTACCGAACGCGAATCAAGCAATCATGATGAAAACTAGCTTGACGATAATTCCCATATGTCCTCGGGAGCGCTTTACCTTGCATAAGAGTTTGTCCAGGCTTGTCCTTTGCTACATAAAGGATTGGGCCACCTTGCTGCACCTATTTACTTTTACCGTTTGACACTTGCTACCAATTATCATATCACAAAACTATATGTTACCTATAATTTCAGTGCTTGCAGAAAATACCTTACTGAAAACTGCCTATCATTTCCTTCTGCTCCTCGTTTGGTTCGACACTCTTACTTATTGAAAGGACTACGATAGATCCCCTACACTTGTGTGTCATCAAGACTCTTTTCTGGCGCCGTTGCCGGGGAGTGAAGCGCCTTTGGTAAGTGGAATTTGGTAAGGAAAAATTTATATAGTGTGCTGAAATTTATTGTCACTTGTTACTATGGCTCAAAATACTTTGAGGGGCTTGTTCGGGGTATCTTCACCCCGAGCAGAGGAGCAAAGAGTTGCTCCTCAACCTACTGCACCTAATGAAAATGTTTTCTTTGTGATTCCTTCGGGTATGATAGAGAAACTGCTTCAAAATCCCTATACAAGAGATGGAACAGTTCACCCCGATTTACATCTAATCTATGTGCATGAAGTTTCTGGATTATTTAAGCTTGCAGGTATGCCCGAGGATGTTATCAAGAAGAAGGTCTTCCCTTTATCTTTGAAGGGAGATGCCTTGACATGGTTTAGGCTATGCGATGATATGGAGTCATGGAATTATAATCGTCTGAAGTTGGAATTTCATCAGAAGTTCTACCCTATGCACCAAGTTCATCGTGATCGTAATTATATTTATAATTTCTGGCCTCGCGAAGGAGAAAGAATCGCTCAAGCTTGGGGGAGGCTTAAGTCAATGTTATATTCATGCCCCAATCATGAGCTCTCAAGAGAAATGATCATTCAAAAAATTTATGCTCGGCTTTCTCATGATAATCGCTCCATGCTCGATACTTCTTGTTCTGGCTCTTATATGATGAAGGCTATTGACTTCAAATGTGATTTATTGGAAAGAATTAAACGCAACTCCAAAGATTGGGACCTCGAAGAAGGTAAGGAGTCAGGTATGACCCCCAAGTTTGATTGTGTTAAAGCTTTTATGGATACCGATGTTTTCCGTGAGTTTAGCACTAAATATGGACTTGACTGTGAGATAGTAGCTTCTTTCTGTGAATCTTTTGCTACTCATGTTGATCTCCCCAAGGAGAAGTGGTTTAAATATCATCCCCCTATTGAAGTAAAAGTAGTTGAACCTATTAAAGTTGAAGAAAATACTATCACTTATAATGTTGTTCCTGTTATACCTACCGCTTATATTGAGAAACCACCTTTCCCTGTTAGGATAAAGGATCATGCTCAAGATTCAACTGTAGTTCGTAAGAGTAATTCTAGAACACCTACACCTTATGATCAAATTAAAGTTGAACCTAGTGTTGCTATGGTTAAAGATCTCTTGGTAGAAGATTTAGATGGACATGTTATTTACCTCCAAGAAGAGTCTGCTAGAATAGCCAAACCCAATGCTAGGAATAGACATAAACCTGTTGTAGGCCTGCCTGTCATCTCTGTTAAGATAGGAGATCATTGCTATCATGGTTTATGCGACATAGGTTCTGGTGCGAGTATTATCCCTCTTGATCTGTATAATGAAATTATGCATGATATTGCACCTGTTGAGTTAGAAGGGATTGATGTTACTATTAAGCTTGCTAATAGAGATACTATTTCACCAGTTGGGACTGTTAGAGATATTGAAGTCTTGTGTGGGAATGTTAAATACCCTGCTGATTTTCTTGTTCTTAGTTCCCCACAAGATGCTTTCTTCCCCATTATATTTGGTAGACCCTTCTTGAATACCATTAATGCCAAGATAGACCGTGTGAAAGATATTGTCACTGTCGGATTAGGGGACACTTCTCATGATTTTAACTTTGCTAAATTCCGTAGACAACCCCTTGAAAAGGCACCACACATTAAGGATGAAATTATTGGTCTTGCTTCTATTGCCGTGCCACCAAATGATCCTTTAGAATAATACTTGTCAGACCATGAAGATGATATGCAAATGAATGAGAGAAGGGAGATAGATGAAATATTCCTTACACAGAGACCCGTATTGAAAAATAACTTGCCTGTTGAAATCCTAGGGGATCCTCCTCCACCCAAGGGTGATCCCGTGTTTGAACTTAAACCTTTGCCTGATGATCTTAAGTATGTTTATCTTGATGAAAAGAAGATATATCCTGTTATTATTAGTGCTAACCTTTCAGAGCACGAACAAGAAAGATTATTGAAAACTCTGAAGAAGCACCGAGCTGCTATAGGATATACTCTGGATGATCTTAAGGGCATTAGTCCCACTATATGTCAACACAAGATAAAATTGGAAGAAAATGCTAAGCCAGTTATTGATCATCAGCAACGGTTAAATCCTAAGATGAAAGAAGTGGTAAGGAAGGAAATTCTAAAGCTTCTAGAGGCAGGTATTATCTATCCCATTGCTGATAGCCAGTGGGTAAGTCCTGTCCATTGTGTTCCCAAGAAAGGAGGTATGACTTTAGTCCCTAATGATAAAGATGAATTGATCCCTCAACGAATAGTTACAGGTTATAGGATGGTAATTGATTTCTGTAAGTTAAATAAAGCTACTAAGAAAGATCATTACCGTAAGTGCATCTAGTGCCACCCCTAGTTTGTTTTGGAGTATTGACGCCAAACCTGGTTGAGGGACTAATGTGTTCGTGAGAATTGCAGGATAACACAGGTAGTAGTCCCTCATTGATTTGGTTTACCTACCGAAGATGACCCCCTAAAAATGTATGAAGACATTGATGACAATGGTGGTATATGAAGATATTCATATTGAAGTCTATGACAAGAGAATACATTGTGTGAAGACTATGGAGCGCGAAGACTTAGATGTTTCGTTGTTTCCTTGTTCTTCTTTGTTGAGTCATAGGAACCACCGTACTGTTAAGTGGGGTACAAGTGAACATAGTCAGAGTGACTGATGTGATGCTCAACCAAAATCATATGTCTTCGAGTGAAGACAATGAGAGCAAATCTTATCCAGAGCTGGATGAGTCAGCTTTACTTGTAGACCAAGTAAAGATGTCGTGTGTGTTTGAAATCTGACCGTTGGAACACGTGTCAGTTCCTTAGTGACCCAGGGTCACTTCGGACAAATTAGGTCAGGTTGCCCAGTGCCTATAAGTAGCCCACCCCCTACACCATAAATTGGTGGCTGCTCAGAGTAATTACACGGATTTTGTCGTTTGAGAGCAACCCACCTCCGAAGCATTTGAGAGAGAGATCCTTGCGAGGAAAAATCCCAAACACCCAGAGCCAAAGAGTGTTAGGCATCACTTACGTCTTTCTGTATGTGTGACCTGAAGACTTGTTACACTTGAGGACTGTGTTTCCTCCAGCCGGTTAGGCGTCGCGTTCTGAGCATCCAAGAGTCATTGTGGATTGCCGGTGAACAAAGTCTATGAAGGTCTGGAAGTCTACCTTGAAGACTTACCAGGGTGAATGGGCGAGGACTGGGTGTCCTTAGCTCAAGGGGAATATGGTGAAGACGCGGTCTTCTGAGTTAAATCTCAGCCTCCCTAACCAGAGGTACAGTTGTCACAGCAACTGGAACTCGTCTAACAAATCACTGTCTTCCCCGAGCTACTGGTTCTATCCTTTCCTTCTCTTTACTTACTGCCTGCCTTTGTGAAGTCATTGCATGCTTGCCTTATCTAATTGACTTCACTGTGTGACTACTTGTTCTGATTGGCTTCATTCAATCTTCCATCCTGATCCATACAGCCTAGCTGCTATTAGTCTTCATGCTTTCACTTCATTGAATACTTGACTATGGCTTGTCTAGTGTAGTCTATCTTCCGCTGCATATAAATAGGATCGATTCTATCGTTTGTCTTCGAAACTTCCATGTTTTGAAGCATTCCATTAAAATTGCCTATTTACCCCCCCCCCTCTAGTCGATATACTGCACTTTCAATTAGTATCAGAGCTCGGTACTCCCTTGTTTTGTGTGATTCGGTTTAACCACCTGGAGTTTTAGTTATGTCGACCACAGGAATGAAGACAGTGTCTTTCCCCATGTTTGACGATCATGAGTATCCCAAGTGGAAGGCCAAGATGAAGAAGCGTCTCATGGCGATAAACAGTGAGTTCTGGACCGTCACTGAGATTGGTCTTACCGATCTGTGCAAGATGGCAGAAGCTGATGACATTCGCAAGTTCACTCTTCTCAACCTCACAGCGAAGGACGTCATCTGCTCCTGTCAGTCTCAAAATTAGTTCAGGAACGTCATGCATCTCGATCATGCGAAGCTTATCTAGGACCGTCTCTCTGAAGTCTATGAAGGTCATCGAACTTGTGATGATCCCGGGTTTGAGGACTTCAAAGAATCTCTCAAGACGATGACTTTCGATCCAGAACCATCATCCTCAGCACCATGTCTTATGGCAAAAGGTGCCAAGGTAACCGAATGCTACCTATCTGAGTCTAGTGATGATGAATCTGGTGATGAATTTGGACCCAGCTATGTCAAACTTGCTTCCCTTGCCACTAAACAACAAATAGCTTTGGAAAAGGCCCAAAAATGCTTAATAAGAGCAATGATATCTTGGGTGAAGAAATGGATCAGTCGAAAACCTTGGCTGAGAGTTTTCAGAGACTTCAGACCAGGTTTGACATGCTTCAAAGTCATCATAACACTCTCTTATCTGATCATGAAAAACTAAGAGTGTGTTATGAAGATCTTTAGAAGGAGCGCGATTCATTACTTGCTCAACAAATCAGTGCTTCTCGGGAAGAGTTTATTCCACCATGTCTGAAATGTATTGAGCGTGATAACGCTACATCTGTTGCAAAATGTTCTACTACTGCCACTATTGCAATATCTTCAACTGCTGATGTGGTAACTAACCCCTCTACTGAGGATACCACTAATATTGCTGATGAAAATGCTAGGTTGAAGACTTTGCTTGAAACAGGGATGTACAAAAGCCTCAAAGGGCATCAGACTTTATGTGACGTCCTCAAAAAGTAGATACTGAACCGAAACCCTAGGAAAGAGGGTGTAGGGTTCGAGAGGAAAATGAATGTTGATGGTTCATACTGGAAGCCAGAGCAGTACCCCAAAACCACATGGGTTGCTGCAAAGGAACCTTCAGTGGATCTGTCTACCCTATCTGGCTTCACTTGTGCTAATCCTATTATCATTGATGAATCCTTTGATGCAAACTATAAACTATTTAAGAATCAGAATGGTGAAGTGTTTGCGAGGTATATTGGTACTAACTGCAGGAACGGGCCACATATGAAGAAGATCTGGGTTCCCAAAGGTTGTCTTGAGAAGCTTCCAGCAAATGTCATCATGACACTACCTGGGAAGAAGACAAACCCCAGACCAAAGGCTTCATATGGTCCTAAGGCTTCATACAGACAAAGGACTCACCTGAGTCACCCTAACGCCAATGTTTTGTAGGGAGATTATACTCAGACCCATGAATATGAGCGTG
The DNA here is from genome assembly GCA_902687465.1 of Secale cereale. Lineage (NCBI taxonomy): Eukaryota > Viridiplantae > Streptophyta > Magnoliopsida > Poales > Poaceae > Secale > Secale cereale. The sequence continues at coordinate 790,915,456 of LR738711.1, read as the reverse complement.
TTTCCTCAAACCGCTATATTCACAAAACAATGAATTTTTCTGCTTATTCTTATGAGTATTATTCTCCTCCTGCAAGACTATTTGCTAGGGCTCCAAAGCCAAAATTCTCAGATGCTGCTCTTAGACTCATTGCTTCTAAGCCACCCCTGAAGATGTGGGTGGTTAAGAAGAACTAACTTTCTCTTGCAGGGAAAGGTCTCCAGCCGAAAATCAAAGGCGTCTGATGCTATTGCTGGGGACCTAAAACAAATTGTAGGGCGCAAGATCAAATGCCCAAATGATCTTACTATCTATTTTGTTCCTGGATCGCTTGCTAGTCATCTTATCAGTCCTAACTTGGATCTAAGCTTCCATAATCCACTTGTACGTCAAATGTTTATGCTTCACATTGACTATTGGTGAAACCTATCCCCCTAACTGCATTGTAGGGAGTGACACCAAAGACTTCAGAATGGATTATGGACAGCGGATGCACAAATCATATGACAGGAGATCGATGTCTTCTTATGGACTCAACCTTACGTCCATCTAACAAGAGTCGCATCACATTTGCTGATACTGGTAAAAGCAAAGTATTGGGTCTAGGTAGAGTTGCAATCTCAAGGGATCAGCACGTGGATAAATTCATGCTTGTTGAATCCCTTGGTTTCAACTTAATGTCTGTCTCAATGCTTTGTGACTTAAACATGATTGTGATATTTGGAAAATATCGTTGCCTTGTACTAATGGAATCTGACAAGTCCCTAGTCTTTGAAGGATACAGAAAAGGTGATCTGTATATGGTAGATTTCTCAGCATGACCGCAGATGGCCGTATGTCTTCTAGCAAAAGCTTCAGACTGCTGGCTCTGGCATCGGAGGCTAGGACATGCTGGCATGAGGAACTTGCACACTCTCGCAAAGAAGAAGCACGTCGTAGGCATCGAGGGTGTCAAGTTCAAGAAAGATCATCTATGTTGTGCCTGTGAAGCTAAGAAGATGACTAGGGCCAAGCATCCCTCGAAGACAATCATGACGACATCCAAACCCTTCGAGCTGCTTCACATGGACTTATTTGGCCCTACTCACTACTCCACATTCACTACCACAGCTTGTCTCTATGGCTTCTTCATTGTTGATGATTATTCAAGATACACATGGGTGCACATAATTCTCTACAAGACTGAAGTGCAAGATGTCTTCAGATGCTTCGTCAACCGTGCCATGAACAACTATGGCGTCAAGATCAAGCATATCAGAAGTGACAATGGCACCGAGTTCAAGAACACCGGCCTTGATCTTTATCTAGATACAATGGGAATCACTCATGAGTTCTCAGCTCCGTACACACCTCAGCAGAATGGCATCGTAGAGCGCAAGAACAGAACCCTAATTGAGATGGCTCAAACGATGCTCGATGAATACAAGACACCAAGAAAGTTCTGGCCCGAAGCTATTGATACTGCATGCCATATCATTACCCGTGTTTATCTTCACAAGCTTCTGAATAAAACGTCCTATGAACTCCTTACTGACAAGAAGCCAAATGTCAGTTACTTCAGAGTATTTGGAGCTAGGTTCTGGATCAAGGATCCACATCACAAGTCAAAATTTGCACCAAAAGCACATGAAGGTTTCATGCTCGGCTATGGAAAGGACTCACACTCCTACAGAGTCTTCAACATCTTTCTCTATAAAGTAGTTGAAACTGTGGATGTGCGGTTTGATGAAACGAGTGGTTCACAAAGAGAGTTCCTGCCAAATGTGCTGGATGAAGCTTCACCTAATGAATCTATCAAGCTAATGGGAACCGGTGAAATCATGCCTTCTGAAGCACAGCCTGACGAGGAACTCATCATTTCTGCTCCAAATCAACCTGACGACAATGCTCAGCCTGAAGAAAATCCTCCTGATGATGACAATGTACAGCAAGAGCAAAATCTTCGTCCAGCTCATCCTCGTGTTGCAAATGAAGTACAAGTTGAGAAGATAATTGACAGCATAAATGCACCTGGTCCACTTACTCGCTCAAGAGCAACACAACTAGCAAATTTCTGTGGGCACTTTGCATTTGTCTCAATATCTGAACCCAAGAAAGTTGCTGAAGCTTTTATGGAACCTAAATGGATTCAAGCAATGCAAGAAGAGCGTCAACAGTTTGAGCTGAACAATGTATGGGAACTTGTCAAGCGTCCTGACCCTCGCAAGCACAACTTAATAGGCACAAAATGGATATATCGCAACAAGCAAGATGAGCATGGTCAAGTTGTCAGAAATAAAGCTCGTCTTGTTGCTCAAGGATACACTCAAGTTGAAGGGATTGACTTCGATGAAACATTTCCTCCTGTGGCTAAGCTTGAAGCTATTCGCATACTGCTAGCCTATGCAAATCATCACAGCATACTTCTGTATCAAATGGATGTGAAGAGTGCCTTTCTTAATGGCAAGATTGAAGAAAAAGTGTATGTTGCACAACCACCTGGCTTTGAAGATCCAAAACGTCCTGATATGGTATGCAAGCTCAACAAGGCACTGTATGGCCTCAAACAAGCCCCTCATGCTTGGTATGACACACTCAAAGACTTCCTGAAGAGAAAAGGCTTCAAACCTGGTTCCCTGGATCCCACAATCTTCACGAAGACATATGATGATGAACTGTTTGTCTGCCAAATCTATGTGGACGACATTATCTTCGGCTGCACCGACAAAAGATACAGTGATGAGTTTGGTCACATGATGCAAGAGCAATATCAGATGTCAATTATGGGTGAGCTAAAGTTCTTCCTTGGTCTTCAAATTCGTCAGCAAAGCAATGGCATCTTCATATCTCAAGAGAAATATCTTAAAGATTGCCTGAAGAAGTTTGGAATGCAAGATTGCAAAGGTTACTCGACGCCTATGCCAGCTAAACACCATCTGGGTCCCGACGCCAATGGTAAATATTTCGATCAAAAGGTATACCGCTCCATGATTGGTTCTTTACTTTATTTATGTGCATCTAGGCCAGATATTATGCTTAGTGTTTGCATGTGTGCTCGATATCAAGCGGCACCAAAGGAGTCGCATCACTTAGTTGTGAAGCGAATACTTCGATATTTGGCTTACACCCCAACACTAGGATTATGGTATCCAAAGGGCTCAGAGTTTGATCTAGTTGGATTCTCTGATGCTGATTATGCTGGTGACAAAGTTGATCGCAAGTTTACATCGGGCACATGTCACTTTCTGGGACGATCACTTGTCTGTTGGTCTTCAAAGAAGCAGAACTGTGTATCACTCTCCATTGATGAATCTGAATACATTGCTGTTGGATCTTGTTGCGCTCAGCTTCTCTGGATGAAGCAAACGCTCAAGGACTATGGTGTCCATCTGAAGCATGTGCCACTTTACTGCGACAATGAAAGCGCCATCAAGATTGCCAACAACCCAGTTCAGCACTCGAAGACAAAGCACATTGAAATTCGTCATCACTTTCTCAGATATCATGTCATGAAGGAAGATATTGATATCATACACGTCAACACCGAAGAGCAACTGGCAGATATCTTCACAAATCCCTTGGATGAGAAAAGGTTTTGCAAGTTGCGGTGTGAGCTAAATATCTTAGAATCCTCAAATGTCTTGTAATCAGGCACACATCCTAACACTTATGCATATTGATGACTTAGATGTGCAACACACGAAGTAAAGTATATCTTCAATCAATGAAGACTTACATTCTAAGTATGAATACATTAACACGGAATTTGACTTCGGAGCGCCACGATAATTGTGCGCCGTGTCTGGGTCAAATACTTCCTATACGGTGGGTAACGCCACCACCAAATCTTTGTTTGAAGTGTTTCTCTTGGCCTTACATTTGCAAAGTCTTCGCATTTGGTTTATCTTCATATAGGACAAATATAGACTTGTGTTCTGTCCTCTACAGCATTCACTTATAGCTATGTCTTCTTATTTGAATATTTTGAACTAAGTGAATATGATCGGACCCTAACCTCTCTATGCTTCCTCACCTCAAACTCTATCTATCCAAATCATATGCATTCTATTGGAACCGTCAAATATCTTCTCTGTGTCCTTGTCTGCAGAAGATACATAGACAAACTTAAATCTGATTTTAATGCTCAATCCTTTATGCCTCAAATCCGGAACGACCACCCCGACAGTCCAGGCATGCGTGGGATCGTGGGACAACTCCCAATGTGTTACATGTCCGCCACGTGTCCCTCAGAGGTGAACCGCCAGGGGCACCTGCGTAATTGCGCTGTGCCGTCTCCCATGCTTATAAATGCACGTCCCATCACGGTCAAAAATTCTTCTACCATCTCTCCACCTCGACCAACCCTAGCGCCTCCGCAAGCTCTCGACGACGCCGGCGACGAAGCGCTTCGCTGCCGCGACCTCGTCGACGCCGTCTTCACGCCGGCCACAGACATCATCTCCTCCGCCGCCGCCGTAGGTGTCTTCCGTCGCCAAGTTAGGGCACGGAAGATCGAACTGCTCGGCATCCACTTCTTCTCCGTCTAGCATTTCATCGTGTGGTAAATTAAAACTCTCTTTTTACCATCCTCTTGATCCAATAGATTCATCACTTTTTACCATAAGAAGTTTCTGCCTCCACATTTTTGGATCTATCCTGTCTGCACCTCATATCTTGCCTAGTACATTCACATATGCTTCAAACGTAGTTAGATTCCTCACTTGTACCTATTCTTGGATTCGTACAAATCTGGAACCAACTCTCAACATAAAAGTGAATGTCTCCGCGCTATGAGGTCAAAGTCTTCTAAACTGATTTATCTTCAAAATCTTCTGAGAATGCATATGACCTCTTCCCCTTCCCTCGCATCTCTAATGCTGCCACAGGTACATGTCTGTGGAAGAATCTCTTGGTTCTCATAGTCTGCATTCATTTGCAGAATTCATGCAGCGTCATATTCACTCTCCCGAAGCCAGTTCCTGTCTGACCAGCAGACCGAACCATTTGCCAGTGTTGAAGCCTTTCCGTTTGAACCCAATGGCTACTGACAAATCTGTTAGGAGGGGTGGAAGACAGCATCGTGGAAACACCTCCGAAGATTTGCCTTCTGACCTCAGTGAAATGTACAAGACTGATCCAGAGGAGGACTACAATCATAGGAAGACTCCAATCCAATGGATTCAAAGATATTGGGCTGAACAGTGGTTCAAGTACAGTTTCGTGACCCAAGAGTATGCTGAAAAGAATGCAATCAAGCATCCATGGGGAGACATTATGTACAAGAATCTTCCACCCAGGACCCAATCTGAAGCCATTGCTTAAGGCTTCTTTCCTTGCATGGTCCGTGGGCCACAACCAGCAGATGCCGACCCATCTTCACTGCTATGGTGTCGCGATGACAATCTGCTCAAGCGCAATATTCAGTATGCCAAGAACTCGGCGAAAGAAAACAAGAAGAATTGGGGATTAGACTTCAATCCTGGCCCCTCTGCGCTCCGTGCTGATGGCACGCGCGAAGCTGAACCTAACCTGGTTGGACCCTTCTACAACCTAGAAGGTCTCATCAGTCATATAAGGGTTCAAGGGGCGGATGTGGATCAACCTGCAGATGACGCTGATTCTGATGAAGCGCCTGCATCTTCGAAGCCCAAGAAGAAGAAGAAATCCAAGGCTTCGAAGACCACTCCACCAATTGCTTCGAGAGTGAAGCCGTTGGCTACTGCTCCACCAGCACCAAGTGTGCAATCTGAGGAGCACTCTCGCATTTCCAAGAGCAAACAGCTAAGGAAGAAGCCCATGCACAACCCCAGTCCAGCTCTAACTCCTAATGCTGTTCTGAAGAACGCCAATGAGGCCATTGATCTATCAAGCGATGAATATCTAGCTGATGACGCTCTGGAGCAATTGATAAAGAGCAAGCAAGATGCAGAAATCTTCAACGATTTGCCGCTCTTTGACATGGAAGTGTTGAACAACTTCATTGATGAGTGGTTTGACACCCCCAACCTCAGTTTTGACGATGTGCAGCTTCCAGTTGGCCTAAGCGTCTCCTTCAATGGCGCCATTGCTTCCGAGCTAGCTCTTGCTCAGAGAATTGTTGAGCTGAAGCAAAAGATTGACTATGAAAAGGCTCAGTTCAAGAAGCATATGGCCAATCTCAGCGTCCAAGAAATCCAGAACTTCAAAGTCATGATGAATGACCTCAAGGAAGCCTTTCGCAAGAAGCGTGAAGAAGCCAAAGGTTCTCGTGAGCGAATCAAGGCCTTGGCGGCCAAATGCGTCCAAGCTTACAATGAAGCTGAAAAGCGCAAGGCCCTTGGGCGTCCTGGCATTGACCCCAGGATGGCTGCCAAGAAGAAGAAGAAGCAAACTGTGACCCAAGATGAAGAATCAAGGCAGGAAGAGCCTAGCATTGTCTTCCGTGCCGGCATGACAGTCACGAAGCCTAAGGTCACCCCAGTTGCTTCAGAGCTTAAGAAGACAAAGGTGGCTGAAGCTGAAGCCCGCAAGCGCAAGAACAACACTGATGATGCTCCCCCCACTAAGAAGCGCAAGACCAAGAAGGTCCGGGCTGCTCACACAGAGCCCCTTGTCGTCGAGCCCATTTCTGTTGCTCGTCCTGCATCTACACACCAAGAACGTCGCATGACTGTTCATGAGCCTGCTCCCACAGAGGCTGAAGACATTCCAGTTGTTGACCCCACCGCAACTGAAGACATTGGTCCTCAAGACAATGTTGAAGATGATGACGTCCTTCCTCAGATCGATTACAATGTGGAATCATCGCCTGTTCTCACGAACAGCGAACACATCAGCATTGGTCGTCCATTGACGCCAATTGCACAGGATGATTCATGGGCTGATCACCCACAAGATACACCAGCAACTCCCCCAACTCAAGTCACCTGTTCAGTGCTTGAAGATGAAGACTTTGAGGCCCAACCAACTCCATCACCACAGGCATCGCCAGCATTCCACAGGCTTCGCAAAGGACCAAGGCCCCAAGTCGTTACTTCAAGTGTTCCAGAAGGAGAAGAGCAACAATCTGTTCCTGAAGCTTCTCCTACTATGAACCTCCCAGAGTCTGAAGCCAAAGCCTCTTCTGGCTGCATCAGCCGATGAAGAACAACCCGAAGAAGAAGAAGCACGTGCTGCCACACCCCCTGTTCTCGAGGAGAATGTGTCCGACCCTCCAGCTCCTGAAGTGGAGGTTACAAATTCTGAGGCTGCCACCACCACCACTAAAGCCAATGAAGTAGTCATGGCTGAAGCTAATGTGGCACCTGAAGTCAATGTGGTGCCTGAAGTGATGGCGCCTGAAGCAAGTGTTGCACCTGACGCCACTCAGCAGCCAGAAGCCAATGCCACTGCTCCTGTTCCACCTCCAAGGCCCCATACAATCAACCAAGCATATGACAAAGATGACCAGCTCATCTCTGTCAGATGGCCCATTCTGGTTCCTCCGCCTGCTGCTGGACCGCCTGCTGCTGGTCCTCAATTTGACTACCATGTTGAGCACGTGCCTCAGGTTCAGAAGCCTAAGCCAAGACTGACAAGGTTCCCAGGTACCACTTCTCAAGGGTCCTTCAATGCAAATGGCTTCACTGCACACAACACGTTCTTTGACAGCGCCAAGAACCCCTATTCCAAGCCAAGGATATCATCAGATAGGTTCTGGAGCCATCAACAGTGCAGTTATTATTCACGAGTACTCTATGATCAAGGGCGCATTTTCCCTCATATGCGTCTTGATATTGAAGCCATTACTGGACTGCCCTGTCTTGAGGAAGCTCTTGATTGCTTCCGTGATGCTGGCCTTCTGAACTTTGTGACTGACAAAGAGCACTGGAATAAAGAGCTCCTCCTGCAATTCTATGCAACCCTCCACATTCGAGGTTACAGCAGGGATCCGAAGACATGGGTCCTTGAGTGGATGACAGGCAATGTCCATCATGAAGCTAAAGCCTTTGATCTCATTGAGCTTACTGGCCTGCCCACTCCAGGAGACCTGTATGAACCTGGCTGTCAACTACACAATGAAGCTTTGGAGAGTATCTTTCAGAAGCCCAAGCCCAACATGAGCCAGATGCTGAGCATGATGAAGCCTTTGCCAATCGATGTTGAATATCCAAAGGAGTTCTTTGTTGAAGACCTAGAGTATCTGCCACACACCATCTATCATATTATCAGGCGAACTCTATGGTCTTTCAAAGGACACTTATCATCAGCCAAGCTTGAAGGCACAATGAAGACTTTGGTCTTCTATATCTTCAATGGCATCAACTTCAATGCTCAAGATTTCTTTATCAGGCAGTTGGCTGTGCCAGGCTCTGACCTTTTGGTCTCACGTTCTATGCTCCATGGATTATGCGCCTCATCAAGCTTCACTCTGCTATCAACTATCAACCTTCTACTCGCAATCATCATATATTCTTGCTAGAGGTTGATATGTCAGCTAAAGCCATATACCAAGAGCCTACCAAAGAGCCTGCCAATCTTCACAACGCTGAACACCAGAGCTTCACTCAACAAATTGAAGGAGTTCATGCAGTCTCTCACGTTTATCCTCTGGCTGGCCGTACTCGCCTACCTCGCCATGCAGAGACTGAAGCTACTGAGAGCACCATTTCCCAAAGGCCTCGGAAGCGATCTCGTGTTCTCAACGACCGAGAGCTTCTCATTGCCTTACATCAGAAACAGGATAAGCATCACTACTGGCTGAAGCGTCAGATGCAAAGCCTCTTGGTGGACGTCAATCGCATTCGCAACCTTGCCACCAAGAATGCCTTTGTTGCTCATGAAACCTGACAGCGGTCACGGAAGAGTTTGACTTTGCTGAGTGCTGAAGCGGATCTTCAAGACGATGGCTTCATAGAAAGATTCATGTTGGACCACACTCCTCCAAGGAATGTTGTTTTGCATCAAACTCCGTCTCTTGAAGACTCTGACTACTCCTCCTCCGCTGCAACGGTTGACACCAGGGTGATAGATGATCAAGATGATGCTACCTCACCACCTCCACTTTCAGCGCGTATCGACATTACACCAACTACTTCTGCACCGCCAAACACCAACGCCGACCCTGCATCCTCTCCTGCTCCAACTGGGAACGAGTAGCGGCTCTATGTCTTCAAACCTTTTTGGTCCTTACTGACGAAAGGGGGAGAAGCATATGAGTTGATAGTCTTCAAGCGGGTCCATATGGGCGGGTGCTTTATATTTTGCCTAGTGTTCACAACTCTCGTTTTTGCTACATTTGGTTCTTTGAGTTGTAACACTTAAACTTGATGGTCGTCTGCTACGTTTTCTGGTACTCTGTAATGCGATGATAAATTCCGCATGTGCTACGATATTTTCAGCACTTAGTCATTTTGCAGACGTCCATTTCTCATTATGCATATCATTATTTCGACATATCAAATGTGCATGATGAATTGTCTTCATAAGTTGAAGAGGATCTCCACAAGTACAGCCTGCCATGTGCATTTGCATTCAAAAGCAAATCAACTATATGGACATGTTATTTACCTCCAAGAAGAGTCTGCTAGAATAGCCAAACCCAATGCTAGGAATAGACATAAACCTGTTGTAGGCCTGCATGTCATCTTTGTTAAGATAGGAGATCATTGCTATCATGGTTTATGCGACGTAGGTGCTAGTGCGAGTATTATCCCTCTTGATCTGTATAACGAAATTATGCAGGATATTGCACCTGTTGAGTTAGAAGGGATTGATGTTACTATTAAGCTTGCTAATAGAGATACTATTTCACCAGTTGGGATTGTTAGAGATATTGAAGTCTTGTGTGGGAAAGTTAAATACCCTGCTGATTTTCTTGTTCTTAGTTCCCACAAGATGCTTTCTTCCCCATTATATTTGGTAGACCCTTCGTGAATACCGTTAATGCCAAGATAGACTGTGTGAAAGATATTGTCACTGTCGGATTAGGGGACACGTCTCATGATTTTAACTTTGCTAAATTCCGTAGACAACCCCTTGAAAAGGCACCACCCAGTAAGGATGAACTTATTGGTCTCGCTTCTATTGTCGCGCCACCAAATGATCCATTAGAACAATACTTGTTAGACCATGAAAATGATATGCAAATGAATGAGAGAAGGGAGATAGATGAAATATTCCTTACACAGAGACCCGTATTGAAAAATAACATGCATGTTGAAATCCTAGGGGATCCTCCTCCATCCAAGGGTGATCCCGTGTTTGAACTTAAACCTTTGCCTGATGATCTTAAGTATGTTTACCTTGATGAAAAGAAGATATATCCTGTTATTATTAGTGCTAACCTTTCAGAGCACGAAGAAGAAAGATTATTGAAAACTCTGAAGAAGCACCAAGCTGCTATTGGATATACTCTGGATGATCTTAAGGGCATTAGTCCCACTATATGTCAACACGAGATAAAATTAGAAGAAAATGCTAAGCCAGTTATTGATCATCAGCGACGGTTAAATCCTAAGATGAAAGAAGTGGTAAGGAAGGAAATTCTAAAGCTTCTAGAGGCAGGTATTATCTATCCCATTGCTGATAGCCAGTGGGTAAGTCCTGTCCATTGTGTTCCCAAGAAAGTAGGTATGACTGTATTCCCTAATGATAAAGATGAATTGATCCCTCAACGAATAGTTACAGGTTATAGGATGGTAATTGATTTCCGTAAGTTAAATAAAGCTACTAAGAAAGATCATTACCGTAAGTGCATCTAGTGCCACCCCTAGTTTGTTTTGGAGTATTGACGACAAACCTGGTTGAGGGACTAATGTGTTCGTGAGAATTGCAGGATAACACAGGTAGTAGTCCACTTAACAGTACTTAGATGTTTCATTGTTTCCTTTTTCTTCTTTGTTGAGTCATAGGAACCACCGTACTGTTAAGTGGGTTCCAAGTGAACATAGTCAGAGTGACTGAAGTGATGCTCAACCAAAATCCTATGTCTTCGAGTGAAGACAATGAGAGAAAATCTTATCTAGAGCTGGATGAGTCAGCTTTACTTGTAGCCCAAGTAAAGTTGTCGTGTGTGTTTGAAATCTGACCGTTGGAACACGTGTCAGTTCCTTAGTGACCCAGGGTCACTTCGGACAAATCAGGTCGGGTTGCCCAGTGGCTATAAATAGCCCACCCCCTACACCATAAATTGGTGGCTGTTCAGAGTAATTACACGGCTTTTGTCGTTTGAGAGCAACCCACCTCCGTCGCATTTGAGAGAGAGATCCTTGCGAGGACAAAGCCCAAACACCCAGAGCCAAAGAGTGTTAGGCATCACTGAAGTCTTTCTGTCTGTGTGACCTGAAGACTTGTTACACTTGAGGACTGTGTTTCCTCCAGCCGGTTAGGCGTCGCGTTCTGAGCATCCAAGAGTCATTGTGGATTGCCGGTGAACGAAGTCTGTGAAGGTTTGGAAGTCTACCTTGAAGACTTACTAGAGTGATTGGGCGAGGACTGGGTGTCCTTAGCTCAAGGGGAATAAGGTGAAGACGCGGTCTTCTGAGTTAAATCTCAGCCTCCCTAACCAGGCGTACAGTTGTCACAGCAACTGGAACTGGTCTAACAAACCACTGTCTTCCCCGAGCCACTGGTTCTATCCTTTCCTTCTCTTTACTTACTGCCTGCCTTGGTGAAGTCATTGCCTGCTTGCCTTATCTAATTGACTTCACTATGTGACTACTTGTTCTGATTGGCTTCATACAATCTTCCATCCTGATCCATACTGCCTAGCTTCTATTAGTCTTCATGCTTTCACTTCATTGAATACTTGACTATGGCTTGTCTAGTGTAGTCTATCTTCCGCTGCATATAAATAGGATCGATTCTATCGTTTGTCTTCGAAACTTCCATGTTTTGAAGCATTCCATAAAAATCGCCTATTCACCCCCCCCCCCTCTAATCGATATACTGCACTTTCAATTACCCCTTACCATTTATTGATCAAATGCTACAAAGGTTATCCAAATATACTCATTTCTGCTTTCTAGATGGTTATTCCAGTTTCTCTCAAATACCCGTGTCAAAGGGGGATCAAGAAAATACAACCTTTACTTGTCCTTTCTGTACCTTTGCTTATAAACGTATGCCATTTGGTTTATGTAATGCACCTGCTACCTTTCAAAGATGCATGATGGATATATTCTATGATTTTTGTGAAAAGATTGTTGAGGTATTCATGGATGATTTCTCCGTTTACGGAACTTCTTTTGATGATTGCTTAAGCAACCTTGATCGAGTTTTGCAGAGATGTGAAGACACTAACCTTGTCTTGAATTGGGAGAAGTGCCACTTCATGGTTAATGAAGGCATTGTCTTGGGACATAAGATTTCTGAAAGAGGTATTGAAGTTGACAAAGCTAAAGTTGATGCTATAGAAAACATGCCATGCCCTAAGGATATCAAAGGTATACGAAGTTTCCTTGGTCATGCCGGGTTTTATAGGAGGTTCATTAAGGACTTCTCCAAAATCTCCAGGCCTCTAACTAATATTTTACAAAAATATATTCCTTTTGTCTTTGATGATGATTGTCTAGAAGCATTTGAAATACTTAAGAAAGCATTTATCTCTGTACCTATTGTCCAGCCTCCTGACTGGAATTTACCCTTTGAGATTATGTGCGAGGCTAGTGATTATGCTGTAGGAGCTGTTTTAGGGCAAAGAGTTGATAAGAAATTGAATGTTATCTAGTATGCTAGTATAACTCTAGATAGCGCCCAAAGAAATCATGCCACCACTGAGAAAGAATTTTTAGCAGTTGTGTTTGCTTGTGATAAGTTTAGACCCTACATCGTTGATTCTAAAGTAACTATTCACACTGATCATGCTGCTATCAAATACCTTATGGAAAAGAAAGATGCTAAACCTAGACTTATTAGATGGGTCCTCTTGCTGCAAGAATTTGACTTGCATATTATTGATAGAAAGGGAGCTGAGAACCCCGTAGCAGATAACTTGTCTAGGTTAGAGAATATAATGACCCACAACCTATTGATGATAGCTTTCCTGATGAACAACTAGCTATCATAAGTACTTCTCGTACTGCCCCCTGGTATGCTGATTATGCTAATTATATTGTTGCTAAGTTCATACCACCTAGCTTTACATACCAGCAAAAGAAAAAGTTCTTCTATGATTTGAGGCATTACTTTTGGGATGACCCACATCTTTATAAAGAATGAGTAGATGGTATTATTAGACGTTGTGTACCTAAGCATGAACAGGAACATATCTTACGCAAGTGCCACTCCGAAGCTTATGGAGGACACCATGCGGGAGACAGAACTGCACACAAGGTATTGCAATCCTGTTTTTATTGGCCTACTCTCTTCAAGGATGCCCGTAAGTTTGTCTTATCATGTGATGAATGCCAAAGAATCGGTAATATTAGTAGACGTCAAGAAATGCCTATGAATTATTCACTTGTTATTGAACCATTTGATGTTTGGGGCTTTGATTATATGGGACCTTTTCCTTCCTCTAATGGGTACACACATATCCTAATTGAAGTTGATTATGTTACTAAGTGGGCAGAAGCTATTCCAACTAGTAGTGCTGATCATAACACCTCTATTAAAATGCTTAAAGAAGTTATATTTCCGAGGTTTGGAGTCCCTAGATATATAATGACGGATGGTGGTTCACACTTTATTCATGGTGCTTTCCGTAAGATGCTTGCTAAGTATGATGTCAACCATAGAATTGCATCACCTTATCACCCACAGACTAGTGGTCAAGTAGAACTAAGTAATAGGGAGTTGAAATTAAACTTGCAAAAGACAGTTAATAGGTCTAGAAAGAATTGGTCCAAGAAACTAGATGATGCATTATGGGCCTATAGAACTGCATACAAAAATCCTATGGGTATGTCTCCATATAAGATGGTATATGGAAAAGCTTGTCACTTACCTCTTGAGCTAGAACATAAGGCATATTGGGCTATCAAAGAGCTCAATTATGATTTCAAACTTGCCGGTGAAAAGAGGCTATTTAACATTAGCTGTCTCGATGAGTGGAGAACCCAGGCCTACGAGAATGCCAAGTTATTTAAAGAAAAAGTTAAAGGATGGCATGACAAAAGGATACAAAAGCGTGAGTTTAATGTAGGTGATTATGTTTTGCTATTCAACTCTCGTTTAAGATTTTTTGCAGGAAAACTTCTCTCCAAGTGGGAGGGACCTTACGTTATCGAGGAGGTCTATCGTTCCGGTGCCATAAAAATCAACAATTTCGAAGGCAAAAATCCAAAGGTGGTGAATGGTCAAAGGATCATACATTATATCTCAGGTAATCCTATAAATGTTGAAACTAATATTATTGAAACCATAACCCCGGAGGAATACATAAGGGACACTTTGCAGAACGATTCAGCATCCGAAAAGGAAGAGGTACGTGATACAGTAAGTAAACCGTCTCCAAAACAATTCTAAAGGCAATTTTTCTCCGTTTTGGAATATTTAGAAAAATAGAAAAATAAACCGCAGTCCGGAGGAGACACGGGCCTCTTCGAGGGTATGGGCGCGCCCCCCTTCCCAGGGCGCGCCCCCTGCCTCGAGGGCACCCCGTGTGTCCCCTGGACTCTGTTTTCTTGTGGGATACTCCTTTTGTTCAGGAAAAATTCATTATATATACTCCCGAAGGTTTTGACCTCTATATCACGCAGGAATCCTCTGTTTTCGTTTTGAATTGTTCCTGTCGTAGATAAGATCAAGAAGTTACTTCGCGATTTCAAGCTGGATTCACAATAGGGGATTTACAGAGATCAGCTATTCCAAACTCAATCCTCCCTACCAATGCCAGGTTTCTTTCTTTTGAAAATATGAAAAAGAGTGTTACTTGTTCTCCCGCAGCTATGCAACATCCTTGGGTGAAAGGAGCTTTAGCCGTCACAAGCAAGCTCCGCAAGGAAATTATGGTTCTTAAGGAGCAAGTTAACAAGCTCGAGGAGGAGAATCGTATCCTGAGGGGTATCATCGCCAAGAATATTACATCACCACCCCCGAAGAAGGAAACATAATCATATGGGTATAGGCACTCCCCTTGGCAACTGCCAAGCTTGGGGGAGTGACCCCGGTATCGTATCACCATCACTCCTGTCTTTACCGTTTTACTTAGTTCGATCCTTTTGGTAGTATCTTGATCTATTAGAATAAAGTTAGCATGATCTAGTTGTGAGCTTTTGCTTTGTGAGCTTTATCCTTTGTAGTCGAGTCCGTGAGCTATATAATAAAGATTAGTGTTGAGTCAAGGGCTTGATTTCCTCTTGGGTCATGATAAAAAGAAAGAAAACAAAAAGAATAGCAAGAAGATCATATTGATCTTATGGGAAGTAATGACTTCACGTACGAGAGTATGATAAATAAAAGTTGTTGGGAGGTGACAAACACAGTTTTGGTCACTGTTGCAATTAATAGGAAGTAATGAAAGAAGAGAGGCTTCACATACAAATATAGTATCTTGGACATCTTTTATGATTGTGAGCACTCATTAAAGTATGCCATGCTAAAGAGTTGATGTTGGACAAGGAAGACAACATAATGGGTTATATCTTCTTATATCCGAAATAAAGTATATTGTCATGGATCTTCCAACATGTTGAGCTTTCCTTTCTCCCTCATGCTAGCCAAAAATTTCTCGCACTAAGTAGAGATACTACTTGTGCTTCCATATATCCTTAAACTAAGTAAAGATCCTTCCAAGTAAGTTGTCATGTTGTAAACCCGTTAAAATATGTACGATTTATTAGTGTGGGAGAAATTAGCTTTATACGAGCTTGTGATAGGGAAGTAATAAAAGCGACGGACTGCATAATAAAGGTCCTTATCACAAGTGGCAATATAAAGCGAAGTTATTCTATGCTAAGACTTTGTGCATCCAACCATAGAAATACATGACAACCTCTGATTCCCTCTGCGAAGGGCCTATCATTTATTCTTGTCTTATAAGTGTCAAGGTGAAATCCACCTTTCCTTTTTCATTTTATCCTTTGGCAAGCAGATTGTGTTGGAAAGATCCTGACATATATACCCACTTGGATGTAAGTTTTCATGTTCTATTACTGTTGACATTACCCTTGAGGTAAAAGTTTGGGAGGCAACACCATAAGCCCCTATCTTTCTCTATGTCCGATTAAAACTCCATAAACATAAGTATTGCGTGAGTGTGAGAAATTGTGAAAGACTATATGATAGTTGAGTATGTAGGCCTGCTGAAAAGCTCTTATATTGACTCTTTCCGATGTTACGATAAATTGCAATTGCGTCAATGACCGAGACCAAAGTTTGTTAGTTTCCAATGAAGTTTATGATGCATACTTGACATTGTGGATGAAATTTTACTTTAGCATAATGATCATATGACTATATTTATATAAGTTGCTGTTATGAGAATGATCATGATGCCCTCATGTCTGCATTCTGTTTCTATCGACACCTCTATCTCTAAACATGTGGACATATTTTTCGATGTCGGCTTTCGCTTGAGGACAAGTGAGGTCTAAGCTTGGGGGAGTTGATACGTCCATTTTGCATGATCCTTATAAGTTGATATTTATTGCATTATGGGTTGTTCATACATGTTTTGTCACAATAATTATGCCTTTTCTCTCTTATTTTGCAAGGTTTACATGAAGAGGGAGAATACCGGCAGCTGGAATTCTGGGCTGGAAAAGGAGCAAACTCTGGAAACCTATTTTGCACAACTCCAAAAGCCCCGAAACTCCACAAATCATTTTTTCGGAAAATATAAAAAATATATGGCGAAAGAAACCCACGAGAGGGGCCACTGGCTGGCCTCGAGGGTGGGGGGGAGCGCCCCCCCTTCACAGGGCGCGTCCCCCTGCCTCGCGGGCCAGCCAATGGGCCCCTAGTGCCCATGTTCTCCTATATGAAGTGTTTTGAGCTGGAAAAAAAAATTAGAGGGAGGCTTTTGGGACCAGACGCCGCCGTCTCGAGGCGGAAACTAATCTTGGGCTCTGGCATAGCTGTTCTGTCGGGGATACTTCCCTCCGTGAGGGGGAAATCGTCACCACCGTCATCACCAACAACTCTCCCATCTTGGGGAGGGCTATCTTCATCAACATCTTCACCATCACCATCTCCTCTAAAACCCTAGTTCAACTCTTGTATCCAACCTTTGTATCCAAACCTCAGATTGGTACCTGTGGGTTGCTAGTAGTGTTGATTACTCCTTGTAGTTGATGCTAGTTGGTTTATTTGGCGGAAGATCATATGTTCAGATCCATTATGCATATTAATACCCCTCTGATCATGAACAATATTATGTCTTGTGATTAGTTACTTTTGTTCCTGAGGACATGGGAGAAGTCTTGCTATTAGTAGTCATGTGAATTTGGTCTACGTTTGATATTTTGATGAGATGTATGTTGTCTCTCCTCTAGTGGTGTCATGTGAACGTCGACTACATGAAACTTCACCATTATTTGGGCCTAGAGGAAGGCATTGGGAAGTAATAAGTAGATGATGGGTTGCTAGAGTGACAGAAGCTTAAACCCTAGTTTTTGTGTTGCTTCGTAAGGGGCTGATTTGGATCCATATGTTTCAGGCTATGGTTAGGTTTACCTTAATACTTCTTTTGTAGTTGCGGATGCTTGCATTAGAGGTTAATCATAATTGGGAGGCTTGTCCAACTAAGGGCAGCACCCAAGCACCGGTCCACCCACATACCAAGTTATCAAAGTACCGAACGCGAATCAGACGATCATGATGAAAACTAGCTTGACGATAATTCCCATATGTCCTCGGGAGCGCTTTACCTTGCATAAGAGTTTGTCCAGGCTTGTCCTTTGCTACATAAAGGATTGGGCCACCTTACTGCACCTATTTACTTTTACAGTTTGTCACTTGCTACCAATTATCTTATCACAAGACTATCTGTTCCCTATAATTTCAGTGCTTGCAGAAAATAACTTACTGAAAATTGCCTATCATTTCCTTCTGCTCCTCATTGGGTATGACACTCTTACTTATCGAAAGGACTACGATAGATCCCCTACACTTGTGGGTCATCAGTTGCCATGTGCCCTCCATTAGCTTGCATCTTCGCTTGCTAAATTATGGATCCTCATCCACTTGCTAATATTTTTAAGAGATCCAGTTATGTTGAACCAATTGCTAGTGAGTTGCGTGCACTAGATTATCTTTACGGGGTTTTGCTTGGAATTCATGAATCTGAAAATTGTGCAGAATTGTTAAAAGAAAAAGTGATTCATAATAGCTCCTTGAAAGAAAATCATGATTGCAATGATGTTATTATAAATTCTATTAATGTAAATTGTGCTAATGATATGCAAAACCCTAAGCTTAGGGATGCTTATTTTGCTATGCCCACTACTTTTTGCAATGATTATGACTGGGGTGATTCCTCTTAGGATCTTGAAAAATTATTTAATCCCCATGACGTATTGAAATGCCCTAGATGTAACACTTTCCCAATATGGCAATATATAAACTTTGGCTTCATCAATTCCTTTCCGGGCTCTTCTTTCATTTCGGATTTCGTCATTTGTCGTGTGCGTGTGTGCATTTCATCCATGTCATGTTGGCATATGCATTGCATTGCATTTGTGTTGTCACTTGCATCCGGTCCCACTCGTCTCTTCTCGTTGTCTGTTTCGAGTTCCGACGCTCACACACGTGCCCGTGGCAACCCCGAGTCCTTCTTTCGTGTGTGGCCGTGTAACGTTTCCGATATGACGTGAGACTTGTCGTGCGATGTTGTGTTGGTACGTTTAGGCCGCCTGTCAAGTTTCGTCGCGTTTGGAGTTCGTTTGGTACTCCAACGGTTAACCTAGTGGGCTAAAAGAACCTCTTCTTTGAGGCCCAAGACCCCCTCCACAATAGCCCACTAACCCAGCACAACCCTTTCCATCATCTCGGTCGTCGAATTGTGATCGCGTGGCCGAAAACCGCTCCCCATTTGGAGTCTCCTAGCTCCCTATGCCAATAAAAACGTCTCCCCCGTCCAATTTTCGGACAAAAACCCTAGTTCCACCTCCTCCACCGCCACCGGACACGTCCGGACGGACCGGACGCGTCCGCCGCCGCCCCCTCGACCACTCAGGAGCTGCCACGTGTCGCATCCCGCCGCCGCGGCTAGCGGGGCCCGAGGCCGGCCCGCGCGAGCCCGCGCGCCTCCGCGCCTCCACGCCCGCTCCGCGCCGCCGCCGCCTTCGCCTCCGACGGGGCTCCTCGACGCCGGCCACCACCGGATCTAACCCCGGCGCCGCCGCCACCTTCGCCATCGGGCCACGCTCCCGCCGAACCTCCAGCTCCGCGCCGCCGATTCGCCAGCTCCCGCCGGCGCCGCCGCGGCGTCCCGCCGGCGCCGCCCCGGCCGACCCCCTCGCCGCCGCCCCGGTCGACCCCGCGATCCAGATCCAGCAGCCGGGTCAAAACCCTGACGGGTCGGCGACCCGTCCCACTCCGACCCGATCCGCCTGCCAGACCTGATCCGCGAGGGTATACTCCCTTTTTCCACTAAGTCCTTTGATTGCTTTTTTTGTGGCATATTGTGATGGTTGTATCTTTTATTGTGCTTGTCCAAATCGTGCATATGATATGTCAAAATGATCGTGGTGATGTGTACTACGTTTTGTTCCATTGTGGCATGCTTGTTTGAGTTCATCTAGAGGTCCTAATCTCTGTTGCAAGAGTGCTACTTGGTATAAACTGTTGCTACTTGTTATTTTCATGCCATGTTTGAGATGTGATAACTTGGTGCATGTTTATCCAAATGAAGCAAATGAGATGTCAAAATGTTCATCATGAGATGCTTTACATGATGGTTGCTGTAGCATGCATGTTAGGGTTCATATTGCCATGTTAATGTCTGTTGCAAAAGTGCATGTGGCTGTTAAGTTTTGTAACATGTTATGATATGCTGATTTGAAGAGCTCGTTGCTATTGATGTGTTTGTCCCCATGTCACATGCCAATATGTTTTAGAATCTCCATCATGTGGTCTTTGCTGTTGTGCAAACCATTTTCCATGATATGCCTTGAGGTGACTTAAACATGCTTGTAAACATGCCATGCCAACATAACTGTTTTAACACTTAGTGAAATTTCTACTAAGTCTGGAATCTGTCATATCCTGATGCTATGTTTGCTTGATGCCCTAGTCAATTTCATGCATGTTTTGGAGTGGCCATTGATCATTCCTTGTTGTACATGTTGTTGTCTATCCATCCATGCCCTCACTTGCTCTTTTGTCTTGATGTAGCTTATTTAGTTCTTGCTCCCAAGTTGCTATAAAATATAACTGTCAGGTTTTAAACGTCATGATCAAAATGTTGTAGCTTGTTGCTATTGATCCATGCCTCCTATGGAGTTGCTCCAATGGAGTTGTTTGCTGTAGGATATGTATACTTCATGTCCATGCTTATTGTCATCATGTTTGGGTGTTGTAGAGTATATATTTCTTGCTCCAAAGTTGCTATGTGGCTGTTAATTTCAGCTTTGCATTGAATCTTGTTTCGCGTGTATGTGTTGAACCGTTGCTCCGTTTTGAGCGTGCCCTATATGAAACTTGTGTGATTTTGCATGTAGAATCATAATATCATCTTGTTTACATGTTTGGAGTATGTTTTCTTGATGTTTGGGTGCATCTTGAACCGTTGCCATGCTTGTCTTGTTTTGCTCATATCTTCTAGACCGTAGCTCCGAATTAAACAAACTTTATATGAAACTTGACTAGAATTTCATGTAGATCACCATGGTGCATGTTAACTTTCTGTAACAACTTTAACTTAAGGTTTGTTCAGATCTGGACCATTTTCAACATATGCATATGAGGACTTACCGGATTCGCTTCATGTGGATTCCGGCCTCGTTTAAACTTGTTGTCTTGTGTTGTTCCGGTGTGCTTCATCCCTTGACATGTATTGCATCATAAGTGCATCATACTTGCATCATGTTGATTGTGCATTGCACCTTGTTTGATTTCCTGCCTCGTTGTGTTCTTGTGTTGAGTAGAGCCGGAAGCCGAGACCGAGCACGAGAACGAGGTTACTACCGAGGTTGAGTACGAGGAGCCGTCTTACGATCCCATCAACGACTCGACAGGCAAGATGACCTGGCCCAGATATCATTACTATCTTTGCCTATTGCTATAAGTCTCGCTCTTTAGCTTATTGCCTCGATGCTCATGTTTGTTTGTCAGCCTCCTATTGTAACCATGAATATGTCTAACCACCCAACCTAGCAAACCTTTGTTTGGCTACGTAAGCGTCGCTCAGCCCCTCTTATAGCATTGCTAGTTGCAAGAGAAGATTTGAAGATTCTTGCTTCATGTTGAAGTTTTGTTGGGATATCACACTATATAAACTTTTAAACTAAAACATCTATATATTGGTAATGGGTGGAAGGCTAAGCCTCTTGCTTGGTGATTTGTTCCACTCATGCCGCCCTAGGAACCGTTTAAATCGGTGTTATGTTCCTTGATTATGCGTTCCTAACACGGTTGGGGTTATGGGACCCCCTCGATAACCCGCTTAGCGCTAAACCTTTTCCAGCAAGGCCCGACATTGGTACTCCATTTGCCTAATAACTAAAACTTGCATAGGGACTAGCTATCCCCTTTTTCTTAATCAACCCCCGGGCAAGTGCTCCACATGAGTGTTGGTCCAACCTAGAGCAGCTTGTGGCACCGCCCCTTGGCAACTCGGGGTATCTGGATGCTGTAACCATCGCTCATCCGGTCGTGGCCTAAGACTAGATACGCACGGCTACTATCAGGGTGTCGGCACGCCGGGACGTCTTGCTGGATTAGTTTTACCTATGTCGGAATATCTTGAGCACGGGATTCCGAGAATACTCGGGCCTTCCCACCTTGGATTTGCGACTCCGCAGATCGTGAGCTTGTAATGGGCTAAGTTGGGACACCCCTGCAGGGTTTTGAACTTTTGAAAGCCGTGCCCGCGGTTATGTGCAGATGGGAATTTGTTAATATCCGGTTGTAGAAAACTTGACACCATGTTCAGAACACACTACCAGCGTGAGTAACTGTGACGATCATTTTCCGAAAGGGGTTTGGGAAGTGAACACGGTGGAGTTATGATTGACATGCTTAGATAGGATCACTTCATGATCACTTTGACGCTCGTGGCACTTCTCTTCTCGCTCTATACACGTAAGCTAGTGCTAGTGCGGCTGCAACCTTTATCTTTCTTCAGCCTTGTTCCACACCCAAGGCTTAGATAGTTTTGCTACCCGGGAACGGGATTGCTGAGTCCTCCGTGGCTCATAGATTCTACACCACACCAGATGCAGGTACAATGGTGAACTACTCAGGTGACGGCACGGAGCTGTACTGGGAGTTCGATGAAGAACGTAGTCGATACTATGTGCACTACCCCGATGATTAGTAGTGGCTTCTACTCGGGGCGATTCGAACCTTGTGGCTTTATGCATTTTGGTATCTTTCATTTGGATCTTCGTCCGTAGTCGGACTGTGATGTTATTTGGATGATGATTTGCTTATGTAATGTATTGTGTGACGTGGCGAGTGTAAGCCAACTATCCTTTTGCAATTTCATCCCTATTTTACATGAGTCGTGCTAAGATACCGAACTTGAGATCATTCTAGTATGGGCTTATACCTTTAAGTCGTGCCTCGACACGTAGGTGGTATAGTCCCATACTTGGCATTACAAGTTGGTATTCAAAGCCTTCTCCGACCTAGAAGCCCCCACTGATTGATCGAATTGTTGTCGGTTGAGTCTAGGCACACACTTGAAATTTTTTTGAGTCCTATATATATCGGAGAGTAGGATTTCTTTTGCTCCTCATCTCTTTTCACTCTGGTGAGGACTCCTGACGATTACTCTTGTCTCTTCTACTCTCAAAATTCACCAAAAAAAATTTAGGAACACGCGGGTATTGTTTGGATTGTTCCGATGTCTTTGTGACGAGAACATTGTTCTCGATACCTCCTGTCATTTAGGGGTTGTGGTAGTGTCCCGGGGAGTTGAGCTCCGAGGTGTTGTCGTCACAAATATATCGCAGCAGTTCTGGAATACTTAAGATGGCCGACATCGAAAACTCTCCTATGCGGTTAGTGGCAAGATAACCCCGACATCACCCAGTACTGGGGAGGTAGTTCGGGAGTATTGCCATAGCTTGTATAGTAGATGCGTTTCGAAGGTCCGAGGTAGACGGTTTCCGGAAATAACTGGTTATGTGTTGAAGGATGGATACAGCTGGATGTAGGATTAGAGTTGATTGCGCGATGCTTCCCCTGTATCCCCAACACCTGATTGCATAAATGGAAACTTTCGGAAATTAATAGGTGGGGTCATCTTGTAGTTTGTAGGCATTCTTCCAACGAATGCATGATATGGAGTTCGGGGTTCTACATTGAGTGAAGTAGTTTTATGGGCGTTGTTCCGATCGGGAGTTGCATCTTAAAGGGTCCTTGGCTATGCTGATCCGGGGATTGCAAAACCCTTTTGTAACACGTTCCAGAAGCTTTCAGCACGAATATGTCGAACGAAGCTTCTATCTTGTATTTGTTCTATCTGCTCCTTGTTGTTTTTATTTACCTTTTGTTCTCCCAAGTGGCTTCCCGTGAAGATTGTTGTATCATTAAACTGTGGATTACATCCATTCATCTTGTTCGAATGTTCTTGTGATGACTTATGTTGCAATTTCTAGCCGTTGATTCAGCTTATATTTTTTCTCAATCAATGGCTAATAGTTGTCATCTCATTCAGGATGGCTCCTAAAAGGGTTCCCAACGCTAACCTAGAGGGTGAAGAGGTTCCTGATCGTCCTCCTTCCCCTCCTCCTCCGTCTGAGGCCTGGAGAGCAATTATGCAAGCGACGAACCAGAACACCCAGATGCTTATGCAAATGATGCAGAACATTCAAGCAAATCAAGCAAATCAAGGTGCTAATGGGAAGCAAGGCCAAGGCAATTTGTTCAACCAACCTCACTTTGCTACACTCAACCAGTTCCTGGCAAACCAACCAAAGGCATTCAGATACTGTGTGGACCCTCTAGATGCTGAAGACTGGATAACAGATATCAAGAAGCATTTCGAGTGCAGTAACGTGAGACCTGAGGACTATGTGAAGTTTGCCGCCTTCCAAATCAAGGACCAAGCGGCTGATTGGTGGCAGCAGTACTAAGATTCCAGAGAAGGACGTGAAATCTCGTGGGCTGACTTCTGCAAGGATTTTCGCTCCCACCACATTCCAAAAAGTGTCATCGAAGGTATGCGTGAGCAATTCCGCAACCTGAAGCAAGGCTCAATGATTGTTTATCAATATAATGTCAAGTTCCAGAACCTTGCCCGCTATGCCAAGAAAGACATCCCAGATGCCAAGAGCGAGATTTATCAGTTCCGTGGTGGTCTGAAGGATGAACTCCAACTAGCTCTCACCTTGTTCGAGCCTGATGAATTTGATCAATTCTATAACATGGCACTTAAGCAAGAGGCAGCCCAACTCAAGATGGAAGCTTCCAAAAAGAGGATCAAAGACGCTGTTCACTCCTCCTCTTCTTCCCAAGTGGTTGCAAAGCAGCAGAAGTTTTGGCTTCCACCTCCTCCAGTGATCCAACCTTCCAACAGCAACAACAAGCATTCTGGTGGCCGTGGTTTCTCCCACCCACCCAACCCAAGCAACCAATCAAAGAATCACTTTCAAGCTTCAAAGTCAAGTGCTCCTTATCACCATCCTCTCTCAGAAGTGGTGTGCAACAAGTGTGGCCAGAAGGGTCATTATGCTAACAAGTGCCCCAACCCAAGGCGCCTTCCGCCTCCTCCACCTGTTAGCACTGCTATTGTCAAGCACAACCCCAAGGCAGCAAGAGTGAATCTGATGAATGCAGCTCAAGCGGAGAATTCTTCGATGTGATATTGGGTAACCTCTCAGTTAACTCTGCTCCTGCAAACGTTTTATTCGATTCAGGTGCATCGCATTGCTTCATCTCAAAACCTTTCTTGTCCAAGCATGAGTTGCCTACAGAAATTTTGCAAGATCCTTTTCATGTGGTTTCTCCGGGTATGAGGATGAGCTATCATATTGTAGCTCCTAACGTTTCTATCAAGATGGGCAATTATAAATTTCTGGATTCTCCTATTGCTCTCGGCAACTCCGACATTGATCTTATTCTTGGGATGGATTGGCTTTCCCAGCATGATGCTCACATTGATTGTGCAAATAAGGAAGTCAAGCTTACTCATTCCGACGAAGACGTGATTATCTTCGCCTCTCGAGATAACACAATCAGGCTATTCTCTCTCAAAGACAAGGGCGAGATTAATGCCATCTCTCAAATTCCGGTGGTCAATGAATATGAAGATGTATTCCCTGAAGAGCTTCCAGGCATGCCTCCGCATCGTCAAGTTGAATTCGTCATTGAACTCGAGCCCGGTACTGAGCCAGCATGCCGGCGTCCGTACAAGCTCTCCCTTGATGAGTTGAAGGAGCTGTAGAAACAACTCGATGAGCAAGAGCGTATGGGTCTAATCAGGCCTAGCACTTCTCCTTGGGGCTGTGGTGTCTTATTTGTCAAGAAGAAGGATGGCATGGAGCGCCTTTGCGTTGATGACCGGCCATTGAACAAGAAGACAATAAAGAACAAGTATCCGCTCCCCAACATCAATGAATTGTTCGAACAGCTCAAAGGAGCTAAAGTGTTCTCAAAGCTCGATCTCCAGATGGGTTATCACCAGATCCGTATCCGTGAAGAAGATATTCACAAGACTGCATTCAGAACAAGCTACGGCTCCTATGAATACACAGTCATGTCTTTTGGCCTCGCAAATGCTCCACCCACCTTCTCGAGGATGACGCACTACATATTCAACCCCTACACCAACGAATTTGTGCTCGTCTATCTGGATGACATCTTGGTATTCTCCAAGAATGAAGAGGATCATGAAAAGCACCTTCGTCTGGTTCTTGACAGACTCCGTGAACACAAGTTCTATGCCAAGTTCTCTAAATGCGAATTCTGGCTCGATAAGGTCTTGTATCTGGGCCATATCATCTCTGCTGAGGGTATATCTGTCAACCCTGAGAAAGTTGAAGCGATTGTCAACTGGGATCCCCCTCAGAACGTCAAGCAACTCCGAAGCTTCCTTGGTCTTGCTAGCTATTGCAGAAGGTTCGTTGAGAACTTCTCCAAGATTGCCAAGCCTCTCTCCAACTTGCTGCAGAAGAATGTCAAGTACAACTGGTCTCCGGATTGTGATGTGGCATTCAAAACTCTCAAAGAAAAGCTCATCTCTGCTCCGGTTCTTACTCCTACAGATGAGTCCAAGCCCTACGAAGTATTCTGTGATGCTTCTCTTCAAGGACTTGGTGGTGTGCTAATGCAAGACAAGAAGATTGTGGCATACACTTCTCGTCAATTGAAGCCAAATGAGAAGAACTACACCACACATGATCTCGAGCTAGCAGCTGTGGTACACGCTTTGATCACGTGGAGACACCTTCTGTTGGACAGAAAAGTGGACATCTTCACCGATCACAAGAGCTTGAAGTACATCTTCACACAGCCGAACCTGAACCTTCGCCAGACTCGTTGGGTTGAAATGATCCAAGAGTATGATCCAAGCATCGAATACACACCTGGCAAGGCCAATGCCATTGAAGATGCCTTGAGCAGAAATGCATATTGCAACAGTCTCCTTATCAAGCCGTTCCAGCCTAAGCTTTGTGAAGCATTCAGGAAGCTTAACCTCCAAGTTGTTCCGCAAGGCTTTCTTGCAAATCTTCAAGTTGCTCCTACCTTGGAAGATCAGATCCATGAGGCCCAACTCAGTGATGCTATGGTGCAGAAAGTGAAACATGGTATTGCCAAGGGTACTCCCAAATACAAGTGCTATCGCGTTGATGAGAAGGACACCTTGTTATTTGAGGACAAACTTGTGGTTCCCAAGGGTGATCTCAGGAAGCTCATAATGAACGAAGCACATGACTCCCTCCTCTCGATTCATCCTGGAAGTTCCAAGATGTACCAAGACCTCAAGCAATCTTACTGGTGGACTCGCATGAAAATGGAGATTGCCCAATTCGTGAATGAATGTGATGTCTGCAGAAGAGTGAAGGCAGAGCATCAACGTCCAGCCGGTCTCCTCCAACCTCTTCCTATTCCTGAGTGGAAGTTCGACCACATTGAAATGGATTTCGTCACTGGGTTTCCCTAGTCCAAGAAGGTGAACGATTCTATCTTTGTTGTGATTGACAAGCTAACCAAAGTAGCTCACTTCCTTCCAGTCAAAGAATCCATCAATGCAGCTCAGCTGGCAGAGTTGTACACTTCCAGAATTGTGTCATTACATGGCATTCCTCAAGTTATCTCCTCAAACCGTGGAAGTTTGTTCACATCCAAGTTCTGGGACTCCTTCCAGTCAGCCATGGGCACTAAGATCCATTTCAGCAATGCGTTTCACCCTCAGACTAGTGGTCAAGACGAAAGAGTGAACCAGATCCTCCAAGACATGCTCAGAGCTTGTGTCATCTCTTTTGGCATGAAGTGGGAAGATTGCCTTCCGTTTGCCGAGTTCTCTTACAACAACAGTTTCCAAGCAAGTGCCGGCAAAGCTCCTTTTGAAATCCTCTATGGCAGAAAGTGTCGTACCCCTCTCAACTGGTCTGAGACTGGTGAACGTCAACTTCTTGGCAATGACTTGATCTCAGAAGCCGAAGAAATGTGCAAAGTCATACGTGAGAATATAAAGGCCGCTCAGTCGCGTCAAAAGAGCTACTATGACGGCAAGCATCGTGATTTGGCTTTCGACACTGGAGATCATGTCTATCTCTGTGTTTCTCCTATGAAAGGAACCCAAAGATTGGGTATCAAAGGGAAGCTTGCTCCTAGATACATGGGCCCTTTCAACATCATTGGCAAAAGAAGCGATCTAGCCTATCAACTTGAGCTTCCATCCAACTTTGCAAATGTTCATGATGTGTTTCACGTGTCTCAACTCCGCAAGTGTTTCAAGACACCTGAACGCACCATTCCGTTTGACATGGAATTAGCACAGCAGATGTCCGGTTTAGAGGACTTAGGTGTGAGGCCATCGCGCGGGTTAACTTGAAGAGGTTAAAAGCACACAAAGGACACAGAGGATTTATACTAGTTCGGCCCCTTCGATGAAGGTAAAAGCATGCATCTAGTTTGGTGTGGTATTGCTTGGGTGTTGATGAACAGGGAGCGAATCGCTTGCCTGTGTTTCGCGCTGTTGTTTCTCGTCCTTGAACCGTCGTCGGGTCGTCCCTTTATATAAGAGGCAACGCCCGGTCCAGTTTACAGAGTCCCGAGGCCGGCTCATAAACATGTCCGCCTCAGTCTCTACTCTTTCTATCTTACATCTCAAGTTACATGATATGACGGTTTACCAACCGTGGGCTTTACACATGGGCCCTAAACCTCTATGGGCTATAATCTTTTATACATATTCTACCGGGCTTGTAATAACACGACTATGTTAGTGTAATCCGGATCTTCCTGGCCGGTTTATACCTGCTAGTAATATCCCTGACATTAGGCCCCAGATTGATTTGAACTTGTTCATGTCAGTCTTCTAAATCTTGCATAAATCTCCTCTCTGCAATTTATCTGCTTCATAAACCGGCCATGACGTCATCTCCTGGAATCACCTTAATCCGCCGTGACGTCACCTCCGCATTTAATGCTCGCCTCTGTCTGTTACCTTTATTAAATGCCATACCAAAAATCGAGGCGACAGTGCAATATTTATCCAATCTCTAACCTCCTATATTCCCGCACTTACCGTTTTCACCTCTTCGGCTTATAGATATCGCTGGGGCATGCCTCTTTTCCCCTTCTGCCTTCATCTTCCTCCATCTCCATTACTCGAAGCTCCGCCGCCGCTCTTCGAGCTTGTCGTCGTCCTCAAGTCGGGCCGCTGCATCACCCTGAACGTGACCAGAGCGCTTCACCGCCACCCTCTACTTCGTCAGGTACTCTTTCTTCCTCCCTGTAGATCTCAATCTAGGGTTCCTTCCATAGCTCCGCCATGAAACCTTGCAGCTTTTACTTTTCATCCCCGTAGGTTAGCCTTGCCGTAGATTCGAACCTTATTTAGATTCGACCCAGATCTGTGCGCTCCTGCTCCGTCCTCACATCTTTAGTTCTTCTAGTTTATCAGTTTAGATTTGATCTACAGGGAACCTCCGCGACCGTTCCTGTATATGACTTGTGTTTATTCCATCTTTTCTTTGTGCCTTAGATCTAGATTCCCCTCAGCCTTCTGCGGAAGCTGTTTATTAACACTTTAGATCTGTAGCTCATCCGGCCGGTTTAACCATAGTACGCGAGTCATACGCTCTCTTTGATGATTTAGACGTAAGGTTGTATCCGTAATTGACGGTTTAACTTCTCCTTTCCCTGTTATCATGAACCGGTACCCGTCTTACTCGCATTTGCTTCCGGATTAGTAATACCATTAGTCCCTTGCTTAAACCGACAATTAGATCCATAACTTTATATAATGCTCCGGCTTAACTTTTAGCAATTGGTAAACCGGATTTTGCACTGTAATTTGCAGCACTTCCTCAGTCAAGATGACAGCCAAGCAGTTCGTCGCTTGCAACTGGGTCCCTTCCCGCATTACTGAGGATGACTTAACGAACGCTGTTTCAATTGGTACTCTGGGTCCTAAAGAGGTTCTACACTGGCGGGCCCCAGGAGATGAGTGCCCACCTACTCCTAAGGAAGGAGAGGTCATTGTTTTCTTTGACCACCTGGCCCGGGGTTTTAGCCCTCCCGGTTCAAAATTCTTCTGGGATGTGTTAGCCTCCTTTCAGCTCCATCCTCAGGACGTAGGTCCGAATTCTATGTCAAATATCTGCAATTTTCAAGTCTTTTCAGAGGCATATCTTCAAGAAGAACCATCAGTGGATCTGTTTCGAGACTTCTTTCATTTAAACCGGCGAACGAAGTTTACTGACGGGCCGCACCAAGAGTTGGGTGGCGTTAGTATCCAAAAGAGAAAGGATGTGAGCTTCCCCCATGCTGCCCTTCATAGCCACCACAAGGAATGGAACCAAACGTGGTTCTATTGTAAAGACACTTCGCCTGAAGGAGAAAACCCACTGCCGGGTTATCGTGCCTATCGCCTGCCAATGGATCACCCCTTGCCGCAGCGCCTCAGCGCTCCAAATCGTGCCCGGTTTGCCCCTCAACTTTCTAAACTCAGGGCCTTTGTAGCCAACGGCTTAACCGGAGTAGACTTTGTTCGTTGTTGGCTCGCCTAGAGCATTCTTCCGTTGAGTCGGCGCTCAGGCCTGATGTGCGTGTATACTGGTAAACCGGATGATCCTCAACGCCACATTGATATAATGCTTCCCGAAAAAGAAGTTACTGAGTCCGCGAAGAAGATGTTAAATATCCCTTTGGAAGAGTGCAATCGGACCGGTTTAGCTCCGTTCTGCGAAACCAATAAACCGCCAGCGGTAAGTCCTTCCCAAGTTTTCCCTGTTTGTTTTAATCCGGCCATATCAATTGTCTTGCATTTATTTCCTATCTTCTGCACAGGCCAACGACCCCTTTTGGAAGAGGAAAACTCAAGATAAACCGGCCAAGCAACCACGCCGGAAAACTTATGCTATTAAGAAGAAGAAGGTTGTTGCTGCCTCCAGTTCACATCCTGACGAGGATGATCCGGATTCAGAGGTACGAATTAAACCTGATATACTTTAATCTCTCTTTATCCAAATTTATGTTAACGGTGCCTTTCCACATGATCTGGTGGAAGGAAGTAAAGCGGCGGGAGTTGAGGTAATTTCTCTCTCTTCTGACTCAGAACCGCTGCCCCCCAAAATCCGCTGGGTGTCCCGGAAATATCCCTTTTCTCATCCTTACGCTCAATTGGATCCCAACTTTCTTTTGAAGAAACAGCAGCATGAAGCACGCCGAACCACGCGCCATAGTGGCCATGTAGTGGAGTCATCCGGAATACCTCTTACATCGGCTCGCGGGCGTCGCTCCGAGGTTTTACTTTCTCCAACCCTTCTTCATCCTAAAGCCGGCCTCATTCGTAAACCGCTTAAACCGTCTGATCCTAACTATCAGGAGGCTCATTTGTCCTCTTCTGGCGAGTCAACTGCTATGCAGGTCCCCGTGCTAAAGACCGTGCCTGGGTAAGTACTTTTCTCAAACATCTGGTTTACCTTTATATTTGTAACTTCATGAATCTCATTGTTCCTTTGATTTTTACCAGAAAGCCGAAGCCTAGCAAGAAGGCGAAAGCAACCAAAGCGGCTGCTGAAACCATTACCGCTGAACCGGCCGGTGATCCGGAGGAGGTTATCCTTCCAGAAGATAATCCTGCAGCTCAGTTTGATGACCCTATTCCCATGGATCGTGACGACATTGCTGCTCCGGGAGATGACAATACGGAGAATGTGGTTGAACCGGCGAGCCCTGTCCGGGTTAGCCCTCCTCGGGTTAGCCCGGCTCCTGCCATCCCGGCGCCTACTGTTGTCCCTCTCCAGCCAACTATCGCTTCATCCGCGGATTGTGAGATAACCGGGTTAGGCTTCACTGCTCCTAGCAAGCGTGTCATCTTGGCCAGGCATACTGCCAAGGAAGAAAAACTTCAACAAGGCAAAGGCAAGTGGAGCACGGACTTATCCAGCTATGCCTAGTTGAGTGCCCAGGAACTTCATTTCGGGTATCTGAACCGGCTCTTTACCAGCCGCGAGTATGAAGCCGGGTTAGTTAACATGATGAATGATAAGTACGAGGTAATTTCCTTTCCTTTTACTTGTCTCTGCTTTGTAGTCTTGCAATCCTGTCTCTAGGCCATAGTAGCCCCCAAGTGTCGGTTTAGCTTCATTGTAGGTGAACCGGGACTTCCAGTGTATCTGAAAATGAACTTACATTAGCCCCCAAGTGCCAGGGGTATAATTTGTTTTATGCGCTTGGGACTTTTCTGAAATTCTCTTTCGGTACTTCAATTGCACATTAGCCCCCAAGTGTCAAGTGTATAACTTGTTATATGCTTGAGACTTGATTGTTCTGTCTTTCTAATCCGTTTAATTTCCTTGTAGGCGGACTTGACCCGGAGGGCTTCGGAGGTAACTGAACTCCGGAATAGATTGGCTGTTAATGAAACTGCCTGCGCCAAAGCCAAGGAAGAACTTGTACTTACCTTGACCAATATGGAAAAATTGAAAAAAGACTTTGAAGCGGAGCGGTCCACATGGGAAGTGCAGAGGGATGCTCTTGAGAAAAGGGCAAAATACGCTGAAGCTGCGCTTAATCTGGTTACACAGGAGCTGACCGGTTTAAGACAGCAAATAGAACTCATGACTTCTGCTATCTTCGGTGAGTGCCCATTTATATATGTTTTTCATCCTTGCAATCTTTCTTCCGCTCTGGTTTAAATCCGCAATCGTATATAGGGAGGCGTATCACTCATCTTGGAGATGATGTCCGGAAGAAGCTCAAGGCATCTTATACCCTGGTGGAGCGGCTTTATTCCGGCGCTCAAATGGTCATTAGTGCTATGTCTCATAACAAGCCGGCACCAACTACCATCCAATCTACTTTGGAGAAGCTATCCGTCCTGCCTGTACATTTGGTAGAAGTGAAGAAATCTGCTGCACAAGCCGGCTCTCTTATGGCACTGACCCGGGCCAAAGCATGGGTTCCGGACTTTGATCCAGCTGAGGCTATGAACGGATATCCCAGCAATAAAGAGGATGGATCCACCTTCTCTGCCGAAGACCTCCGTGCCTTAACCAAAGAGATGCGCCCACTCGCCAGCAAACTTGCCGATGAAGCGGATCTGACAAGGTATCATCCGGCCTATGACTTAGAAAATGAGCGGGTAGAGCGGCCGGTTTACGACACTGAGAATCTGATCCCACTGGTTCATGGTCATACTTTCGCTCCAGATGTTGACCCTTCAGATCTTATTAATGAGGAAATGTACTTCCGTGCACTCTCCAAGATTGATTGGCGTGTTCCTGATTTCCAGCCACTACCTGAAGATGAAGAAGACCCGGAACAAGTCGACCCTCAGCCTTCGCAGCTTGAAGAGTAAACATAAACCGTCCGGTTTAATTTGTAGCTTGCCGAATATTTTTGCCAAACTTTAATCTATTCGGGCCTGCAAGTGCCTTGTAATAGGATAGCTTGAAACATTATCCTTGTCCCCATATGGATGTCACCACTTGACTTAGCGTCTGCCAATTGAATCCTTTGTTCTGCCATGTTTGATCTGTTTATTTATCTGTGCCTGCATAAATGAGGCTAAAAAAGATGTCCTGGCGGTTTACCACCGGACCTATTATACTGCTCCAATAGATATATATATCAAAGGAATGTCTTGTTTTATACCAAAGATACCTCATACCTTTGATCAAGTGTGCATGACGTCCTTAATCCGGTAGGGAGAATTGAAAGCGTAGATGCTAATAAGGCTCTTGGCTCTCTTGGTGTTTGTCTGACGACTGATCCGGGTTATAATGAACGCCGGTTTAGCTCATGCTGGTGTTCATGACCCAAACTTTTAATTTTGCAGATATATGGTCAACTTTGCCGTTGCCCAATCCCGATCAATAGATTTGGTGAAAAAAAAAACTTGTAAAATCACAGAAACAAAGCATTTTTGGCAAATAAGACCATGTAGTCGAGGCTTTTTGTGACGCCCGAAGACCGACGTCCCAGAAGATTCCAGATGTTCCGGGTCTCCCGTGTGTTTCTTTTGTGCATGTGTTATTTATTTTGCATTGCATCATGTCATCATGCCATCATGTCATTAATCTTTGCATCTCAACTTAAATAAATCGTGTGGACCTTCGGTCCATTTAAATCGAGGGAAGAGTGACTTCTCTTTATAACATATCCTCCTAATATTATGGAGCTATTATAAATAATTATTCCATTTGTTTGGAATTCACGATGACACACTTGCATATTTTCCCCATGCCTTCTCTTTCTCATTTCCTTGCCTCAAACCTTGTCTAAAATTCTTATCCGTTTTATCGAGGCTCCTCCAAATATCCGAGCATTTTTGGACACTTCGAAAATCAAGTCTTAGTTCAAACCCATTTGAATTAAATTCAAATATGTTTGAATTATATCTCGATCTTGCTATTTCTATTTTTCTCGGACCGTGCTAATTTTTATGAGCCCGAGAAAAATAATCCCTTGTGCTAAATCTTTCCCTAAGCCTCCCTTTCTTTTCCTTCTATCTTCTTTTTTCTGTTAAAGAAGATCAGTAGAAAGAGAAGGGACAGAGAGAGCAGCCCAGCTGGGCCTCCTAGCTGCCACAGCCGGCCCAAGAACCTTCCTCAGCCTTCTAGGCCCAGCCGCAGCCCGTTTCCTTCTCTAACCCTAGGAAGCCGGCCCGATCCCTAACCCCGCAGCCCGATCTCCTGATCCCCCTCGTCCCTTTTCCCACGCAGCGCCGCCAGGCCTCGCTCCTCTCGCGCCCCCGACTCCATCTCCCTGTCCTCTCGATCTCCTTCTCCCTCTACCCCGATCCAGCGCGCAGCGCCCCTCCTTGCCTCCGCCGCCCCGACCTCAAGCTCCCGCCGCCAGGAGCTCCCTCGAGCCGGCCTTCCCCGCCTCGGCGCGGCTCCTCTTCCTCGTCTCTAGCCTCGCCAAGCGCCGGCGACCAAGGCCCGAGCGCGCCCGCGGCCTCCTTCCTCCGCGCTGGGCGCCTTGCACCCCGCCGTCCGCAGCTCCCCCGATGAGCAGCCGCACTCCATCGGCCGGATCCCGTCGCCCCGCGCGCCTCCTCGCCCTCGCGTGCCTCAGCCTCGCCCGGCAGAGCGCCGCCCCGCCATGACGCCCGCGCCGGTCGGGAATGCGTTGTCAGAGCCGTGCTGCCCGCGACCTCCGCCAGGCCACCACGCAGGCCCTTCCTCCTATCGCCGCCTGGAGCTCCATCGCCGTCCTCTTCGGGCCAAGCTGTCGCAGCCACTTCTTTTGTCTATTGTTGTCACCTCGCTGCCGCCTGCTTCGTCCATTGTTGCACGCGCCCGCGTTGACTCGAGGGAGTCCAGCACCCTGACCGGCCGCTGCCATGATCGAAGACACAAATGTACCCCTACGCCAACGATGACCTCGAGTACGACTACCGGATGTGCCAAGTACCTCGACGCCGAAGACCAAGACCGCAAGTTCCACGACGCACGCTCGGAGCCCTCGGTTCCATCAAGTACGACTACACGAGACACCGACCATCACTCGCCAAGTTCGACTACCGTCGCCAAGACCAGAGACCGTCGAGTGCGTCCATCGCCTCTTTCGGTTATGCCAAGTTCGACTACAGCAAGAGGATATGTACGACTACAGGGACTCGACAAGTACCGCCGGCAAGACCGACGCCCGAACGACTACACAAGACGATGCGACAAGTACCCTTCCGAGAACATGAACATCTACGGAACGTGTACATCTTCGAATGTGAACGACTACTTCCTTTCGGCAACGTGAACGTCTACTTCCACGACGTCCGAGAACGACTACTTCCCTCTCCGAAATGAAACGTGTACAACTACTTCCTCTACGACCTCGAACCGCCCCGAAACGAATGCTTCGAAGGTATAACCCCGAGACGATGACCCGTGGACGAATGCTTGTGTTGTATGAGATGTTTCCCTTGTGTGCACCGTGCCCGTTTCGTCTTTTGTCATTCTCCTCAGTTGCCTCGTCGCCGACTCGTGGGAACCCGGTGACGGGATCACCCCACCTTTCTTCTTGTTCGACTCGCTCACGCCACCTTTTCTTTTGCACCGGTCTCTCGACGAGTTACCGGAACCGAGATGTTGACGTTGCATCATTTTCGGATCGTTGCCGTGGCACCCTTTCCTTCCACCACGGTGACAAATACTCCTTATCTCTTCATGTCAACTTTTAATAAAAATTGCATAAACTTGATCATGTCATCTGCATCATGCTAACAACATTAAAATGTGTGAATTGTTGTTTGCTTAAAATTGCTAAACATGCATATGGGGTTTTTCTCAGAATTGTTGTTGTTATTTCCGGCCTCATCTAAGCATGTTGCTTGTGTTGTATTCCTGTGCTTCCTACCTTGCCATGTTTTGCTTCCTGTATAGACATGTCATGCATCATACCTTGCCATGTATTGCATCATATAGACTTGTGTTATTTTACTGTGCTTCCTACCTTGCCATGTTGTGCTTCCTGTATAGACTTGTAGTGCATCCTGTGTAGAACTGTTTTGCATCATACTTGTTTGAGCATATTGTCATGTCTCGTGTGGTGTGTTTACTGTGTTGCTTGTTTCTTTCCGGTTTGCTTCCCTCGTTAGCTTCGGGTTCGTTCCGGAGTTGTGTGGTTCTGTTCGACTACTTCGTGGGCTTGTTCTTCTCCCTCGCGGAATCCCAGGAAAGATGACCATACCCTTGGATACCTTTACTACCATTGTCATGCTTAGTTGTCTCGATGCTATCATTACATGTCGCGCTACCCATCTTTTATGTCAGCCTCTCCTCGTTGCCATGAAACCTCTAACCTTTGACACCTTCCTAGCAAAACCATTGTTTGTCTATGTTACCCGCTTGCTCAGCCCCTCTTATAGCATTGTTAGTTGCAGGTGAAGATGAAGATCGTTCCAGGAGGGAACTTGTTGTTGGAATATCACAATATCTATTATTATTATTGACACACCTATATACTGGGCATGGGTGGAAGGCTTGGCCTTTTGCTTGGTGTTTTGTTCCACTCATGCCACCTTAGGCGCCGATAAACCGACATTATGTTCCTTGATTTTGCGTTCCTTACACGATGGGTATATGGGAACCCCTTGTCACTTCGACTTTGAATAAAACTCCTCCAGCAAGGCCCAACATTGGTTTTAATTTGCCTCATAATAACAACTTAATTAAATAATTAAAATTGCATAGGGGGTCGCGTCCTCGGGGATTCTTTCTACATAGCAGGGGGGGCCAGTGCTAATGGTGTTGGTCCCAAACGGGGGTTCTGCGGGGCTGCCATGGGGAAACTCGAGGTATCTGGTATAACCTATAGAATCGCCCATCCGGTCGTGGCCTGAGACGAGATACGCGCGGCTACTATCAGGGTGTCGGCACGCCGGGAGGTCTTGCTGGACTTGTTTTACCATTGTCGAAATGTCTTGTGCACAGGGATACCGAGCCTGATCGGATTTTCCCTAAGATAAGGGGTGATGATATTATATTTATCACTTCAGCTAATCGTGAGAGCTTGTGATGGGCTAAGTTGGGACACCCCTGCAGGGTTATGATCTTTCGAAAGCCGTGCCCGCGGTTATGTGACAGATTGGAATTTGTTAATGTCCGGTTGTAGAAAACTTGACAGATGATCCAAAGTAAAACACACAACTGTGTGAGTAACCGTGACTGTCTCTTTTCACTTTGAGGAGAGAACACGGTGGGGTTATGTTTGACTCATAGGTAGTTCAGGATCTTTAGCGATCACTACTAGTTTGCGACCGTTTGTGTAGATTCTCATCTTATTCTTGTACTCGTAAGTTAGCCACCATATTATGCTTAGCTGCTGCTGCAACCTCACCACTACCCTTCTCCATACCCTTAAAGCTTTGCTAGTCTTGTTACCCATGGTTATGGGATTGCTGAGTCCTCGTGGCTCACAGATACTACAACACCAGATGCAGGTTCAGCCGAGTTTGTTGCAGAAGCTGGCTCAAATACTTCTGGGAGCTCGATGAAGAGAGTGGCCGTATGTTTGTGACGTCTTCGACGATCAGTAGTGGTTTCTACTAGGGGCGATTCGGACCTGTGGCTTTATGTTTTTGTTATTTTTCTTTTGGATCTTCGCCCGTAGTCGGGTTGTGTAGTTTTGAATGATGTTTTGCTTATATAATGTATTGTGTGACGTGGCGAGTGTAAGCCAACTATCCTTTTTTGCTTTTTCATCCCTATTTTTCCATGTGTCGTGCAAAGATACCGAACTTGAGATCATTCCAGAATGGGCTTATACCTTTAAGTCGTGCCTCGACACGTAGGAGGTATAGTCCCATCCTGGGCATTACACTTTTTACGAGCTGCCAGGCTCCAAATTGAGGCTTTTTATGAGCTGCCAGGCTCTAAATTCGAGGCTTTTTATGAGCTGCCAGGCTCTAAATTCGAGGCTTTTTATGAGCTGCCAGGCTCTGGCTTTTTGCGAGCTGCCAGGCTCCAGGCTTTTTGTGAGCGGCCTTTAAGCTCTAGGCAATTTTTTATGAGCGGCCTTTAAGATCTTGGCTTTTTGCGAGCTGCCAGGCTCCATATTTGACGCATCAAGGGCGTCGGTTTAGGAGGCTTCTGATTCGAATACGATCAGTAAATCGGACCAAAGGGGTTAAGCTAGGATTCGAATACGATCATGTAGCCCCGAGTGGCTTTGGCGTTGCGCCGATCAAGAGGGTACTGACAGCTATGTTCTCTTTGGTTCGAATACGACCTATGTTTGAACAAGAAGCCCCCTAATGATCTTGAGTGGTTTTTAACGACCCTGATTCGAATATGATCCAAGTAGGACCCAAAAGGGGTTAAGCTATGATTCAAATGCGATCAAGAAGCCCCCTAGTGAGTTTGGCTATGTTCTCTTTGGTTCGAATACGACCTATGTTTGAACAGGAAGCCCCCAAGCGACCATAGATATGGGAGTTGTGCTTTGCGGCAAACCCTCTTTGGTCCCTTAATAAATAATTGCCCTGCATATCAAAATATACAGATCAAAGCAATTTGTTTTCTTGATGAAAACGATATATATTAAGAAAAATAAATTTTAGACGGATATCACCTGAGCGAATTCCCATATGACACTTCTATTCGAAGAAGATGGCTGATCCCCTGATTTACCGAGGGCGTCGGTTTATTTATTAATCATAATATGTACAGGATACATAAAGCGGAGCCAATGGCTCAAGTGTAGTAAGGTCGCAGAAGAGCGATGTTCCACGGCCTCTTCGTGTCTTCCTCTGCTGTACGTGAGTCTTTATGTTCTCGAACGTCCTCCAGGTAACGCCCGGTCCGGTTTACAGAGTCCCGAGGCCGGCTCATAAACGTGTCCGCCTTGGTCTCTACTCTTTCTATCTTACATCTCAAGTTACATGATATGACGGTTTACCAACCGTGGGCTTTACACATGGGCCCTAAACCTCTATGGGCTGTAATCTTTTATACATATTCTATCGGGCTTGTAATAACACGACTATGTAAGTGTAATCCGGATATTCCTGGCCGGTTTATACATGCTAGTAATATCCCTGACACCGTTCGAGGAGATTGATCTTCAACAAGACTTGTCTTACCATGAGCACCCCGTTGCTATTCTTGAAGAAACCGAGCGCAAGACCCGCAACAAGTCAATCAAGTTCTTGAAAGTTAAGTGATCACGCCATACCGACCGAGAAGCTACGTGGGAACGAGAAGATCACCTTCATTCCAAGTACCCTTCCTTCTTCCAGTCCTAGATCTCGGGACGAGATCTTTTCGTAGTAGAGGAGAGTTTGTAATGCCCCAGATGTAACACTTTCCCAATATGGCAATATATAAACTTTGGCTTCATCAATTACTTTCCGAGCTCTTCTTTCATTTCGGGTTTCGTCGTTTTGTCGTGTGCGTGTGTGCATTTCATCCATGTCATGTTGTCATGTGCATTGCATTGCATTTGTGTTGTCACTTGCATCCGGTCCCACTCGTCTCTTCCCGTTGTCCGTTTCGAGTTCCGACGCTCACACACGTGCCTGTGGCATCCCCGAGTCCTTCTTTCGTGTGTGGCCGTGTAACGTTTCCGGTATGACGTGAGACTTGTCGTGCGATGTTGTTTTGGTACGTGTAGGCCGCCTGTCAAGTTTCATCGCGTTTGGAGTTCGTTTAGTACTCCAACGATTAACCTAGTGGGCTAAAAGAACCTCTTCTTTGAGGCCCAAGATCCCCTCCACAACAGCTCACTAACCTAGCACAGCTCTTCCCATCATCTCGGTCGTTGAATTGTGATCGCGCGGCCGAAAACCGCTCCCCATTTGGAGTCTCCTAGCTCCTTGTGCCTATAAAAACGTCTCCCCCATCCAATTTTCAGGCAAAAACCCTAGTTCCACCTCCTCCACCGCCGCCGGACACGTCCGGACGGACCGGACGCGTCCGCCGCCGCCCCCTCTACCACTCAGGAGCTGCCACATGTCGCATCCCGCCGCCGGTTCCACCTCCCGCCGCCGCGGCCCGCGGGGCCCGAGGCCGGCCTGCGCGAGCCCGCGCTCCTCCGCGCCTCCACGCCCGCTCAGCGCCGCCGCCGCCTTCGCCTCCGGCGGGGCTCCTCGACACCAGCCGCCGCCGGATCTAACCCCGCCGCCGCCACCACCTTCGCCGCCTGGCCATTCTCCCGCCAAACCTCCAGCTCTGCGCTGCCGATTCGCCAGCTCGCACCGGCGCCGCCGCGGAGTCCCGCCGCCCCGGCCGCCCCGTCCCGTCGACGCCACCCCGACCGGCGCCCTCGCCGCCGCCCCGGTCGACCCCGCGATCCAGATCCAGCCGCCGGGTCAAAACCCTAACAGGTCGGCGACCCGACCCGCTCCGACCCGATCCGCCTGCCAGACCCGATCCGCGAGGGTATTCTCTCTTTTTCCACAAAGTCCTTCGATTGCTTTTTTTGTGGCATATTGTGATGGCTGTATCTTTTATTGTGCTTGTCCAAATTGTGCATATGATATGTCAAAATGATCGTGGTGATGTGTACTATGTTTTGTTCCATTGTGGCATGCTTGTTTGAGTTCGTCTAGAGGTCCTAATCTCTGTTGCAAGAGTGCTACTTGATATAAACTGCTGCTACTTGTTATTTTCATGCCATGTTTGAGATGTGATAACTTGGTGCATGTTTATCCAAATGAAGCAAATGAGATGTCAAAATGTTCATCATGAGATGCTTTACATGATGGTTGCTGTAGCATGCATGTTAGGGTTCATATTGCCATGTTAATCTCTGTTGCAAAAGTGCATGTGGCTGTAAAGTTTTGTAACAT
This sequence comes from Secale cereale, assembly GCA_902687465.1. Lineage (NCBI taxonomy): Eukaryota > Viridiplantae > Streptophyta > Magnoliopsida > Poales > Poaceae > Secale > Secale cereale. The sequence goes on along the minus strand of LR738711.1, from coordinate 790,874,517 downwards.
GTTATGAGATGCTGATTTGAAGAGCTCGTTGCTATTGATGTGTTTGTCCCAATGTCACATGCCAATATGTTTCAGAATCTCCATCATGTGTTCTTTGGTGTGGTGCAAACCATTTTCCATGATATGCCTTGAGGTGACTTAAACATGCTTGTAAACATGCCATGCCAACATAACTGTTTTAACACTTAGTGAAATTTCTACCAAGTCTCGAATCTGTCATATCCTGATGCTATGTTTGCTTGATGCCCTAGTCAATTTCATGCATGTTTTGGAGTGGCCATTGATCATTCCTTGTTGTACATGTTGTTGTCTATCCATCCATGCCCTCACTTGCTCTTTTGGCTTGCTGTGGCTTATTTAATTCTTGCTCCCAAGTTGCTATAAAATATAACTGTCAGGTTTTAAACGTCATGATCAAAATGTTGTAGCTTGTTGCTATTGATCCATGCCTCCTATGGAGTTGCTCCAATGGAGTTGTTTGCTGTAGGATATGTCTACTTCATGTCCATTCTTATTGGCATCATGTTTGGGTGCTGTAGAGTATATATTTCTTGCTCCAAAGTTGCTATGTGGCTGTTAATTTCAGCTTTGCATTGAATCTTGTTTCGCGTGTATGTGTTGAACCGTTGCTCCGTTTTGAGCGTGCCCTACATGAAACTTGTGTGATTTTGCATGTAGAATCATAATATCATCTTGTTTACGTGTTTGGAGTATGTTTTCTTGATGTTTGGGTGCATCTTGCACCGTTGCCATGCTTGTCTTGTTTTGCTCATATCTTCTAGACCGTAGCTCCGAATTAAACAAACTTTATATGAAACTTGACGAGAATTTCGTGTAGATCATCATGGTGCATGTTAACTTGATGTTAAACAACTTTAACTTAAGGTTTGTTCAGATCTGGACCATTTTCAACATATGCATATGAGGACTTACCGGATTCGCTTCATGTGGATTCCGGCCTCGTTTAAACTTGTTGTCTTGTGTTGTTCCGGTGTGCTTCATCCCTTGACATGTATTGCATCATAAGTGCATCATACTTGCATCATGTTGATTGTGCATTGCACCTTATTTGATTTCGTGCCTCATTGTGTTCTTGTGTTGAGTAGAGCCGGAAGCCGAGACCGAGAACGAGAACGAGGTTACTACCGAGGTTGAGTACGAGGAGCCATCTTACGATCCCATCAACGACTCGACAGGCAAGATGACCTGACCCAGATATCATTAATATCTTTGCCTATTGCCAGAAGTCTCGCTCTTTAGCTTATTGCATCGATGCCCATGTTTGTTTGTCAACCTCCTATTGTAACCATGAATATGTCTAACCACCCAACCTAGCAAACCTTTGTTTGGCTACGTAAGCTTCGCTCAGCCCCTCTTATAGAATTGCTAGTTGCAGGAGAAGATTTGAAGATTCTTGCTTCATGTTGAAGTTTTGTTGGGATATCACACTATATAAACTCTTAAACTAAAACATCTATATATTGGTAATGGGTGGAAGGCTAAGCCTCTTGCTTGGTGATTTGTTCCACTCATGCCGCCCTAGGAATCGTTTAAACCAGTGTTATGTTCCTTGATTATGCGTTCCTAACACGGTTGGGGTTATGGGACCCCCTCGATAACCCGCTTAGCGCTAAACCTTTTCCAGCAAGGCCCGACATTGGTAATCTATTTGCCTAATAACTAAAACTTGCATAGGGACTAGCTATCCCCTTTTTCTTAATCAACCCCCGGGCAAGTGCTCCACATGAGTGTTGGTCCAACCTAGAGCAGCTTGCGGCCCCGCCCCTTGGCAACTCGGGGTATGTGGATGCTGTAACCATAGCTCATCCGGTCGTGGCCTGAGACTAGATATGCGCGGCTACAGTCAGGGTGTCGGCACGCCGGGAGGTCTTGCTGGATTAGTATTACCTATGTCGGAATATCTTGAGCACGGGATTCCGAGAATACTCGGGCCTTCCCACCTTGGAGTTGCAACTCCGCAGATCCTGAGCTTGTAATGGGCTAAGTTGGGACACCCCTGCAGGGTTTTGAACTTTCTAAAGCCGTGCCCGCGGTTATGTGGCAGATGGGAATTTGTTAATATCCGGTTGTAGAAAACTTGACACCATGTTCAGAACACACTACCAGCATGAGTAACCGTGACGATCATTTTCCGAAAGGGGTTCGGGAAGTGAACACGGTGGGGTTATGATTGACGTGCTTAGATAGGATCACTTAGTGGTCACTTTGACGCTCGTGGCACTTCTCTTCTCGCTCTATACACGTAAGCTAGTGCTAGTGCAGCTGCAACCTTTATCTTTCTTCAGCCTTGTTCCACACCCAAGGCTTAGATAGTTTTGCTACCCGGGAACGGGATTGTTGAGTCCTCCGTGGCTCACAGATTCTACACCACACCAGATGCAGGTACTATGGTGAACTACTCAGGTGACGGCACGGAGCTGTACTGGGAGTTCGATGCAGAACGTAGTCGATACTATGTGCACTACCCCGATGATCAGTAGTGGCTTCTACTAGGGGTGATTCAGACCTTGTGTCTTTATGTATTTTGGTATCTTTCATTTGGATCTTCTTCCGTAGTCGAACTGTGATGTTATTTGGATGATGATTTGCTTATGTAATGTATTGTGTGACGTGGCGAGTGTAAGCTAACTATCCTTTTGCAATTTCATCCCTATTTTACATGAGTCATACAAAGATACCGAACTTGAGATCATTCTAGTATGGGCTTATACCTTTAAGTCGTGCCTCGACAAGTAGGAGGTATAATCCCATACTGGGCATTACAAGTTGGTATTCAGAGCATTCACCGACCTAGAAGCCCCCACTGATTGATCGAATCGTTGACGGTTGAGTCTAGGCACACACTTGAAAATGTTTTGAGTCATAT
>LR738711.1:790795203-790869786 GCA_902687465.1 Secale cereale | reverse complement strand
ATATATATATATATATATATATAATTTCATCCATTTTACATTAGTCATACAAAGATACCGAACTTGAGATCATTCTAGTATGGGCTTATACGTTTAAGTCGTGCCTCGACAAGTAGGAGGTATAATCCCATACTGGGCATTACAAGTTGGTATTCAAAGCCTTCTCCGACCTAGGGTGGATCTATTGTCATAACACCCCTTAAGACCTTATTCTCCTAACAAAAGGCCTTATTCTCATAACACCCCTCCCCCTACAGACCTCCTAGCGCGGGAGCGCCCGGCGGCCAGCGGCGTCCCCCTCCCTCCCCGCCTCCTAGCGCGGTAGCACCCCGGCGGCCGCCGGCGTCCCCCTCCCCTCCCCGCATCCTACCGCGGCAGCGCCCCCGACGGTCGGCGGCGTCCCCCTCCCGTCCCCGCATCCTAGCACGGCAGCGCTCCGGCGGCCGGCGGCGACCCCCACCCCTCCCCGCATCCTAGCGCACCCAGTACTGCAGAGCGCACGCCGAGCGGCCGGCGACGCAGTCCGTCGGCGAGGATACTTCCGTGACGGCGTTTAGGAAGCGACGCCGCACCTCACCTTCGCCCCAACACCACCTAGGGGATCCTCCGCTGAAGCATCCAGCATCGATTATGCATGACAAGGGAAAGAGAACTGCAAGGATGCCTTCTCCATCGCATTCGTCGTGGATGCGAACTGCAATGGTGCACATCCAGCCTTCTCCCGCAACAATGGCAAAAGTTGAAAAAGCCCATGAGTTCCTGCAGCGGAGGTGGACTGCACGCCAACAGCAGCCAGAGCTGCATCTGTAGAAGGAGGGAACTGCATATAATGTAAGAAAATCACATACCCAACCCCCACATCCAGTTTGCAGTGCCGTTTTTATCCCCATGCAGTGCCCCTCTTGCGTCGACTGCAGTCCCATGTGTCTCCCAGTAGAAAACAGAAAAAGATACTTCGAAAAATAAAAAATGCTATATGGCTCAAAATTGCAGTCCACCATGACTTAATATGTAGAGCGTTGTGCCTAAAACTGAAGTGCATTGTTTCTTCATGTTAACTAACAGTGCCCCTTCTATAGAATGACAAATTGAAGTGCAATTTCTTACAGTTGCAAAATATAATGATATATAGTAAGAAAGATGCAGTTCATTTCACTGTTTACGTGCATAAAAAGCTTTGGCTTAATACTATACAGGAAATTAATATGCCTGCAAAACAGAAGATGCCTCGAATCATTTACGACCCAAAGCCCCTGAACTGCATTGGAAGAGAAGAGTGGGAGATGCCTGGATGGATAACACCTGAAATACCTAGGGGTTTCTTTAACACAACAAACAGAACTGGGTACTCCTTGGAGGAAGATGTAGAGGATAAAGATGAAAACAGTGAAACAAACATCATTCGAGATGGAGAAGGCAGTGAAGCAAAAAACCCGCAAGATGAGGAGGAGGACGACAACGATCTGGTCTTCATGGGGGAGCACGCGCAGAAAGATGATGAGGAGGACGATGATGAAGAGCAAATCATAACAGTTATGCAACCAAGGTACATGCGTGTCTTTGAAACATTTGGCCAGCAGATCAGAACGGATGATATAGCTCCTCCACAAGCCAATGTTGAAACCCAGCAAGTTCGGCAAGTTCATGAGCAAACAATTCGTCGACAAAGAGACAGTGGAATTCCACCCAGGCCGCCTACTGCCCAACAAAAGAATCGGAAGCAGAATCAAGGAGAGCCGCAAGCAACCAAAAAAGTAAAGTTCTCAACACTTCTGCCTCCTCGCGATCCTAAATTACACAGATCTGTTGTCACCCCTCCATGCCCAATAAACATTGGTGAGCTGCAAACACCGTTAGAGAAAAAACAGTACACGCATGTAAGCATCCTTGCCTAACTACTGCAGTTCACTTACGCATTCTTTCAGCTTGTGCATTCTCATTAACAAAAAAACATTCCATATTGTGTGTGCAGGATGAGAACATGCTCCAAGAACTTGTGCCTGTGAAAGGTATGCAGTTCACATCACACGCTGCGGCGCGAGAATTCTACAACACGTATGTGAGGCATGCAGGCTTCGGCACACGCAAAAACGGCGGATACAGAACAAACAGATACATAGTGTGCTCAAAGGAAGGCAGAAGCAAAGAAACTGTCATTGATTATGACAGAAAGCGATATAAAACATCAAAGAGGACTGGCTGCAAGGCGGGAATGAGATTGAAAAAAATCAAGGATGTGTTTGTGATAGCAGAGATTGAGCTCAATCACAACCACATGATGATTGACAGCCCGGCTATGCTTCTGCGCATGCACTCGCATAAGACGGATGATCCGTTACTTGATAAACTAGTGAAGGACATGCAGAGCGACAACCTGACGCACACACAGATGATGTCAACCCTGTCAAGGATGTCAAGAGGGCTGCACTTTATGGGGCGCACCAGCCGTGACTGGGTGAACAGGTACGTTCACTAAAACAAAAAATGATATCTTGTCTATTTCATGCAGTTCGCTTGTGCATTTTCTGTATGTCCGTAATGCTGCAAGTATATTACTATTTTGAACTGCAAGAAGCACCAATTCGCGAGGAAGGAAACAGAAGATGACGTGAAGAAACTCCTGGCTTTCTTTGAGAAGATGCAGCAAATAAACCCGGAGTTCTTCTATGATTACGACAAAGATGTCGATAACCGTGTGCGGAACATATTCTGGGCGAACGCGAGCTGCAGTGGATCATACGAAGATTTTGGAGATTGTGTCACATTTGACAAGACCTACAAGACCAACAAGTTCCACATGCCTCTGCCGTCTTCGTTGGAGTCAACCACCACCTCCAAAGTACAATATTCGTTGTGGCTCTCATCAGAGACGAAACAATACCGACTTTCGAGTGGGTTTTCGGACGTTCTTGCGTTGCATGAACAACAAGCGGCCAATCTGCATACTCACAGGTATGCTGAAAAAAAGAATGCGTTTAAATAACAATGCAGTTCACTGCCAAGATTTGTAGTCCATTTCTTCCATCCAATGAAAAAAACGCAGAAAAAGGATATGCAGTTCTCTCAATAACTCACTGCTTGGTTTTTTTCAAAAACATGCAGATCAATGCCCCTCCATGGATGCCGCGATAAAAACTACGCTAATAGGCACGCTGCACAAGTTATGTCGTTGGCATATACTGAAAAAATACATGGATCACCTGTCCTTGCTGTACAAAGCGTATGAGAAATTCAAGGATGAGCTGACCTCCGTTCTCAACCACCCGCTGATGCCATCAGAGTTTGAACGCGCTTGGCATGAGCTCATGGAAAAGTATAACCTGCAAAATGATGAGATTATGAAGGCGCTCTGGACAGACCGAAAAGAATGGATATCAGCTTACTACAAGGAGGTGTTCTGTGCACGGATGACGTAGACACAGAGAAGTGAAAGCATGAACCGGATCTTGAAGAGGAACTTTGTCAAGGAAAGACACGACCTACACATCTTTGCGTCGTAGGTGGACAGGTCCATCTAGACAAGGAAGGGCGTCGAGCACGCGGAGACCATAGCTAACGAGGTATATAACCAGAGCAAAGTTTTTAAGCTGGATGAGCAATTAATAAAACACTACTCGCTTTCTTGATTTTTGCTGTGAAAAGAAAACTGCTTAACTGGTTTTCTTTGTTTCACAGACGGAAATAAAGACTACTACTCAGTTTGGTTTCGAGGTTCAGCTCTCCAAGATTTACACCAGGGCGGTCTTTGCTGACTTCAAGCAAACTCACTACTACAGCACTGCATTCAGATTAGAGCAGTCCACTAACAACCCGACGAAATATTTGGTGCGCCACTACAACCGGTCTGATGATTTTGATTGGGCAAGACACGAGTTCCAGGTAGTTGCTGATGTGACGAACGGTATCTACGAATGCGAATGCAAGCTGTGGACACACACAGGTCAGTGAGACAGGAAAACAAAAAATAAGCACACAGAAAACATAATGAAGTTCACTTATTGCTGGTAGCAAAAAAGAGATGAAAACAAAAAAAACTTAGTGAAGTTCACTAGAACAGTAGACCAAGGACCTATTTATAATGCAGTTCATAAAACCAAAAATTGAAAAAATGTTGCATATTTATGTGAAGTTTGCTGACACGAATAACCAAAAAAATTCTTTTGCTGCAGGCCTGTTCTGCGTGCACATCATTTGCATGTTGGATCAGCTGCGGGTGGACAAGATACCTAAAGAGTACATATTGAAGAGATACACACGGAACGCACGCCAAAATCCAACTTTTGACCGCAGACACTATGAGAAAACTGCTCCAGATGGGAGTTCGATGTTCTGCCGTAGGAGACTACTTACAGAAACTGCTATGGACCTGGCGAACAGGGTGTCAAATCAGATAGAGGGTACAACAGAGCTTTAGCTGGGATGAGAGAACTCATACAAGAAGTGAACGTAATAAACGAAGAAGAAGAGGCAGAGAAGATCATGGATGCGCGGCGTGAAGAACAAGGAAAGGAGCGCGAACATGCTGCTGATGGTGCAGTTCATAATATGGATGACACAATTCTTCCCCCGCCTGTTTCAAACACAAAAGGGAGAAAGAAAGAGAGCAAATCAGTCAATAAAAAAGTTGCAGCAAATGAAAAAAGCCCTGAAAAAATAACAGGCCTGAGCCAGAACTGGACAGCGGAGGAAGACCACTGGGGGTAAGGATGTGTAAATCATGCAATAAGATTGCGGGACACAACTCAAGAACATGTAAGGAGAGGCTGAAACAAATCCAAGCTGAAAATGCCACCACAAATCACCGAGCTCACCAACAAGATGATACGACAAAGAGAAGACTATGTAGCGTCTGCAACAAGTGAGAGAAGCATAACGCGAGAACTTGTCCAAATAGAACAGAAAAAAAGATGAAGAAGATGACGAAGAAGATGCTGACAGAGAAGAGAACGAGGAAGCGAGCGAAGCTGATGAACCCGAAGAGGAAGAAGAAGAAGAAGATGAGGAAGAAGAAGAAGAAGATGAAGACATCAAAGAACCATCATCAAAAACGAGGGGGAGAGACAGAACGCAGAATCCAGCGCGTAGGCAAGCATCGCAGTCACACGGTCGCGTTACGAGGGGTAATGCGAACAACAAGAGCAAGACAGAAGCAGCAACAACCATTGAAACAAATGCAGTGCACAATCTGAGAAGAAGCAGCAGGAAAAGGACGTAGATCAACACATATGCAGTTTTACATTTTAAAAAATATATTAACTTCATCCTTTATATATATCGTATCGTATATAATATATATAGCTTGTGTTCAGTGGACTGCAAAAAAAAGAATTCAACATGTAATACTGAAGTTCAAAAATGAATAGATATAACATATGCCATACATACTTTGTGACCAATGTGCTGCGGGGGGGTATGCTTGATAAAATGCAGTTCTCTTCTATATGAAAGAAATAAGATGAGAATGTCATTCTCAGAATGCGGTTCTCTTCTGTATGAAAACCCTGAGATCAGAATGTCATTCTGAGAATGCAGTTCTCTTCGTCGTATAGGATCTGAGATGACCATGAATCAATATAGAATGCAGTTAGAAAGAAAAAAATATAGAGTCAGACTAGGCTTCACGTACAGAGCAGTGCGTGCGTGGTGCGTTTAAAGCTTACAATGCAGTACGCTTCGAGTACACAGTGCAGTGCGCTTAGTGCAAAAAAATGTAAAAAACTGAGCTCTCCCTTAACAGATACGGTCGATTTTCTGTCTTCTAATACATTTTTTCCAAAATTTTGAAACTCGACGACAAACACGTTGAATTCGTCTTTGCAGTCCCATGTGATAAGGTGAGATGCAGTGCGGATACGTATATTTAAAAAAACTTGGCTGCTACTCATATGAGTGAATGCAGTGCACTGCGAACATGTTACAATTCACAAGGAGGAGTTGGCTGAAAGCTCCATTATGTACATATTTGACATTATCACTATCTGCCACAAAAAGAAAAACACAAAAACTAACTAGACCGGTATATACAAAAGCACACAGCATGGTGTGAAAAGTTTTGCAGATCGAGAACTACACACAGCGACCCTACATTACTGTTACAGAAAGTTCTGGAGCACACACGAAAAAGACATCAACACACATAGAAAAAGATCTGCTATCATTTATGCCTCATCCTGCTCCTGCGAATCCAGTTTTGGAGAAAAGCCAAGAGAAATGCAGAGATTTCTTATATCCTCCGGGAACTCGGTGACTACGACCATGTTTTCTGGGTGGAACAGAATCTGGAACAAAAACTCAGCCTTCCAATCCTGGAGAACAGCTTCCTGCGATGAAAAAAAATAAACAAATATACAACATCATCTACAAAAAAAGAAACTGACAAAAAAATCTCAAGGAATGAGGGATTATTATTGGGTTAAAAAAAGATACTTACATTACGCTTTGCGAATTTCACAACAAAGGTTTTGTCGTCATAAAACTGAGCCATCTTCAGAACAAAAAAGCCGCACTCATTGGGGCCCTGCTCAGGGGTGCCCAAAAAGCTAGCTTTCTTTGAAACATCGACCCAGTCTACCGACTCCTTTCTCTTGTACTCCTTTTCTCCATAAACCTTCTTCAACAATGCAGTCATCCTGATCATCTGGTGGAAATAAAAAAAACAAAAATACGCATCACAACAAATATTGTTCAACACGCGCACGCATGAAAAAACAAGAAGAAAGGTGAAAAAGGAAAAAAATTACCATTTCAGTGCGGTCGCTGTGGTATTCAGACTTATGCCACCTCTACGTTTGATCAATCGGTCCGCTGTACCTCCTAGTGTCATGAATGTCAAGGGTCTCGCGGTGCCTATTCATCGTGTATAGCGAATAATGCTGGTCTTTCATCCGTGGTAACAGAATCTGATTTTGTTTCATCAAATTTGTTATGGGTTTCATGAGTGAAAAAGAATTACTGGAAAAAATTAGGAGAGAAAATAAGTACATAAGGCTGAACACAAGCAAATCCGATAACTTACTAATTTGCAGTCAAGAAGGTTCTCGTCATCACGAACATAAAGTTGGAACTGCTTTGCTGCATCGTCAACGTTAAACTTGCCGTGGACAAAAGGCAACACAACGTTTCCATCTTCATCTCTATCCGCGTGATCATTCATTTGAAGCACATACTGCGTGTGGGTGATTCACAAAAGAACGTTAATGCAGTTCCCCTTAAGATGTTCGCTCCGACGCTTAATCAAAAAACGGATCACGCTTCTCTAAAAACAGTATGCAGTTCACAATTCTCCCCATAATTTGTTTCATTTAAGATGCATGGGTTAAACACACAAAAAAATATTGTATGCAGTTCAGTACATTCTAAAACAAATTATTATACGCTATTTACTGCAGTTCACTCGAGCAGAAAAAAAGAAAAAAAAAAGAAAAAAGAGAAATACCGTGATAAACAAAGGGGACAGCAGAACGCGTTCGCCAGATCGATAAACCACATTCATATGCTCGTCATTCTTCCAGTACCTGATGATATGATCCATCAATTCCGAGTCCATAAAACCACCTTTGGTGAAAGTTAAGAACATGTAGTCCACAGTCACGGTGTAGACTTCGATAGGATTCCTGTGCATGAAAAGCGCGCACCAGCATAAAAGAAACGGCGAAGGTGGGGGGGTTAGGAGCACAAAAGCAAAAACACAGAAGAACATTACACACATTAAAAATCAAAAAGCGAAAAAACTAACAAAAAAAGAACTGACTCGCTGTATTTCTGCCTGAATTGTGTGCTCGTGATGAGTTGCAAGACTTTCCTCATCTCCACAAGATAGCTGAATCTCGCAGGATTCAACTTCTGTACAGGAGATCGAAACTTTGATGGCTTCTGCACAGGCCTCTTATTTGATAGAATTAGTGCCTCGTTGTCCGTCGGGCATTCCACAGCTGCGCTCCTGGTCCTCCTAGGCACTGGTGGTGGCCTCTCAAAATCATCATCACTATCTTCAGCATTCGGAGGGCTCAATGCTTTCTTCCCATGCTTGACATTGACAGGAGATTTCTCAAGAGCTTTTTCATTTGAGATGCCAGCACCACTCCTCAACCTCTTACACACGGGTTCTTTCACAAGCTTGATGGGGGGTTCATCAAGGACAAGTTTCTGAATCGTTGGAGTGTGAACCTGAGTTTCAAACAAGGAAATACCACCTTGGTGTGCGCCTTCGTCAAAGCCTGCACAAAAAATGGATAATAAGAAAAATGAAAAAAAATCATCAAGTTCACTAAGGAAAGTCATTTTAAACATGCGAATGGGGTTCTGCTAAAAAGCTTAACAAAAGTAGTGGACCTCCCCTCTCTGTATCAATGAAGTTCACTTAATAAAAAGGGTGTGTGACTGAAAAAAAATGTAATAACCTTCTTTAAAAATTAAAAGTGATGTCAGGTCCAGACAGCAATGCGACGAGGTCAGCCAACTATAGAGCATCGCCTTCCTGATGTAGCCAATGTGCTCCTTCCCAAACTTGGCAATCGTTTCACCATCCCAGGTCTGCATGAATTGGAACATGTAAAATCCACAATCATGCCTGCAAGAAAACCAACACAAACACATTACTAATGCAGTTCACTCAATAATGAAGTGCTACTGATGTTAGTAAAACAATGCAGCTCCATACACACAAAGAAACCGAGGGAGAACAAACCAATAACACATTAGTAATGCAGTTCGCTCAAGGAAAAAGGTGCTTCTAATTTAGTAAAAACAATGCAGCTCACTTACACAAAAAAAACTAAAGGAGGAAAAAGAAAAAAGGAGAACAAGTACAAACCCGTTTCCCTGTTGCGGGACATTAATATGAGTCAGCGCAAAGCCGTCAAGGGTGGGAGGGTTCAACGGCTCATCGCAGCTTGTGCTGCCATCTTTCCAGACTTTTTTGATGTTCCTGACCATTTTCCGGAAGACAAGATTTGCAGGAGCGCTGTCGGCCTCGTTCAATGAGTCGAGAAACTCAAAACGCTTCTCTCGCAGGTTCAAAGTGACCAAGCAGTAGTGGCCTATCGCGTCATTCATTGTTGCGGGAGGAGGGTCAAATGTTGCAAACATAATCTGAAAATAAAAAAAGAATAAAACAAACCAGATGAGAAAATAGAAAAACAAAAAACTTATTTTCAAGATGACGAAAAATGGTCAAGATGCGTCACCAAGTTTTTCTTATTTATGGCACCGCCGTTCCAAATGGAATTCTGCAAAAAAGATAGAACCAGAGAGTTAATGAAAATGCTTATAGCACAAATAAAAATTGGACGAGGGGATAAAATATAAATTAATGAAGATGCTTACACATAGGTTGTACGGGACAATCATCGTTTGAGATCCTTTGAACCTCTCGGCTAACATAGAGACGCCAATGTTTGCGAGGCGCGTGCTCAGTGTTCCATACGACCAAAAAGACTTGCCAACATGACCGATAGTAATATCACCAAACTCACCCTTGAACGCAACTAGATGCCTTCAGACAAGAAGAAAAAAGCCCAGCAAAAAGTGATAAGATGGGTGTCCCTGAAAAAATAACATATTAAATAACCGGGGCGTAAGACAAAAAATGTCATACTTCTTCTTCTTATCCCTCCTAGCCCTCGTAACAGCGTCATATAACTCATTGTATCTTCTCATAAGAGCTGGATCAACACTTCAAGGAGTAACAACAGGTAATTCCTCATCTGCATACAGAATGGGAACGATATCAGATGATAAAACACACACGGTCCATTTCGCCCCCGGGAAAGAACAAAAATAAAGCAGTTCGCTTACCTTAGGTTTCAGAATAAACTTCCTGCGGCTGCTCATATACATCTTCGCTGAGCGTCAAGTGCTCCAGCCCGATAATATCTTCGTCAATCGGCGCTTGATTGCTCATGTCCTGAGCGAGCCTTGGCTGTTCCTCTTCAGAAACAATCGAAACTGCATCAGCTGGGACTTTTGTTGTCTCGGCTGGTAAAGCCAGATTGCCAACAGATTGCTCAGGGGCTCGAGGGACGACACAAAATTTCTCAGGCACCTCATCGCCAAGCAACAAAACAGTAGGCCCAACAACACCATCAATGCCAGCGGATGTCCCGGCATCGTCAAATCCGACTCTAGGAGTTCCTTCTGTCTCTTCTGCAAGTTCAACTGTAACACCAGGAGCTCCTTCTCTCTCTTCATGCTCATCACAATCCATGATATCCTCCCTTCCTTCTCTCTCTTGCGCCTTATCAGCCTCAACAGGACACTCCCCTCCTTCTCTACCTTCTGCCTTATCAACCTCCACATCAGGCTCCTCCCCTCCTCTCCCTTCCACATTATCATTCTCAATGTTGCGCCCCGCTTGGATTTCAACATTTAATCCGCAGTTCTGATGAGTTAAAAAATAAAACACGTTACACAAAAAAGATAGAATGCAGTTCACTAATAAAACGGACCATGAAGCTCCCATGAAAAATAAAAAATAAAACACAAAATGCAAAATTCTCTATACTCACCAGAGAAGCGTCGCCTTCCATCTCTTTACACTTGTCAGCCTCCTCGTCCTTGCCAGCGTCACCCTCTGCCTCCTTCCCATGTATTTCCATGTTTGATTCGGCATCCTAAAAAACATTAAAACTTAAAAAAAAACTATTATCCAAATCTGCAGTTCTACAACTAAAAAACCAACACCAGATCAGGCAGTCCACTGCTAAAAAAGATGATGCTTCTTCTCTAAACAACAACTACAGTGCACTACCACAACTGGTGCACAAAAATACAAAAAAAAGTTAAAAACTGCAGTTCGCTGCCACTGCTGGTGCAAAAAAAAAAAATTGTTTGTTTTGGACACTACAAATCATCAAACAATGAAGTTCACTGTAACAAAAAAATAGGAAGAAATCAAACCTTGTCGATGACGCCTTCGTCAATAGGATTGTCTTTGGCAGCTTCGTCAACGGGGGACAATGCCTTGTCAAACAAATAATCAGAATCAACACCGTCGTGGTCCTGGTGGTAATCATCACGACAAGCGTTAGCCTTAGAAGATTCTCCTCCACACTGCGAAAAGAACAAAAGGATGCGAAAACAAATAGTCAATGCCACAAACACACAGAAAAAATAGATAACAAATATGGGTAAAAAAACTATTCACACATGAAAAAAAGACATACATCCACATCTGGGGGGTCAGGCAAAGAAGGCCGGACAACATCTTCATGCCTGTCCATTTCCTTCACAATTGCATCAGCTTCCTGCTCATACGTAGCACACCTGTCGTCCTGAGACTGCTTAAACTGAACGTATGAAGACCTGATATTCGTAACAGTCTGCTTAAGGAATTCAAGCTGCCCACGGTCAAAGTTATGGGCGGCCTCGATTTCTGCTTCAGAAGGGCCTTTGCCTTCAGGAAACAATCCAGCAATATTCCTCATCCTGGAACCGGATGTTGGGAAATCACTAGTTATATTGATGACCCTGTCGAGAAGCTCATTGACCTGAACAAATTTATTGCGATCACCAGAAGCCTGGCCAGTAAAACCTCCAGCAGCCGCCCTAGCAAAACCACGAGCCCGTCGAATTGGAGCTGCCCTAGCAAGAGGCTCACAAAACATTTCAGGCGCTTCGGCAACTGCAGTCCGCTTGTACACAATGTCCGCTTCCGCCTTCCACTGAAAAAATTAACAAAAAAAAGAGATGTAGTTCACACAAAAAAAGTACATAAGAGGTTCACATTTAGCATGCGCGAAAAAAAGGAATAAAACAAAAACAAAGGTTGGCTATGCACTCACCGGCAGCTTGCCAAACTTGTAACAGTCCAGGTGTATCTTTCCCCTGACAATAATGTCGACGTTGTGAATCTTCTTCAGCTGCACATGGGACAATATTGCGGCGCCTGGCGTGCGTCTATCCATAATCAATACTTTTCGAAGATTCAACGAATCCAGGTACATGAACAGGGGCACGATGGTGCAACCCTCAGCGCAGTTCTGCTTGCTCCCTTTAGAATTCCACTTGTACACAGCGGCCTGCAGCTCGTCGACAACAAGCTGACAAAAGTCCATGCTAGCCATAGATGCAAAATCCAAGTTTTCAACCATAGCAGCTACCCTGGACAACCGAGTTGCGGGGCTGGGACAAAGCAAGCACTGGAAAGCAATGAGAAAAAAAACCTTCACAGTCTTATTAACCTTAGCAGGGTCCGCAGCCAGCGTGCGAAGTAAAATAAGCAGGTCCTTCGCATCTATGCTCCGAGAACGGTTGAAACCAAGTTCATCCTTCAGATTAGTCAGCGAATCATCATGGCCGCTGGCAGCAGGCCTGGGAGCAATGTGAGAACCCATAGGGAAATCAAAAATGTGATGGACAGCCTCGCGATTGATTTCCAGAACCTTGTTTGGCCCGCAGTCCAATCTCATCGTATCAGGGTCGATCTTTCCCATCAGCTTGCACATCAAAACACGAGAAATATTCTTCTCTAATTTCAGGTCAAAGACAATGCCAAAACCTGCTTGCCGCACCAAAGTTATGTGCGCCTCACCCAACAAAGAGACAGCTTTGATTACGTTTGGAATGGACAGCCGAACAGTCTTGTTAAAACGACATTCATGCGCAACATCATCTTCAGACTTCTTCCTCTTGGTACTCTTAGCAGTCTACAAAAAAAGAATAAAAAATGCAGTTCACATCAGCAAACTCATGCCAAACAACTTAAAAACAGAAGAAAAAGTAAATAAACAGCGTATACCTTACTAACATCAACATCCTCCTCATCAGCATCACTGTCCAGCGCTTCTTCAGCCGCATTTTCCCGCGCAAGCTTAGATCGACGCTCAGAATCAACACCAGAGTGATCGTCCGCACGTCTCCACTTTCCTTGAATCCCATCCACATTAACCTCGGCATAATTAGGTCTCTTTGAGTAATCAACACGCGGGCTCCGGCGTGGAGAACTTAAACCTTGCTCTGCAGCAGTGTTGAGTTTTCTCTTCACAGGATTCTTTGAGGGGGAAAACTTAGCAGACTTCTTTGAATCTGCAATCCTCCTTCCTATCTCCTTACCCTCCTCAAACTTTACTTGCTTCGCCTTATGGGCCTTCACGAAAGTATTACCGAGCGCAATCGCTTTCTGCCTTTTCCTCTCAACATCAGCTGCAATCTGATCAGCGACCATCCAATCCTGTGTAACTGGTTCTGTGCCATCAACAGATTGCGACTGGGTTTCACTCAATTCAGGTGGAATGCTGCCCTGATCAGATGTACCGCCACCGACAACATCGGCTGTGAAATAACGTGTAATCAAATAATTAACACCACCACCCCCTGACCCACCAGGAGATAAAGCTATGGGTGAGAAAAATATAAGAAAGATATGTGTGTGAGAGGGAGACCTAAACTTAATGCAGCTCATATCAACATGCAAAACACAAATGTAGAAATGCAGTGCTCTTTTTCAGCAGTTTATGTTTAACAATTAAAACATAACGCTAAACCTAAAATGCAGTTCATGTCGCTTGAATATCATATTGACGCATGTCTGAAAATGGACATTGGTAAAGGGATATATAATGCAGTGCACTAATTCGTTCAATGACCAATTGACAACATATAAAAAAGAAGTGCGCTTAGATACACAAAACAAAACAAATTCATGCAGTTCTGTGAGAGGAAAAAACTAAAACTTAATTCAGCTCATATCAATTTGGCAACCGCGTAGTGGATAGACAAAAAAATGGACCTTGGTAAAGTAATCTAAGATGCAGTTCACTATTTCATTCAACAAAAGAAGTAAATTGACCCTGTATGAAAAATGTAGTTCACTAAGATGTAGTACCAGATGGGGAAGCCGTTCTAACTGGTGAGACATCAATTGGGGAGGAAGAAGCCATGTTGTGTCTGCAATTAG
The DNA here is from genome assembly GCA_902687465.1 of Secale cereale. Classification (NCBI taxonomy): domain Eukaryota; kingdom Viridiplantae; phylum Streptophyta; class Magnoliopsida; order Poales; family Poaceae; genus Secale; species Secale cereale. Next base: position 790,855,892 of record LR738711.1, on the reverse strand, counting down.
GAAGGGATAATAATTAAACCCTAGACAGCAAACCCCAACAACAGGCAGAGAAAAACTTTCAATACATAGGGCGTTGCAATTTCAAGCATACAAAACAAACTTAAGAAGAGGGTGCAGGCTCGAAAAATAACCCTAGCACAAGATCTGGAATGGGTTGGGGGCGATTTTGGGCTCACCGTGAGACGATGTGACGGCCGGACGAGGCGGGTGCGGACGGTGACGGCGGAGGAAGCGCCCTACGGACGGCGGCGGATGCGGGCGTCGTCGCTGTCCACCACGAGAGAGCCCCTACGGACGGCGGCGGCTGCGGGCGTCGTCGCTCTCCACCACGAGAGCACGAGGGCAGCGGGATTTCTGTGCGGGTGCGAGGGAGAGGAAGCGGAAGGGGACAAGGGGGCTGCAAGAAAAATAGAAGAAAAAGAGAGACCTAATGAATAAAAGGCTGACAGGCCCACAGGTCATAGACAAAAAAATAAAAAAACGTCTCGGTTGTAACACGATGCAGTTCGCTTACGGAAAACGACTCGGCTTCTGAAGCGATGCAGTTCGCTTACGGAAAACGACTCGGCTTCCGAAGCGATGCAGTTCGCTTACGGAAAACGATTCGGCTTCTTAAGCGATGCAGTTCGCTTACGGGAAACGATTCGGTTCGCCTGCCCTAAATAAATGCGCCCACTATCGCCCGAAACGCCGCGCCCCCGCCCCTCTATCCGGTCGGTTGCAAGCCGCGAGAAGGCCACGATCATCACGAACCAACGATTGCCAACACGGTTGGGGGACGAGATCGTGGCCTCGGCAGAAGTTGCTGCCGCTCCGCTTTAAATCCCGCGCTCCATCAACCTCATCGTCCGCACAAACACACCACGCTGCCCTTCCTCCTCCTCTTCCTCCTCTTTGAAGCCATGCCGTTCACCAAGACCTACGACGATGTCCGTGCGCACGGGAAGACCAAGCTGAAGGTGATCTACACCAACGACGTCGACGCCATGGCGACGTACGTCGAAGAGTACAAGACAGTTCTCTAGCGGCGCCGCCAGAAGATCGTCGGCATCGACCTCGAGTACACACCCAACAAGAGCAGAGCGGCCCTGATTCAACTATCCATCGGCAAGTACCACCAAGTGCTTCTTTTTCAGGTATGTGGTACAATGGGCGAGAGATGCATCCCCTTCGACAGGTTCCTCGGCGACCCAAGGTAAGCAATTCTGTCTGCCGAGTATGTGTTGCAGTTCTATATGCCTATGTATGCAGTTCCGAAAGGTATAACTTGCGGTTCACTTTCCTTAGGTTCGAGTTCGCTGGCTTCTCCATCGAGCAGGACAGGGATAATTTTTCACGCTGCAACCTCCACATCCCCAACTTCGTCGACATCCAGACGAACTGGAGGGTGCCTGATGGAACGAAGCCACTGGACTCGCTTGGCGATGTAGCTGCTGCCGTCATCGACGACGAGTACGCAGACATGAAGACAAAGATGACAGACCACGACCACAGCATGTGGACTTCGATTCTCAGCACGAGGCACGTCGAGTATGCTGCCAAGGACGCCTACACTGCGTTCGAGGTATGGAACCGAATCACCACAATGCAGAAAGGCCTCGCGCGCGCTGAAAAAGAGTAGACCAGGAAGCGCCCGAGGACATCCTGGAGGGTGGGGGGCAAGGGGGGATCAACTTCCACCTCCAACTCCAACGGGTGGAACTGGTGAAGCAGGCCAGATGCTGATAGCCAAGGATTCCAGTCACAAGTGCTCGATTTGTTTCCTTCTGCTTATGTAGATTAGTTTGCTTTCGTTGCAGTTTGCTTTGGCACAATGTTTGCTTATGTTGCATTAGTTTGCTTGATGATGTACTTTGTTAATTATGAGCGCAGAACCTTGGTTTGTATCTATCAACAATATGCAGTTCTCAGTAGTCTGTTTTTAGTATGTATATTGCTTCAAACTGCTGCTGTAGCTAGGATACACATAAAAACAATCTATCAAAGCAGTTCACAAAGAGTATTCTTTCACAAAACTGCTGCTATTATAATGGTTGATGCAGTCCTCTTTTACTAAAAAAACTCTAGTTCTGTATGTGGATTAAAAAAAAGCTCGGTGGGTGTTTCCAGTATGTATGTTCTTCAACTGCTGCTGCTGATAGGATGCACATGAAAAACTATATGTCAAAAACAGTTCATTTATACTCAGAATTCTTATAGGAAATACACTAGAAGCCACACAAAAATGTTAAATTATTACAAAAAAAAATGTCTCGTGCTGCTGCTGCTCAAGCAAGACTGATCTAAAGCAAATTTAACTTGATTTCCAAACACTTTGGATGCCTATAAAACATAGCCATGACAACATCCCCAGCCTGAAGACCAGCTTCCTCCGCAAATTCCTTCCAGCCATCTTTGAGAACCAAACAATCATCAGAGCCAACAGAATACATAACATCAACGTCATGATATCCATTCTTGCTAACCAACACCAAATTAACACAGCTTTCTGTTACCCTGACTAGACCAGAAGGGAATTTCTGCAAGCAAAATAACAAGAACAGAAAAAATAAGAACAAATAAGAAAAAGATTACAATCTTCAGAAAATAAATTGCTGCTACAATCTTCATAAAAAATATTGATGTCAACAAATAATAATATTGACTAGACAAAATTGTTGTTGCTCCTACAATGTTCATAATAAAACTTCTATGTGAAAAAGCAGTTCACTTATACTTAGTGCACTTATACTGCTACAAAAATTCAGATAGTGTTAACTACAAACAACACATGAAAAAGAATATGTGAGAAATACATACCCATGAATCACTGACATCATCGTCAGTCATCTGATGGACGAATGGAGCCCGAAATCCAATACCTGAAGAATAGAGAAGGGAACAGAGCGCGCTGTGCCGCTGCCTCTGGTTCAGAACCAAACCTTCCGAAAAAACGCATGTCTCCAGCATGGGCTCCAACCTTGCCAGGCAGCCGCACGCGCAATCCATTGCCAGGCGTAGGATCTGGTTGGGAAAAAAACAGATCGAGGAAGAGTGGCGCCGCCAGGGATAAAGTGAGATGGGAGCCGCCAGGGATAAGGTTGGAGGGGAGCCAATTGACCCACCAATACATATATATGTAAAGACACAACACCCAAAAAACGACAAATAAAGCAGTGCGGTTACATAACAATGTGCATTTCGCATTGCATATTACTGCAGTCCACCGCGCTTGACCAAGCAAAAAAAACTTATTAAACTAGTCCCCCACACCCCCGTGGCTGTAATGCAGTTCATACACGCTCGCATTGCATATTAATGCAGTTCACCGCACTACAAAAAATTCACCGCGCACTGCATATTACTCCAGTTCACCGCGCATTGCATATTACTGCAGTCCACAGCGCTTGACCACGATTCGCAGACGAAAAACACAGCCTACAATGCAGTTCTAACAACTATATAATGCAAACAATCTCAAAAAATATCTTGACTAACGACCAGAGCCAGTGACGCCCGCAAGAACACAAAAAACATGGACAAAAAGTTAAATTCTTCAAAATTAACAACTTAATCCGCTGTAATTCATACGGATAGGATCAAGGCAGCACACAATTGCCGAAAACAAACAGAAAATTACATAAAAACACAACAATTTAGATCTGGACGGGGAAGGACAGAGAACTGACGTTTTTCCGCTAGAACAGAGAGACACTCGACGAATTATTCTAAAATTTCAATCCTATTAGCAAATTAATCTCTCTCGTAATAGCACAAACATGAACGCAAAATTAGTAACACACTAGGACCACGCTATAAAATCGAATATGAACAGCCAACAGCATGCGAAACTCCTGCACGAGCAGAAGAACAGACGCAGATCCGCCAAACCAAACGATTTCCGTCGTTTTCTCGCTGAAATGCGTGTTAAATCACATATTAAATCAGCGCACACACAAAAAAACAATAGAAATCGATCAAACTAGCCAGAAACGCTGCTCCATGAAGGTTTCCAACTGTCCCTCTATGTGGTTCGCAACAGAAGAAGGAAGCAGTGCGCATAGCTTTCCAATGCAGTATTACAATGCAGTTCAGAAATGTTATGAGAATATTATTCTCATAATGTTATGAGAATAGACCGGCTGTATATATATATATATATATATATATATATATATATATATATATATATATATATATATATATATATATATATATATATATATATATATCAGAGAGTAGGATTTCTTTTTCTCCTCATCTCTTTTCACTCTGGTGAGGACTCCTCACGATTACTCTTGTCTCTTCTACTCTCAAAATTCACCCAAAAAAATTAGGATCACGCGGGTATTGTTTGGATTGTTCCGATGTCTTTGTGACGAGAACATTGTTCTCGATGCCTCCAGTCATCTAGGGGTTGTGGCAGTGTCCCGGGGAGTTGAGCTCCGAGGTGTTGTCGTCACAAATATATCGTAGCAGTTCTGGAATACTTAAGACGGCCGACATCAAAAACTCTCCTATGCGGTTAGTGGCAAGATAACCCCGACAACACCCAGTACTAGAGAGGTAATTCGGGAGTATTGCCATAGCTTGTATAGTAGATGCGTTTTTGAAGGTCCGAGGTAGACGATTTTCGGAAATAACTGGTTATGTGTTGAAGGATGGATATAGCTGGATGTAGGATTAGAGTTGATTGCGCGATGCTTCCCCTGTATCCCCAACACCTGATTGCATAACTGGAAACTTTCGGAAATTAATAGGTGGGTTCATCTTGTAGTTCGTAGGCATTCTTCCAACGAATGCATGATATGGAGTTCGGGGTTCTACATTGAGTGCAGTATTTGTATGGGCGTTGTTCCGATCGGGAGTTGCATCTTAAAGGTTCCTTGGCTATGCTGATCCGGGGATTGCAAAACCCTTTTGTAACACGTTCCATAAGCTTTCAGCATGAATATGTCGAACGAAGCTTCTATCTTGTATTTGTTATATCTGCTCCTTGTTGTTTTTATTTACCTTTTGTTCTCCCAAGTGGCTTCTCGTGAAGATTGTTGTATCATTAAACTATGGATTACATTCGTTCATCTTGTTTGAATGCTCTTGTGATGACTTATGTTGCAATTTCTAGCCGTTGATTCAGCTTATATATTTTCTCAATCAATGGCTAATAGTTGTCATCTCATTCAGGATGGCTCCTAAAAGGGTTCCCAACACTAACCCAGAGGGTGAAGAGGTTCCTGATCGTCCTCCTTCCCCTCCTCCTCCTTGTGAGGCCTGGAGAGCAATTATGCAAGCGACGAACCAGAACACCCAGATGCTTATGCAAATGATGTAGAACATTCAAGAAAATCAAGCAAATCAAGGTGCTAATGGGAACCAAGGTCAAGGCAATTTGTTCAACCAACCTCACTTTGCTACACTCAACCAGTTCCTGGCAAACCAACCAAACGCATTCAGTTACTGTGTGGACCCTCTAGATGCTGAAGACTGGATAACAGATATCAAGAAGCATTTCGAGTGCAGTAACGTGAGACCTGAGGACTATGTGAAGTTTGCCGCCTTCCAACTCAAGGACCAAGCCGCTGATTGGTGGCAGCAGTACAAAGATTCCAAAGAAGGATGTGAAATCTCGTGGGCTGACTTCTGCAAGGATTTTCTCTCCCACCACATTCCAACAAGTGTCATCGAAGTTATGCGTGAGCAATTCCGCAACCTGAAGCAAGGCTCAATGACTGTTTATCAATATAATGTCAAGTTCCAGAACCTTGCCCGCTATGCCAAGAAAGACATCCAAGATGCCAAGAGCAAGACTTATCAGTTCTGTGGTGGTCTGAGGGATGAACTCCAACTAGCCCTCACCTTGTTCGAGCCTGATGAATTTGATCAATTCTATAACATGACTGTTGAGATTGATCTTGTTTCTTTCTTCTTCCTTGCATATGTTAGATCTTGCTTGTCTTGCTAATTTGTTCTCCTATAAAATGCCTATGCATAGGAAGTATGTTAGACTTAGATGTGATTTTCACATGCTATATGATGCTCTTTTTGTGCTTCAAGTCTTGTCTTTCATGCGAGCATCCTTGAATTCTCAAGCCTATCTTAATGGCTACAAAGAAAGAGCTTGTTGGGAGGCAACCCAATTTTATTCTATTTGTTTTTGCTTCTGTTTTGGAATAAATATTGCATCTAGCTTTTGTTTAGATGTGGTTTTGTGTTTTAATTAGTGTTTGTCCGAAGTAGAACCTTTGGGAAGACTTGTATGAAGTTTATATGATCTTGCTGTGAAAAACAGAATCGTTAGCGCTCACTAGAATAGTCACATTTTACTGGAGTGTGCTATTTAGTTGATTATTTTTGCAGATGATTAATAGACAAATTCCTCACGTTTTCCAATTTATTCCAATTTTTTTGGAGTTGCAGAAGTATTCGAAAGTTACACATTACTACAGACTGTTCTGTTTTTGACAGATTCTGTTTTTCGTGTGTTGTTTGCTTATTTTGATGAATCTATGAGTAGTATTGGGGAGTATGAATCATAGAGAAGTTGGAATACAGTAGGTTTAACACCAATATAAACAAATAATGAGTTCATTACAGTACCTTTGAGTGGTGGTTTGTTTTCTTATACTAACGGAGCTCACAAGATTTTTTGTCTAAGTTTTGTGTTGTGAAGTTTTCAAGTTTTGAGTATTGCTTTGATGGACTACGGAACAAAGAGTGGAAAGAGCCTAAGCTTGGGGATGCCCACGGCACCCCAAGGTAAAATTCAAGGACAACCAAAAGCCTAAGCTTGGGGATGCCCCGGGAAGGCATCCCCACTTTCATCTTCATCTATCGGTAACTATACTCGGGACTATATTTTTATTCACCACATGATATGTGTTTTACTTGGAGGGTCATGTATGATTTTAGTCTTTTCTTGTTAGTTTGCCACAATTATCCTTGCTAGACACACCTTTTTGAGAGAGATAAATATGGCCTAGGAATTGTTAGAACACTCTATGTGCTTCACTTATATCTTTTAAGTTAAATAGTTTGCTCTAGTGCTTCACTTATATCTTTTTGAGCACGGTGGTGATTTTATTTTGAAGAAATTGTTGATCTCTCATGCCTCACTTATATCATTTTGAGAGTCTATTAGAACAGCATGGTAATGTGCTTTGGTTATAAAACTAGCCTTAACATGATATGCATCCAAGATGAATGTAGTAAAAACTTTCATACAAAGTGTATCGAATATGATGAGAAGTTGGATGCTTGATAATTGTTTTGAGATATGAGGATAGTGATATTAGAATCATGCTAGTGGTGTTATTATGAAATTGAGAAATAATTGTGTTAAAGTTTGTGATTCCCGTAGCATGCACTTATGGTGAACCGCTATGTGACGAAGTTAGAGCAAGAAGTATTTGTAGAGTGTCATCCTTTGTGTGGAGGTCGGGGCGCGCGATGGTTAACTCCTACCAACCTCCCCCCTAGGAGCATGCGTTGATTGCTTTGTTTTGATGACTCGTAAATTTTTGCAATAAGTATATGAGTTCTTTATGACTAATGTTGAGTCCATGGATTATACGCACTCTCACCCTTCCACCATTGCTAGCCTCTCTTGTACCGCGCAACTTTCGCCAGTACCATACACCCACTATATATCTTCCTCAAAACAGCCACCATATACCTTCCTCAAAACAGCCACCATACCTACCTATCATGGCATTTCCATAGCCATTCCGAGATATATTGCCGTGCAACTTTCCACCGTTCTGTTCATCTGACACGCTTCATATTGTCATATTGCCATGCATGATCATGTAGTTGACATCGTATTTGTGGCAAAGCCACCATGCATAATTTTTCCACCATGCATAATTTTTCATACATGTCACTCTTGATTCATTGCACATCCTGGTACATCGCCAGAGTCATTCATATAGAGTCATACTTTGTTCTAGTATCGAGTTGTAATACGAGTTGTAAATCAATATAAGTGTGATGATCATCATTATAGAGCATTGTCCCATGTGAGGAAAGGCCAAACAAATAAAAAAAGAGAAGGCACCTCCAATAAAATGGGACAATTGCTGCTATCTTTTTCCACACTTGTGCTTCAAAGTAGAACCATGTTCTTCATGATAGAGAGTCTCATTGTTTAGTCACTTTCATATACTAGTGGGGATTTTCATTATGGAACTTGGCTTGTATATTCCAATGATGGGCTTCCTCAAATGCCCTAGGTCTTCGTGAGCAAGCAAGTTGGATACACACCCACTTAGTTTCTTTTGTTGAGCTTTCATGCATTTTTAGCTCTAGTGCATCCGTTGCATGGCAATCCCTGCTCGCTCACATTGATATCTATTGATGGGCATCTCCATAGCATGTTGATACGCCTAGTCGATGTGAGACTATCTCTCTCCTTTTTGTCTTCTCCACAACCACCACTCTATTCCACATATAGTGCTATATCCATGGCTCACGCTCATGTATTGCGTGAAAGTTGAAAGGTTTGAAAGAATTAAGTATGAAAACAAGTGCCTGGCTGAAACCGGGGTTGTGCAAGATATGAATATTTTGTGTGATGAAGAGGGAGCATAGCCAGACTATATGATTTTGTAGGGATAACTTTCTTTAGCCATAGTATTTTGAGAAGACATGATTGCTTTGTTAGTATGCTTGAAGTATTATTATTTCTTATGTCAATATAGACTTTTGTCTTGAATCATTCAGATGTGAACATTCATGCCACAATAAAAAGAATTACATTGAAAAGTATGTTGGTTAGCATTCCACGTAAAAAATTCTGTTTTTATCATTTACCTACTAGAGGACGAGCAGGAATTAAGCTTGGGGATGCTTGGTACGTCTCCAACGTATCTATAATTTTTTATTGTTACATGCTATTATTTATGATGTTTTGGATGTTTAATGGGCTTTGTCATACACTTTTATATTATTTTTGGGACTAACCTATTAACCCAAAGGCCCAATCCAGATTTTTCTTTTTTGCCTATTTCAGGGTTTTACATAAAAGGAATATCAAACGGAGTCCAAACGGAATGAAACCTTCGGGAGAGATATTTTTGGAGTGATATCTTCACGGCAGACTTGAGAACCATGGAATAGGGCACACATGGCGTCCACGAGGGTGGGGCGTGGCTCCCCTATAGGGCGCGCCCCGCTGCCTCATGGGCCCCACATTTGGCCTCGGTGCCCTCATTCCTCCTATATCTACCTATGTACTCCGAAACCATCAGAAGAAGAGAGAAAACCATAGTTCCACCGCCACAACCTTCTGTTCCCGTGAGATCCCATCTTGGGGCCTGTTCCGAAGCTCCGTCGGAGGGGGGATCTACCACGGAGTGCTTCTACATCATCATCATCGCCTCACCATGAGTTGTGAGTAGTTTACCACAGACCTTCGGGTCCATAGCTAGTATCTAGATGGCTTCTTCTCTCTCTTTGGATCTCAATACCAAGTTCTCCTCGGTCTTCGAGGAGATCTATTCGATGTAATCTCTTTTTGCGGTGTGTTTGTCGAGATCCGATGAATTGTGGGTTTATGATCAAGATTATCTATGAGAAGTATTTGATTCTTTTCTGAACTCTTTATGTATTATTATAGTATCCTTGCAAGTCTCTTCGAATTATTGGTTTGGTTTGGCCTACTAGATCTATAGTTCTTGCAATGGGAGAAGTGCTTGGCTTTGGGTTCAATCTTGCGGTGTCCTTTCCCAGTGACAGTAGGGGCAGCAAGGCACATATTGTATTGTTGCCATCGAGGATAAAAAGATGGGGTTTATGTCATATTGTTTGAGTTTATCCCTCCACATAATGTCATCTTGCTTAAGGCGTTAATCTGTTCTTATGAACTTAATACTCTAGATGCATGCTGGATAGCGGTCGATGTGTGGAGTAATAGTAGTACATGCATAATCGTTTCGGTCTACTTGTTTCGGACGTGATGCCTATATATAATGATCATGCCCAGATAGTCTCATAAGTATTCGCTTTTCTATCAATTGCTCGATAGTAATTTGTTTACCCGTTGTAGAATTCTGCTATCATGAGAGAAGCCACTAGAGAAACCTATGGCCCCCGGGTCTATTCTCAACATATCAATCTACAATCTACTTTACTTTTCCGCTTTTACTTTCTGTTCTTATATCCAAAAATACCAAAAATATCAAACTATCATATCTATAAAATCTCACTTTCGTAAGTGGCCGTAAAGGGATTGACAACCCCTTATCGCATTGGCTGCGAAGTTCTTATTTGTTTGTGTAGGTGCGAGGGACTCACGCATGGTCTCCTACTGGATTGATACCTTGGTTCTCAAAAACTGAGGGAAATACTTACGCTACTATGCTGCATCACCCTTTCCTCTTCGAGGGAACACAATGCAAGCTCGAGAAGTAGCAATGACGTTCTTGACATTCTCTAGTTGGACCACCTTTCTTGATTGCGTTGGCTCGGTGAAGATTAGAAGATTGCTCCCCCATACTCCACTATGGGTGAGCCACTCTTAGGCACATCTTCACAAGTCCATTGTCACCACAATGGACGGCAAGCTTCAAGCACTTGGTCTCTTTGTGATGCTCCACTTGAACTTGCACACCACAAGGTCACACCCTGTTTTTCATGCCACATTGCTTAAGCTTATAATCATGCTAAAATTGTGGATTTACAAAAACTTTTGAGTGATTTTGACTTTGCTTGCCTGATTTTCTGTCTTCTATTTGCTAGTGCTCTAAAAATCAAATAAATCCTCCAACTCTTATACTTCATCTCCTTGATCCAAAACCTTTTCCTAATGATCATGCCATGTGTATAGACCAGTATAGAATTTTCTTATAAAAATATTTTGGCCAAATAGTATTTTCTAAAATTTGTTTTCCAAAACCCCCTAAATTGAGGTTTGCACTACAAGTACCTTATTTAGGGTGTGAAAAATCTTACAAAAAGTATATTTGAATCCTATTAGGTATAGGACTCCCATAAACCACAAAATTATAATTTTAAAAGTTATGTTCCTATTTTATTTAAAAGCTTTTTCTTAAGGCCAGAAATGGTCTTTAATAGGGAAAAATTATTTCACTATTTCAAAAATATTTGCCAAAATTCAGGGAAACTCATAGGACATATATTGTCCATATATAAGAGTTTCAACACATGGTCATGTTCAAAATATTGGACAAATCCTTCCAAAACCCTTTCTGGATATTTCAAGCTTTTGAAATATTTACAAAGGAAATGTTCTCCAAAAATTCTAGGGAAATTCTATCATGTTAAATATGAAATATTTGATGATCTTGAAAAGCCTCATGCCTTGAAGATCAAGGAATCATCATCTAATCCCCTCAAAACCATTTCTGTCCATTTTGAAGTTTGAGCAAATTTACATTGCCAAACTTGTCCAAATGCTCTCAAACTTGGTGCACATGCTAAAAAGATGTAATTATGCATCTATGCCAAATGGCACAAGTTTTGGCGAAGCATAACTTGATCTAAGTGCCCCAAAACCCTTTCTGGCCAGATCCAAATTTGAACAACTAGGCGGACCTCCCACGCTCTTCCTCTCATTTCGAAGGGCGCACCATAGCACCGTGCCCAAATCTCGCCGACACCACCGTCCGCCGGCGTCCAAGCCGTCGTCGACTCGATCATCCCTCGCAGCCATGGCATACATGAGTGGAAGCGGCGTTCTTCGCTGAGCCCATTCATAGCCAGAGCATCGCCGGAGGTGCTCCGTAGCGCCGGCAGTCGCCGTCGGGGTCCTCTGCTCCCTCGGCCAAGCGAGCGCGCGGGAGGAAGAAGAAGACGGAGGCCCTGCATGCGGGCCTCGCTCGTAAGTGGCCCAGCCACCAGGCCACGCTGGCAAGTGGAGGCGGGTTCGCCTGATTCCGCGTCCCCGCAGTGAAGGCGCAGTACGCGAGGGCGCCTTCGACGTCGCCCCTGTTGCTCGCGCACCCGAGCCGCTCGGCCGGCCCACTGCTATCTCCCGCCCAGCGCGCTGTATAAGGGTAAAACCCTTTTCCCTATCCTTTTTCTTTTACCAGACAGCTTCAAAAATCATCCAAATATTCAAATAGTGTCCAAACTTGATGATTCAAATTTCTTCTGGCTCCATAAATCATGCTCTATCACATGGTGCAACATGCACATTTTTCCAGAAACTTTTCCTTCACAAATATTATCAAAATGTCATTATTCATTTTCTGTGATGAACTTTAGAAAATCACAGAGGGCTCAAATTTGATCCAAATGCAGTGGTTCAAATTCCTAGGTGCTTGTCATATCCAAACTTAGTTTTGGAACATTTTTATTAATACCTTCTGTACCCCACCAAATAATGAGCCATTTCTTCATATTTATCAACTTTGCAAAATCCTAGGAAATTCATTTGGACTCCAAATCTAGTGAGACCAACTCCTAGATGCTTCTAAAATCATGACTTGATTAATGGGTGCCTTTGCTCATTATTCAAAAATATATTTCTGTACACTTCTTCCAAATCCATAAACCCCTTGATTCCATCATATTGAAATGTGCCAAACGATCCATTGATCATACTCCAATGAAACCACCTTGGTTATTTTTCATATGACCAGAGGTATCCTAGAAAAGTCCAATTCCTATTTTTAGAGCACTTTCATTTTTGCTTCGTTGTGTTGCTTATTATGATTGTTTCCATCGTTAGTTGACGAAATAAACGGAGTACTCGGAGATGGACCAGAAGGTTTGAAGACTCGGAAGGATAAGGCAAGCAGCCCTTTGACCATGTTCGAGAAACCTTTTTATGCATGTCTCATAGCACCTTATTATCAATGCATCGGAATCATGTAGAAGAGGTGACCACCTTGGTTGGTACCTTTGTTACTTTGCTATTGAACTTGCATCAAACATGACCCTACCTTCCTATGAGGGTTATGTGGGTGGGAGTAGATAGATATATGCTATAGTAGTTGGCTACGCAAAAGGGGTCAGGGTTATGCATTGAGTGAAACAAGTGTGGTTTGACATACTTGCAAATAACCCAGTGGGTGCCACTAATGCCCCTGGGAGATGATGAGAACTAGGGCACTACTTGGTGAAGAAGTAGTGTACCGCGGCTTGATGAGAGTGTTGTTTACAGAGATGGATTAGATTTATGTGTGTCTACCGTCCCAATCGAACATGCGCAACCACTCTACCCTTATATGGGAAAGGGCATTATTGATTACCTAGGTCGATACTAGCATGGTGCCCGCATTACTAGTGACGGGGGTGACATGAGGTCACTCTCGGGACGGGGTCGTGCTTGGATAGGCGGCCATGACTGTCTTTACAGGGCACCGGACACACCGTTGGTACCCCGTGCTTGTGGTATGTGATGAATATGGGGGCAAGGCTCCACAAATTTTAATATGTGAAAGGTTTGGCACGGAGCTGTTACCAATCGAGTGGACTCTGTGTTAGTGTCGTCTAGGGAAAGGTAGTGATCGGGTGCTTACCCCGGGTACTTGAGGTACCGCGGGTCGTGAATGACACGGAAGTTCCTCGGATCTTGTGGGTAAAGTGTGCAACCTCTGCAGAGTGTCAACTATTCGAATAGCCGTGTCCGCGGTCAAGGACAGTTGGGTGGTGCTACTTAGACTATGTCCATAAGTTTCTGGAAAACAACACGGTTTGGGTAAATCTGTTGATGTGATTGTGAGAAAGTCACAATGAGCTTGAGCATGAGTTGATTACAACTCTTTCTCGATAATGATGTATGTGACCTCCTGATACTTGTTGCAGACACATGCATGTCCATGTTATATGTTGATCATACTTGCATATGAAAAACTAGCTTTCCGCAAAACTGACAATCTAGCAGTAGAGCCTTGCATAATTATTCTGTCATCACACTTGGGTTGCTTGCGAGTACATTCAAAGTACTCATTGGCTTGCCACTGGTTATTTTATTGGCCAGGCATGAGAGAACAGGATATGATGAAGATTTCTTGGTGACGAGCATGCGAGCTAGGATGCTTCGCAGTCAGAATGCCTGTAGGGTTAAGGCAGATGGCATGGGTCCAAGTTGTTATTGAAGATTTCCGCTGCGATGATACACTCAAGGCTTGACCTTAATGGTCCTATTTGTGTAATACGGTATGTATGGATGTAAGACTCTTGTTATTTAGTTTCTGTGTGTTCAGTGAGCATTGATCTCTGGGATCACTGTACACGTGCATTCGATGATCACGACTTATGAGTCGGGGTCCCCACAGAGCTGGTATCAGAGCCATCCTGACTGTAGGAAGCCTTATTTAGCATGGTCGTTAGTTAGGGTAAAATTATTTTCAAAACTATTACTAGTTTTCAAAACTATCTATACTTCTCTCCCTTCTCAGTTTTTCAAAAAAAACTAGGCTATACTTGATCTCTTCCCCTTCAAAACTTTTGGTCATTAGAACCCCTATGCCCCTGACCACTGGATTTTCTGTAATCCTTGTGGAGTACACCTTGCCAAACACTCACCCACCTCTTCTGAACACAAGAGTGGCGGCACGACGACAAGACGATACCAACAGAAAATCCATCCTCGAGGAATGAGGACGTGAAGACCCAGAAGATAGTGACACCCTTGACAGTGCCCCAGGATGATGCAACATTGGCCTATGATGACCAGGGTATAGGTTATGCAAGACCATGATATACCTAGCTAATAGAGTAACCTTGTCATTACCGTTGTTGTGTCGGCAACCACCGGTGGATGAGAACCTCGCCATTTGGTCCGCCTCACTATAATGAGCAGGAAAACGGTTCTCTTCGTCCCTTGTTCTTGGTGTCGATGTTGTCATCAACGAAACCAACATATTGGACCTCTATTATGCCTTGTTATTGTCATTGCATACAGATTGCCTACCTGGTACCCTCGACGTCCCAGAAGGCACAAGGGATCGTCATGATTAAAGAGACAAGAGAAGACCAAGTCAACGCCAGCTACAAGGAGACACCGTCACCACATCATCTCATCAGGTAAAAAGTTGTTGAAGATTCTTCAGGCTCAACCCGGATCGTTCATCAAACAACTACAAGGGACATAGCAACACCTGTGGAAAACTCAGAAGACTGCACGAGGCACAAGTCACGACACTGAGTCCGAGAACCCCTAGGGTAGGATGAGTCGTGTACCCCCTATGCGCAGTTGAGTCCATATGATGGTTCGAATAGAACCATGATTGTGTGTTGCTTGCTTTTATTTGTTTGTGTTTTGATATAAGTCGCACTTTTGCCCTAGGCAACAAGTGCATGGCTATATCATCTTCCTTGCCTTGTTTCTTTTGTTTCGGTCTTTTTGCACCTGTTTGTTTGCACTTGCACTATAGAACCCCATTTAGGTATTCCCCTCCTTTGTGCTACGTTTTCCCTCCCTTCTCTCTCCTCCACTGAAGACCAGCAAGACAAGAAGTACCAAGGATTCCAACTCGGCGACCAACTAACAATGAAGACCTCTGCTACGACCTCCACGACCAAGTGCAACCCCGTAGAATTATGTTTGATCCTTCAGACTAGTAACCCATTCCTAGACCCTTTGAGACTCCACGAGACACTCCAGCACGAATCCTTAACCGTGTGCTTGAACCATAGAATTGCGAGAGAACCAGTTAAGGCCTTGTAACCATGCACAACCCTGGGTTCGTAAAGGAACTAGTGGACACAGTGAGTGAGCACATTTCCATCCTAATATAGCACAAGAACTGACGATGCCATAGATAGACCAATTTGAGGATATAAGACAGATGACTTGGAGGCTTTATATCAGTGACTTCGAGGAATTATCTGAGGCCTTGATGGATTGTGAGGTTTTCATATTGGTGGGGTCACGACTTTGGGGAAGCATGTAGGAATTCTCGTTGGGCAGGAGATCGGATTTATGTAGGTGATTCTGGTTGGGTATGGATGTTGTATATGTCTGTATGGTTTGGAGTAAACTGGATTTAGACTGATGGTCTCGATCATGATATCATGCTTCTTGATGGACAATAAACTAGGAGATTGGATTATTTGTCGGAGTTGGTTCAGGGATCTATATAATCATGACCTTGGAGTTTACTTGACCCGGATAATGGGAATTTGGTGGACTTACTGTCGTAATGCATAGTCCTTTCAAGAATTTGGGTATTATAGGGACTTGAGATCTTGCGGAACACCGTAGACGTCGGATTTGTAGAATTGTTGGATTATGTGGTGATTGATGGAAATTACCGGGCTATTGGAGTTGATCTATAGGAAGGAAACAAAATCTTGGAGTGGCATATGACGTGTTTCCTTAAAATAGAGATGCATTATCTTGAACCTTGCAAGAATAGGTTGAGTGCTTGTATTGTGGAGTTTAATTTTAGCTTAGCAGCATGTATGATCTGCCCATGGATTTTAGGGGTAGACACACATATGGATTTGGGGATCGTAGACAAGTACAATTTTGGTCAGACCTCCTCTTGGGAGTCATGAGGACATGTATGGCATGAGTGGTGATTGAAGTTGGTCTATGCGAGAGGATGCTTTTCCGTTCGAGTACTAGATAGAGCTATTGGCATCTCAGAAACCGTGCTTAAGGATAAGATAATAAACGTTCACTCACTCACTAGAATCCTTGAAACCCTTAAGCCCCACCAAGCCACAATAGGGTCAGATTCCGACCACGAGCCTTGGCTCTGAGTCAGGAAGACCTTGCAAATACTCAACGGAGACCACCACCAATACCCCAACCTACCTTGCGTATCCAATAGACTTCATGGAGTACTTGGACAAGTTAGTTGTCATATTTATTTGGCAACATACTTGACTACCCGAAGACGAAGGAAGAGCTGTGCAGCTGGATAGAAGACATTTGAAGACCACCCTGTCAAGAAGGAAGAACTACACCGACCACCGTCATCAAGAAGTAAACTCCTGCATCCAAGACCGGGCGTATCGGCAAACCACTCCTCTCGAAGGGACCGAGCATTTCCGAGTCGAAGGGGCGCTCACACCAAGATTTATTGACCTTCTTCAAGACCACTGCAAGTCAAATAGTAGATGGCTACCAGCTAGATTTACCACCTGAGATACCCTCCGTGCACCAAATATTCCACGGGTCACCACCCTGGAAGTACTTCTTACTTCCTAACTAGCCTGGTCCCTGCAAGGACATCGATCACCGAGCCTTTGACGTCTAGCTCAACCTAACCCATACCAGAGACCCCTCAGCAACCTGCATCAAAGAGGGTAACAAGCAAGAAGCCACACCACCAAGTACTTCAAGATTCCATGGAGCACCACCCGGAAGCAGAACCAGCAAGAAGAAGTGAAGACTGCCCCATATCCAAGACTCCGTATTTCCTTTCCACGCCTAGTCTGGGAATCTCGGGGACGAGATTCTTGTAAGGGGGGTAGGTCTGTCACACCCTGTTTTTCATGCCACATTGCTTAAGCTTATAATCATGCTAAAATTGTGGATTTACAAAAACTTTTGAGTGATTTTGACTTTGCTTGACTGATTTTCTGTCTGCTGTTTGCTAGTGCTCTAAAAATCAAATAAATCCTCCAACTCTTAAACTTCATCTCCTTGATCCAAAACCTTTTCCCAATGATCATGCCATGTGTATAGACCAGTATAGAATTTTCTTATAAAAATATTTTGGCCAAATAGTATTTTCTAAAATTAGTTTTCCAAAAACCCCTGAATTGAGGTTTGCACGACAAGTACCTTATTTAGGGTGTGAAAAATCTTTCAAAAACTATATTTGAATCCTATTAGGTATAGGACTCCCATAAACAACAAAATTATAATTTTAAAAGTTATTTTCCTATTCTATTTAAAAGCTTTTTCTTAAGGCCAGAAATGGTCTTTAATAGGGAAAAATTATTTAACTATTTCAAAAATGTTTGCCAAAATTTAGGGAAACTCATAGGACATATATTGTCCATATATAAGAGTTTCAACACATGGTCATGTTCAAAATATTGGACAAATCCTTCCAAAACCCTTTCTGGATATTTCAAGCTTTTGAAATATTTACAAAGGAAATGTTCTCCAAAAATTCTAGGGAAATTCTATCATGTTAAATATGACATATTTGATGATCTTGCAAAGCTTCATGCCTTGAAGATCAAGGAATCATCATCTAATCCCCTCAAAACCATTTCTGTCCATTTTGAAGTTTGAGCAACTTTACATTGCCAAACTTGTCCAAATGCTCTCAAACTTGGTGCCCATGCTAAACAGATGTAATTATGCATCTATGCCAAATGGCACAAGTTTTGGAGAAGCATAACTTGATCTAAGTGCCCCAAAACCCTTTCTGACCAGATCCAAATTTGAACAACTCTACATTGTCAACTTTTTACCTGGGGCTTCAAACTTGGTGGGCATGATCACAACCCCAAATGATGACACTACATCAAGTGGTGCATCAAGGGGAGATGATGTGCTTAACTTAATCTTGGAGGATCCATTTCTGTTGATTTTTAGGGTTTACAAGAGTTGCATTGGCAACTTTGCCCAAATGAGCTCAAATTTGGTGGAAGGGCCTAAATGTATGTGAAATTCCATCCTGTTAAGTCCCATGTCAATTGGAAGTCAATTGCTTTCCCAAAACATGATCAAACACCTTCTGCCAATTTACCAAAACCATTGTTTTGACCCCTTCCCATGTTTCCCTTTACCTCAAATTCTTACCACAGGTAAACCAGATCATCTTCTACCTCCTGTAACTCACCCATGCCTAAGCTCAATCATTGGAGGGGGTAAAACCCCATTTTACTCTTCTGGTCAGCAGCTTTCTCCTCCTCTTTCACCTCCCTCCTCACTCCAGTGGCCCTCCATGGCATCCAAGACCATCACACATTTGTTTACTACTCCCTCGACCCCCTCGACATCATTGGGCAAAGTGGACGCGTCCAGAGCGGCGAGGACACGGCCATGCCGGCCAAACGGGCGCTCTGGAGCGCGCTACAGTGCCCTGGCGCACTGTAGCCACCACCAATCACCAGCCCCGACCACCTCGGGCCTCCCCCTCGTGTCCCCCGAGGCCGCCTCGACGTCCGGGACATGGCAGTTGGTCGGCCCCCTCCTTCCTCTCTCTCTCCGGCCCCTGCTCGCACGCGCACCGTGGTCACCGAGAGCCCCAATGAGCGTGCTAACACGCACACTGCCCTGGCGCATTCCCGCTCCTCCTCTCTCCTTCTCTAGACCTGGACCAACCCCACGAACACCGCGGACACACCCACGGGCGCCCCCGTGGCTTGCAGCGATGGGAACAAGCTCGCCGGCGCACGAGACCTCGGTGGACCGCCGCCCACCTACTTATAGGCCACCCCCGAGCCCCCTTGCTGCTCCTTTGGCCCTCTCCTTCTCCCGTACGCCCCCCAGGCCAACCCATTGCTCTCCCCGTGCCCTACAGCCACCTCCCTGGCCGGAGTCCCGCCGCCGGCCTCCGCTCGAATTCGTGCCAGCCCGAGCTCTTCTCCCTCTCCTACCTCCACCAACGGACTCCCCTGAGCTAGGCGGACCTCCCACGCTCTTCCTCTCATCGAAGGGCGCACCATAGCACCGTGCCCAAATCTCGCCGACACCACCGTCCGTCGGCGTCCAAGCCACCGTCGACTCGATCATCCCTCGCAGCCGTGGCATACATGAGTGGAAGCGGTGTTCTTCACTGAGCCCATTCATAGCCAGAGCGTCGCCGGAGGTGCTCCGTAACGCCGGCAGTCGCCGTCGGGGTCCTCTACTCCCTCGGCCAGGCGAGCGCGCGGGAGGAAGAAGAAGACGGAGGCCCTGCAGGCAGGCCCCGCTCGTAAGTGGCCCAGCCACCAGGCCATGCTGGCAAGTGGAGGCGGGTTCGCCTGATTCCGCGTCCCCGCAGTGAAGGCGCAGTACGCGAGGGCGCCTTCGACGTCGCCCCTGTTGCCCGCGCACCCGAGCCGCTGGGCCGGCCCACTGCTATCTCCCGCCCAGCGCGCTGTATAAGGGTAAAACCCTTTTCCCTATCCTTTTTCTCTTACCAGACAGCTTCAAAAATCATCCAAATATTCAAATAGTGTCCAAACTTGATGATTCAAATTTCTTCTGGCTCCATAAATCATGCTCTATCACATGGTGCAACATGCACATTTTTCCAGAAACTTTTCCTTCACAAATATTATCAAAATGTCATTATTCATTTTCTGTGATGAACTTTAGAAAATCACAGAGGGCTCAAATTTGATCCCAATGCAGTGGTTCAAATTCCTAGGTGCTTGTCATATCCAAACTTAGTTTTGGAACATTTTTATTAATACCTTCTGTACCCCACCAAATAATGAGCCATTTCTTCATATTTATCAACTTTGCAAAATCCTAGGAAATTCATTTGGACTCCAAATCTAGTGAGACCAACTCCTAGATGCTTCTAAAATCATGACTTGATTAATGGGTGCCTTTGCTCATTATTCAAAAATATATTTCTGTACACTTCTTCCAAATCCATAAACCCCTTGATTCCATCATATTGAAATGTGCCAAACGATCCATTGATCATACTCCAATGAAACCACCTTGGTTATTTTTCATATGACCAGAGGTATCCTAGAAAAGTCCAATTCCTATTTTTAGAGCACTTTTATTTTTGCTTCGTTGTGTTGCTTATTATGATTGTTTCCATCGTTAGTTGACGAAATAAACGAAGTACTCGGAGATGGACCAGAAGGTTTGAAGACTCGGAAGGATAAGGCAAGCAGCCCTTTGACCATGTTCGAGAAACCTTTTTATGCATGTCTCATAGCACCTTATTATCAATGCATCGGAATCATGTAGAAGAGGTGACCACCTTGGTTGGTACCTTTGTTACCTTTGTTACCTTCCTATGAGGGTCATGTGGGTGGGTTTAGATAGATATATGCTATAGTAGTTGGCTACGCAAAATGGGTCAGGGTTATGCATTGAGTGAAACAAGTGTGGTTTGACATACTTGCAAATAACCCAGTGGGTGCCACTAATGCCCCTGGGAGATGATGAGAACTAGGGCACTACTTGGTGAAGAAGTAGTGTACCGAGGCTTGATGAGAGTGTTGTTTACAGAGATGGATTAGATTTATGTGTGACTACCGTCCCAACCGAACATGCGCAACCACTCTACCCTTATATGGGACAGGGCATTATTGATTACCTAGGTCGATACTAGCATGGAGCCCGCATTACTATTTACTAGTGACGGGGGTGACATGAGGTCACTCTCGGGACGGGGTCGTGCTTGGATAGGCGGCCATGACTGTCTTTACAGGGCACCGGACACACCGTTGGTACCCCGTGCTTGTGGTATGTGATGAATATGGGGGCAAGGCTCCACAAATTTTAATATGTGAAATGTTTGGCACGGGGCTGTTACCAATCGAGTGGACTCTGTGTTAGTGTCATCTAGGGAAAGGTAGTGATCGGGTGCTTACCCCGGGTACTTGAGGTACCGCGGGTCGTGAATGACACGGAAGTTCCCCGGATCTTGTGGGTAAAGTGTGCAACCTCTGCAGAGTGTCAACTATTCGAATAGTCGTGTCCGTGGTCAAGGACAGTTGGGTGGTGCTACTTAGACTATGTCCATAAGTTTCTGGAAAACAACACGGTTTGGGTAAATCTGTTGATGTGATTGTGAGAAAGTCACAATGATCTTGAGCATGAGTTGATTACAACTCTTTCTCGATAATGATGTTTGTGACCTACTGATACTTGTTGCAGACACATGCATGTCCATGTTATATGTTTATCATACTTGCATATGAAAAACTAACTTTCCGCAAAACTGCCAATCTAGCAGTAGAGCCTTGCATAATTATTCTGTCATCACACTTGGGTTGCTTGCGAGTACATTCAAAGTACTCATTGGCTTGCCACTGGTTATTTTATTGGCCAAGCATGAGAGAACAGGATATGATGAAGATTTCTTGGTGACGAGCATGCGAGCTAAGATGCTTCCCAGTCAGAATGCCTGTAGGGTTAAGGCAGATGGCATGGGTCCAAGTTGTTATTGAAGATTTCCGCTGCGATGATACACTCAAGGCTTGACCTTAATGGTCCTATTTGTGTAATACGGTATGTATGGATGTAAGACTCTTGTTATTCAGTTTCTGTGTGTTCAGTGAGCATTGATCTCTGGGATCACTGTACACGTGCATTCGGTGATCACGACTTATGAGTCGGGGTCCCCACACACAAACTTGATGACGATCACCACTTGATGTCATCCTCCATGGGTTGTATAATATCTTCCTCTTGACGCAAGCCCGTGGAAACATACCTAACCCCACATAGAACGCTCACGTAGACCATGGGTTAGTACACAAAGCATAATTGACAAGGCTTACCATACCATGGGATCGCTTAATCCCTCTCGGTACATCTTCGATTCTTTGTGTGTTGATCGACTTGATTCACTCTTTTGACTTAATCTTGATCAACCTTGAATCTTTCCAACTCTCTTCATTTGGATGATGTCTTGAAGGGAAACATGGATGATCAACCTTGAATCATTCCAACTCTCTTCATTTGGATGATGTCTTGAAGGGAAACATGAATGGTCACACACTCTTCTTCTTCAAGACATGCTTGCAATAAGCTCAACACTCATATGACCAATCTTTGGATGATTCCTTAATAGCACCTTGGTCATCACAAACTCTCCTTGAAACCAACAAATGGACTCCTAGAAAAGCCTATGGAAATATAACTCAAGGCAACCATTAGTCCATAGAGATTGTCATCAATTACCAAAACCAAACATGGGGGCACCGCATGTTCTTTCAGAGTGTCGAACCCAACAAGGAGCAAAAGGAAATGACAAGCGGTTTTCAGCAAGGTATTGTGTGCAAGCACTGAAATTATCGGTAACAGATAGTTTTGTGATAAGATAATTCATAACGGGTAATAAGTAACATGTGTAACTAAGGTGTAACAAGGTGTCCCAATCCTTTTAGTAGCAAAGGATAAGCCTGGACAAACTCTTATATAAAGCAAAGTGCTCCCGAGGACACATGGAAATTATTGTCAAGTTAGTTTTCATCATGCTCATATGATCCGCGTTCGTTACTTTGATAATTTTATATGTGGGTGGACTACTGCTTGGGTGTTGTCCTTACTTGGACAAGCCTCCCACTTATGATTAACCCCTCACGCAAGCATCCGCAACTACGAAAGAAGAATTAAGATAAATCTAACCATAGCATGAAACATATGGATCCAAAACAGCCCCTTACGAAGCAACGCATAAAGTAGGGTTTAAGTTTATGTCACTCTAGCAACCCATCATCTATTTATTACTTCCTAAATGCCTTCCCCTGGGCCCAAATAATGGTGAAGTGTCATGTAGTCGACGTTCACATAACACCACTAGAGGAAAGACAACATACATCCCATCAAAATATCGAACGAATACCAAATTCAAATGATTACTTATAACAAGACTTCTCCCATGTCCTCAGGAACAAACGTAACTACTCACAAAGCATATTCATGTTCATAATTAGAGGGGTATTTAATAGCACCAAGGATCTGAACATATGATCTTCCACCAAATAAACCAACTAGCATCAACTACAAGGAGTAATCAACACTACTAGCAACCTACAGGTACCAATCTGAGGTTTTGAGGCAAAGATTGAATACAAGAGATGAATCAGGGTTTGAGAGGAGATGGTGCTGGTGAAGATTTCTACTTCTCGAGCTTGCGTTGTATTCCCTCTAAGAGGAAAGGGTGATGCAGCACAGTAGCGTAAGTATTTCCCTCAGTTTTTGAGAACCAAGGTATCAATCCAGTAGGAGACCACGCGCAAGTCCCTCGCACCTGCACAAACAAATAAGAACTTCGCAGCCAACGCGATAAGGGGTTGTCAATCCCTTTACGGTCACTTACGAAAGTGAGATCTGATAGAGATGATAGTTTGATATTTTTAGTATTTTTAGTTATAAGAACAGAAAGTAAAATCGGAAAAGTAAAGTAGATTGTTTCCTCCAGTGGCTTCTCTCATGATAGAGATATTATACGGCGGGTAAACAAATTACTGTCGAGCAATTGATAGAAAAGCGAATAATTATGAGACTATCCAGGTATGATCATTATATATAGGCATCACGTCCGAGACAAGTAGACCGAAACGATTCTGCATCTACTACTATTAATCCACACATCGACCGCTATCCAGCATGCATCTAGAGTATTAAGTTCATAAAAACGGAGTAACGCCTTAAGCAAGATGACATGATGTAGAGGGATAAACTCAAACATAGTGATATAAACTGTTGGGGAACGTAGTATTTTAAAATTTTCCTACGATCACGCAAGATCTATCTACCAGATGTATAGCAACGAGGGGAAGAGTGTGTCTACGTACCCTCGTAGACCGGGAGCGGAAGCGTCAAGTGACGCGGTTGATGTAGTCGAACTTCTTCGCGATCCAACCGATCAAGCACCGAACGTACGGCACCTCCGCGTTCAGCACACGTTCAGCCTGATGACGTCCCACAAGCTCTTGATCCAGTTGAGCTTCACGGGAGAGTTTCGTCAGCACGACGGCGTGGTGACGGATATGATGTATCTACCGGCGCAGGGCTTCGCCTAAGCCCTGCAACGGTATGACCGAGGTGTGTTTCTGTGGAGGGGGGTACCGCACACGGCTAAAACAATTCAACTTGTGTGTCTATGGGGTGCCCCCTCCTCCGTATATAAAGGAGCAAGGGAGAGGCCGGCCCTAGAGGGGGCGCGCCATGTATGGGGAGACCTACTAGGACTACCAAGTCCTAGTAGGATTCCCCTTTCCTTTCCAGAGTAGGAGAGAAGGAAAGAGGTGGAGAGGGAGAAGGAAAAGGGGGCTGCACCCCTTGTCCAATTCGGACCAGAAGGGGAGCACGCGCCTCTTTCCTTTTGGCCTCTCTCCTCTATTCCCGTAACTCCTCGGTACTCCGAAAATACCCGAATCACTCGGAACCTTTCCGATGTCCGAATATAGTCGTCCAATATATCGATATTTACGTCTCGACCATTTCGAGACTCCTCGTCATGTCCCCGATCTCATCCGGGACTCTGAACTCCTTCGGTACATCAAAACTCATAAACTCATAATACCGATCGTCATCAAACGTTAAGCGTGCGGACCCTACGGGTTCGAGAACTATGTAGACATGACCGAGACTCATCTCCGGTCAATAACCAATAGCGGAACCTGGATGCTCATATTGGCTCCTACATATTCTACGAAGATCTTTTATCGGTCAAACCGCATAACAACATACATTGTTCCTTTTGTCATCGGTATGTTACTTGCCCGAGATTCGATCGTCGGAATCTCTATACCTAGTTCAATCTCGTTACCGGCAAGTCTCTTTACTCGTTCCGTAACACATCTGTCGGTGTACTAAGATAGGGGTACCTTAGTACCCCAACTTGTGCACGGGCAGTAGTAGCTCCCCGCGGCAGGGTTTACCACGCGCTTGCCGGAAACCTTTCTGGTCCCTATAAAGCCATTCAAAAACAAAGTATACAAGATAGAAGATCAAGGCCCCGGCAAGTGGAGCTTGCCGGGAAGGCCGTCCCCGGCTCAAGATTATCACATTAACACAAGACCCTGGCAAGAGGAGCTTGCCAGGAAGACCAGAAGACTGCACCTCACAAGACATGCCCCAACAGGACCCGAGGAGCGACAAGCTTCCGGGCCCGGCAAGATCAAGACCCCGGCAAGGTGCTTGCCGGGGGAAGCCTGCGCTGTGTGCCCGCGCTCCAGCTCATCGGCCCATGCGTCGCCCTGGGGCCCCTCCAGGGACGCGTGGCGGATGGCTGTGCAGCCTGGGGGACACGGTGGCACGCCACGGTGACGAGGCTACCGCCGTGGCGAACGGAGACGCATGGACGGGTGCTTTTGGGGTCGACGGTGATGGGCATTTAATGCCCTTGTCCCCCACTGTCAAAGTTAGGTGATGACCACTGTTCATCCACTGTTCACGCACTATTCCCGCACTATTACAACTACCACCAAAGTTACATTTTTACCCTCCTCTACGTTGACACCTGTCGGTGACCCCTTGAGCTATAAAAGGAGGCCCATGCACAACGTAGAAAGGGTTCGGAACCTAGACAGCTCTCTTGCTCGGTGTAGCTAGCTCTCCAAGCTCCCGAGCTCAAGAACTCAATACAATCTAAGCAGGAGTAGGGTTTTACGCGTCCGCGCGGCCCGAACCTGGGTAAACTGCCCGCGTGTGCTCCTCGATCCGCTCTTTGTGCTCCCTCCGCTCCCTTACCACAACGTACAAGGGGCTCCGGTCCCATAGGTGCTCATGGTGGACAGTTTCCCCCGACATCTCTAGCGCGCCAGGTAGGGGGCGTCGAGGTTGTGTGAACCTGATCCGGCGCTCACGCGGGCGCATTCTTCATCAACTTCTCCAGCTTCACCAACATCACCAGCAACAACATGGCCCCGAAGAAGAAAGCTTCGGAGGTCGCAGGCCCGTCTGCGTCTGTTCCACCGCCACCAGAACCAATGGTGGGTGGAGGAAACGCCGGCGGAAGGGTGGTTGCCGGCGAGGAAACTCACGGCGCC
This sequence comes from Secale cereale, assembly GCA_902687465.1. Taxonomy (NCBI): domain Eukaryota; kingdom Viridiplantae; phylum Streptophyta; class Magnoliopsida; order Poales; family Poaceae; genus Secale; species Secale cereale. Next base: position 790,829,360 of record LR738711.1, on the reverse strand, counting down.
ACCAAATCCAAGGACAAGGCGGACGACCGGACCCATTCCAAGGCCTCGGTGTCCGTAGACGCACCACGTCCATCTCAGCAGACGACAACCCAGCAGCGCCGTGGTACAGGAGGTACCATCCGCTTGCTGGGGCAAGGACAAACCGGAGGATCGCGGGACGCTCAAGGCCATCGTCCTGGCACGAGCAAGGCGCGGTCACCGGGGCGGGAAACTGCTCCTTCTAACCCCGTTAGGAGTCCGAGCATATCCCGCTCCTCGCACCGCTCGCCCCCGCTCCCCTCCTCTCCAGCAGAAGCTCTCGCAAGAGCGCAACTGCTCCTCGATTTCCCTCCAGCGGCAGACAAGGCCGAAGACTGGAGGGCGACGATCCAAAGCCTCATCGCCTTCGCCAATAACGACACGCCGCAGCAGCCGGCGACATCGCGGCCACGGCAAGTCGACCAGACGAAGGCCGATGGCGACAAGACCGCCGGGGGTGCAACCACCGTGCACTCCCCGCCGCGGAAGCAGAAGACGCCACCCCGCCGGATTAACGTCGACGACGACTCCACGGCATCGTCGGATCCGCGGGCTCGTCGGGACCAGCGCCAAGTCCTTGACGACCGGCGCCAAGAAGACGCTCGGACGCGCATCGAGCGCCGACGAGAAGCCAGGCGACAATCGGACCAGCGCGCTGGGACCGCTGTCGACACGTACGCGCCCGGTGAGCCAGGCGACTTCCGTACGCGGCAGGTTGCCCTGCGTTCACCCGTGAGCTGCGGCGTGTCCAGTGGCCCAGCATGAAAAACTTCAAGCCCGACGTACCCGAGAAGTACGACGGCAAGACGCACCCCTCGGAGTTCCTCAGCATCTACACCATCGCGGTGCAGGCTGCCGGGGGACGCGACGAGAAGATACTGGCGAATTACTTCCCGCTGGTGCTTAAGCCGAACGTTCGTTCTTGGCTTATGCACTTGCCGGAAGGCTCCATTTCTTCGTGGGCAGATTTGTGCCACCAGTTTGTTGGCGCCTTCACGGGCGGCCACAAACCCCACGGCCAGGAGAGTGATCTCCACATCTTGGCCCAGAAGGAAGGAGAACCCCTGCGCAAGTACATTCAATGATTCAGCCGCGTGCAGCACAATATCCCTGACGTCCACCCTGCTGCGGTTATCAGCGCGTTCCACCAGAACGTGCGTAACCGCCGCATGCGAGAAGAGATGGCCATGACTAAGATACGGGATGTCAGCGAGCTCTATGCTCTAGCTGACAAGTGCGCTCGCGCCGAAGAGGGGAGGAGACTCCCCGGAGAGGATACTGGCGCAGGGGGAAGCGACAGTGAGGATGCCGCCACGGCAAAGAAGAGTCGGCGGCGGAACAACAGAAGAAAGAAGAGCAAGGAAGTGCTGGTCGTCGAGCAGTCCGGCAAGGAGGCTCCCGCCAAGAAAGCACAGGCTGGCGGCTCCGGCAAGGGGCCGGCCCCTGTAGCGGCAGCCGACAAGCAGGACGGCTCCGACAAGCAATATTGCAAGATCCACCACACCAAGGGTCATGACCTTTCGAACTGCAAGCGCGTCGAGTACCTCATAGAACAGCAAAAGGCTGAGTACGAGCGTCGCGACAAGGAGAAAGCCCAAGGTGGCGGAGGAGAGCCAAACAAGAAGCAGCCATTCAATGGCCGGGGAGGACGCCGCGGCAAGGCCAAGCAGCGGCAAGGTGATCGGCCTCCCCGGGGCCGCGACAAGGATGAGGAAGAAGAAGACGACGACATGGAGGAAGGTGATAACAGCGAGCAGGAGTTCCAGAAGGCCACAGAAGTTCTGTGTGTCGACGGAGGCGCCTCTCTGCATACTTCCCACCGCCAACTCAAGCAGTGGGTGCGGGAAGTAAATGCAGCTGAGCCGCCCGTTGAGTCGCGCAGGCTCCTGAAGTGGTCCGGCACGCCCATCATTTTTGATCTTGAGGATCACCCTGACCGCACAATGGCGGTCGGGTGCTTGCCGATGTTGGTCTCACCAACTATCCGCAACCTCAAGGTCACCAAAATGTTGGTTGACAGCGGGGCCGGCCTGAACTTGATCTCCTCGGCTGTGATCAAGAAACTCCAGATCCCAGACGGTGAGCTCGAAGAGACCGGTTCGTTCCAAGGAATAAACCCGGGAAGGAGCAAGCCCAAGGGGAAGATTACTCTGCCCGTGACCTTTGGCGGGGAGCTCAACTTCAGGACGGAGAGGATAACCTTCGACGTTGCCGATATCCCATTGCCGTACAATGGGATACTCGGACGTCCTGCCCTCGCCAAGTTCATGGCAGCTTCCCACTACGCCTACAATGTACTCAAGATGCCGGGGCCGATAAGCGTCATCTCTGTCCCCGGCGACAAGAAGGACGTGCTTATCTGCGCCGACAAGATATACCGGGATGCAGCAGCTGCAGCAGAAAGCAACACACTTGCCGCTGAAGCTCCCGGGGGGAAGAAGACCAAGACCAAGTCCGGCAAGTGCTCTGGGGCCCACTCCGGCAAACGCACCTCTTCGGAGTGCTGCGCTGCCGTCGAGGACGCTCCATCGAGCTCCACCGGCAAGTGCAAGAAAGGGATGGCCGCTCCACCGGCAACCAAGAAGGTGTCCGCCAAGGAGGATGGCATCGGTGGTACCTTCACCATCAGTGCTACACTTGACAGCAAATAGGAAAGCGCGCTCGTTGCCTTCCTGCGGGCGAATGTCGATGTGTTTGCATGGCAACCATCTGACATCCCCGGCGTTCCCAGGAAGGTGATTGAGCACAAGCTTGCTGTTTGTCCTCATGCGCAGCCCGTCAAGCAGAAGGTCAGGAAGCAAGCCGTGGAGCGCCAAGAATTTATCGCCGAAGAGATCAAGAAGCTAGAAGCAGCAGGCCTGGTTAGAGGCGTCATCCATCCAACGTGGTTAGCCAATCCAGTTGTCGTACGCAAGGCTAACGGGAAGTGGAGACTCTGTATAGACTTCACCGATGTGAATAAAGCATGTCCCAAGGATCCATTTCCCTTGCCGCGTATAGACCAGATTGTTGACTCCACCGCCGGATGTGAGCTGCTTTCCTTCCTTGATGCATACTCAGGGTACCACCAGATTTTCATGGCCAAGGAAGATGAAGAGAAGACTGCATTTATCACTCCATGCGGCACATATTTCTTCATACGCATGCCCTTTGGACTGAAGAATGCAGGCTCAACCTTTGCAAGGGTGGTGCACACTGCTTTTGAGCCACAGATCCACAGAAATGTAGAAGCCTACATGGATGACATAGTGGTCAAGAGCAAGAGCAAAGATACCCTGATACAAGATCTGGAAGAGACATTTGAGAATCTGCGCAAGATCCAGCTTAAGTTGAACCCCGAGAAGTGCGTCTTTGGAGTCCCCTCCGGCAAGCTTCTCGGGTTCTTCGTGTCCTAGAGGGGGATTGAAGCCAATCCCGACAAGATAAAGGCCATCGAGCAGATTGAAGCCCCGAAGCGCGTCAAGGACGTAAGAAGACTTGCAGGTTGTGTAGCTGCCCTCAGTAGGTTCATTTCAAAGTCTGCAGAGCGCGCCCTGCCTTTCTTCAAAATCTTGAAGAAGGCAGGTCCTATGAAATGGACTCCGGAAGCGGAGGCAGCGCTGCAAGACTTGAAAGCATACCTATCCTCCACTCCAATACTTGTCGCACCTAGGCCACAAGAAAAGTTGCTGCTGTACCTAGCAGCAACCAATCAAGTGGTTAGTGCTGCGTTAGTAGCGGAGAGGGAGGCTGACGAGGAGTCTACGCCACCGGCAAGTGAATCCAGCGACAAGCAGGGGGCCGCTCCGACAAGCTCTGGCCCCGACAAAGACAACTCTGCGCAGGAACAAGGAGAAGTGCGAAGGAAGATGGTGCAGCGCCCAGTGTATTTTGTAAGTTCCCTCTTGCAGGGAGCTAGATCAAGATACTCTGGGGTGCAGAAGTTGCTTTTCGGTCTCCTCATGGCCTCGAGAAAGCTGCGCCATTACTTCCAAGCACATGAGATAACGGTGGTCACTCGCTTTCCGTTGAAGAGGATATTGCAGAATCCAGAAGCAACAGGCAGGATCGTCGAGTGGGCACTGGAGCTGTCGAGCTTTGGTCTCAAGTTTGAGAGTACTTCAACTATACAGAGCCGAGCTTTGGCAGAATTCATAGCCGAATGGACCCCAACGCCAGATGAAGAAGTTCCAGAGACAAGCGTCCCCGTACAAGAAGCAAGCAGTGAATGGGTAATGTACTTTGATGGTGCCTTCTCGCTGCAAGGCGCCGGTGCCGGCGTAGTACTCATAGCGCCCACCGGAGAGCACCTCAAGTATGTTGTCCAGATGCACTTTCCCAAGGAACAAGCGACAAACAATACTGCTGAGTATGAAGGTCTGCTCGCCGGCCTCAGAATTGCAGCCGAACTTGGGATCAAGAAGTTGATTGTGCGGGGAGATTCACAGCTGGTGGTCCGACAAGTGAACAAGAGTTACCAGAGCCCTTTGATGGAAGCTTATGTTGATGAAGTGAGGAAGCTTGAAGAGCACTTTGAAGGTTTGCAGATGGAGCATGTCCCAAGAGCTCAGAATGATATTGCAGATGGCCTTTCAAAGTGTGCTGCGATGAAGTTACCTGTGGAACCAGGGACCTTCTTGCTCAAGCTAACTCAACCATCCGTTACACCATCAGTTGGGCAAAGTAAGAAGAGAAAGTTGGTCTCTGGCGACTACTTGCCGGCGGATCTTCCAGAAGCCGCCGCCGCCAAGGTCCCCAAGACCAACAACCAAAATGCTGAGGAACAGTTCGCTCCTGCGGATCCTAGGATCTGTACAGTTGAAGCAAGCGTTCCCGACAAGCCTCGCTCCGGCAGGCTTGCCGGGGGACCATCAGCTCCGGCGGAACCGCAGGTTCTTGCCGTGGAAGCTGAGGTTCCTGCAGCAGCCCTTATGCCTTTAGTCCTTGCCGTTGAGCCTCAGGCTCCGGCGTGGGCACAGCAGATCGTCCGTTTTCTGCAAACTGGAGAACTTCCCGACGACCCAGAAGAGATAGAGAAAATAACAAGGCAGTCAAGTATGTACCAGTTCGTGGACAATGAACTGTACAGAAGAAGACTCAATGGTGTCAGGTTGAAGTGCATTTCCAGGGAAGATGGACAGAAGCTGTTGGCAGAGATACATGGAGGCATATGTGGCCACCACATTGGCGCAAGGGCACTTGCCGGAAAGGCGTTCCGGCAAGGGTTCTTCTGGCCAGAAGCCCTCCAGGATGCAACTGCACAAGTAACCAAGTGTGAAGCGTGCCAGTTCCATGCCAAGCAAATTCATCAGCCAGCTCAAGCTCTCCAGACGATCCCTTTGTCCTGGCCCTTCTCGGTCTGGGGGCTCGATATCCTCGGCCCCTTCCCCCGTGCTGTCAGGGGCTTTGAGTACTTGTACGTTGCAATCGACAAGTTCACAAAGTGGCCAGAAGTGGAACCAGTGAGAAAGGAGACAGCACAGTCAGCGGTCAGGTTCTTCAGGTCGATTGTTTGCCGTTTTGGAATCCCTAACAGGATCATCACCGACAACGGCACACAATTCACTAGTCGCACCTTCATGCAATACGCCCAAGACCTTGGCACTAAGGTCTGCTTTGCTTCTGTTGCTCACCCGAGGAGCAATGGTCAAGCGGAGAGGGCAAATGCTGAAGTGTTGTGCGGACTCAAGACAAGAACCTTCGACAGGCTGCGCAAGTGCGGAAGAAACTGGATAGAGGAGCTGCCGGCGGCTCTTTGGTCAATCAGGACGACACCAAGTCGAGCCACCGGACAGACGCCCTTTGCTCTAGTCTATGGAGTAGAGGCAGTTCTCCCCACGGAACTCGTATACGGATCTCCTCGAGTGCTCGCTTATGACGAGCTCGAGCAAGAGCAACTGCGACAAGATGATGCATTGCTCCTTGAGGAGGAACGTCTCCAGGCTGCTGTACGAGCTGCTCGATACCAGCAAGCCTTGCGCCGCTATCATAGCCGCAAGGTTAAGGCCAGGAGTCTCGTGGAAGGCGACCTTGTTCTTCGGCGTGTTCAGTCCGCCAAGAATTCCAACAAGTTGACGCCGAAGTGGGAAGGCCCTTATCGGGTGAGACAAGTCACGAGGCCCGGCGTTGTCCGCCTTGAGACCGAAGAAGGCTTACCGGTGAGAAACTCCTGGAACATAGAGCATCTTCGCAAGTTTCACCCATAAGGCGCGGTTGCCGTGATCCGCTCCGGCAACCACCTTTTGTACGAGTCTTGCCGCTGTTGCATGTAAACCTTTGTACAAAGCCGGGCGCAGATCCCGTGCATCAGTAAAAATTTTGTGTTTTGCACTATTTGCCTTTTCCATGCTTTTCTTCGTTATTTGCATGCATTGTTTGGCATCTTGTGCAACACACAAACCCGGTAAGCATTAGCACGACGAAAGGCGCTATACTTGTTTTCCCTTCTCTTTTTCTTTCCATCTTAAGCAGAAGGAATGTCCCTCGTGCACAAGTTTGCCGGGGGGAAGGAGGTGGAGGATGAACCAAGTGCTGTTCAAGAGAGGGAAGCTTGGCGGAGAACGAACAGATTATGAAAGCTAAGTTACCAGAATTTGAGCAATTCAAATTTTTAAATTTTATTTATCTTCCTTGAACAACCACACTTTGTATGGAAAACCTGTGCGCGGAGGAACCTACCCGTGGCTAGCTGCACCCTTACTTTGTTTCCGAGCACGCTCAATGACTTAAGTGAGCTGCGACAAGTGTCGCGCCCTTATTTCGTTTTCGAGTTCGCTCAACAAGCTAAGTGCGCTGCGACTAGCTGCGGCAAGGTTACTTGCCGATAAGGCCTTTGCCAGCAGGCTGCTCAGAGTCCAGCACTCAGCGCTCGCAGCAAGGGCCCCTTGCCGGCAAGTTTCCTAAAAGTGTAGGGTAAAAAGCATACAAAGTAAAGGACTAAAAGCAAGGGAGATAACACCGCATTGATTGCTCAGAAATAAGATAATATATTACAGAGATAACTTGTCGCAATGACTAATAGATTCATGTTCATGGCACACTTTGCAGCAGCAAAGGAAATAGAAAGAAAGAGGCCTAATCTACGCGATCGCCTTCACGCCTGGAGATCTTGTTCACCTTGGCGATGATGTGGGCGACCTGCGCCTTCAGTGCCTCCAGATGTGCATCGGCCGGCAAGCTGCGGAGGACGTTGACAAGATTGATACCAGGATTGCGGTAGACTATCTTCGTCAAGACGCGCTCTAAGGTACCCGCGCAGAGCTGACGCGACTCCTCGGCCAGCTGTGCGGGGAGCTTCTCCTGCAGCCGTGCTAGTGCCGGCACGATCCCCCTGAAGAAAAGGCTTAACTTGGCGCTGTGGGGGAGATTCGGGTCCGGAGAGTACACAAGGTGCTCCACCCTCAGCGCCATCAGCTCCTTGTCGATGTTGGCAGCAGAGGCGACCAGGTCATCGGTCCACTGCTCCACAGCCCGGCTGAAGTTGTTCGCTGAAGTGGCGGCGCTCTCCACCAGGCCTCGTTCCTTGCGGAGCTCGTCCTTCAGCTTCGTTTCACGATCCCGGGCAGCGTCAAGTGAATCCGTCAAGGTGGAGACCTTCAACTCCAAGTCAGCGATTGAATCTTTGGCAGCGGTAAGCTCGTCGCCCTTCTTGGAGAGGCGTACCTGCAAGTCCGAGTTGGTATGGGCGTCTTTCTCGCGCTCCACGTTGAGCGCAGTGACCCTGTCCTCGCTCGCCTTCAGGTACTGCTCCAGTTGCTCCACCTTGAGCTCCAGGTCCCTCTTGGCGGTTTCCGCGGCGGCAGCAGCTTCCTTTGCCTCCTTCAGGGCCCCGCCAAGAGCCTGCTCCCGGGCGGTGAGCTCGTCGTCATGGGCGTCGAGCTCAACCTTCCGCTGGTTGAGCGCTCCTTCTCGCCGGGACAGCTCTTCACCAACCAGTCGCTGCTGCTCCTCGGCCTCAGCTTTCTCCAGGAGGAACTCTTGCTGCTCTCCGGCAAGCCTTTCACGCTCCTCCGCCAAGTCGCGGAGGGCCGCCTGGTTGGCGGCGCGGAGCTCCGCGGCGCGCTTCTCCAAGTCTACTCCAGCCTTGGCGGTGAGGACTTCCCGGGACTCCAGTTTCGCCTGTCTGGCCCGGTAAAGGGCCAGGAGCTGGCGAAGAAGCTTCTCCTCTTCGGGCTCGTCGCTCCCGCCAGGTGCTTCAACAATCTTCAACCCCGCGGAGGCGAGGACCTCTCCGTCGTAGGTCTCTCCCTCCACGGGGGCTCGCGACGAGGACCCCCAAGGGACTTGTATGAAGACGCCATTGGGGGCCTCAAGATAAACGCCTGGCTGCTCCTTGGCGGCGGAGGGATCGGCGGTCGGTGCAGCGCTTGACGCTCCTGCAGCCTCCGGGCCAGCAGTGTGGTCGCCGTCCCCCTCCCCAGCCGCGGCATCTGCGGCAGGGGCGGTCTCCTCAGCAGCGGGCTCGTCGGCTCCAGCCATGCCCTCAGTGGCGGTGGCGTTGTCGTCGCCGCCGTGCACCTCCTCCTCGACGGTGACCTCCGTCTCCATCCGCTCCGGGGGAGGAGGATCTAACAGAAGAAGAAAAGAAACGATCAAGCAAATATCCAAAAAGACAAGTCCAAGAAGAAGAAGCTACAAGACTCACCTTCGCGGACGTCTTCGACGACAGGCTCCCTCGCCGGGGAGTCCTCCCTTGGCGGTGGAGCGGTGGCCCCTGCCGGCGGAGGGCCGCCCGCGCCCTCCCTTGGCGGGGTGGCCACCCTCGTCGGGCTACCCGTCCTTGGCGGGGAGCCCGTCCTTGGCGGAGCGTCCTCCCTCGCCGGGGAGTTCGCCCTTGGCGGGGAGGGTGGAACATGCGGCTCCTCGGGGGTGACCTCCGGTTGTTCCTGCGGCTGCGACTCCACTTCTGCACAAGACAAACAAGGCAGCAAGATATTAGTACAAGCAAAAACCTCAAGCGCGCCCGACGAACGAAAAGCTCAAGACCAGACTTACGCTGAGGGCTGCGCTGGGGGCTGCTCCTCGGAGCAGCGGGTTGATCCGGCAAGTTCGTCGCCGACGCGTCCCCTGTCGCCGCGGCGGGCGAGTCGTCTTCGACCTCAACCACGGGGATCTTGGCCCTCTTCGCCATCCGCTAGGTCAGGGTCCTGCAAGCAAAGCAAGAACAAGATCAGAATCATCAAAGAAAGAATCAAGACAGAGTCGAAGAAGTTACAAATTACAAGCACTTACTCCTCTTCCTCGTCGTCGTCGGAGCTGAGGGCGGAGAAATCGAACTCCACCTGAGGTGCTCCCGCGCGAGGAGCGGGAGGAGAAGGCTCCCTCGGGCGCTTGGCGGTCTCCGGGGCTGGGGGCTGCGAAGACCCAGCCTCCGTTGACGCCGAGGCCCGAGGAGCAGGCGGAGCGGCCGTTCCGCTCCGGGAAGATCCCCCTCCGCTTGGCGCTGGTGCGCGGGGCGCCTCCGTCGTGGCTTGGCTCGCTCTGGTGGCGCGCGCCGCCCGGCGAGCAGGCTGCTGTCGAGGCGCCTGCGTCCTCGTCGCTGTAGCCGCCTTGCGGAGGCGTTTCCCCGGCGCTTGCTTGGGACTTGCCGGAGGTGGGGAGTTCTCCGACGACGAGGAGGCGTCGTTGTCGAGTCCTAGAGATCCGCCGGTGTCTTCATCGGCCTCGACGTCTTCCTCCTCCTCCCCAGCAGGCCCGCTGGGTCCAGCATCCTGCCCTGCGGCCTCGCTCCCTCCGGCGGCTCCGCTCCCTCCGGCACCTCTGCTCCCTCCGGCAACCTCGCCTCCTGCGGCGGCCTCGCTCACAATCCCGGGAATCCCGGCATGCCTCAGGGAAGGAACCCCGGCAAGCTCGTCGGGCGGAAGCTTGAGCAGCCTGCGGATCTCTGCCTCCTCTGCTTGGCACGTCTCGTCCGCGGCCTGCGCCTCGTCGACGGTGTATCCGAAGTCTCCCGCCGCTGCGGCTGCGGCGGCCTCTTCCATCCGGGAAGCAATATAGGCTATATCCCGCTCCGTGGTGGCCCGGGTGAGACCCTTGTTCTCCTCGGTGTTCTTCGGCACCTCGACCAAGTTGTCGAAGAAACTCAGTATCGCGTCCGGCGGAGGCTCTATCCAGGTGGGGTCGACGCCGTGGGAGTCACACGCGGGCATCGCCGCGCGCAAGGAGTCCCGGGCAGTGCTGTTGCACAGCAGCACCACTCCCCGGGGAGATCTAAACCACTCCGGGTGGGCCGGGTCGTGCTTGAAAAGCTCCCGGACCATCCCCTTCAGCTCCAAAGCCGTGAAGTTGAAGTTCAATCCCGGGCGCAGCCTCATAATGTCCGCCGCATTGCCAAACTCCCATGTTGGCCTTTTCCTTTCTTGTAAAGGGGCAATGCGGCGGCGGAGGAAATCTGCCCCTACCTCTCCGATGGTCAGTTTACCTACCCGGAGACAAAGTATCCTGATAAGGGCAATATTGAGCTTGCCGTCCTCCGGGGCCAATTCGCTCCAGTCTCTGCCGCGCGCTATGGCTATTGTGCGCGGCGCGGTGAAAGGCTCCGGCTGGTCCTCCACTACCCAACACCAATCTGCGCGCCATTCTTCCCACTTGCCGCGGAGTTCTCCTTTCATATATGAATCCTTCTTGTTCAACCGGAAGATCCAGGAGATACCGCCGGAGAGGGGAGCGCCGGCCTCTACTCTAGGCATAAAGAAATGGCGAAAGAGCGCTACATTGGGATGGATCCCTACATAGTTTTCGCACAGATGTGCGAAAAACGCCATCGTAAGGATGGCGTTGGGGGTAAAGTCTAGGAGGTGGAGGCCGTATGTGTTCATAATGTCACAGAAAAACTCCGAGAACGGAGGGCACAATCCACAATGGATGAAGACAGCAAATAAGAAATACCCGCCGGGAAACAGATCTCTAGCGACGGCGGGGTAGACTCTGGTGCGGGGATGAGCTTTGGTCTCCTTGGACCAGAAGAGGTAGTACTTGTTCCACAGCTCCCTCGCGCTGAGCCTCGGCGCGAAGACCACATTCCTCTTCCGCAGGGCGGCAAGCTTTGCCGCCTGCTCGGACTTCTCCCTCTTGGCCTTCTCCGCTTTCGCCTTCTCGCTCTTCGAAGCCATGGCGGAGGCGTCGGGGGAAGGGGCGAGGAGCTCGACGGCGCGGCGGATGCGGAAGACGGCGGGGGAGGGGGTGGAGGCAAAGAGCAGCGGAGGTTTTCTGGAGGTTGAAGACGCAATGAAGACGAAGGAGGGAAACTGCCCCTGCTTCCTCTGCTTTTAAGGGGGGAGTGGGGGACGCTCCGCATTTCCCATTAAAGAACGAGGCCACGATCTCTCCCACGACGCCGCAATCGACGCGTGCCGTTAGGGAGAGGCGCGGCGGATGCGGAAGGGAATCTACGGCTCGCCATGGGCCGCGCGTGCCCGTGCACTGTTTTGGGCCTGGCCCAACAGCGCTCGGCACCGTGTGTGGCCCAGGCCCGGGGGCTCCTGTCGGTGTACTAAGATAGGGGTACCTTAGTACCCCAACTTGTGCACGGGCAGTAGTAGCTCCCCGCGGCAGGGTTTACCACGCGCTTGCCGGAAACCTTTCTGGTCCCTATAAAGCCATTCGAAAACAAAGTATACAAGACAGAAGATCAAGGCCCCGGCAAGTGGAGCTTGCCGGGAAGGCCGTCCCCGGCTCAAGATTATCACATTAACACAAGACCCTGGCAAGAGGAGCTTGCCAGGAAGACCAGAAGACTGCACCTCAGAAGACATGCCCCAACAGGACCCGAGGAGCGACAAGCTTCCGGGCCCGGCAAGATCAAGACCCCGGCAAGGTGCTTGCCGGGGGAAGCCTGCGCTGTGTGCCCGCGCTCCAGCTCATCGGCCCACGCGTCGCCCTAGGGCCCCTCCAGGGACGCGTGGCGGATGGCTGTGCAGCCTGGGGGACACGGTGGCACGCCACGGTGACGAGGCTACCGCCGTGGCGAACGGAGACGCATGGACGGGTGCTTTTGGGGTCAACGGTGATGGGCATTTAATGCCCTTGTCCCCCACTGTCAAAGTTAGGTGATGACCACTGTTCATCCACTGTTCACGCACTATTCCCGCACTATTACAACTACCACCAAAGTTACATTTTTACCCTCCTCTACGTTGACACCTGTCGGTGACCCCTTGAGCTATAAAAGGAGGCCCATGCACAACATAGAAAGGGTTCGGAACCTAGACAGCTCTCTTGCTCGGTGTAGCTAGCTCTCCAAGCTCCCGAGCTCAAGAACTCAATACAATCTAAGCAGGAGTAGGGTTTTACGCGTCCGCGCGGCCCGAACCTGGGTAAACTGCCCGCGTGTGCTCCTCGATCCGCTCTTTGTGCTCCCTCCGCTCCCTTACCTCAACGTACAAGGGGCTCCGGTCCCATAGGTGCTCGTGGTGGACAGTTTCCCCCGACAACATCATCTCGTGACTAACTCATTAGTCTTTTGCTTGCAAGGCTTATTATGATGTGTGTTACCGAGAGGGCCCAGAGATACCTCTCCGACACTCGGAGTGACAAATCCTAATCTTGATCTATGCCAACACCATGAATACTTTCGGAGATACCTGTAGAGCATCTTTATGATCACCCAGTTACGTTGTGACGTTTGATAGCACACAAGGTGTTCCTACGGTATTCGGGAGTTGCATAATCTCATAGTCATAGGAACATGTATAAGTCATGAAGAAAGCAATAGCAGTAAAACTAAACGATCATAGTGCTATGCTAACGGATGGGTCTAGTCCATCACATCATTCTTCTAATGATGTGATCCCGTTGATCAAATGACAACTCATGTCTATGGTTAGGAAACATAACCATCTTTGATCAATGAGCTAGTCTAGTAGAGGCATACTAGGGACACTCTGTTTTGTCTATGTATTCACACATGTACTAAGTTTCCGGTTAATACAATTCTAGCATGAATAATAAACATTTATCATGATATAAGGAAATATAAATAACAACTTTATTATTGCCTCTAGGGCATATTTCCTTCATAAACCCCATCTTTTTAGCCTCGATGGCAACAATATAATACGTGCCTTGCTGCCCCTACTGTCACTGGGAAAGGACACCGCAAGATTGAACCCAAAGCCAAGCACTTCTCCCATTGCAAGAACTATAGATCTAGTAGGCCAAACCAAACCAATAATTCGAAGAGACTTGCAAGGATATTATAATCATACATAAAGAGTTCGGAAAAGAACCAAATATTTCTCATAGATAATCTTGATCATAAGCCCACAATTCATCGGATATCGACAAACACACCGCAAAAAGATATTACATCGAATAGATCTCCTCGAAGACCGAGGAGAACTTGGTATTGAGATCCAAAGAGAGAGAAGAACCCATCTAGATACTAGCTATGGACCCGAAGGTCTGTGGTAAACTACTCACAAACATGGTGAGGCGATGATGATGATGTAGAAGCACTCCGTGGTAGATCCCCCCTCCGGCGGAGCTCCGGAACAGGCTCCAAGATGGGATCTCACGGGAACAGAAGGTTGCGGCGATGGAACTAGGGTTTTCTCTGTTGCTCTGATAGTTTCGGGGTACGTAGATATATATAGGAGGAAGGAGGACACTGAGGGCCAGACGGGGTGCCCACGAGGCAGGGGGCGCGCCCTATAGGGGGGCGGGCCCCACCCTCGTGGACGCCACGTCGGCCCTACTCTGTGGTTCTCAAGTCTCCCATGCGTATTTTGCTCCAAAAATATCTCTCCCGAAGGTTTCATTCCGTTTGGTCTCCGTTTGATATTCATTTTCTGTAAAACCCTAAAACAGGCAAAAACAACAATCTGGATTGGGCCTTTGGGTTAGTAGGTTAGTCCCAAAAATAATATAAAAATGTATAACAAAGCCCATTAAACATCCAAAACATCATAAATAATAGCATGGAACAATAAAAAATTATAGATACGTTGGAGACGTATCAAGCATCCCCAAGCTTAATTCCTGCTCGTCCTCGAGTAGGTAAATGATAAAAACAGAATTTTTGATGTGGAATGCTAACCAGCATTTTTTTCAATGTAATTATCTTAATTATGGCATGAATGTTCAGATCTGAAAGATTCAAGACCAAAGTCTATATTGACATAAGAAATAATAATATTTCAAGCATACTAATAAAGTAGTCGTGTCTTCTCAAAATACTATGGCTAAAGAAAGTTATCCCTACAAAGTCATATAGTATGTCTATGCTCCCTCTTCATCACACAAATAATTCATATCATGCACAACCCCGATTTCAGCCAAGCACTAGTTTTCATACTCCATTCTTTCAAACCTTTCAACTTTCACGCAATACATGAGCGTGAGCCATGGACATAGCACTATGTGGAATAGAGAGGTGGTTGTGGAGAAGACAAAAAGGAGGGAGATAGTCTCACATCAACTAGGCGTATCAACAGGCTATGGAGATGCCCATCAATAGGTATCAATGAGAGTGAGTAGGGATTGCCGTGCAACGGATGCATGCTACCTCTTGAGCTTGCGTTGTATTCCTTCGAAGAGGAAAGGGAGATGCTGCACAGTAGCGTAAGTATTTCCCTCAGTTTTTGAGAACCAAGGTATCAATCCAGTAGGAGACCACGCGCTAGTCGCTCGCACCTGCACAAACAAATAAGAACTTCGCAGCCAACGCGATAAGGGGTTGTCAATCCCTTTACGGTCACTTACGATAGTGACATCTGATAGAGATGATAGTTATATTTTGGGTATTTTGGTATAGAAACAGAAAGTAAAGAAAGCAAACAAATAACGGCGGAAAAAATTAACGGGAAAGTAATATGATAGAGATAGACCCGGGGGCCATAGTTTTCTCTAGTGGCTTCTCTCATGATAGCGATATTCTACGGCGGGTAAACAAATTACTGTCGAGCAATTGATAGAAAAGCGAATAATTATGAGATTATCTAGGCATGATCATTGTATATAGGCATCACATCCGAGACAAGTAGACCGAAACGATTCTGCATCTACTACTATTACTCCACACATCGACCGATATCCAGCATGCATCTAGTGTATTAAGTTAATACGAACAGAGTAACGCCTTAAGCAAGATGACATGATGTAGAGGGATAAACTCAAGCAATATGATGAAAACCCCATCTTTTTATCCTCGATGGCAACAATACAATACGTGCCTTGTTGCCCCTACTGTCACTGGGAAAGGACACCGCAAGATTGAACCCACAGCCAAGCACTTCTCCCATTGCAAGAACTATAGATCTAGTAGGCCAAACCAAACCAATAATTCGAAGAGACTTGCAAGGATATTATGAGCACACATAAAAAGTTCAGAGAAGAACCAAATATCTTTCATAGATAACCTTGATCATAAACCCACAATTCATCGGATCTCGACAAACACACCACAAAAAGAGATTACATCGAATAGATCTCCTCCAAGACCGAGGAGAACTTTGTATTGAGATCCGAAGAGAGAGAGGAAGCCATCTAGATACTAGCTATGGACTCGAAGGTCTATGGTAAACTACTCACAACTCATGGTGAGGGCGATGATGATGATGATGAAGGCCTCCGTGATGGATCCCCCTCCCGGAACAAGCTCCAAGATGGGATCTCCACGGGAACAGGAGCTACGGCGGTGGAATTAGGATTTTCTCTCTGCGTATGGAGTTTCTCGGGTACGTAGGCATATATAGGAGGAAGAGGGGCACCAGGGGCCGTGGGGCCAGCCCTCGAGGCAGGGGGCGCGCCCCCACCCTCGAGGGTGGGCCCATGTCCTCTGGCTTGGCCCCGAAGTCTATCTCGCGTGATTTCCTCCAAAAATATCTCCTGCGAAGGTTTCATTCCGTTTGGACTCCATTTGATATTCCTTTTCTGCAAAACCCTGAAATAGGCAAAAAACAGCAATCTGGACAGGGCCTTTGGGTTAGTAGGTTAGTCCCAAAAATGATATAAAAGTGAATGATAAAGCCCATTAAACATCTAAGACTTCATAAATAATAGCATGGAACAATCAAAAATTATAGATACGTTGGAGACGTATCAAGCATCCCCAAGCATAATTCATGCTCGTCCTCGAGTAGGTAAATGATAAAGAAAGAATTTTTGATGTGGAATGCTAACCAATATAGTTTTTCAATGTAATTATCTTAATTGTGGCATGAATGTTCAGATCTGGAAGATTCAAGATAAAAGTCTATATTGACATAAGAAATAACAATACTTCAAGCAATACTAACAAAGCAATCACGTCTTCTCAAAATACTATGGCTAAAGAAAGTTATCCTTGCAAAATCATATAGTGTTGGCTATGCTACCTTGCTATCACACAAAAATATTCATATCATGCACAACCCTGATTTCAGCCAAGCATTTGTTTTCATGATCTATCTTTTCAAACCTTTCAACTTTCATGGAATACATGAGCGTGAGCCATGGACATAGCACTATGTGTGGAATAGAGGTGGTTGTGGAGAAGAGAAAAAGAGGGAGATAGTCTCACATCGACTAGGCATATCAACGGGCTATGGAGATGCCCATCAATAGATATCAATGTGAGTGAGTAGGGATTGCCATGCAACGGATGCACTAGAGCTAAATATGAATGAAAGCTCAACAAAAGAAACTAGTGGGTGTGCATCCAACTTGCTTGCTCACGAAGACCTAGGGCATTTGAGGAAGCCCATCGTTGGAATATACAAGCCAAGTTCTATAACGAAAATTCCCACTAGTATATGGAAGTGACTAATCATGAGACTCTCTACAATGAAGATCATGGTGCTACTTTGAAGCGCAGGTGTGGAAAAAGATAGTAGCATTGTCCCTTCTCTCTTTTCTCTCATTTTTTTGGAGGGGCTTTCTCTTTTTTTTTATTAGCCCTTCTCTCTCTCTCTCTCTCTATATATATATATATATATATATATATATATATATATATATATATATATATATATATATATTTGGGCCATCTCCTTTTTTTATTAGCCTTTACTCACACGGGACAATGCTCTAGTAATGATGACCATCACACTTTTTATTACAACTCGATACTACAACAAATATGACTCTACATGAATGCCTCCGGCAGTGTACTGGCATAAGCAATGAATCATGTGTGACATGTATGAAAAATTATGCATGGTGGCTTTGCCACAACTACTATGTCAACTACATGATCATGCATGGCACTATGACAATATGATGCGTGTCATATGAACGGAATGGTGGAAAGTTGGATGGCAATATATCTCGGAATGGCTATGGAAATGCCATGGTAGGTAGGTATGGTGGCTGTTTTGAGGAACAATATGGTGGTTGTTTTGAGGAAGGATATATAGTGGGTTTATGGCACCGGCGAAAGTTGCGCGGTACAAGAGAGGCTAGCAATGGTGGAAGGGTGAGAGTGCGTATAATCCATGGACTCAACATTAGTCATAAGAACGCATATACTTATTGCAAAAATCTACGAGTCATCAAAACAAAGCAATCAACGCATGCCCCTAGGGGGGAGGTTGGTAGGAGTTAACCATCGCGCACCCCCGACCTCCACACAAAGGTTGACACTCTATAAATACCTCATGCTTTAACTTAGTCACACAATGGTTCACCATACGTGCATGCTACGGGAATCACCAACCTTAACACAAATATTTCTCAATTTCATAATTAATCCACTAGCATGACTCTAATATCACTATCCTCATGTCTCAAAACAATTATCAAGCATCCAACATCTCATTCTATTCAATGCACTAGATGTGAATTTTTTTTTACTACATTGACATTGGATGTTTATCATGTGAAGACTAGTTCCTTTAGCCTAAACACTTTACCATGCTGTTTTAATAGACCCTCAAATAGATCTAAGTTAAGCATGAGAGTTCACAATTTCTACAAAATATTACCACCACCATGCTCTAAAAGATATTAGTGAAGCACTAGAGCAAAAACTATTCAACTCAAAAGATATAAGTGAAGCATATAGAGTGTTCTAACAATTTCTAGGGCATATTTAACTCTCTCAAATAGGTGTGTCCAGCAAGGATGATTGTGGAAAACTAACAAGCAAAGACTCAAATTATACAAGACGCTCCAACCAAAACACATAGCATGTTGCGAATAAAAATATAGCTCCAAGTATAGTTACCGATGGATGAAGACGAAAGAGGGGATGCCTTCCCGGGGCATCCCCAAGCTTAGGCTTTTGATTATCTTTTATTTACTTGGGGTGCCATGGGCATCCCCAAGCTTAGGCCTTTGCTACTCCTTGTTCCATAGTCCATCAAAGCAATACTCAAAACTTGAAAACTTCACAACACAAAACTTAGACAAAAATTCTCGTGAGCTCCGTTAGTAAGAGAAAGCAAACCACCATTGAAAGGTACATCAAGGAATTCATTCATTGTTTATATTGGTGTTAAACCTACTGTGATCCAAGTTCTCTATGGTTCATATCCTCCAATATTACTCATAGATGCATCGGAATAAGCAAACAACACACGAAAAACAGAATCTGTCAAAAACAGAACAGTCTGTAGTAATCTGCTGGGTTCGCCTACTTTTGGAACTCCAAAAATTTAAAAATAAATTGGTAAATTTGCGTAATTTGTCTACCAATCGTCAGAAAAAAGAATCAACTAAAAAGCATGCTCCAGTAAAATCTGAAGACTACTTTAGCGAGCACTAACGATTCTGTTTTTCACAGCAAGATCATATAAACTTCACACAAGTTTTACCAAAGGTTCTACTTGACACAAACACTAAACAAAACATGAAAACACATCTAATCAGAGGCTAGATGCAATATTTATTCTCTAGCAGCAACAAAAACAAAAACATAAAATTGGGTTGCCTCCCAACAAGCGCTATCGTTTTACGCCCCTAGCTAGGCACGATGATTTCAATGATGCTCACATAAAGGACAAGGATTGAAGCACAAGGAGAGCATCATAAAACATGTGACAAACACATCTAAGTCTAACATACTTCCTATGCATAGGCATCTTATAGGAAGACAAATTACCAAGACAAGCAAGATCTAGCATATGCAAGGAAGGAGAAAGAAACAATAGCAATCTCAACATAATGAGAGGTGATTTAGTAACACGAAAATTTCTACAACCATATTTCCCTCTCTCATAATAATTGCATGTAGGATCATAAGCAAATTCAACAATATAGCTATCACATAACATACTCTCAACATGATCCGCATGCATGCGAAGTTGACACCCATTCAAAATAGTGGGACTAACATAGAACAAAGCCATTGCTTCTCCAAGACCACTTTTATCAAAAAACTCACAAGATTGATCAATATCTAAAGTAGTGGGATCAAAAGTTGACATTCTTCCAAACCCACTTTCAATATTATTGCAAACATTATTATAAATCTCATATTCATCATGGGGCTTAAATAAACTTTCAACGTCATAAGAAGAATCACCCCAATCATGATCATTGCAACAAATAGTAGACATAGCAATACTAGCATCCCCAAGCTTAGGGTTTTGCGTATCATTAGCGCAATTGACATCAATAGATTTATAGTAACATCATTGCAATCATGCTTTTCATTCAAGGAGCTATTATGAATCACTTTTTCTTTTAACAATTCCTCACAATTTTCAGATTCATAAATTTCAAGCAAAACCACATAAAGATAATCTAGTGCACGCAGCTCACTAACAATTGGTTCAACATAATTGGATCTCTTAGAGAGATTAGCAAGTGGATGAGGACCCATAATTTAGCAAGCGAAGATGCAAGCTAATAGAAGGCACATAGCAACACAAGCAAACGAGTGGTAAGCGAACGAGAAACACACGGCGGAAGAAGGGCGAATAAAACGGCAAGGGTGAAGTGGGAGAGAGGAAAACGAGAGGCAAATAAATGTAATGCGAAGGATAAGGGTTTGTGATAGGTACTTGGTATATGACTTTTGCGTCAGCCTCCCCGGCAACAGCGCTAGAAATTGGCTAGTTGTCTAGGTAGCAAATCTTGACTTGACTTGGCGTGAGTCTCCACGGCAACGGCGCCAGAAATTCTTCTTGCTACCTCTTGAGCTTGCGTTGTATTCCCTCGAAGAGGAAAGGGAGATGCAGCACAGTAACATAAGTATTTCCCTCGGTTTTTGAAAACCAAGGTATCAATCCAGTAGGAGACCACGCACCAGTCCCTCGCACCTGCACAAACAAATAAAAACTTTGCAGCCAACGCGATAAGGGGTTGTCAATCCCTTTACGGTCACTTACGATAGTGAGATCTGATAGAGATGATAGTTATGTTTTTGGTATTTTTGGTATAGAAACAGAAAGTAAAGAAAGCAAACAAATAATGGCGGCAGAAATTAACGAGATAGTAATATGATAGAGATAGACCCGGGGGCCATAGTTTTCTCTAGTGGCTTCTCTCATGATAGCGATACTCTACGGCGGGTAAACAAATTACTGTCGAGCAACTGATAGAAAAGCGAATAATTATGAGATTATCTAGGCATGATCATTGTATGTAGGCATCACGTCCGAGATAAGTAGACCAAAACGATTCTGCATCTAGTACTATTACTCCACACATCAACCGCTATCCAGCATGCATCTAGTGTATTAAGTTCATACGAACAGAGTAATGCCTTAAGCAAGATGACATGATGTAGAGGGATAAACTCAAGCAATATGATGAAAACCCCATCTTTTTATCCTCAATGGCAACAATACAATACGTGCCTTGCTGCCCCTACTGTCACTGGGAAAGGACACCGCAAGATTGAACCCAAAGACAAGCACTTCTCCCATTGCAAGAACTATAGATCTAGTAGGCCAAACCAAACCAATAATTCGAAGAGACTTGCAAGGATATTATGAGCACACATAAAAAGTTCAGAGAAGAACCAAATATCTTTCATAGATAACCTTGATCATAAACCCATAATTCATCGGATCTCGACAAACACACCGCAAAAAGAGATTACATCGAATAGATCTCCTCGAAGACCGAGGAGAACTTTGTATTGAGATCCGGAGAGAGAGAGAGGAAGCCGTCTAGATACTAGCTATGGACCCGAAGGTCTGTGGTAAACTACTCACAACTCATGGTGAGGGCGATGATGATGATGATGAAGATCTTCGTGATGGATCCCCCTCCCGGAACAGGCTCCAAGATGGGATCTCCACGGGAACAGCAGCTACGGCGGTGGAATTAGGGTTTTCTCTCTGCGTGTGGAGTTTCTGGGGTACATAGGCATATATACGAGGAAGAGGGGCACTAGGGGCCGTGGGGCCAGCCCTCGAGGCAGGGGGCGTGCCCTGGGAAGGGGGGGCGCCCCCCACCCTCGAGGGTGGGCCCCCTGTCCTCTGGCTTGGCCCCGAAGTCTATCTCGTGTGATTTCCACCAAAAATATCTCCTACGAAGGTTTCATTCCGTTTGGACTCCGTTTGATATTTCTTTTCTGCAAAACCCTGAAATAGGCAAAAAACAGCAATCTGGATTGGGCCTTTGGGTTAGTAGGTTAGTCCCAAAAATGATATAAAATTGAATGATAAAGCCCATTAAACATATAAGACTTCATAAATAATAGCATGGAACAATCAAAAATTATAGATACGTTGGAGACGTATCAATGCACTAGAGCTAAATATGTATGAAAGCTCAACAAAAGAAACTAGTGGGTGTGCATCCAACTTGCTTGCTCACGAAGACCTAGGGCATTTGAGGAAGCCCATCGTTGGAATATACAAGCCAAGTTCTATAATGAAAATTCCCACTAGTATATGAAAGTGACTAAACATGAGACTCTCTATCATGAAGAACATGGTGCTACTTTGAAGCACAAGTGTGGAAAGAGATAGTAGCAATTGTCCCTTTTTCTTTTCTTTTTATTTTTTTCTCTTTTTTGGGGGCCTTTCCTTTTTTTTCTTTGGCCTTTCTTTTCTTTTTTTTTCCTTTTTTGGAGGGGGTTTCTTGATTTAGCCTTTCCTTGCATGGGACAATGCTCTAATAATGTTGATCTTCACACTTTCATTGAATTAAAAATCTATATTACAACTCGATACTAGAACAAAGTATGACCTATATGAATGCCTCCGGCGGTGTACCGGGATGTGCAACGAATCAAGAGTGACATGTATGAAAAATTATGCATGGTGGCTTTGCCACAAATACGATGTCAACTACATGATCATGCATGGAAATATGATAATATGAAGCGTGTCATATGAACGGAACGGTGGAAAGTTGCATGGCAATATATCTCGGATTGGCTATGGAAATGCCATGATAGGTAGGTATGGTGGCTGTTTTGAGGAAGGATATATAGTGGGTGTATGGTACAGGTGAAAGTTGCGTGGTACAAGAGAGGCTAGCAATGGTGGAAGGGTGAGAGTGCGTATAATCCATGGACTCAACATTAATCAAAAGAACTCATATACTTATTGCAAAAATCTACGAGTCATCAAAAAAAAGTAATCAACGCATGCTCCTAGGGGGGAGGTTGGTAGGAGTTAACCATCGCGCGCCCCCGACCTCCACACAAAGGTTGACACTTTACAAATACCTCATGCTCTAACTTCGTCACATAGCGGTTCACCATACGTGCATGCTACGGGAATCCACTAACCTTAACACAAGCATTTCTCAATTTCATAATAACTCCACTAGCATGACTCTAATATCACTATCCTCATATCTCAAAACAATTATCAAGCATCCAACTTCTCATCATAATCAATGCACTTAGTGTGAAAGTTTTACTACATTGATATTAGATGTCTATCATGTGAAGGCTAGTTATATAGCCAAAGCACATTACCATGCTATTTTAATAGACTCTCAAATGGATATAAGTGAATCATGAGATATCAACAATTTCTACAAAATATAATCACCACCGTGCTCTAAAAGATATAAGTGAAGCACTAGAGCAAAAACTATTCAACCCAAAAGATATTAGTGAAGCATATAGAGTGTTCTATCAATTCCTAGGACATATTTAACTCTCTCAAATAGTTGTGTCCATCAAGGATAATTGTGACAAACTAACAAGCAAAGACTCAAATGATACATGACGCTCCAAGTAAAACACATATCATGTGGTGAATAAAAATATAGCTCCGAGTATAGTTACCAATGGATGAAGACGAAAGAGGGGATGCCTTCCCGGGGCATCCCCAAGCTTAGGCTTTTGGTTGTCCTTAAATTTTACCTTGGGGTGCCTTGGGCATCCCCAAGCTTAGGCTCTTGCCACTCTTTGGTCCATATTCCATCAAAGCAATACTCAAAACTTGAAAACTTCACAACACAAGACTTAGACAAAAATCTCGTGAGCTCCATTAGTATAAGAAAACAAACCACTACACAAAGGTACTGCAATGAATTCATTCTTTGTTTATATTGGTGTTAAACCTATTGTATTACAACTTCTCTATGATTCATACTTCCCAATACTACTCATAGATGCATTGAAATAAGCAAACAACACCCGAAAAGCAGAATCTATCAAAAACAGAACAGTGTGTAGTAATCTGTAGTTTTCGCATACTTCTGTAACTCCAAAAAAATTGAAATAAATTGGTAAATGTGAGGAATTTGTCTATTAATCATCTGCAAAACGAATCAACTAAATAGGACGCTCCAGTAAAATCTGGTGACCATTCTAGCGAGAGCTAATGATTCTGTTTTTCACAGCAATATCATATAAACTTCACACAAGTCTTCCCAAAGGTTCTACTTGGCACAAACACTAATTAAAACACAAAACCACATCTAAACAGAAGCTAGATGCAATATTTATTCCTAAACAGAAGCAAAAACAAAAAAAAGTATAAGATTGGGTTGCCTCCCAACAAGCGCTATCGTTTTACGCCCCTAGCCAGACGCAATACATGGATAGATCTAGGTATTGCCATCTTTGGAAGGCAATCCATAAGTGGCTCTCATAAAAGATTCATATGGTAATTTGATTTTATTTCTAGGAAAGTGTTCCATGCCTTTCCTTAACGGAAATTGGAATCTAATATTTCCTTCCTTCATATCAATAATTGCACCAATCGTTCTAAGGAAAGGTCTACCAAGAATAACAGGACATGAAGGATTGCAATCTATATCAACAACAATGAAATCTATGGGCACATAATTCCTATTGGAAACAATAAGAACATCATTAATCCTTCCCATAGGTTTCTTAATAGTGGAATCCACAAGATACAAATTTAAAGAACAATCATCAAGCTCATGGAACCCTAGCAAATCACACAAAGTTTTTGGGATAGTGGAGACACTTGCACCCAAATAACACAAAGCAAAGCATTTATGATCTTTAATTTTTATTTTAATAGTGGGTTCCCACTCATCATAAAGCTTTCTAAGGATAAAAACTTCTAACTCAAGTTTTTCTTCATAAGATTGCATCAAAGCATCAACTATGTGTTTGGTAAAAGCTTTATTTTGACTATAAGCATGCAGAGAATTTAGTACGGATTGCAACAAGGAAATACAATCAATCAAAGAGCAATTATCATAATTGAATCCCTTGAAATCCAAAGTAGTGGGTTCATCACTATGCAAAGTTTTAATCTCTTCACTCCCACTTGAAAGGATCGATATGGTTGACTAGAGGGGGGGTGAATAGGCAACTAACAATTTTTAGCTTTTCTTAACCAGTTTAAATTAAGCGTCAAAGTAAGTTGTCTAGATATGCTACTAAGATGACAACTTATAGGAACTAAAGATAACAACCTCACAAGCAAGCTATATAAGATAAACAAGTAAAGCTTGCACAAGTAAAGGGAAGAAATAACCACAAGTGGAACTGGTGAAGACGAGGATGTGTTGCCGAAGTTCCTTCCCTTTGAGGGGAAGTACGTCTCCGTTGGAGCGGTGTGGAGGCACAATGCTCCCCCAGAAGCCACTAGGGCCACCGTATTCTCCTCACGCCCTCACACAATGCAAGGTGTCGTGATTCCACTAGTGGTGCCCTTGAAGGCGGCAACCGAACCTTTACAAACAAGGTTGGCGCTATCTCCACAACCAAATTGGAGGCTCCCAACGACACCATGAAGCTTCACCACAATGGAATATGGCTTCGAGGTGACCTCAACCGTCTAGGGTGCTCAAACACCTAAGAGTAACAAGATCCGCAAGGATTAGTGGGGGGGAATCAAATATCTCTTGGTGGAAGTGTAGATCGATGCCTTCTCAAGCAATCCCGAGGAAATCAACAAGTTTGATTGGCTAGGGAGAGAGATCGGGCGGAAATGGAGCTTTGAGCAACAATGGAGCTTTGGGGAGGAAGAGGTGAGTCTTCTTGGAGAATAAGACTCCCTATATATAGTGGGAGAACAAATCCAACCGTTATCCCACATTTCTGCCCGCAGAGCGCGGTACTACCGCATGTAAGTTGCGGTACTACCGCTTGGCAAGCGGTACTACCGCTCTGGGTGCGGTACTACCGCTGAAGCAGTACTAGCCTAGACTTAACTATGTTGCGTTGACACACGGGCAGTAGTACTGCCTGAGCGGTACTACCGCTCGTCCCTGCGGTACTACCGCAAGGCAGAGATAAGCAGGCAGAGGACAAGCACGGATGAAATAAAATACATTCATAGCTACATCCGCAGAAATACGGTAGTAGCAAAAAACACGACATGGTACTACCGCGTAGGATGCGGAAGTAAAAAATTACTTCCGCACCTACTACCGTACTAGGTACTGTGCCGGGCCAGCTACACGGTACTACCGTGCTTATGATGCGGTACTGCCGCTTGGTGCGTGATAACCCTCAACCGTAAGGGATCGAGATAGTCTTCGCGAGTAAGAATAACCCAATTTATTGATTCGACACACGGGGAGCCAAAGAGTATTTATAAGCTTTGACAGTTGAGTTGTCAATTCAACCGCACCTGAAATATACTTACTTGCAACAAACGATAAGTGGTAACGGTGATATGGTAGTTATGGTGGTGATAGTAAAAGTAAACAGCGAAAGTAAATAGCAAAAGTAGCAACTAGTAACCAGCAGGATTTAAAACACTGTAGGCTAGGGAGATGGATGGTTGGGCGCTGCATGGATGAGATATATCATGAATCTAACTTGGGGCAAGGCACACGGAAAAGTAATGATCATCTAGGCAAATATCAAACATTAGGCATGTATCCCATAGGTAGTTGTATGTGCTTGCAATAAGAACTTGCACAACATCTTTTGTCCTACCATCCCGCTACGAACGGGGCCAAAAGGAACTTATGGAGATTAAGGTGCTCCTGTCAAAGAGCACCGGAACAAAGCAATCAACTCAATGGATACATGTAATCCTCAAACTACGGACCATCCCCTTTGGTGTCCCAAGCTGTCACTTTTGGGACCGCCGGTTCCGAACCGTAATAGGTGCAAACAACTCATAGATAGGATCAAGAACACAAATATATTCATGCAAACCCATATGGTTCAGATCTGAAATCATGGCACTCGGGCCCTAAGTGACAAGCATTAAGAATAACAAGTTGAAGCAAAGATGATAAACACCATAGTAGATGATAGGCAACATGCCCCCAACGATCTGATAAACTATTACATGATCTAACTCATCCAATCCCTACCATCCCCTTTGCCTACAGCAGGGGATTACTCACACATGGAAGGAGAAGTCATGGAGGGAGGATGGAGTGGTGATGATGATGATGATGGCGACGATCTCCCCTCTCCGGAGGCCAAATCAGCCTCCAGATTAGCCCTCCCGAAGAAGAACAGAGGGTGGCGGCGGCTCCGCGACGAAAACTGGGAAAAGAACTTCTGATCTGGGATTTTTTTCGTCACGGGCTAAAATACGGGTCAAAGTAGGGCACCAGGGGAGGTGGGGCCCACCCAGGCGGCCTCCCGGCGCGGTCAGGGGGTGGGCTGCGCCACCAGGGCGCCTGGAGCCCCCCTGGCCCCCCTCTGGCCCCTCTTCTGGCACCAGGTTCCTTTGGGTGCGTGGATTTTCTGTGATTTTTCGTGGAATTTTCTGAGATACCTAAAAATCCGTTTTCCTGCACACAATAAAACCATACAGGCAGCTCTGCTGAAAACAGCGTCAGTCCGGGTTAGTTTAGTTCAAATCATGCAAGAATGAGGTCAAAACAATATCAAAAGTGTTTGGAAAAGTAGATACGTTTGAGACGTATCAGTGCGGTACTACCGTGCCCTAAGGCGGTACTACCGTGTGGCTGTGCGGTACTACCGCTTACAATGAGCAGTACTACCGCCTGCCAGGCAGTTGTACTAGTAGGAAGCCATGGTTTTGTACTGACGAGGAGAACAGCAGGAGCTCCAGAGAAGCAAAGGAAAGGTGGTGCGAGAGTATAGACGTGTATGTGTTGATTCCACCCAAACCTTTCCGAAGCGGACCCCCTCTTAATAGTACGGCTTTCCTATTACTCAAATCCACCGAAAAAGAAGCAAAAGGAAACACCGTCTTCCATAGATTCCAAGGGGCACACAATCGTCTTGTGCCTAGGTGAGATATATCTGAAAGAGCTTAGAGCACACGATTAGTCCGCAAATGCATTGTCATCAATCACCAAAACTACTTAGGGAGAAATATTCCCTTACACCACTTTTAACAATTTTAGCATCAAGATCTAAAAACTCCGAATCATTGGGACACCTTAAAGTAGAATCATCTCCAATCCTATCTTCATCAAGATTTATACTAGAAAAAAAGGATCTAATAGGAGACACATCAATAACTTTTAGATCTTCATCTTTATTTTCATGATAACTAGAAGAACACACTTTTATATAATTCTCTCTTTTAGCACCCATCCTAGCTATTCTTTCTTTGCATTCATCAATGGAAATTATCATGGCTTTGAGAGACTCATTGATATCATGCTTAGGTGGGATAGATCTAAGTTTCAAAGAATCAACATCAAGAGTAATTCTATCCACACTTCTAGCTAATTCATCAATCTTAAGCAATTTTTCTTCAAGCATAGCATTGAAATTCTTTTGCGAAATCATAAACTCCTTAACACTAGTTTCAAATTCAGAAGGCATCTTTCCATAACAGTTGTTGTAGGAATTACCATAATTATTAGAGGAATTACTAGGAAAAGGCCTAGGATTAAAGTTCCCTCTATAAGCATTGTTACCAAAATTATTCCTACCAACAAAATTCACATCCAAAGATTCATTATTATTTTCATTCAAAGTCGACAAAGGCATATCATTGATCAGAAGAAGCACTCTTAGCAGCAAATAATTTCATAAGTTCATCCATCTTTCCACTCAAAACACTAATCTCTTCAATAGCATGCACTTTTTTACTAATAGATCTTTTGGTGTGCCACTCAGAATAATTAACCATAATATTATCTAGGAGTTTGGTAGCTTCTCCTAAGGTAGTTTCCATGAAAGTGCCTCCCGCGGCCGAATCTAAAAGATTTCTAGAAGCAAAATTCAAGCCAGCATAAAAGTTTTGAATAATCATCCATAAGTTCAGACCATGTGTAGGGCAATTACGTATCATTGATTTCATTCTCTCCCAAGCTTGTGCAACATGCTCATGATCTAGTTGCTTAAAATACATAATATCGTTTCTAAGAGAGATGATCTTAGCAGGAGGGAAATACTTAGAGATAAAAGCATATTTGCACGTATTCCACAAATCAATACTATTTCTATGCAAAGAGGAAAACCAAGTTTTAGCATGATGTCTAAGTGAAAACGGAAATAACTACAACTTAACAATATCATTATACGTATCCCTTTTCTTTTGCATATCACACAAATCAATAAAGTTGTTTAGATGGGTAGCGGCATCTTCACTAGGAAGGCCGGAAAATTAATCTTTTATAACAAGATTCAACATAGCAGCATTGATCTCACAAGATTCAGTATCGGTAATAGGAGCAATCAGAGTGCTAATAAAATCATTATTGTTGGTATCGGAGAAGTCACACAATTTGGCATTGTTCTGAGCCATAGTGATGAGCAAGCAATCCAACACACAAGCAAACAAGAAGCAAGCGAACTATAAACACACGGCGGAAGAAGGGCAAATAAAACGGCAAGGGTGAAGTGGGGGAGAGGAAAACGAGAGGCAAAAAATGTAATGCGAAGGATAAGGGTTTGTGATAGGTACTTGGTATATGAATTTTGCGTAAGCCTCCCCGGCAACGGCACCAGAAATTCTTCTTGCTACTTCTCGAGCTTGCGTTGTATTCCATTGAAGAGGAAAGGGTGATGCAACATGGTAGCATAAGTATTTCCCTTAGTTTTTGAGAACCAAGGTATCAATCCAGTAGGAGACCACGCGCGAGTCCCTCGCACCTGCACAAACAAATAAGAACTTCGCAGCCAACGCGATAAGGGGTTGTCAATCCCTTTACGGTCACTTACGAAAGTGAGATCTGATAGAGATGATAGTTTGATATTTTTGGTATTTTTGGTTATAAGAACATAAAGTAAAAGCGGAAAAGTAAAGTAGATTGTAGATTGATATATTGAGAGTAAACCCGGGAGCCATAGTTTTCTCTAGTAGCTTCTCTCATGATAGCGATATTATACGGCGGGTAAACAAATTACTGTCGAGCAATTGATAGAAAAGTGAATAATTATGAGACTATCTAGGCATGATCATTATATATAGGCATCACGTCCAAGACAAGTAGACCGAAACGATTCTGCATCTACTACTATTACTCCACACATCGACCGCTATCCAGCATGCATCTAGAGTATTAAGTTCATAAGAACGGAGTAACGCCTTAAGCAAGATGACATGATGTAGAGGGATAAACTCAAACATAGTGATATAAACCCCATCTTTTTATCCTCGATGGCAATAATACAATACGTGTCTTGCTGCCCCTACTGTCACTGGGAAAGGACACCGCAAGATTGAACCCAAAGCCAAGCACTTCTCCCATTGCAAGAACTATAGATCTAGTAGGCCAAACTAAACCAATAATTCGAAGAGACTTGCAAGGATATTATAATCACACATAAAGAGTTCAGAAAATAACCAAATATTTCTCATAGATAATCTTGATCATAAACCCACAATTCATCGGATCTCGACAAACACACCGCAAAAAGAGATTACATCGAATAGATCTCCTCGAAGACCGAGGAGAACTTGGTATTGAGATCCAAAGAGAGAGAAGAAGCCATCTAGATACTAGCTATGGACCCGAAGGTCTGTGGTGAACTACTCACAACTCATGGTGAGGCGATGATGATGATGTAGAAGCACTCCATAGTCCATCCCCCCTCCGGCGGAGCTCCAAAACAGGCTCCAAGATGGGATCTCACGGGAACAGAAGGTTGCGGCGGTGGAACTAGGGTTTTCTCTGTTGTTCTGATAGTTTCGGGGTACGTAGGTATATATAGGAGGAAGGAGGGCATTGGGGGCCAGACGGGGTGCCCACGAGGCAGGGGCGCGCCCCCAACCCTCGTGGATGCCACGTCAGCCCTACTCCGTGGTTCTCAAGTCTCCCGTGCGTATTTTGCTGCAAAAATATCTCTCCCGAAGGTTTCATTCCGTTTGGACTCCATTTGATATTCCTTTTCTGTAAAACCCTAAAACAGGCAAAAAACAGCAATCTGTACTGGGCCTTTGGGTTAGTAGGTTAGTCCCAAAAATAATATACAAGTGTATAACTGTCACACCCTGCATTTACCTCAAGGTTCTGGAAGAAGTTCTGGAAGAAGTTCCAAGAAGCCTTGGGAACCAAGTTGTCTTTCAGCACGGCTTTACACCCACAGACCGAAGGTCAGACAGAGCGAGTAAATCAAATTCTCGAAGACATGCTCCGAGCCTGTGTCTTGGCATATGGAGCCAAGTGGGAAGATTGCCTCCCTTTTGCCGAGTTCTCCTATAACAACAGTTATCAGTCGAGCCTTCAGATGGCACCATTTGAGGTGTTGTACGGACGCAGATGTCGCACACCCCTCAATTGGTCAGAGACTGGAGAAGGGCTAGTCTTTGGACCAGATATTCTCCGCGAAGCAGAAGAGCAAGTCCAACTAGTCAGAGAACGTTTGAAGGCAGCCAAGTCAAGGCAGAAGAGCTATGCTGACACTCAGCGCCGGGATATGAGTTTCCATGTCGGAGACCATGTACATGCGGGTAACTCCTCTAAAGGGAACCAAGTGTTTCCACGTTAAGGGGAAGCTCGCACCAAGGTTCATTGGACCCTTTGAGATCACTGCACGATGAGGAGAAGTGGCTTACCAGTTGGAACTACCACCTGAGTTATCCGATGTGCACAACGTATTCCACGTGTCACAACTCACGAAGTGTCTCCAAGTTCCAAACAAGCATGATCTCTACAAGGATGTTGATCACCAAGCTATTGATCTTCAGCCTGATTTGAGCTACCATGAGAAGCGCATTCACATCCTGGATGAAGCAGAGCGACGGACGCGAAGCCGCACCATCAAGTACTTCAAGGTCCAGTGGAGCAACCACGCGGAAGCAGAAGCAACCTGGGAACGTGAAGACTATCTTAGATCCGAGTATCCCGATCTCTTTTAAGACCTAGTTTAGGAATCTTGGGGACAAGATTCATGTAAGGGGGGTAGGTCTGTCACACCCTGCATTTTGTAACATGTCATTTCATCTGTAAAGCATGAAAATTTGGACCAGCAAAATTTTTTGGCATTCATTTGGCTTTTATTTGGAATTAAATTTTTCTCCCTGTGTTTTTCAAGTGCTCTTTAAAGTCAACTACTCCCTCTTGTAGAATTCATCTCCTTACCCAAAACTTCTGCCCAATGATCATACCAAGTGTTTATAGCAGTATAGTATTTTCTTATAAAATTAATTTGGCCAAAATGTATTTTCAAAAATTAGGTTTCCAAAAACCCCTGAATTGAGGTTTGCACTGCAAGTGCTTGATTTAGGGTGAGAAAATTATTTCAAAAAGTATATTTGAATCCTATTAGGTATAGGACTCCCATAAACCACAAAATTATAATTTTAAAAGTTATTTTCCTATTTTATTTAAAAGCTTTTTCTTAAGGCCGGAAATGGTCTTTAATAGGGAAAAATTATTTAATTATTTCAAAAATATTTGCCAAAATTCAGGGAGACTCATAGGACATATATTGTCCATATATAAGAGTTTCAACACTTGGTCATGTTCAAAATATTGGGCAAATCCCTCAGAAACCCTTTCTGGATATTTCAAGCTTTTGAACTATTTACAAAGGAAATATTCTCTAAAAATTCCAGGGAAATTCTATCATGTCATATATGACATATTTGATGATCTTGCCAAGCCCCATGCCTTGGGAAGCAAGAAAACATCATCAAAACCCCTCAAAACCATTATGTCCATATCTGAAGTTTGAGCAACTTTACATTGCCAAACTTGTCCAAATGCTCTCAAACTTGGTACACATGCTAGAGTAGTCTAGTAATGCATCTAGACCTAATGGAACAAGCTTTGGAGAAGGGTAACTTGATCAGAGTACCCCAAAACCACTTCTCTTCAAATTCAAATTTGAACAACTTTACATTACCAACTTTTTACTTTGGGCTTCAAACTTTGTGGGCATGATCACAACCCCAAATAATGACACTACACCAAGTGGTGAATCAAGGGGAGATGATTAGCTTGACTCAAACATGGAGAAACCATTTTTGTTGATTTCTAGGGTTCACCAAAGTTACATTGGCAACTTTTCCCAAATGAGCTCAAATTTGGTGGAAGAGCCTAAATCTATGTGCCATTTCATCCTGTTAAGTCCCATGTCAATTGGAAGTCATTTGCTTGCCCAAAACATCATCAAACACCTTCTGCCATTTTACCAAAACCACTGTTTTGCCCCCTTTTACTATTAACCTTTGATTCAACTTTTTACCACAGCATCACCTAGTCACCTTCTCTCTCCAGTAACTCTCCCATGACCAGAGCTCAATAATTGAAGGGTCAAAACCCCATTTTACCTTGCTGGACAGCCCATTTCTCACCTTCTCTCAGCCTCCCTCCTCTTACATTGGATAGCCAAGGCATCCAAGGCCTCAGCCCGTTTGTTTACTCCGTGCCTGACCCCCCAGACAAGGTGGACGCGCCCAGCCAGCCAACGGCATGCCCTGGCATGCAATAGGCGCGCTCCAGAGCATGCTACAGTGCACGCCCGCACTGTAGCCTCCTCCAATGAGCCGCCCCCGACCACCTTGTGCTTCCCCCTCGCGCCAATCGATGCGCATCGGCGTCCGCAACACCCGCCGGCGCTGTCCCCCTCCTCCTTCTCCCTTGTGTGGATGCCCTCGCACGCGCGCCGGCCGCCCGCGAGCTCCAATCCTCGGCCTCACACGCGCGCGGCTCTGGAAGCTTCCCCCGCTCCCTCTCTTCCTCTCCCCAGCCCTAAACCTCGTCTAGCAACTCCGCAGACACCACCCCAGCGCCTCCTGAGTAAGGATGGCAATTTTATCCATGGACATGGATATCCATGGATATCCGACCCGAATGGATAGGGTTTGGATACGCTTTTGTGCCCATGGGCAGCGCCCAAACCCGACCCGATTACTCGTGGGTAGGGCATGGATATAATCTTGTACCCGTGGATATATCCAAACCCGACCCGATAGTATGACTTAATGGCAAAAATCTGATATCCCTACCCCGTAGTCACATGTCCCATTGCAATTTTACACTTTGTTATCCAAAACATGCAAAATAAATTACACAATCCCCGTCATAACTTTTATTAGTTGACGTTCAATCCCCTCTGTAACAATACCCCAATGCCCTTCCCTTAGTTTTATCTCCTTGTTAAATGACTCATCATTCTCATATGTTAGAAAAATACTAAATGATCTTATGTTGTTAGTGGACGTTGATTTACCATAAGTGAAGCCTAGCCTGCCACGAAGTGAAGAATGGAAGAGCTTATGTTAACATTGTGTTATGTCTTATTTATATGTATAGAGAGGACCCAATGGATATCCAGTTGGTATGGATATCCATCGGGTTTGGACATGGACACAATTTTTCACCCATGGATTTTTTCTTGGGCGGGCAAATACTGTCTTCATGGATATGGATATGGATTTGATATTTTTCAACCCGATCCAAACCCGACCCATTGCCATCCTAGTCCCGAGCCATGTGGCAATGAGCAGAGGCTCGCCGGCGCACAGGTCCACGGCACCTCGCCATTTGCCTATAAAAGGACCCCC
>LR738711.1:790700628-790785624 GCA_902687465.1 Secale cereale | reverse complement strand
CTCCTCACCAACGGCTCTCTCACCCACTCAATCTCCCCCCTGCGCCACTCACCCCACTCCAGACAGGCCCGAGCTCGAGATCGAGCTCGAGCTCCACCGCGGCGGCTCGTCGTCGTCTGCTCGGTATAGGCCGTCCCAGCCACTCCTCTCGCTCGATCTAGCACCACGACACCTCACTTATTCGTTTCCCCCTCTTTTCCCTCTCTGCAGCTGCCGGAATCGACCGGAGCAACCTTCACCCGAAGCTCCTCCGCCGCGTGACCTCACCGCCGGCGAACCAGGCCCCTCCGGCGACCCACTTCACCTCCACCAGATCGGCGACACCTCGCTGAATCCATCCCTGCCCTCAGCTCGCCCTGCCGGGCCCCGAGTCGTCGCCAGTGAGCTCGTCGGCCCTCTGCCGGAGGGTTAGGGATGACAGGCGAGGCCCGCCTGTCAGCCTCCCCTCGCCCTCGCTCCTCTCTCCTCTCACTGATGCCGGGCCCCGCCCGTCAGGTTTGAAAACCCTGGCGCGCGCGCCGGCGCCCGTGCGGTGGGCTGATTCGCCCTGGGCCTGCTGCACTGTGGCCGTTCTGGCCCGGTTGCACAGGGCCCTTTTTCCTTTTCTTTTCTGAGGAATTTTTAAATAATTCCACAGGATTAAATATTTATCGAAATAAATTAATTCCAGTTCCTAAAAACTTGTAAAAATCCAACCTATTTAATGATGTCACTTTCACCCATATCCATGGACCCTTTCTGTTCTGTTCAAATTTAAATTCATATTTGAACACTAAAACCTCTGTTCAAAAATTCATGTGCCCCATTCTGTCACTCCAAAACTCAAACTAAGAATTTTTGCCATCTTAGTTTTCCCTCTAGTATTTAATAAAAATAAGTTGACATTTTTCTGAGCACTTTGGTTTTTCTGTTTTTATTATGGTCTTATTTTCCCGTTGTTTATTGCGACGATTAGATACCGTATTTGACGAGGTTGCTGAAGAAGAAGGAGGGGAAGGATTTGAAGACCTTGAAGACCAAGCCAATCCAGGCAAGCAGCCCTTTGACCATGATACCCTTGTGTTCCTCGGAACCCATTTATTTCCGAATGCATGATGATAAGAGTGACGGTGGTGACCTAGCTGAGAGCCACCACATGATGCATGCCTTAATCATGATCTTGCTATATGCTTAGATGAAATGCAAATGATTAGTAGTGATGCTTAGTGATGCATGTGTGCCATGAAACCTTCGTGGTTGCATTCTTTTCAAAAAACCCATCGGGTGCCCCTAATGCCCGAGGGTGATATTGAGTTAGGTCATCACTTGAGAAAGAAGTGGTGTGCCAATAAAGATCTTGTGTGAGGGTGAAATGATGGATTAGATTTATGTGTGACTACCGTCCCAACCAAACATGTGCAACCACTCTACCCCTTATGGGACGGGGCATTATTGATTACTTAGGTTGATACTAGCATGGTGCCCTCATTACTAGTGACGGGAAAGACTTGAGGTCACTCCCGGGACGGGGTCATGCTTGGATAGGCGACCATGACTGTTTTCACAGGGCACCGGACACACCGTTGGTCCCTTCGGGTACGCGTGACATTGATAATAGGGCAAGTCCCATGATCTATTGTTTGTACTCGAGGGCCGTGCACCAACGAGTGGACCCTATGCTAGCATCATCTAGGGAAAGATAATGACCGAGTGCTTCCCCCGAGTACTTGAGGTACTGCGGGATCGTGGGTGACACGAAAGCTTCCCGGATCTTGTGGGTAAAGTGCGCAACCTCTGTAGAGTGTAAAACTATTCGAATAGTCGTGTCCACGGTCATGGACAGTTGGGTGGTGCTACTTAAACTATGTCCAGAATTTTACAATCTCGATGAAAGTATATGTGTGTGTTCAGTCAAGATGGTGACTTGACTCGTTGAATTGAATCCTATTCATGTTGATATCTGTAACCTGTCTTCGAGGTTACCCAAATTTATTGATGCATGTTACATGATGGTAGAATATTTAATCTAGCTTGTAGCTAGACTGCTCGTTGTTGTATATTTGCATTGTTACCTTGAACCAAATCATGGGTTGCTTGCGAGTACATTCAAAGTACTCATTGGCTTGCCACTGGTTATTTAATTGGCCAGGCATGGAGGAGCAGGAATTTGAAGAAGAACTCTATGGAGACGAACATGCGAACTAGGATGCTTTCCCAGTCAGAATGCCTGTAGGGTTAAGGCAGATGGCATGGGTTCTACTTATCTACGAAGACTTCCGCTATTCGAGTTATTTTCTAATCAGCCCTTGAGGCTTTATCTATGTAAGACTTGGCCATAATGGTCATAATTTGTGTAAGACGGTATGTATGGATGTAAGACTCTTGTTATTCAGCTTCTGTGTGTTCAGTGAGCATTGATCTCTGAGATGATTGTACACGTGCATTCGGTGATCCCGACTCTTAAGTCGGGTCCCCACAATAACAAAGCCCATTAAACATCCAAAATATCATAAATAATAACATGGAACAATAAAAAAATATAGATATGTTGGAGACGTATCAAAGATGTTGATGAAGATTGACCCTCCCTCGATGGGAGGATCGTTGGTGATGACGATGGCTTCAATTTTCCCATCCCGGAAGGAAGTTTCCCCGGCAGAACAGCTCCACCGGAGCCCTAGATTGGTACTGCCCAAGTTCCGCCTTGAGACCGCGGTGCTTCATCCCGAAAGCTCTCTCGTGATTTTTTTAGGTCAAAACCTTTTTAATATATCCAAAGATGGGCATCGGGACCTGTCAGGGGGCCCACAAGCCTTGGGGGCGCGCCTTCAGGCTTGTGGCCACTTGGTGGCACCCTCTGGATTTTCTTCGCCCAATATTTTTTATATATTCCAAAATAATTATTCGTTGATTTTCAGGGCTTTTGGAGTGGTGCAGAATAGGCCAATCAGATTTGCTCCTTTCCAGTCCAGAATTCCAGATGCCGGCATTCCCCCTCTTTATGTAAATCTTGTAAAATAAGAGATAAACGGCATAAGTATTGTACTATAATATGAAATAACGGTCCATAATGCAATAAATATCAATATAAAACATGATGCAAAATGGACGTATCAGTGGGCATGTTGGTCATTTGCTATACCCATACCATGTTGTTGGTGACGAGAACATATGGCTCGGGCTATTTCACTTTCCATAAAAAAGGAGAGGGCTCGCCCTGCCATTTGTGGAATGTAAAGAACAATTGAGGGGACAATAGTTATGAAATAGCCATTTTGTAATTTTTGAAAGAAATAAGATCACCTATGTCCAGAGACGTTGGCCACGAGCCCATGATTACCATGTACTACGCCTCCACGTACCCTAATGGATGGATTTGGATCGATCGTGAAGGGGATGATGATGCATGCTTAGTGGTAACTGGCTAGAAAGCATAGGTATTAAAAAGCTGGCCAAAATCCTAGCCGGTCCATGGTCCAGGTCAGCCCCAACTAAGCTCTGCCCATGTCTGTGTTGTCGTCGTTCACTCTTCTAGCCACATACTATTTGTACTGTCTTCGAGTATGATAACCATATGTTATATTTCAAACTTTTTAATGTAGTATAGAAATGTAAAGCAAAATGAACAACATTTTATAAAAGCAATTTCCATTGCCCAAATATTCTTCCTTATGGCATCTCCATCGCCGTGCCTATAGTGTCCGCAAACATCCAAACCACCTCGTCTAGATGTTTTTGCCATCCAACACGGTGCCTTAAACGTCTGTGACGCATACGAGTGTCCGAATTCTCATAACGGGCTCAGAATCCATCCGTTTGAGGAGTTTGTCCGAATGCATCAATAAATTCGGCATCGAGCAACTCATGATCAGCTTAAGAATGATGTTATTGAGCATCTGCGTGCGGTTAAAATAGAAAACTAGAACATAAGCTGAAATCAAGTTTGACTATTTTACTTGAAAACTTAATGTTTGAATTTTAATATTTAAATTTGAACTAGTATTGTGTTTGAATATAATTCTTGCTAGAATAATTATATGTTCGTCTATAGTTACATTGGAGTGTTGTGAACTTAGAAAAATAGGGGTGAATGTATGATGGATAGATTGGATGGCCTATTGCGTATCTATGTTCGCCGATGCATTGGACGTTTGATATAAGGGAATGCGTTGGATGCCTTTAGGGATGAATATTCGTCGATCACGACTGGAGCACCGATACATTGTGCTTGTACCGACTCGTTCTTTGGCCCTTGCCAAGGAGTTGGTTTAGCGAATCAATCGGCAGCACAAGGCGGGGGCGAGGCTTTTGGAGGCCGAGCTCTAGGGAGCTTGTTTCGAAAAACCAAATTTCTACAACATTAACTTTTTTGAATTTTTTATATGAAAAATCATACACATGTGTATTATATATCTGCGGAAATTCATAACCATATACTTTCACATGTGGTATGTAGAAAAAAAAAGGCAAAAATGTATTCGTAGGGGAAAAACGTATTTCTAAGATGGGCGATCTTTTTGTGTTGTTGGACCAGAATTTTATTTTTTTGTAGGCACTTACGTAAAAATCAAATGATTTTTCACATGCTCGTGTGGAAGACGTATATGTTTCCATTTTTTGTTTTTTTAACTTTAAAATATCATTTTTGAATTTTTTAAAAATACCAAGCTCCTGGAGCTCGGGGTGCTCGCGCTCCATTGCCCATTGGCATTTTCTGTAATGCCCCGGATGTAATACTTTCCCTTTTGGGCATATAATATATCTCCGGCTTCATCAATTCCATTTCGGGTTCTTCGCCTTTTGGGTTTTCGCCGTTTTGTCGTGTTGCGTGTGTGGCATTCATTCATACCATGTAGTCATGTGCATCGCATGGCATTTGTGTTGTTGTTTGCATCCGGTCCCACGCGTTCCTTCCCGTTGTCCGTTTCGCGTTCCGGAGCTCCCTCACGTGTCCGTGGTATCCCGAGGCCTACTTTGGTGTTTGGCCGTGTAACGTTATCGTTTTGGCGCGAGACTTGTCGTGTGTTGTTGTTTTGGTGTGTGTAACCCGCCTGTCAAATCTCGTCGCGTTTGGAGTTCGTTTGGTGCCCCAACAGTTATTCTTGTGGGCTCAAAGTCCCTCCACTTTGAGGCCCAAGACACCCCTCCAACAGCCCACCAAACCAGCCCAAACCCCTCCCTTCATCTAGGCCATCCAATTCTAATCGCGTGGCCGAAAACCACACCTCTTTTGGACAACCCTAGCTCCTTGTGCCTATATATTTGTCCACCTTCCTCAAATTTTGCCCCAAAAATAGGAACCCCTAGCCCCCATCTTCTTCCTCCAGCCTCCTCCTCCCACTCCGGCCGGAGCTCGCCGGAGCACCGCCGGAGTAGCTCGCCGGAATACCCCCGCCGCCTCGCCGGAGCACCTCACCCCACCGCCACCGCACCTTCTCCACCACCACGACCGCGCCGCCGCCCCGCCCGGCCTCCGCCGCCGCGCCGGCCCCGCGCCGCCGGCCGGACCCTTCTTCCTCGGGCGCCCCGACGACCCAGGCTCGAGGAGCCAGCCAGCCGCCGCCGGGAATCGGGATCGAGGGACCGATTCCCCGATCTAGATCTGCTGGGCAGGCTGGGCCCTTCGACCGCGGCCACCCTCCGCCTGGGCCGAGTCCCTCCGCCGGGCCCGTCTCACCGCCTTCTCCGTAGCCGCCAGGACGGGCAGGCCTCCAGCCACCTCGCCAGCCTCCGGGCCAGAAGCCAGCCGCCGACCGCTGGGCCGGCCGCTTCGCTCCACCGTCGCGGGCCCCGAGCCGAGGCCAAGGTCTCCGCCTCGCCAGGCCGCGTGGCCCGGCCAGCGCCGCTCCATCGCCAGGGGCCGCCGCGCCCGCTAGATCTGGAGGTCCCGATCCGATCTGGATCGGCCTCGCCGGATCCACTCCGCCCGAAGTCCGTTCCGCGCCACCCGGTGGGCCGCGTCCGTTAGCGCCGGCCAGATCCGCTCCACCTCCGGCCCGATCCGCCTCTGCCCCGGCCCGATCCGCTTCTTCCAGCCCGCGTTGACTCTGTTAACCCGGAGGTAGTCCCAATTCCACTAAGTCCCTGTGTTTTTCTAGTTTCTGGTGCTGTTTTCAAACGGTGATAACTTTTTGTGTGATGCTCCGTTTTGCGCAAATGAGATGTCCAGATGTTCGTGGAGACTTGTACTACATTTCATTCCATTATGCCACACATGTTTGAGTCCATCTAGATGCTTAAAAATCTGTTGCAAGAGTGCATATTGTTATAAACTGTTGTTAGTGTTGTTTTTCATGCCATCTTTGCAATGTGATAACTTTTTGCATGTTGATCCGAATGATGCAAATGAGATGTCCACGTGTTCGTCTTGTCATGCTCTACATGTTGAATGCTTAGACTTGCATGTTAGAATTAATCTTGCCATGTTTATCTCCGTTGCAAAGTGCTATGTGGCCGTTAAGTTATTAAGCTTGTTATGAGATGTCAACTTGAGGAGCTCATTGCTATTGATGTGATTGTCCTCTCGATGCATGCTTAGGTGTTTTGGATTCACCATCATGTGTAGTTTGCTGTGGTTCTTACCACTTGCCATGTTTAGTTTTGAGGTGACTTAAACTTGCTCTCAAAGATGCCATGATGAAACTGCTGTTTCAACACTTAATGAAATTTCACTAAGTCTGGAATCTGTAATTTCGAGATGCCATGTTTGCTTGTTGTTCTAGGCCAATCCATGATAGTTTTGGGGTGACTCTTGATGTTTCCTTGTAGTATAT
This sequence comes from Secale cereale, assembly GCA_902687465.1. Taxonomy (NCBI): domain Eukaryota; kingdom Viridiplantae; phylum Streptophyta; class Magnoliopsida; order Poales; family Poaceae; genus Secale; species Secale cereale. The sequence goes on along the minus strand of LR738711.1, from coordinate 790,778,872 downwards.
ATTGTTGGCTATCCATTCATGCTCTTACATGCTTATTTGAGTGGATGTAGCATATTTAACTTTTGCTCCCAAGTTGCAATAAATTACTGCTGTCGGGATTTTGTTGTCAAGTTCAATATGTCATAGCTTGTTGCTATTGATCCATGGCTCCTTTGGGGGTGCTCCAATGGACTTATTTGCTGTAGGATATGTCTAGTTTATGTCCATGCTCATTTCCATGATGTTTGAGTGCTGTAGCTTATTTATCTCTTGCCCCGAAGTTGCTATGTGGCTGTAATTTTTAGCTTTCGCATGTTTATTGTTTTGTGTGTAACTTTTAGCCCGTAGCTCCGATTGGAGCAAGTCCAATATGAAACTTGTGTGATTTTTCATGTAGATTCATAATATCCTATTATTAACATGTTTTGAAGCATTTTGCTTGATCGCATATTGTCATGCTCCTTGTGCTCCCATAGTGCATCAGTCATGCATCCGGCATATTTTGAGTGCGCATTGCATCTTGTTGATTTCGTGCCTTGTGTGTTTGTGTTGAGTAGAGCCGGAAGCTGAGTACGAGTACGAGAACGAGGTTACCACCGAGCTTGAGAACGAGGATTTTTCTTACGATCCCATCGACAACTCTTCAGGCAAGATGACCGAACCCGGATACCATAACTATTTTTGCCTATTGCTAGAAGTCTCGATCTATAGTTTTGCCTCGATGCCCATGTTTTCCTGTCAGCCTCCTATTGTAACCATGTTCATGTCTAACCACCCTACCTATGCAAACCGTTGAATGGCTAAGTACGCTTCGCTCAACCCCTCTTATAGCATTGTTAGTTGCAGGTGAAGTTCGAAGATGCTTGCTTCATGATGAAGTTTGTTGGGTTATATCACACTATATAAATGCTAAAATGAACTCATCTATATATTGGTAATGGGTGGAAGGCTAAGCCTTTTGCTTGGTGATTTGTTCCACTCATGCCGCTAGGAACCCTATAAACCGGTGTTATGTTCCTTGATTATGCGTTCCTCACACGGTTGGGGTTATGGGACCCCCTCGATAAACCGCTAAGTGCTAAGTCTTTTCCAGCAAGTCCCAACTTTGGTACTTTTCGCCTAATAACTAATAAAACTTGCATAGGGTCTTGCAAACCCGAGTTCTTAATCAACAACCCCGGGCCAGTGCTCCACATGAGTGTTGGTCCGAAACGAGGAGCCTGCGGGGTCACCACGAGGAAACTCGAGGATTGATATAAACCCGTAGCCTCGCCCATCCGGTCGTTGCCTGAGACTAGATACGCACGGCTATTGTCAGGGTGTCGGCACGCCGAGAGGATTTGCTGGATTAGCCTTACCTTAGTTCGGAGTATCTTGAGCACGGGATTCCGAGAATACTCGGGTCTTCCCACCTTTGGAGTTGCGACTCCGCGGATCGTGGGCTTGTCATGGGCCAAGTTGGAACACCCCTGTAGGGTTATGAACTTTCGAAAGCCGTGCCCGCGGTTATGTGGCAGATGGGAGCTTGTTAATATTCGGTTGTAGAAAACTTGACACCTTGTTCCAATACACTACCAGCGTGTGTACCGTGACTGTCATTTTCCGAAAGGGGTTTCGGGAGATGAACACGGTGGGGTTATGTTTGACTTGATTAGTTTAGGATCACTTAGTGATCATCTCTCGACCGAGGCACCTTCTCTTCTCGCTCTCTTTAACGTAAGCTAGGCTAGTGCTGCTGCAACCACTTATTCTTTCTTCAGCCTTGTTCCACACCCAAGGCTTAAATAGTCATGTTACCCGGGAACGGGATTGCTGAGTCCTGTGTGGCTCACAGTTACTTCAACACACCAGATGCAGGTACGATGGTGAGTTACACTGGTGATGGCACTGAGCTAGACTGGGAGTACGACGAGGAGCGCAGCCGCTACTACGTGAACTATCCGACTGATCAGTAGTGGTTCTTCTACTAGGATTTGATCTAGACCTATGGTTTAAGTTATGTTTGGTATCTTGACATTTGGACTTTACCCTTAGATGGGCTGTGATGTTTAATTGTATGATGTTTGGATATGTAATGAATTTGTGTGATGTGGCGAGTGTAAGCCAACTATCTTTTCAGTTTTCCATCCCCTATTTTACATGAGATGTGCAAAGGTACCAAACTTGCGATCATTCCAGAATGGGCTTATATCTTTAAGTCATGCCTCGACATGTAGGAGATATAGTCCCATCCTGGGCATTACAAGTTGGTATCGGAGCCTTCTCTGACCTAGAAGCCCCCACTGATCGAATCGTTGACGGTCGAGTCTAGGCACACACTGAAAAAGTTTTGAGTCCTATATTTATATCGGAGAGTAGGATTTCTTGTGCTTCTCATCCCCTTTCTCTCTGGTGAGGACTCCTGACGACTACTCTTGCCTCTTCTACTTTCAAAAATTGCACCAAATTTTTTTAGGAATCTCGCGAGTATTGTTGGATTGTTTTGATGTTCTTGTGACGAGAATATTGTTCTCGATGCCTCCTGACAATAGGGGTTGTGGCAGTGTCCCAGGGAGTTGAGATTCGGGGTATTGTCGTCACAAGCATATCGCGGCAGTACTAAATACTTAAGACGGCCGACATCAAAAATCTCTCCTATACGGTTAGTGGCAAGATAACCCCGACATCACCCAGTACTGGGAAGGTAGCTCGGGAGTATTGCCATAGCTTGGTATAGTGGATGCTTTTCGAAGGTCCGAGGTAGACAGTTTCCGAGAAAGACTGGTTATGTGTTGAAGGATGGATACAGCTGGATGTAGGTTTAGAGTTGATTGCGCGGTGCTTCCCCTGTATCCCCAACATCTGATTGCATAACTGGAAACTTTCGGAAATTAATAGGTGGGTTAATCCAGTAGATCGTAGGCATTCTTCCAACGAATGCAGGTTAGCGAGTTTGGGGTTCTACATTGAGTGAAGTGGTTTTATGACCGATGTTCCGATCGGGAGTTGCATCTTAAAGGGTCCTTGGCTATGCTAATCCGGGGATTGCAAAACCCTTTCGTAACGCGTTCATAAGCTTTCAGCACAAAGATGATAGAACGAAGCTCCTATCTTGTGTTTGTTTCCATCTGTACATTGTTGTTTTTCTTTTTACCTTTATCCCCTATGTGGCTTCTCGTGAAGATTATTATTATCATTTAACTGAGAATTTCATTCGTTCCTCTTGTTCGAATGATTCTTGTGAAGACTATGTTGAATTTCAATCCGTTGTTTCAGCTATACCTTCTGTCAATCAAATTGCTGATTCGTGGTCATCTCTTTCAGGATGGCTCCGAAACGAGTTCCCAGCGCTAACCCAGAGGGTGAAGAGGTCCCAGATCGTCCTCCTTCCCCTCCTCCTCCGTCTGAGGCTTGGAGAGCGATTATGCAGACTACAAATCAGAACACCCAGATGTTGATGCAGATGATGCAGCAGATGCAAGCTAATCAAGCTAATCAGGGTGCTCCAGGGAACCAAGGCAATTTCTTCAACCAACAGCACCATGCTACTCTCAACCAGTTCTTGGCCAATCAACCAAAGGCTTTTAGTTACTGTGTCGACCCTCTCGATGCTGAAGATTGGTTAACCGATATCAAGAAGCATTTTGAGTGCAGTAACGTGAAGGAAGAGGACTATGTGAAGTTTGCAGCCTTCCAACTCAAAGACCAAGCAGCTGACTGGTGGCAGCAGTACAAAGACTCTAGGCCAGGTCGTGTGATCTCTTGGGAGGATTTCTGCAAGGACTTTCGCTCTCACCACATTCCAACAAGTGTCATCGAGGGTATGTGTGAGCAATTCCTCAACCTGAAGCAAGGCTCTATGACTGTCTACCAGTATAATGTCAAGTTCCAAAACCTCGCCCGCTATGCTAAGCAAGACATACCAGATGCCAAGAGCAAGATCTATCAGTTCCGCGGAGGTCTGAAAGATGAACTTCAACTTGCTCTCACCTTGTTCGAGCCCGATGAGTTCGACAAATTCTATAACATGGCGCTCAAGCAAGAGGCAGCCCAGCTCAAGATGGAGGCTTCTAAAAAGAGGATTCGAGATGCCGTTCACTCCTCCTCATCGTCTCAGATGGTCTCGAAACAACAGAAATGTTGGCTTCCTCCTCCTCTAGTGATTCGAGCTCCTTACAACAACTCCAACAACTCCAACAACAAGAAGAATGCTGGTGGTCGTGGTTTCTCCCACCCATCCAACTCCAACAAGCAGTCCAAGCAGTAGTTCCAAGTTCCAAGACCAAGTGTTCCTCCTGCTCGTCCACTTTCTGAGGTGACTTCCTACAAGTGTGGCCAGAAGGGTCATTATTCCAACAAGTGCAACAACCCAAGGCGCCTTCCGCCTCCTCCACCTGTCGGTACCGCTATTGTCAAGCATGATCCCAAGGCAGCAAGGGTGAACCTGATGAATGCAGCACAAGCGGAGAATTCTTCTGACGTCATATTGGGTAACCTTCCAGTGAACTCTTTTCCTGCTAAAGTGTTATTTGATTCTGGTGCATCACATTCCTTCATGTCATTCCCATTTGCATCCAAGCACAACATTGTCACCAAAAATTTGCCTCATAGGTTGCAAGTTATTTCTCTGGGGAGACGTATGAATTCTGGTGTGTATGCTCTGGATGTTTCTATTCGCATGGGTGATTATCGCTTTCTGGCTAAACCGGTGGTTCTTGGCAATTCCGACATCGACCTCATCCTCGGGATGGACTGGCTTTCTCAGCATGATGCTCAAATTGATTGTGCACAGAAGGAAGTCAAGATTACTCATCCTGATGAAGATGTGATTATCTTCGCCTCCAGGGATAACACAACCAGGCTTTTCTCTCTCAATGATAAGGGCGAGATTAATGCCATCTATCAAATTCCGGTGGTTAACGAATACCAAGACGTCTTTCCTGAAGAACTTCCAGGCATGCCTCCACACCGTCAGGTGGAATTCGTCATTGATCTCGAGCCAGGTACTGAGCCAGCATGCCGGCGTCCGTACAAGCTCTCTCCTGGAGAATTGAAGGAGTTGAAGAAGCAGCTTGATGAACAGGAACGTTTGGGTCTGATCAGGCCTAGTACGTCTCCTTGGGGCTGTGGTGTCTTATTTGTCAAGAAGAAGGATGGCACGAAGCGCCTCTGCGTCGATTACCGGCCATTGAACAAGAAGACAATAAAGAACAAGTATCCGCTCCCCAACATCAACGAACTGTTCGAGCAGCTCAAAAGGAGCTAAAGTGATCTCTAAGCTCGATCTCCGAATGGGCTATCACCAAATTCGCATTCGCGAGGAAGATATCCACAAGACTGCCTTCAGAACGAGCTACGGCTCATATGAGTATACAGTCATGTCCTTTGGTCTCGCCAATGCTCCACCTACCTTCTCGAGAATGATGCACTACATCTTCAACCCCTACACCGGCGAGTTTGTGCTTGTGTATCTAGATGACATTTTGGTATTTTCCAAAAATGAAGAAGATCACGAAAAGCACCTCCGTCTCGTTCTCGACAGACTCCGTGAACATAAGTTCTATGCCAAGTTCTCCAAGTGCGAATTTTGGCTCGATAGGGTCTTGTATCTGGGCCATATCATCTCCGCTGACGGTATTGCGGTAAACCCCGAGAAAGTTGAAGCAATTGTCAACTGGGAAGCTCCTCAGAACGTCAAGCAACTCCGAAGCTTTCTTGGTCTTGCCAGCTATTGCAGAAGGTTCATTGAGAACTTCTCCAAGATTGCCAAGCCTCTTTCAAACTTGCTGCAGAAGAATGTCAAGTACTTTTGGTCTCCAGATTGTGAAGTGGCATTCAAAACTCTCAAAGAAAAGCTCGTCTCTGCTCCAGTTCTAACTCCTCCAGATGAGTCCAAGCCCTACGAAGTATTCTGTGATGCTTCTCTTCAAGGACTTGGTGGTGTGCTTATGCAGGACAAGAGAATTGTGGCATACACTTCTCGTCAGCTGAAGCCAAGTGAGAAGAACTACCCCACACATGATCTTGAACTAGCAGCTGTGGTACATGCTTTGATTACGTGGAGACATCTGTTGTTGGGCAGAAAAGTCGACATCTTCACCGATCATAAGAGCTTGAAGTACATCTTCACACAGCCGAATCTGAACCTCCGCCAGACTCGTTGGGTCGAAATGATCCAAGAGTATGATCCCAGCATCAAATACACTCCTGGCAAGGCGAATGTGATTGCAGATGCTTTGAGCAGAAAGGCATATTGCAACAGCCTTCTTATCAAGCCGTTCCAGCCTGAGCTTTGTGAAGCTTTCAGGAAGCTCAACCTCCAAGTTGTTCCGCAAGGTTTTCTTGCAAATCTTCAAGTTGCTCCTACCTTGGAAGATCAGGTCCGTGAGGCCCAACTCAGTGATGCCATGGTGCAGAAGGTGAAACATGGTATTGCAAAGGGCACTCCTAAATAAAAGTGTTATCGTGTTGATGAGAGAGATACCTTGTTCTTCGAGGACAGACTTGTTGTTCCCAAAGGTGATCTCAGGAAGCTCATAATGGAAGAAGCACATGATTCCCTCCTTTCCATTCATCCTGGCAGTTCCAAGATGTATCAAGATCTCAAGCAATCTTACTGGTGGACACGCATGAAAAGGGTGATTGCCCAATTCGTGAATGAATGTGATGTCTGCAGAAGAGTGAAGGCAGAGCATCAACGTCCAGCCGGTCTTCTCCAACCTCTTCCTATTCTCGAGTGGAAATTCGACCACATTGAAATGGATTTCGTCACTGGCTTTCCTAAGTCCAAGAGAGGGAATGATTCTATCTTCGTGGTGATTGACAAGCTTACCAAAGTCGCTCACTTCCTTCCAGTCAAAGAATCCATCAATGCAGCTCAACTGGCAGAGTTGTACACTTCCAGAATTGTGTCCTTACATGGCATCCCTCAAGTTATCTCCTCAGACCGTGGAAGTTTGTTCACTTCAAAGATCTGAGACTCCTTTCAGTCCGCCATGGGCACTAAGATCAGGTTCAGCACTGCTTTTCACCCTCAGACTAGTGGTCAAGTCGAGCGAGTGAATCAGATTCTAGAAGACATGCTCAGAGCCTGTGTCATATCTTTTGGCATGAAATGGGAAGATTGCCTTCCATTTGCCGAGTTCTCTTACAGCAACAGCTTTCAAGCAAGTGCAGGCAAAGCTCTGTTTGAAATCCTCTATGGCAGAAAGTGTCGTACCCCTCTCAATTGGTCCGAGACTGGTGAACGTCAACTTCTTGGCAATGACTTGATCTCAGAAGCCGAAGAGATGTGCAAAGTCATACGTGAGAATCTCAAGGCCGCTCAGTCGCGTCAGAAGAGCTACTATAACGGCAAGCATCGTGATTTGGCTTTCAACATTGGGGATCATGTCTATCTCCGTGTTTCTCCTATGAAAGGCACCCAAAGATTCGGTATCAAAGGAAAGCTTGCTCCTAGATACGTCGGGCATTTCAAGATCCTTGGCAAAAGAGGCGATCTAGCCTATCAACTTGAGCTCCCTTCAAACTTCGCTAATGTTCATGATGTGTTCCATGTGTCTCAACTACGCAAATGCTTCAAGGCACCTGAACGCATGATTCCGTTTGAAGAGATTGATCTTCCACAAGATTTGTCTTACCGAGAGCACCCAGTTGCTATTCTCGAAGAAACCGAGCGCAAAACCCGCAACAAGTCCATCAAATTCTTGAAAGTCAAGTGGTCACACCATACCGACCGAGAAGCTACGTGGGAACGAGAAGATCACCTTCGTTCCGAGTACCCTTCCTTTTTCCAGTCCTAGATCTCGGGACGAGATCTTTTTGTAGTAGAGGAGAGTTTGTAATGCCCCGGATGTAATACTTTCCCTTTTGGGCATATAATATATCTCCGGCTTCATCAATTCCATTTCGGGTTCTTCGTCTTTTGGGTTTTCGCCGTTTTGTCGTGTTGCGTGTGTGGCATTCATTCATACCATGTAGTCATGTGCATCGCATGGCATTTGTGTTATTGTTTGCATCCAGTCCCACGCGTTCCTTCCCGTTGTCCGTTTCGCGTTCCGGAGCTCCCTCACGTGTTCGTGGCATCCCCGAGGCCTACTTTGGTGTTTGGCTGTGTAACGTTACCGGTTTGGCGCGAGACTTGTCGTGTGTTGTTGTTTTGGTGTGTGTAACCCGCCTGTCAAATCTCGTCGCGTTTGGAGTTCGTTTGGTGCCCCAACAGTTATTCTCGTGGGCTCAAAGTCCCTCCACTTTGAGGCCCAAGACACCCCTCCAACAGCCCACCAAACTAGCCCAAACCCCTCCCTTCATCTAGGCCATCCAATTCTAATCGCGTGGCTGAAAACCACACCTCTTTTGGACAACCCTAGCTCCTTGTGCCTATATATTTGTCCACCTTCCTCAAATTTTGCCCCAAAAATAGGAAACCCTAGCCCCCATCTTCTTCCTCCAGCCTCCTCCTCCCACTCCGGCCGGAGCTCACCGGAGCACCGCCGGAGTAGCTCGCCGGAATACCCCCGCCGCCTCGCCGGAGCACCTCACCCCGCCGCCACCGCACCTTCTCCACCACCACGACCGCGCCGCCGCCCCGCCCGGCCTCCGCCGCCGCACCGGCCCCGCGCCGCCGGCCGGACCCTTCTTCCTCCGGTGCCCCGCCGCCCCAAGCTCGAGGAGCCAGCCAGCCGTCGCCGGGAATCGGGATCGAGGGACCGATTCCCCGATCCAGATCTGCTGGGCAGGCTGGGCCCATCGACCGCGGCCACCCTCCGCCTGGGCCGAGTCCCTCCGTCGGGCCCGTCTCACCGCCTCCTCCGCAGCCGCCAGGACGGGCCGGGCCTCCAGCCACCTCGCCAGCCTCCGGGCCAGAAGCCAGCCGCCGACCGCTGGGCCGGCCGCTTCGCTCCACCGTCGCGGGCCCCGAGCCGAGGCCCAGGTCTCCGCCTCGCCAGGCCGCGTGGCCCAGCCAACGCCGCTCCATCGCCAGGGGCCGCCGCGCCAGCTAGATCGGGAGGTCCCGATCCGATCTGGATCGGCCTCGCCGGATCCACTCCGCCCGAAGCCCGTTCCGCGCCACCCGGTGGGCCGCGCCCGTTAGCGCCGGCCAGATCCGCTCCACCTCCGGCCCGATCCGCCTCTGCCCCGGCCCGATCCGCTTCTTCCAGCCCGCGTTGACTCTGTTGACCCGGAGGTAGTCCCAAATTCCACTAAGTCCCTGTGTTTTTTTCTAGTTTCTGGTGTTGTTTTCAAACGGTGATAACTTTTTGTGTGATGCTCCGTTTTGCGCAAATGAGATGTCCAGATGTTCATGGAGACTTGTACTACATTTCATTCCATTATGCCACACATGTTTGAGTCCATATAGATGCTTAAAAATCTGTTGCAAGAGTGCATATTGTTATAAACTGTTGTTAGTGTTGTTTTTCATGCCATCTTTGCAATGTGATAACTTTTTGCATGTTGATCCGAATGATGCAAATGAGATGTCCACGTGTTCGTCTTGTCATGCTCTACATGTTGAATGCTTAGACTTGCATGTTAGAATTAATCTTGCCATGTTTATCTCCGTTGCAAAGTGCTATGTGGCTGTTAAGTTATTAAGCTTGTTATGAGATGTCAACTTGAGGAGCTCATTGCTATTGATGTGATTGTCCTCTCGATGCATGCTTAGCTGTTTTGGATTCACCATCATGTGTACTTTGCTGTGGTTCTTACCACTTGCCATGTTTAGTATTGAGGTGACGTAAACTTGCTCTCAAAAATGCCATGATGAAACTGTTGTTTCAACACTTAGTGAAATTTCACTAAGTCTGGAATCTGTAATTTCCAGATGCCATGTTTGCTTGTTGTTCTAGGCCAATCCATGATAGTTTTGGGGTGACTCTTGATGTTTCCTTGTAGTATATATTGTTGGCTATCCATTCATGCTCTTACATGCTTATTTGAGTGGCTGTAGCATATTTAACTTTTGCTCCCAAGTTGCAATAAATTACTGCTGTCAGGATTTTGTTGTCAAGTTCAATATGTCATAGCTTGTTGCTATTGATCCATGGCTCCTTTGGGGGTGCTCCAATGGACTTATTTGCTGTAGGATATGTCTAGTTTATGTCCATGCTCATTTCCATGATGTTTGAGTGTTGTAGCTTGTTTATCTCTTGCCCCGAAGTTGCTATGTGGCTGTAATTTTCAGCTTTCGCATGTTTATTGTTTTGTGTGTAACTTTTAGCCCGTAGCTCCGATTGGAGCAAGTCCTATATGAAACTTGTGTGATTTTTCATGTAGATTCATAATACCCTATTATTAACATGTTTTGAAGCATTTTGCTTGATCTCATATTGTCATGCTCCTTGTGCTCCCATAGTGCATCAGTCATGCATCCGGCATATTTTGAGTGCGCATTGCATCTTGTTAATTTCGTGCCTTGTGTGTTTGTGTTGAGTAGAGCCGGAAGCTGAGTACGAGTACGAGAACGAGGTTACCACCGAGCTTGAGAACGAGGAGTTTTCTTACAATCCCATCGACAACTCTTCAGGCAAGATGACCGAACCCGGATACCATAACTATTTTTGCCTATTGCTAGAAGTCTCGGTCTATAGTTTTGCCTCGATGCCCATGTTTTCCTGTCAGCCTCCTATTGAAACCATGTTCATGTCTAACCACCCTACCTATGCAAACCGTTGAATGGCTAAGTACGCTTCGCTCAGCCCCTCTTATAGCATTGTTAGTTGCAGGTGAAGTTCGAAGATGCTTGCTTCATGATGAAGTTTGTTGGGTTATATCACACTATATAAATGCTAAAATAAACTCATCTATATATTGGTAATGGGTGGAAGGCTAAGCCTTTTGCTTGGTGATTTTTTCCACTCATGCCGCTAGGAACCGTATAAACCGGTGTTATGTTCCTTGATTATGCGTTCCACACACGGTTGGGGTTATGGGACCCCCTCGATAAACCGCTAAGTGCTAAGTCTTTTCCAGCAAGTCCCAACTTTGGTACTTTTCGCCTAATAACTAATAAAACTTGCATAGGGTCTTGCAAACCCGATTTCTTAATCAACAACCCCGGGCCAGTGCTCCACATGAGTGTTGGTCCGAAACGGGGAGCCTGCGGGGTCACCACGAGGAAACTCGAGGATTGATATAAACCCGTAGCCTCGCCCATCCGGTCGTGGCCTGAGACTAGATACGCGCGGCTATTGTCAGGGTGTCGGCACGTTGGGAGGATTTGCTGGATTAGCCTTACCTTAGTTCCGAGTATCTTGAGCACGGGATTCCGAGAATACTCGGGTCTTCCCACCTTTGGAGTTGCGACTCCGCGGATCATGGGCTTGTCATGGGCCAAGTTGGAACACCCCTGCAGGGTTATGAACTTTCGAAATCCGTGCCCGCGGTTATGTGGCAGATGGGAGCTTGTTAATATCCGGTTGTAGAAAACTTGACACCTTGTTCCAATACACTACCAGCGTGTGTACCATGACTGTCATTTTCCGAAAGGGGTTTCGGGAGATGAACACGATGGGGTTATGTTTGACTTGATTAGTTTAGGATCACTTAGTGATCATCTCTCGACCGAGGCACCTTCTCTTCTCGCTCTCTTTAACGTAAGCTAGGCTAGTGCTGCTGCAACCACTTATTCTTTCTTCAGCCTTGTTCCACACCCAAGGCTTAAATAGTCATGTTACCCGGGAACGGGATTGCTGAGTCCTCTGTGGCTCACAGTTACTTCAACACACCAGATGCAGGTACGATGGTGAGTTACACTAGTGATGGCACTGAGCTAGACTGGGAGTACGACGAGGAGCGTAGCCGCTACTACATGAACTATCCAACTGATCAGTAGTGGTTCTTCTACTAGGATTCGATCTAGACCAGTGGTTTAAGTTATGTTTGGTATCTTGACATTTGGATTTTACCCTTAGATGGGCTGTGATGTTTAATTGTATGATGTTTGGATATGTAATGAATTTGTGTGACGTGGCGAGTGTAAGCCAACTATCTTTTCAGTTTTTCATCCCCTATTTTACATGAGATGTGCAAAGGTACCAAACTTGCGATCATTCCAGAATGGGCTTATATCTTTAAGTCGTGCCTCGACACGTAGGAGATATAGTCCCATCCTGGGCATTACATTTTCCCCGCACGATGGCCCCTGTTCGGCAGTTTGATAGTGTAAAAGAGAAAAAGAGAGAGCGAGAGCAAATGATCGAACCATCATCTCATTGATTGAACACCGGGTATTTATACCCACTTTACAAGGCAGTTAGATTACAATGTCGGTAACTACAACCGACTTAACAACCGACTTAAGCATTGATTATTAGGATTAAATTAATCCTTAACACTCCCCCTAATCTATGCTAGTCTAATACGAGTCATCTTGATAAAGACTCCTCGGAATATGTGTTTGCCTTGAGAATGTTCATCGTCTTCGTTTTGAGAAAGACTCCTTCAAAAACCCTATGGGAAAAATGTGAGGAGCATTGTATTTGATATGTTGCTAAAACTCCTTTAAACCCAGTGGGAAAATAAGGAGAAAATGATGCACCATATAATGATTATTGCATCTTGATAACCCATATGAGAAAAACCTTTGAAGAAGGATAAAACTCATTAGTGAGTGTAGAGAACAATAAATATGTCTTGAGTACTTCCTTTAAAAACCCCGATAGGGAAAATAGAAAGTATGACATATGATCTTTGAGAAGATATTGCCTCATTAAAAACCATTATGAGAAACTTTGAGAGAAAAACTCATAAGGGAAAAGAGTGTTATTATATATGCCATTGAAAACTCCTTTAAAACCCAATGGGAAAAATACAAGGAGAAAATGATATGACATATGTGAACACTTGTATCTATATTATCTCGTTAAAAACCTTTTATGAGAAACCATTAGGGAAAACTCATCAAGGAAACAAGAGTACAATATATGTAGTCTGATGATTGTTAACATGTTATACTCTGGGAGATTACTCCCCCTGAACTTTGCAAATCTAGAGGATGTCTCATACCAATTTCATTGACATGATCATGACATTGTGAATAATCTATGGAATTTTCATAGTATTTTCTTTGCAAATTGTTTTCTCACTTTTCTACAATTCATGAGAATAAGTGATTTTCGAGCAATGTGCTTTATGATATTGCTCTTCATATAACCTATAAGTATTGAGTAACACAAGTGGTAGAATCTTGATAAAATCAAGTTATGCGACTCTGATGAATCTCAACCACATGATTTTGAGTGTGGTTAATCATTCTGCTAAGCCAAGCATATTTTCAATGTCTTTAGATAAAGCAATTATGTTAGAATGATAAGTGGAAGTAGTCATTGAAGTCTATTTAGATGACTTCCCCGAGAAGACTATTCTAGTGAATTCAGTCATTGATATTGCATTGTTGGGATCAAATAAAAATCCAATATCATTTCATCATATCATGGTCATATCTTGATTTTCCTGATAGAATTGTCCAAGATTTATTGTGAGCTTGAGATATAAGCTAATATTTCTTATAATGACCATATACCTTTTGTTGGGGTTTGCACTCTGAACAAAGATAGCAAATATAGTGTCATACCTGACATAGTTTGCAATTATATGAGTGCTTTGACATTAGTGAGATATAGAACTTCAGGTCATGATATCACTTCATTATCACCCCTAGGTATGAATGGATTTATACCCTATCAGGGGTAGTATGACCATATTACATGTCTTTTATTGGTATGATATGTCCACATTGAACTTCTCGTATATGTTTTGGATATATGTAGACTGATATGTATTCTTGAGAGAATGCTCAAGTTGTAAACTTCAGCTAAATTTGGTTGAATCCAAATTTTCCGTCTTAAGAAGATTTTGTTTATGTTTATGTCTTGTATAGACACTGAGGAGGTCATCGTTATACACTAAGGTGATACAAGGAAAACAAATTTGGGATTCCTTTATTAACACATAAACAATCATCATTCTTTGAGTAATCCTTTTGAAAGAGGAACTCATTTAGTCGGTAGTACCATATGATTTCCGACCATTTCAAGTCATAGAGTGACTTATGAAGTTTTACACAAAAATTGTTGCGATTTCCTTTTGGATTCGGAAGTATAAGCCCTTCAGGGACTTCAATAGAGATTTCCGAAATGAGCAACTCATATGAGTATCTAGCCACTTCATCCATCAACTGCATGGATATTATTATTTTTTATTGCCAATGAAATTTAGTATCGAAACATAATTCCACTCACACCAAGAGGGTATGTTACATCGTAATCGATGTCGGGTTTCTACGGGAACCCTTTTGCTACAAGCCTCGCTTTATCACCACCTCATTGACTTTGTCTATGAATGAGAAGTTTTTAGTATTCCATATGGAAGATACTTGTGAGGAGTAGGTATTACTGCGGTAAATACCACTCGTTTGTAGAGCGAGTGCTATTCTTCATTACTTGCTTCCTTTTATATGAACCAATATGAGTGCAAGAGGCACTCTACCATGGATTTTGGTTCAGGGCCCAAAAGGTTATAGCAATTTGAGAAGAAATATATGTCGAGAAATGTAATCTTTAGTTTATATGATTCTAATGGAATCATTGAAGTTTGTGGATAATATATTCATTCCTTTTTAACTCCTTGTGATTTCCTACAACAAATGGAGTCAAGGTGTTTCAATGTCCCGGCACCAAAATATTTGTGCACATTTATGCCGGGATTTGGATGATGAGCATCCAGTGAGGTGTCTCTCAACTTGATATTGAATTACATTTACTGGTTGAGGATTTGATTTCCTCTATTTCCGCGAAAGCATATGAGAAGTTATATCTCGTTTTATCAGATTTTCTCCCCCTCTTGCTCTCATTTGGGGAGAAGAGTGGTTTATCAGGTACCTCCACTCTTTCTGACACTTTACTGCAGGGATATAGAATTTAGTGACACCTTGTCATCAGTAAATGTATGTGACAGATTTGCAATGTGTTGCAAATATATGATTATCTAAACTTCTAGTTCAGATTCTTTGAGTACGTGGATATAAGGATTGAATGTCAATAACATTTCTAATTTAGTTATCGGCATTCTTTGTGGTACTTATCTCCCCCTAATGCCAGAAATATCCTTATTGTTGATGCAATCAACATACGGGCCATGAATAATTATGATTGACGGATAAATTCCTATTCCTCACATAGATCCCTAAATTTCTCTAAGGGTCCATTGATGTATGCTGGAGTGGTGATATCGGTATGTAGCCGAATTATCGCAGATCGGAAATACTTTGTTGATTTCCACGTAGTTACTACAAGGGGATAGTAGTATGATATGCAGTTGGTATGATTTATATCATACTTACGGTGTGTAAGGCCGTATGTCTCTAGCAAGAGGCTAGTAAATTACAAATCTTTAAGGTTGGTCATATAATTAATTTCACTATCTTTGATAAGATATTTAACTAAACCATTATGGGTATGTACGTAAGGTATTATTGCTCGTGAAATGAGTTCAACAACATTGTCCATTCGAATGGGTCTATCCTTTGTTTAGGATAATGTGCTCTCACTTTGATAAGTTGAGAAATTAATTTAGTAAGATCATTCATGGTTGTGTGTGTCAAGATACACACTTGAAATAATTTTTAAAATGTTTTTGTGAGTACCATGAAGTATATAAATAATCCCACATAATGATTAAGTAATCCACATATATCTTTTAAATGTGCTCAAGGAAGAATGAGTGGCTCATTTAGAATCTTAAGGTGAGAGTGCCTTAAAACTAATTTCCCCTATGGCACATGCGGTGCACATATAATCTGATGATCTGGGAAATTTTGCAACTTGTTAAGTTGTGAACAATAGAATTGTCAATAATTTTATAATCATCCCCAAACCAAGATGTATAAGTCTATTAAGACAAATATTTAATTTATTAATAGTTTGAAAATTATTGTGTACGCAACAATACTGAGAATGAATTGATTCATACTACCAAATTTATCAAATATTGTATCCGAAGGATATTTTATTGGACATCCTACAACATGTGGTGGTACAAGTATAAACTAATCGTATTTTGGGATAACTAGGAGATTACATGAGGCCTCCAACATTAATGAAAATTTATTATGCAAACATATCATTTGTGCAAAGGAATTCACCATCTTTTTATTGCACTAGATTTTGGGTTCTCTCCTTCTCATGAAGATTTGAGAACAATCATTTACCAAAATATTTTCTAGTAGTAAGTTTGCAAATTCTCAAATTTATCCCAATTTTGTGGTGTGGTTTCACTATATGTTGAGGGTTTGGTAATAATAGGTACGATATTTCTATAACCACACATTAGACAAACTTGAGAGTTGTCGTTGTAATCATTTGAAAATGATATAATCCCTATGCATAAGTATGTCTTTTAGCCTACACTTTACTTTGAATTCCTCGTGGTTCATTTTTGTGACCACTCACTTGCATAGTATTCTCAATACTAGCAAACATTTCAAATAATGGTATATCACATGTTGGGTGAATCTGATGATTTTAAGAAATTCTATGTTTCTTCATCTTGGAAAAAATTGTAGTATACCATCATAAGAGGATGTAAAGTGTATTAAGGGCATACAATTTTTTTTTATCACAACATCTCAACTTGAAGTTGATTAAGTGGTAGAATTGTGAGCCGCGATAGACTTGAGCTCTTGAAAAATGAATGGGTAAGCATTCACAATGTGCTCAGGGCATCATGTTTATATTAAGGGAAATATTCAGGGTGAATGAAAAATCATTCATTATGTACTTAGTTTGAGAACTAAGTTAAGTTGGGACACATAAAATGCATATGAATGTTGCAACTTTAGAGTCACCGCCAAAAACATAGACGTTGCATGTTTGACATTGGTTAGTCACTGTGAAAGTATAACCACAATGTGATGCGGACATTGCAAAAGTGTTGAGACACTCAATCGTTGCCATAATTATGGGATCCATCTTGATGGTTGGACAATACTATGATTATAAATAGTGACATAGACTTCAGTGCCATGTATTTTACCAATGTAATACAAGTCAATCACGTTTATATGCTAATATTTATGTAGTTTCCTATGACATATTCAAGCAAAATGAGGCTTGAATAGTTGATATTAGCACACAATACCATTTCGGCATATAGCGAGTGTGCAAAAACAACATTTACTATGAGAGTAAAATATTTTAGTGAACTACAATAATTGCTTCAGAGGAGCATATTTTTGGAATAGCTGATGCTTTATAACCATATGTGTAGACCTCAATTTATATAGGATAACACTTTGAAGATAATCACCAATATGGTGTAGATCTCACAGTAATAGAAAACATAATCTGACTTTTGGCAGTAGATGTTCATATCTCTATTACCTTATGCTATGCTATATTTAAGAGAATCACTTTGAAGGTAGATATGTCAAGAAGACATGATGTAGACCTCACAGTAGTAGTGGATAATCTGCAAAATTTTGCAGTAGATGCCACCAATACCTTGTGATTCTTGAATAAAATTTGGGTAGTCACATTAATATATTTGGAAGAGCACATTGAAGGTAGTCATCTTGTCAAAATGACAAGATGTAGACCTCACAGCAGTGGTGGATAATCTGCAAATGGTGCAGTAGATACCACCAATACCTTGTGATTCACAAATAAAATTTGGGCTTATCATATGAAGTATGACAATTTACATTTCTTCTTTGAATTACATCCAGATTTGCAAAATAAACTGATTTCTATTGCAAATTCATAGTTGTTGTCATGTATCGCATGTAATGCTACCGGTAAAGACATAGGAGATGTCTTACGTTCCAAAGCAATGGAGCTGGAACGCACGCAAAAAAAAAATCTTTTGCAATAGTATTACTGTGATAATACGTGGAAAGTAATAATTTGCATACTTAAGAAGGCATGAGGTCTTCAAATGAGAATTTTACCTATTGTAAAAATGGTGCATAATTATGTTGTAATACGTAATTTAGGGTGACCCGAGGTTCTCCCACATATATTTTCTAAAGCCAAGAGCTTAGAATACAAAATAATAATAACCAAAGAGTTAAAGTGTTAAAATAGTAAGCCTGAGGGCTAAACTACACAGTCTGATAGGCTTGATAATTTGGCTGTAAAATACTGTAAGCCAAATGGGAAATGACTGATACAGAAATACATGGACTTTTGTGGAATTAACATAAACATAGAGGGCTAAATCAGTAAATAACCCAATGGATAAGAATGCCCAGTTCCCCTCATGTGCGGTTACATCCCGTGGGGAATTTTTCTAGTCATCGCCGCCGGGAGGATTTGTGCGCGGCGCCAGGAGCCGTGCCGGAAGTCGCGGCTGCGGCGCTTCAATCGAAAACCGTCGGCGTATGGGCTAGATTGTGCTCCGAGCGCCGGAGGGCGATCCCGCAGGACTGAGCTACGCCGAGTCACGGCCTCTTCGGGCTTGCTGTGTCACGCTACCGGAGGGCGTCATGTCGTCCGCTTGCTGGAGGAGCCACGCCGGGGAGCGCGGGCTCGCGCGCCGCTCTTGTCGTCCGCATAGCGTCTCCGAAGGCCAGGGGAGCATGTAGCCGTGCCTGGGGGCATCTATGGCCGCTGGCCGCCTCCCGCGAAGGCCGAAGGCCATGGTTGCGCTGGACAGCGTTACGTTGCCATTGCCCAGCAGGTTAGTACTGATTCTGAGAATCATGATGCTACTAGTTCGTGACTTGACTCCTTTTTAATTCGATTTATGCTTTCTTGTTCTTCTCGGTTTTTCTTAATCCTGGATCCGTCGTTATTCTACAACTTCTCTATTTTTCTAGTTTTCGCCGGTGTCGCGGATCTCGCGTGGGAAACGTGCCTCCGTCGGGGAGGGCCAGGTCATCCCGTCGATCTGGACGATGCCGCTTTGTCGGTGTACTAAAGTAGGGGTACCTTAGTATCCCGACTTGTGCACGGGCAGTAGCAGCGTCCCGCGGTCTGGCTCACCACGCGCTCGCCAAAAGCCCACTCTAGACCCCTTTAAGCCATTCAAGAACAAAGTATACAAGTCAGAAGATCAAGGCCCTGGCAAGAGGAGCTTGCCGGGAAGGCTGTTCCAAGCACAAGACTCTATTCTCACAAGACCCTGGCGAGAGGAGCTTGCCAGGAAGCCCAGAAAACTACACCTCAGAAGATGTCATGTGGCGCGTCGTGCGCCCCGGCAGGGCCCGGAGAGCGACAAGCTTCCGGGCCCGGCAAGGTTGCGACCCAGGCAAGGTGCTTGCCGGGGGAAGTATACACTGTGTGCCTGCGCTCCAGCTCATCTGGCCACGCGTCGCCCTGGGGCCCTTCCAGGGGCACGTGGCAGATGGCTGTGCAGCCTAGGGTACACGGTGGCGAGCCGCGGTGGCGAGGCTATCGCCGTGGCAAACGGAGACGCATGGGCGGACGCTTTTGGGGCAACGGCGACGGGCATTCAATGCCCTTGTCCCCCACCATCAGAGTTAGGTGAAGACCACTGTTCATGCACTGTTCGTGCACTGTTACAACCACTACTAAATTTACATTTTTACCCTCCTCTACGTTGACACCTGTCGGTGACCCCTTTGGACTATAAAAGGAGGCCCATGCACAACGTAGAGGGGGTTCGATCCCAGAAGCTTGTTCACTCCTTCGCTCAGTGTAGCTGGTACTGTAGATCTTCAAGCTCCCGAGCCCAAGAACTTAATACAACCAAAGCAGGAGTAGGGTTTTACGCGTCCGCGCGGCCCGAACCTGGGTAAACTGCCCGCGTGTGCTCCTCGATCTGCTCTCCGTGCTCCCTCCGCTCCCTTACCGCAACGTAGAAGGGGCTCCGGTCCCATAGGTGTTCGCGGGTGGTAAGTTTCCCCGACATCTTTGGCGCGCCAGGTAGGGGGCGTCGAAGTTGTGCGAACCTGATCCGGCGCTCACGCGGGCGCAACTCTCAGCAGTTCTTCCAGCTTCATCAACTTCATCGACTGCATCAACATGCCTCCGAAGAAGAAGGCTTCGGAGGTCGGAGGCCCGTCTGCGTCGATCCCACCACCACCAGAACCAACGGTTGGTGGGGTAGACGCCGGCGGAAGGACGGACGCCGGCGAGGACACTCGCGGCGCCGCCAAGTCCAAGGATAAGACGGACGACCGGGCGAACTCCAAGACCTCGGCGTCCGTACACGCACCACGTCCCTCTCAGGAGGTGCCGGACCAGCAGCGACGTGGTACCGCGGGTACCATACGCTTGCTGGGACGGGGACAAGCCGGTGGGTCGCGGGACGCTCAAGGCCAGCGCGCTGGTACGAGCAAGGCGCGGTCGCCGGGGCGAGACCATGCTCCTTCTAACCCTGTTAGAAGTCCGAGCATATCTCGCTCCTCGCACCGCTCGCCACCGCTTCCCTCCTCTCCAGCGGAAGCTCTTGCTAGAGCCCAACTGCTCCTCGACTTCCCTCCAGCGGCAGATAAGGCCGAAGACTGGAGGGCAACGATCCAGAGCCTCATCGCCTTCGCCAACAACGACACGCCGCAGCAGCCGGCAACATCACGGCCACGGCAAGTCGACCAAACGAAGGCCGATGGAGACAAGACCGCCGGGGGTGCGACTACCGTGCACTCCCCGCCGCGGAAGCAGAAATCGCCACCCCGCCGGATTAACGTCGACGACGACTCCACGGCGTCGTCAGACCCGCGGGCTCGCCGCGATCAGCGCCAAGTCCTTGATGACAGGCGACAGGAGGACGCTCGAACCCGCATCGAGCGTCGAAGAGAAGCCCGAAGACAGTTCGATCAGCGCGCTGGGACTGCTGTCGACATGCACGCGCCCGGTGAACCAGGCGACTTGCCGTACGCGGCAGGCTGCCCTGCGTTCACCCGAGAGCCGCGGCAAGTCCAGTGGCCCAGCATGAAGAACTTTAAGCCCGACGTACCCGAGAAGTACGACGGCAAGACACACCCCTCGGAGTTCCTTAGCATCTACACCATTGCGGTGCAGGCTGCCGGGGGACGCGACGAGAAGATTCTGGCCAACTACTTCCCGCTTGTGCTTAAGCCAAATGTCAGGTCTTGGCTTATGCACTTTCCGGAGAACTCCATCTCTTCATGGGCGGATTTGTGCCACCAGTTTGTTGGCGCCTTCACGGGCGGCCACAAACCCCATGGCTAGGAGAGCGATCTCCATATCCTCGCCCAGAAGGAGGGAGAGTCCCTGCGCAAATACATCCAAAGGTTCAGCCGCGTTCAGCACAATATCCCCGATGTCCACCCTGCCGCGGTTATCAGCGCGTTCCACCAGAACGTGCGTAACCGCCGGATGAGGGAGGAGATGGCAATGACCAAGATTCGGGACGTCAGCGAGCTTTACGCTCTAGCTGACAAATGTGCACGTGCTGAAGAGGGGAGGAAACTCCCCGGAGAGGATGCCGGTGCAGGAGGAAGCGACAGCGAGGATGCCGCCCCGGCAAGGAAAGGCCGGCGGCGGAATAACAGGAAGAAGAAGAACAAGGAAGTACTGGTTGTCGAGCAGTCCGGCAAGGAGGCTCCCGCCAAGAAGACGCAGGCTGGTGGCTCCGGCAAGGAGGCCGCCCCTGTAGCGGCAACCGACAAGCAGGACGGCTCCGACAAGCAGTACTGCAAGATCCACCGCACCAAGGGCCATGATCTCCAGAACTGCAAGAGGGTAGAGTACCTCGTAGAGCGGCAGAAGGCTGAATACGAGCGTCGCGACAAGGAGAAGGCCCAAGGAGGCGGGGGAGAGCCCAGCAAGAAGCGACCGTTCAATGGCCGGGGAGGACGCCGCGGCAAGGCCAAGCAGCGGCAAGGGGACAGACCTCCTCGAGGCCGCGACAAGGATGAGGACGAAGATGACGATGAGGACATGGACGAAGGAGACAACAGCGAGCAGGAGTTCCAGAAGGCCACAGAAGTTCTGTGTGTCGACGGAGGTGCCTCTCTGCACACTTCCCACCGCCAACTCAAGCAATGGGTGCGGGAAGTGAATGCAGCTGAGCCACCTGTCAAGTCACGCAGGCTGCTGAAATGGTCCGGCACGCCCATCATCTTCGACCTTGAGGACCACCCTGACTACACAACAGCGGTCGGGTGCTTGCCGATGTTGGTCTCACCAACTATCCGCAACCTCAAGGTCACCAAGATGTTGGTTGACGGCGGGGCCGGCCTCAACTTGATCTCCTCTGCTGTGATCAAGAAGCTGCAGATCCCCGACAGCGAGCTCGAGGAGACCGGGACGTTCCAAGGAATCAACCCGGGTAGGAGCAAGCCGAAGGGGAAGATCACGCTGCCAGTGACCTTTGGTGGAGAGCTCAACTTCAGGACGGAGAGGATCACATTCGACGTTGCCGATATCCCATTGCCATACAATGGGATACTTGGCCGTCCTGCGCTCGCCAAGTTCATGGCAGCTTCCCACTACGCGTACAAGATGCTCAAGATGCCAGGGCCGATAAGCGTCATCTCTGTCCCCGGCGACAAGAAGGATGCGCTTATCTGCGCCGACAAGATCTACCGGGACGCAGCAGCCGCGGCAGACAGCAACACACTTGCCGCTGAAGCTCCCGGGGGGAAGACCAAGACCATGTCCGGCAAGAGCTCTAGGGCCCACTCCGGCAAACGCACCTCTTCGGAGTGCTGCGCTGCAGTCGAGGACGCACCATCGAGCTCCACCGGCAAGTGTAAGAAAGGAATGGCAGCTCCATCGGCAACCAAGAAGGTGTCCGCCAAGGAGGACGGCACTGGTGGTACCTTCACCATCAGTGCTACACTCGACCCCAAATAGGAAAGCGCGCTCGTTGCCTTCCTGCGGGCGAATGTCGACGTGTTCGCATGGCAACCGTCTGACATCCCCGGCGTTCCCAGGAAGGTAATTGAGCACAAGCTTGTTGTTTTTCCTCACGCGCGGCCCGTCAAGCAGAAGGTTAGGAAGCAAGCTATGGAGCGCCAAGAGTTCATTGCCGAAGAGATTAAGAAGTTGGAAGCAGCGGGTCTGGTTAGAGGCGTACTTCATCCCACGTGGTTGGCTAATCCAGTTGTCGTGCGAAAGGCTAATGGGAAATGGAGACTTTGTATAGACTTCACGGATGTGAATAAAGCTTGTCCCAAGGATCCTTTTCCCTTGCCGCGCATCGACCAGATTGTTGACTCCACGGCTGGATGTGAGTTGCTTTCATTTCTCGACGCATACTCAGGTTACCACCAGATATTCATGGCTGAGGAAGATGAAGAGAAGATTGCATTCATTACTCCATGTGGCACATACTGCTTCATACGCATGCCCTTTGGATTGAAGAATGCAGGCTCAACATTTGCAAGGGTGGTACACACTGCTTTTGAGCCACAGATACACAGAAATGTAGAGGCCTACATGGATGATATAGTGGTCAAGAGCAAGAGCAAGGATACCCTGATCCAAGACCTAGAAGAAACCTTTGAGAATCTACGCAAGATACAACTCAAGTTGAACCCCGAGAAGTGCGTTTTCAGAGTCCCCTCCGGCAAGCTTCTCGGTTTCTTTGTGTCCCAGAGGGGGATTGAAGCCAATCCCGACAAGATAAAAGCCATCGAGCAGATTGAAGCCCCGAAGCGCGTCAAGGACGTAAGGAGACTTGCTGGTTGTGTGGCTGCCCTCAGTAGGTTCATTTCAAAGTCAGTAGAACGCGCCCTGCCTTTCTTCAAAATCTTGAAAAAGGTAGGTCCTATGAAATGGACTCCGGAAGCGGAGGCAGCGCTGCAAGACTTGAAAGGATACATGTCCTCCACTCCAATACTTGTCGCACCTAAGCCACAAGAGAAGTTGCTGCTGTACTTAGCGGCAACCAATCAAGTGGTTAGTGCTGCGTTAGTAGCGGAGAGGGAGGCAGATGAGGAACCTACATCCCCGGCAAGCGCATCCAGCGACAAGCAGGGGGCTTCCCCGAGAAGCTCTGGCCTCGACAAGGACAAGTCTGCGCAGGAACAAGGAGAAGTGCGAAAGAAGATGGTGCAGCGCCCGGTTTATTTTGTAAGTTCCCTCTTGCAGGGGGCTAGATCAAGATACTCTGGGATGCAGAAGTTGCTTTTCGGCCTCCTCATGGCCTCGAGAAAGCTGCGCCACTACTTCCAAGCACACGAGATAACAGTGGTCACTCACTTTCCGTTGAAGAGGATATTGCAAAATCCGGAAGCAACAGGAAGGATCGTCGAGTGGGCACTGGAGCTGTCGAGCTTTGGTCTCAAGTTCGAGAGTACTTCAACTATACAGAGCAGAGCTCTGGCAGAGTTTATAGCAGAGTGGACACCAACACCAGATGAAGAAGTTCCAGAGACAAGCGTCCTCGTCCAAGAAGCGAGCAAAGAGTGGATAATGTACTTCGACGGTGCTTTCTCACTGCAAGGCGCCGGTGCTGGCGTGTTACTCATAGCACCCACCGGAGAACACCTCAAGTATGTTGTTCAAATGCACTTTCCCAAGGAGCAAGCGACAAACAATACTGCTGAGTATGAAGGTTTGCTTGCCGGCCTCAGAATTGCGGCCGAACTTGGGATTAAGAAGTTGATTGTGCGGGGAGATTCACAATTGGTGGTCCGACAAGTGAACAAGAGTTACCAGAGTCCCTTGATGGAAGCTTATGTCGATGAAGTGAGGAAGCTTGAAGAACACTTTGAAGGCTTGCAGATGGAGCACGTTCCAAGAGCTCAGAATGATATCGCAGATGGCCTCTCAAAGTGTGCTGCGATGAAGTTACCTGTGGAACCAGGGACCTTCATGCTCAAGCTAACTCAACCATCCGTTACACCATCAGTTGGGCAAAGCAAGAAGAGGAAGTTGGTCTCCGGTGACTACTTGCCGGCGGATCTTCCTGGAGCCGCCGCCAAAGTCCCCAAGATCAACAACCCAGATGCTGAGGAACGGTCTGCTCCTACGGACCCAAGGGTCTGTACAGTTGAAGCAGGCGTTCCCGACGAGCCTTGCCCCGGCAGGCTCGCCGGGGAACACTCAGCTCCGGCAGAGCCACAGGTTCTTCCCGTAGAAGCTGAGGTTCCCGCAGCAGCGCTAATGCCTTTAGTCCTTGTTGTTGAGCCTCAGGATCCAGCATGGGCACAACAAATCATCCGTTTTCTTCAAACTGGAGAACTTCCCGATGAGCCAGAAGAGATAGAGAGGATAACCAGGCAGTCAAGTATGTACCAGTTCGTTGACAACGAACTGTAGAGAAGAAGACTCAACGGTGTCAGATTGAAGTGCATTTCCCGGGAAGATGGACAGAAGCTGTTGGCAGAGATAC
This sequence comes from Secale cereale, assembly GCA_902687465.1. Classification (NCBI taxonomy): domain Eukaryota; kingdom Viridiplantae; phylum Streptophyta; class Magnoliopsida; order Poales; family Poaceae; genus Secale; species Secale cereale. Next base: position 790,753,645 of record LR738711.1, on the reverse strand, counting down.
ACGGAGGCATATGTGGCCACCACATTGGCGCAAGAGCACTTGCCGGGAAGGCATTCCGGCAAGGTTTCTTTTGGCCAGAAGCCCTCCAGGATGCAACTGCACAAGTAACCAAGTGTGAAGCGTGGCAGTTCCATGCAAAGCAAATACACCAACCAGCTCAAGCTCTCCAGACGATCCCTTTGTCCTGGCCCTTCTCGGTCTGGGGGCTCGACATCCTCGGCCCCTTTCCCCGCGCCGTCGGGGGCTTTGAGTACTTGTACGTAGCAATCGACAAGTTCACGAAGTGGCCAGAAGTGGAACCAGTGAGAAAGGTGACAGCACATTCAGCAATCAGGTTCTTCAGGTCAATTGTTTGCCGTTTCGGAATCCCTAACAGGATCATCACCGATAACATCACACAGTTCACAAGTCGCACCTTCATGCAATACGTCCAAGACCTTGGCGCCAAGGTCTGCTTTGCTTCTGTTGCTCACCCAAGGAGCAATGGTCAAGCAGAGAGGGCAAATGCTGAAGTGATGCGCGGGCTCAAGACAAGAACTTTCGACAGGTCGCACAAGTGCGGAAGAAACTGGATAGAGGAGTTGCCGGCGGCTCTTTGGTCAATCAGGACGACACCAAATCGAGCCACCGGATAGACACCCTTTGCTCTTGTCTATGGAGCAGAGGCGGTTCTCCCCACGGAACTCGTATACGGGTCTCCTCGAGTGCTCGCTTACGATGAGCTCGAGCAAGAGCAACTGCGGCAAGATGATGCATTGCTCCTCGAGGAGGACCGTCTCCAGGCTGCTGTACGAGCTGCTCGATACCAGCAAGCCTTGCGTCGCTATCATAGCCGCAAGGTCAAGGCCAGGAGTCTCGAGGAAGGCGACCTTGTTCTTCGGCGCGTTCAGTCCGCCAAGAACTCCAACAAGTTGACGCCGAAGTGGGAAGGCCCTTATCGGGTGAGACAAGTCACAAGGCTCGGCGCTGTCCGCCTTGAGACCGAAGAAGGCTTACCAGTGAGTAACTCCTGGAACATAGAGCATCTTCGCAAGTTTCACCCATAAGGCGCAGTTGCCGTGATCCGCTCCGGCAACCACCTTTTGTACAAGTATTGCCGCTGTTGCATGTAAACCTTTGTACAAAGCCGAGCGCAGATCCCGTGCATCAGTAAAACCTTTTGTGCCTCGCACTATTTGTCATTTCATGCTTTTCTTTCTGCTTGCATGCATCATCTGACATTTTGTGTAGCGCACATCCCCGGTAAGAAGCAACAAGCCGCAAGGCTTCCTACATGCGTTTCCTCTTCTTTCCCTTTCTCTCTTAAACAGAAGAAGTGTTCCTCGCGCACAAGTTTGCCAGGGGGGAAGGAGATAGAGGTGTGGACCAAGTGCTATTCAAGAAAGGAAAGCCTTGCCGGGAAGCAAACACTTCATGAAAGCTAAGTTGCCAGAATTTGAGCAGTTCAAATTTTTAAAATTTTAGTCGTCTTCCTTGAACAACCACACTTTGTATGGAAAACCTGTGCGCGGAGGAACCTACCCGTGGCTAGCCGCGCCCTTACTTTGTTTCGAGCACGCTCAACGGCTTAAGTGAGCTGCGACAAGTGTCGCGCCCTTACTTCGTTTTCGAGTTTGCTCAGCAATCTAAGTGTGCTGCGACTAGCTACGGCAAGGTTTCTTGCCGACAAGGGCTCCGCCAGCAGGCTGCTAAGAGTCTCGCACTCAGCGCTCGCGGTAGGTGTCCCTTTGCCGGCAAGTTCCCTAAAAGCGTAGGGTGGAAAGCATACAAAGTGAAGGGTTAAGCAAGGGAGATAACACTGCATTGATTACCCAAAATAAAAGTATATATTACAGAGGTAACTTGCCGCTGTTCTAAACAACTACTGCCTATGACTCAATTGACAGCGGCGAGGAAAGAAGGAAGCCTAGTCCCTGCGGTCTCCATCGACCCTCTGGATCTTGCCCACTTTGGCTACGATGTGGGCGACTTGCGCCTTCAGCGCCTCTTGGTCAGCTTCAGGCGGCAGGGTCCGGAGAACGTTGACGAGGTTGATCCCGGGGTTGCGGTAGACAATCTTCGACAACACCCGCTCCATAGTGCCCATGCAGAGCCGACGCGCCTCGTCGGCCAGCTGCACGGGGATCTTCTCCCGCAGCCGCGCAAGCGCCGGCGCTACTCCCCTGAAGAACAGACTCAATTTGGCGCTGTGGGGGAGGCTCTCGTCGGGGTAGTACACGAGGTGCTCCGCCCTCAACGCCATCATCTCCATGTCAATGTTGGCGGCGGAGGCGACGAGTTCATCAGTCCACTGCTCCACCGTCCGCTGGAAGTTGTTCTGTGAGACGGCGGCGCTCTCCAGCAAGAGCCTCTCGGTGTTGAGTTCGTCCTTCAGCTTGGTTTCGCGATCCCGGGCGGCGTCAAGCGAGTCAGTAAGGGTGGAAACCTTCAGCTCTAAATCAGCAATGGAGTCCCTGGCGTCAGTGAGCTCTTTGCCCTTCTCGGAGAGGCGGATTTGCAGCTCCGAGTTGGTGTGAGCGTCCTTCTCCCGCGCCACGTTGAGCGCGGTGACCCTGTCTTCACTCGCCTTCAAGAACAGCTCCATCTGCGTCACTCTGGCCTCCAGATCCTTCTTGGCAATCTCTGCGGCAGCAGCGGCGTCCCTCGCCTCCTGCAGAGCCCCGCCGATGGCTTGCTCCCGGGCGGTGAGGTCGTCCTCGTGGTTGTCGAGGTCAACCTTCTGCTGGTTGAGTTCTCCCTCCCGCCGAGATAGGTCCTCGGCGGCCAGACGTTGCTGCTCCTCGACCTCGGCCTTTTCGAGGATGAATGCTTGCTGCACCTTGGCAAGCTCTTCGCGCTCCTCCGCCAAGTTTCGGAGGGCCGCCTGGTTGGCGGCACGGAGCTCCGCGACGTGCTTCTCCAGGTCAGCACCAGCCTTGGCAGCCAGAGCCTCCCGAGACTCCAGCTTCGCCTGCCTGGCCCGGTACAAGGCCAGGAGTCGACGAAGGAGTCTCTCCTCTTCGGGCTCGTCGCTGCTGCCGGGCGCATCGACAACCTTCAGCCCGGCGGAGGCGAGAACCTCTCCGTCGAAGGTCTCTCCCTCCGCGGGCACCCTAGACGAGGACGCCCACGGGACTTGAATAAAGACCCCGTTGGCGGCCTCCATATAGACACCCGACCGGTCCGCGGGGGCGGAGGGGTCGGCGGCCAGTGCAGCGTCCGGCGCTCCTGCGGCCTCCGGGCCAGCAGTGTGGTCGCCGGTCCCTTCCCCAGCCGCGGCGTCAGCGGTCGGGGCGGTCTCTTCGACGGCTGGCTCGTCGGCTCCAGCCATTCCCTCGGCGGTAGTGGCGTTGCCGTCGTCGCCGTGCACGCCCTCCTCGGCGGTGGTCTCCGTCTCCATCAACTCCGGGGCGGGTGGATCTAGCAGAAGAAAAAGAAAAGAAAGATCATCAAGCAAATATCCAAAAAGACGAATCCAAGAAGAAGAAATTACAAGGGTTACCTTCGCGGGCTTCTTCGACAACGGGGTCCCTCGCCGGGGAATTCTCCCTTGGCGGCGGAGTAGTGGCCCCTGCTGGCGGAGGGACGCCTGCGCCCTCCCTTGGCGGGGTGCTCACCCTTGTCGGGCTGCTCGCCCTTGGCGGGGTACTCGCCCTTGGCGGAGTACCCGTCCTTGGCGGAACGCTGTCCCTCGTCGGGGAGCTCGTCCTTGGCGGGGAGGGTGGAGCAATCGGCTCATCGGGGGCGACCTCCTGGTGCTCCTGCGGCTGCGGCTCCACTTCTGCACAAGACAACAAGCAAATGAAACATTAGTAAGGATAACAACCTCAGGCGCGCCCGTCAAGCAGGAAAGTGAACACATGGACTTACACTGGGGGCTGCGCTGGGGGCTGCTCCCCGGAGCGGCGGGCTGGTCCGGCAAGTTTATCGCTGGCGCATCCTCCGTCGCTGCGGCAGGCTCGTCGTCCTCGATGTTAACCACAGGGATCTTGGCCCTCTTCGCCATCCTCTGGGTCAAGGTCCTGCAAAACAAACGGAGTCAGCACCAAGCAAAAGCAATCAAGACGAAATCAAGGAAATTGCAAGTACTTACTCTTCCTCCTCTTCATCGGAGCTGAGGGCGGAGAAGTCAAATCCCGTCTCGTGTGCTCCAGCGCGAGGGGCTGGAGGAGAAGGCCCCCTCGGGCGCTTGGCGGGCTCCGGGACTGTGGGTTGTGAAGACCCAACACTAGTCGTCGCCGAGGCCCGAGGGGCAGAAGCGGCACCAGAGCCACTCTGGGAAGATCCCCCTCCGCTTGTCGCTCGGGCTCGGGGCGCCTCCTTGACGACCTCGCTCGTCGTGGTGGCACGCGTCGCGCGGCGCTTCGGCTGCTGTCGAGGCGCCTGTGGCCTCGCCTGCTCGGCGGCCTTGCGGAGGCGTTTCTTCTGCTGTGGCGGAGGACTTGGTGGCGGCGGAGAGTTCTCCGAGGATGAGGAGGCGTCGTCGTCAAGATTCAGAGAACCACCAGAGTCTTCGTCAGAATCTCCGGACTCGGCGTCCTCCTCCTCCTCGGCGGGCCCGCTGGACTCGGTACCCTGCCCGGCGGCCTCGCTCGCCCCGGCAGCCTCGCTCGCCCCGGCAAGCTTCCCGGAAGGCTCCCCGGCGAACTCCTCGGGGGCGATCTTCAACAACTTGAGGATTTCCTCCTCCGCCGCCTGACTCACCGCGTCCGCGGCTTCCGCCTCGTCCACGGTGTACCCGAACTCACCCGCAGCTGCTGCCGCGGCGGCCTCCTCCATCCTGTTGGCTATGTAGGCCACATCCCGGTCGGTGGTCGTCCGGGTGAGGCCTTTTCTCTCCTCGGGGTTGCGGGGATTTTCGACCAGGTTGTCGAAGAAGGCCTGCGCGGTCTCCTCGGAGGGCACCAGCCAAGTGGGGACGACCCCGTGGGAGTCGCACTCAGGCATTGCCGCCCGGATGGCGCTAAGGGCAGTATTGTTACACAGAGGGACCACTCCAACCGACGGTCTGAACCATTCCGGGTGCTTGGGATCATGCTTAAGCAGCTCCCGAACCATCCCCTTCAGCTCCAAGACGGTGAAATTATAGTTCAGCCCGGGGCGCAGCCTCATGCGATCTGCCGCATTGCCGAACTCCCAGGCAGGCCTCTTCCTTTCCTGCAGGGGGGCAATGTGGCAGCGAAGGAAATCGGCCCCGACTTCACCTATAGTAAGATTGGCAGCCCGGAGATGAAGGATCCTAGTGAGGGCAATCTGCAGCTTGTCGTCTTCCGGGGCCAACTCGCTCCAATCCTTGCCGCGCACTATTGCAGTCTGGCGCGGCGAGGTAAACTGCTCGGGCTTATCTTCCAGAATCCAGCACCAGTCAGCCCTCCACTCCTCCCACTTGCCGCGAAGCTCCCCTTTCAAGTATGCCTCCTTCTTGTTCAACCGGAAGATCCAGGAGATGCCGCCGGAGAGTGGGGATCCAGATTCTACTCTAGGCGTGAAGAAGTGGCGGAAAAGAGCTACATTTGGGTGGACCCCGACGTAGTTCTCGCACAGATGTGCGAAAACGGCCAAGGTAAGAACGGCATTTGGGGTAAAATCTAGGAGGTGGAGGCCATACGTGTTCATCACATCACAGAAGAACTCCGAAAACGGAGGGCAGAGACCGCAATGGAAGAATGCAGCGAAGTAGTAGTAACCTCCCGGTAACATGTCGACGGCCACGGCGGGGAGGACTCTGGTGCGCGGGTGGTCCTTCGTCTCCCTCGCCCAGAACAAGTAGTACTTGTCCCGCAGCTCCCTCGGGCCGAGCCTCGGCGGGAAGACCACCCTCCTTCTCCGCATGGCTGCCAGCTTCGCCGCCTGCTCGGACTTCTCCTTCTTCGCCTTGTCGCCCTTCGGGGCCATGGCGGGGATGGCGGGGAGGTCGACGGTGCTGCGGATGTTGCAGACGGCGGAGGAGAGGGTGGAACTCGGCTCTCTGTCGACCTGAGGGGAGGCAGAGAGCGGCGGGGGTTTCTGGAGATTCAAGGCACAATGAAGGTAATGGAGGGAAACTGCCCCCGCTTCCTCTCCTTTTAAGGGGGAAGTGGGGGACGTTTCGCATTTTTCATTAAAGAAAGAGGCCACGATCTCTCCCACGACGCCGCAATCGACGCGTGCCGTTAGGGAGGGATGCGGCGAATCTGGAGTGGGAAACGGCGCGCCGTGGGCCACGGGTGCCCGTGCACTGTTCTGGGCCTGGCCCAACAGCGCTCGGCATCGTGTGTGGCCCAGGCCCGGGGGCTCCTGTCGGTGTACAAAAGTAGGGGTACCTTAGTATCCCGACTTGTGCACGGGCAGTAGCAGCGTCCCGCGGTCTGGCTCACCACGCGCTCGCCAAAAGCCCACTCTAGACCCCTTTAAGCCATTCAAGAACAAAGTATACAAGTCAGAAGATCAAGGCCCTGGCAAGAGGAGCTTGCCGGGAAGGCTGTTCCAAGCACAAGACTCTATTCTCACAAGACCCTGGCGAGAGGAGCTTGCTAGGAAGCCCAGAAAACTACACCTCAGAAGATGTCATGTGGCGCGTCGTGCGCCCCGGCAGGGCCCGGAGAGCGGCAAGCTTCCGGGCCCGGCAAGGTTGCGACCCCGACAAGGTGCTTGCCGGGGGAAGTATACACTGTGTGCCTGCGCTCCAGCTCATCTGGCCACGCGTCGCCCTGGGGCCCTTCCAGGGGCACGTGGCAGATGGCTGTGCAGCCTGGGATACACGGTGGCGAGGCTATCGCCGTGGCAAACGGAGACGCATGGGCGGACGCTTTTGGGGCGACGGCGACGGGCATTCAATGCCCCTTGTCCCCCACCGTCAGAGTTAGGTGAAGACCACTGTTCATGCACTGTTCGTGCACTGTTACAACCACTACTAAATTTACATTTTTACCCTCCTCTACGTTGACACCTGTCGGTGACCCCTTTGGACTATAAAAGGAGGCCCATGCACAACGTAGAGGGGGTTCGATCCCAGAAGCTTGTTCACTCCTTCGCTCAGTATAGCTGGTACTGTAGATCTTCAAGCTCCCGAGCCCAAGAACTTAATACAACCAAAGCAGGAGTAGGGTTTTACGCGTCCGCGCGGCCCGAACCTGGGTAAACTGCCCGCGTGTGCTCCTCGATCTGCTCTCCGTGCTCCCTCCGCTCCCTTACCGCAACGTAGAAGGGGCTCCGGTCCCATATGTATTCGTGGGTGGTCAGTTTCCCCGACACGCTTCAAAGGGCCGGATGAGAGCCATGGCCTCGGCCGCCGCCGCCCGGGAAGGGCTCTCCTCGTTGGAATCGCTCAGTCCAGAGCGTGCTGATAACGTGTAAAAGAGAAAAAGAGAGAGCGAGAGCAAATGATCGAACCATCATCTCATTGATTAAACACCGGGTATTTATACCCACTTTACAAGGCAGTTAGATTACAATGTCGGTAACTACAACCGACTTAACAACCGACTTAAGCATTGATTATTAGGATTAAATTAATCCTTAACAGATAGTACGCCCCACGGGTCAGCGACTCAACTACGTGTACGTGTTTTCTACCGTTGGATGGACACAGCACGGCCCAGGTTACCCCCGCCCCGCCTGACCCCACTCCACGGAGCGGAGGCCCCCATTACAGGCGACTTTTATAGGAAAGCCCCCGAATTACCTCGGATTCCAGGATACCCATTCAGTGACACCGCGAGGGGGTCCAGCTCCGGCTCGCCTCAACCCTAACCCCCTGCCCCCCTCCCCTCCCCTCCGGCGAGATGCCCACCGGTGCCTCGGCGTGACGCGACCCCTCGTCGGCGGCGAGGAGGGCGAATCCGGGGTGGCGGAGGGTGGATCGAGATGGAGGCGAGGCCTCGGCCTTCCGGCGTGCGGAGGGTGACCGCCAAGAAGCGGCCGAGGCCGGATGCGTCCTCCAACAGCGCGCGGAAGCTGCAGCGCCGGGAGATTGCCGCATTTCCCGAGCGCACCTTCGCCGCCAGCACCACGCGGGAGCGGTTCCGCAACATCCAGCTCCAGGTCCGCCTCTCCCCCGGGTGTCTCCCTGTCAATTGTGGGTGTCATTGGCGGTGTTCGGCATGGGTTGGTGGTGGTTTAGGGTTTAGGAGAGAGTTGCTTAAAGATCTTTGCTTTTTCGGATCGCGGAAGAATATAGAACCGGAGAGCCTAGGTGATGTGATTTATGAGTGCTAGGCGAGGAGGAACTGTGGCCTTTGGTCATACTTTAACAGTTAACAGGAAAAAAATAGTTTTTTTTTTGTTGTTGTTGCAAGAATTGCTTGTTTGTACATCCTTTTACTTGTGCGTAGCTTCACTTTGGTTAACTGTCAACTGAGCTGCTAGGGTGCATCCAGGATTCACATCAATAGCAGTGTATTGGATGACACTAAGAGGGGAAACGATTACTTATTGGTGCTGTATTCCTATGTGTCTTTGCTTTGGACGGCCATCACTTGGATAATTTAGTCTGTAGAGGAGGGCATCTTATAATTTGATGAAACAAATATGAACTTGGGCCATGATGCCTCCATTTCGTATTCCAATTTCCCGGTGTTGGAAAAGGATGATATTTTGGTTAACTACGAGAACATGGAAGTTATGAATAGGTTTCACAAGCTACATTTCAATGGCTGATTCAGTTAGTCTGCTCACTCACTCTATCTTGAGATTCAGGGAGCCAGTGAAGTTTGCTACCATTCGCTCACTCAGTTTTGGCACTTAATACTCAGCGAGTGTTGAGTTGCTTGATGGTGTGAAACTGAATAGTACTTATTATGTTTCCCATGCCCCCCCCTCTTCAATCTGCCAGTGACATACCACATGCTATCTAGAATTCTTGATATGTTTTATTTTGCTTATATTCTTATTTGTAGGAAGAATTTGATACATATGATCCTAAGGAGAATAGTTCGCTACTACCTTACTTGAGGAAGCGGTCTGAAATTATCGAGATAGTTGGAGCCCGTGATATTATCTTTGCTTTATCACAGCTGGGAGTATGTGCTGCGTTCAGTAGAGGTACGCCTGTTTTGAGCTTTTGTTAATGACTGGTCCTGGTTCAAACAACTATTCTTATATTCTCTTTGTTTCCAGTGACAAACCAGCGGATTTGCTTTCTGAATGGAAGTCCAGATGAAGTCATCCGTAGCTTGTTTTATAACAAGAACAATGACTCGCTTATAACCGTATCAGTTTATGGTTCTGAAAATTTCAGTGCTTTAAGATGCAGGACAACTCGAATCGAGTGAGTTTGACTTCCTATGATCCTGTTACACTGCTAGCCTTCTACTTTTATCATATTATAGCTAAACGACATTTTACTCTCAAGGTATATACGCCGTGGAAAGCCAGATGCTGGTTTCCCTCTTTTTGAGACAGAATCGTTGAGGTGGCCAGGTTTCGTGGAGTTTGATGATGTAAACGGAAAGGTGCTGACTTACTCTGCTCAAGACAGGTGATTGAACTCCCTACCTTTCTAACAGGAAGAAAATATACTTCGTTCAAATTATGACACTGTGTTCTCATGGGAAACAGTACTTACAAGGTGTTTGACTTGAAGAACTACACACTTCTGTATACGATATCTGATAAAGATGTTCAAGAGATAAAAATCAGGTAAGGAAGTCTCTCTTGGTTTGTTTTCCTAATTTACATTGTTCACATTGTGCAATGATCCTGGTTTTTGTTTCTACTTGACCTGTCTGTTCTTGTGCAATACCAAGGAAAAAAATAGCGTGCTATACAAAATAGCGCCGCCCCTGAAAATATGGTATTAGCGAGACATTGTACACCGATCAATTTAGCGAGACAATTCTCTATACGCTATAGCGTGCTATTTTTTTCAGTGTGCAATACTGACAGAATATTTTTGGTTGACATGTTTCCCTCCCTCATATTAGAAGTACTAGTCACCCCTTTAGGCTCAGTTTGGGGTTGCTGAACTTATTTAATAATCTGCTGCGAGAAAGTAGCTAGGTGTGGAGACAGACAAAAATTGATTAACCAAACAGTCAATGAAATAGGCAAAAGCTGGTTAGGCAGACATGCTTGTCATAATTCAATGGGATGGCAACCACAGCCTTAGTCCATGTAGTAACTTCACGGTACATTGGTCTGAATTCTATATAATCTGGAGATCATATTATATGTGTATCAGTTCTTTTCCAATGTTTCTCGTCTCACCTTTCATCATATGTTCCTAACTTCATGGCTGAATGGTAAGTTATCCTCTTTTATAAGAGATACTTATGACTGCTTTGATTCTAAATGGGCTCCTATCATTTACTAAATTTAACGAAACCAGCCATAGAAGATGGTACAATTATAACTTTGATATTGTTGGTACATTTAGAAGTGCCATTCTCAATCCTACCTGCAGGTTATGATAGCCGAGGTTTTAAAAAATGTGCGTGGTTGCACTATTGCTTCTTTGTAGAAACTATTGTCACTACATGCAGGATTGACATCGCATATAGCATATCTGTTGCACTATTTTGTGCAGCAGCAACAGGGGTACCTTTCATGTGAATTGTACCACGTGAAACGGTACCATGCAGGGTTTAGTGGATAACTCAAAGCATGGCTTTTCTAGTTCTCCAAATTAAGTTAGGTTTGGTTGTTATCTCCTAATTGCATCCAAGTGTCCATTAGCTAACAATTGTTTGGGGCTGGACTGTATACAAGCGATGCCAGCGCTCTTAACAGGAAAACAATAAAGAATAAACAAGTACGAGTATTTTTGTCTCTAGTCTCCTGTCTTCTCTAAAAAAGCCGTGCTGCTTAACCGTCCTCGTGGATGTATTTATTATGTAAAGATCTAAGGACAAGTACATGTGCATTATTCAGCATGTGGGAACAAGAGAATTGTTTCTTTGCGACTTCCGAGATGGGATTAGTGTACTTCTTATCTTTCAAGAGATATTGGATACATTCAGTTTTATTTCTTGTGCACATTTCTATTCACGCCAAAATTAGTTGTACCTTATTGCTTCTTATTTCCTTCTCACAGCCCTGGTATAATGCTATTGATATACTCAAGAAAAAGGGGCTATATTCCTCTTGAGATTCTTTCTATTGAAGACGGTAAGCGCTTGAAGTCATTCAGGCATCTTCTTCACCGCAACAAGAAGATTGATTTCATTGAGCAATTCAATGAAAAACTTCTAGTCAAGCAGGACGGGGAGAACCTTCAGATTCTTGATGTAAGCATTGGCCGTGTATTATAGGTCAAGGGAAATAAGAAAAACAAATTTCTATTTCTTGTTTGTAACAAACTTCCATGCAATACTGCAGGTAACAAACTCTAAGATAACAGAAGTGAGCAGCAATGAGTTTGTGACTCCATCAGCTTTTATTTTTCTTTACGAGATGCAGCTGTTCCTGACCTTCCGTAATCGGTCGGTATCAGTTTGGAATTTCCGTGGTGAACTGGTGACATCCTTTGAGGATCATTTGTTGTGGCATCCTGATTGCAATACAAACAGTATTTACATAACCAGCAACCAAGACCTCATTATCTCTTACTGCAAAGCTGAACCGGATGATCCATCTTCAGAGGACAATGGTAAAAATTCAAACTTTCTGGTACTTCAGCATGTATTACTGATGTGTTTGGTAATGAGGTTTGACTACTTGTTGCATTTGGCTAATTGACCTGTTACGGTTGCTAGTCCTTCCTGTCAATGCATTTACCTTTTATCCATTATACTCCTCATGTTAGATTTAGTCGCAAGCAGTATCAGTTTTCTCTTTGACGGGAGGCATTGGCTCCTGAGCCTTTTAGTTCTATACCAGTTTGATGATTCATGCATGCAATTTCAGTACTGATCAAGTGTGCGTCACCAAAGTTTTCTCTCTGTTTTAACGGTCATACAAACGCCAGAATAGGTGTTTATTTCGGGTAATCACTTGATTTTGCGTGTGATGCTTTCCAGATTCTCTACTTAGTAAGTCAATTAAACAAAAGATGCATCAGGAAGCATGTTTATGCATGTGCTCGTTGCCTAATGTGTCTTTTGTTTTGAATTCACGTTTTCAAATGTTTGCTCGAAGAAAATCTGCTCTAACTTGCTGCCTTGGATACATGAGGATGATGCCAGTATCTATCCCTGCATAATCTTATTTGTACTTTGCGTCCTTATGCAGCCTGTTCTATAAACATCAGTGAGATATTAACCGGGAAATGCATGGCCAAGATAAAGGCAGGGAACCTGTGCAAACAGAAGTCGTCGAAGTTCCTGTGTACGCCTCTAGAGGCCCTCGGCAACATCACATCTCTGTACTACGACGAAGAGCGCGAGGAGATCATCACCGGCAACCATCAAGGCCTCATCCATGTGTGGTCAAATTAACAGCTTGGTCCAGTGCAGGCAGGTTGCATCAGGCACCAGGTGATCGTCGTTAGTATTTAGCTTGTAGCGGCACCAGTTTAGTGGGCAGCCTGACCTAGCCGTGGGCATCTTTCGCCGCATGGACCTTCATGGTGGGAATGCTTGTGTATAGTACTCTAGTTCATCCATCGCTCTAGTTCATCCATCGCCAGCCTCTTAGTTATTTATCAGCTGCTGAGTTGACATTTGTCATGTGTTTTTTGGGGGATCCGTGTAGCTTTAGGAGATGCTTATCATAGGGGTCATTGAAGAGGGAAGGTTTCGAGTGTATCGCATGTAAGCATTATTGACCTTTTAAGCTATTTATCTGATTCTGATTTTGGAGTGCCGTTCGATGTGCAATTTTTGTGAGTTCCTCTTTAACATTACTACTTGTTATACGAGTGATCCCAAAGGTCTACAGAATGTCCCAAGAAAATGTTGGCATTGTTTTGAGCACCTCCTGTCCCTAACCCTAGCTGCCGCCCAAAGGTCTCCTCCATGCCACGGCCTCCTCTTCCTGTCCGATGGCCTTGGCAGCAGCAAGAGGAGCGAGGACCTGTCTGTTTTCTTTTCTTTTTCTTAGGTTTTGTTTTTGTGGCGGCATACACAAGGTGGTGGGGACGATGTCGTGTTCGAATAAGATCTCTCCGTACCTTGGCGTCGTTTGATCTGGTGTCATTGAAGGGCTTGTGAGAGATTGCTCTGTGACATCTATTGGCTTTTCTTGGATCCGGACGAGGAGAGCAATTGGCTGGCCTTCGGTGCGGCTACTTCGATATTCTCCTTGCGTGTTGTTCTAAAGCATGGTCTGATTTCTTCCACTCTCGGGACCAGTGACGATGGATTGCAAGTCTGTACTACCTGTCGACAGATGTTGTTTCTCCAACAATTTCTAGGTCTCGTTTTAGTTTACTGTGTGAGTATCTCCGACGGGCGGCAATCAATTGAAGAAAGCAGAAGACTAGTAGTACGAGTATATTTTTCAATGTATTTTTCTTTACTGGCCGTTCCCTCTTTCCCTCGTCTGACCAGTCATCTCCTACGCCCGGGGCACACTAACAAATTGGATCGGACTGAATCCGCCAGCGCCGTGTTCCAGTCATGGGCTTGGCTAATTTGGACACAAGAATCGAGAGAGAAGAGTAACATGTTGCGAGGCCGGGTTTCGAATAAGAAACGGCTCCGTGTACCAGTCCAAGTCGAAGACGGGGAGCCCTAGCTAGCCTAGCCGGTAGCATATACGTATATAATGGAAGCTTGGGAAAGAGAAGGGGATCAGAAGAGGAGTTGGGACATCCAACAGACCCGGCGGTTAGAACAACGAAACTCGGAGATCTTCTGGTGTAGATAATCGATGGCGTCGGCGCTTCGTTTCGCGGCGAGGAAGATCTGCAGCCGCGTCCTTCAGCGACCACCGCAGCCGTCTTTTCCGGCGAGTGCCTCGGCGGCCGTCAAGGAGGGACAGCGGCGGATCGGCCATGGCGGGAGCTCCCTTCGCCGATTTTACTCCTCCGGATCACCTAATCTTGTCAATAACACCAAGGTACGCGTGCACTCGTTACTGACCGTGTCTATTTGGAAAATCAGATTAGTATTTGCTGTATTTTTGTTCCTCCTTCTTGTTAATCTTGTTAATTAATGTTTGTAACTCTTAACTGTCTACACCAGCATGGAGCGCAATCAGCCGCGGAATCAGCTTCGTTCATCAGTAATGCGGAACACACTCCATGGTAAATTGCTGTCTTTATCTACTACTAGAGTATCTTTTAAGTAGATGCTTTCTTGTAATGTGATAATTCAGTTTTTGACTTGCTTTTCCTTTGTAGGTGGTCAGATAATCACCCCAAGTTTCTACGGAATATGTTTCTGTATACAGTCACGATGTGTACAGGAACCGTTGCAACGCTCTATGCGGTGGCCCGTATAAATGGGGGGCCAGTATTTAGGGAAGCATTAGGATTGGAGCCTAAACCAAGCAACAAGGATGATCGACAGTCAGATTAACATGCTCTGTTTCAACTAGATATATAAGCGTTGTGTTGTTATGTGGTTGCTTATATTAGTATTTGTATTGACTATGATGACGCTTTTTGCTGCTTCAACTATTGAATAATGTATATGGGCGTGTGTCGTGACTTGAGAGACAACGTGTATCCTTGCATTGCATCCGAGAAAAGCATGGCCTCAATCGAATTGAAATGCGGGGAAGATTTATCGGAAGGTCGAAGGGTGAGGTTGAAGTCGCCAATGATAGCCCAGGGGCCGGTAATTGTCAAGGATAGGTTTACAAGCAAGTCTAAGAAGGCACGTTTTTCAGACGGGTCGCAGGGGCCGTACACATTAGTTAGGGTAAAAGAGAGGTCATCGACCTTGGATTCAAAAGAGCAGGAGAGGAAGAATTTGTTTTTAGCCACAGAGGAGCAAGTCCAAAGGTTACCGTCCCAGGCAGTTAGGATACCTCCAGAGGCCCCTACAGATGGGGTGAAATCAAAGTCTCTAAGATTGGGGGGGAGGAAAGTCATGGCCTTAAAGCGGTCAATGTCGGTAAGCTTAGATTCTTGGCAGCAGATGATCGAGCACAGCATAGCTATAATCCCTGCCTTAATGTCGGTACATTTTTTGAGTCGACCTAGGCCCCGGACGTTCCATGAGGAAATAATTAAGTTCTTAATCATTGGCCAACACGAGGACAACATGAAAGGGTAGAGCGGCGATCGAAAAAAAAGAGACAGGGTTGACAGCCGATTACAACCAATTGGTAGACAACAGAAATAGCGGCTCAGTAGAGTGCCATACAACGATGAACTAGGTAGAGACTAGATAAAAAGTAGTGGGGGTAGAGGACCCGACATAGAAACGGGGGGAAAGGCTGTCTAAGGTGCATGCTGACTAAGAAACCACCCCTAAAATTGTTGGTGGAGGCGTGGTTGCAATGAGAGCTCGCCATGGGGCAGCTGCACCGGCAGGTGTAGGTCGTCAGGTGTTCACACATCATCACCATAGGGCATCAGGTTGAGGTCGCGCTCTGGCACGCCGCACGCCCTCCCCAGTTCGATGGCGTCCTTGCGGGGTAGCGGAGGGGCCCTTTCAGCAGCTATCTCAAGGAGCTCCACTTCTGGAAGAAGCAGATCCGGCACCTTGGCTGCCCTTTTCCCTTCCATCTTCATCTTCTTGCGCAGCTTAGCCTTCTCGAGCATAGTAAGGCGACTCGGCTCCTCCTTGCTGGATAGGCGCGCGCTGCGGCGCGCTGCGGCGCTGCGACGAGTGTAGAAGATGGTAGGTGAGGTAGCGCGCAGAGGAAGGTCGGTGCAGTCGGATGCACGCGGAGGCAGGTCGATGCTGATGACTACGGCCTGGGAGGCTGAGGAAACACAGGTGAGGCCGCCCCCCGCAGGCAGCGATGGCGAAGTACAGGCAGGGGGCAGAGAGAGCGGCAGGCCGGCGTCGAAGCGAGCCAAGGCTGCCATGACCTGGTCCTCCCCAACCACAGATGGGGCGAGGGCACGGCCACTCAAATCGCAGCAAAAGACGTCGACGTCCGTGAACGGCCTGCGTGACGGCCCGACCGTGGCGACACGGTCGAGGTACCCAATGGAGCAGGCCGCGATGTTGGCGACGATGAGCTTAGGAGAGCCGGCCGGGCGCATTGGAATGCGGTAGAAGCCACGCTCTCCGCCCGCCCCCTGAACGCGCACATCGTAGAAGCCGCGGTAGAGCTTGACCTCCACTGACTTGGGTCGTGCAGTGAGCGGGGTGGCGAGGACGAGCGACTTGTGGTTGGCCATCATGGTGAGACCTCCAGGGAGACGCACCACCTTATCATCGTGGCCTTCATCCGTCGGCGGCGGCGGGGGAGCGGACAGGTTGGGGTCCAGGCCGGCAGGAAAATCACCTCCCGCCCCGGCACCTCCGTCCCCATTGTCGCCGTCGTCACCAGAGTCCGGGGACCCGAAAGCGGGGTCCGGTGGGAGTTCCTGGGAGCGGACGACCATGACGGTCGCGATGGCGCCGAGGCCGGAGTAGCCATGGACTGGGATGGAGTGTGGGACATCGGTGAGGGAGCGACTCTTGACTGAGACGAGAACCGCGGAGTAGTCGACCCCAGTTAGGCAAACAGGGTCAACTTCGATGGGACAGGCGAAAGGGACAATAGAGTTGACTATGGTGGGGGTGAACCAATATTCGATGGGAAAGTCTTCTATGTTTAAAGCGGAGACTGTGCCAAGGCGGAAGGTGAACCTGTTCTCAGTGTCTTCGTGGCGAACGAGTTCGACGGAGTTGATGGGGCAGGTGAAAGGGCTGGACAGGAGGGAGATCTCCCGTTCGTACGTAGAGCCGAAAACCACAAGCCCAGACCCGTAGGAAGAAGCGCGAAGTGCAACGGGTGGGACGCTGTCACCAGCACTTAGGGCCCGGCGGATGCAAGCATGGGGGGAGGGGTGCGGTGGGTTTACAATGGCATAGGCAAGGTTTTGGAAGTGCTCCAGGGGGGTGAAAGGCATGAAAACATTGGAGAAAGCCCGGCGATGGCGCGGCGGGGATTGGGGGAACAGGGGCTGGGTTGCATCAGAATCGGAGGATTCCTCCCCGGATTCTAACACAACCTCATCCGGGTCCTCCTCCTCCTCCACGGCCACACCCGCTGTCTCCTCCGCCGCCTCGGTTTGCTCTGGGAAGGAGAAGACACGGAGGTTGGAGGGAGGGGTGGTGGAAAGCTCCGGTTCCTCGACGGAGTCCGAGTTAGCAAGTGGTATGTAGTCGGCCATGTGGTGTGGGTGGGCAGGAGGGGAGCTAGGGAGGGAGGCGGGAGTGGTAGAGACGAAGGCGGGAGTGGGAGAGGTGGGAGAAGAGCTTTGAGAGGTCGAGGTAGAGGAAGCAGGTGTGAGGATATGAGGCTGGGTAGGGGGGATTAATATAGCATGGCAGCTAGGGCTTGCATGGCCAAGCTGCCAGCAGCGGCGGCAACGCACCGGGTCTCGGCAAACCTTCACCCTGTGGTCTCTAGCCAAGCAGCGAAAGCAGCGGCCCATGTGGCTGAAGTTTTTGGGAGGGGCAGAGGGGCTACGTCGGGGGGAGGGCTGGGGCTGCATGTTATAGGAGGAAGAGAGGAGGGCTTGGACGTAGGTGGCCAGCCGGGCAGGGCCGGGGCTGCATGGGCGGGACGGCGTGGGCGGCAGTCTAGAGGGCGGTGCGGGGTCCGTATCGGGTTTCCCGTTGTCACCTCCCGTGAGCTGTATGCATGGAGGAGAGGGGTTGTCGCTAGTGGGCGTCGTAGACGCAGAGGATAAGGTTGACCCCAGAGTTGGGCCCTCCGGACGCGGCACAAGGCCAGGAGCACAAGAGTCCAACACCGGTCGTCTCCGTTTCGCAGCCAGTTGAAAACTGGAAGAACGGGACAACATCCCTGGCAGCTCCAGGGTGGCATGCATGGCGCGCGAGGTCAGCCCAGCAGGAGTGCTGCGAAGTCCAATCCGAGAGCCTGCCTGGGGCTGTTCGAATCCGACAGGGGACCCCGCCAGTTGCACCAGCTGAACCGGGCCAAGCGGCAGAGGCAGGATACCCGGCGCGGTGGTATCGAGGCAGGGAGTCCGGCTCGCATGCCCGTGGCGGCAGACCAGGGCGACAAAGCTGGCTAGCGCCGACGCTGCGCTGCGGGCGACCAAGTGTTGTTCATGTGGGGATGCTACCGGAGAGAGAGGCCTCGCTGACTCGAAACTCGAGCTAAAGGGAAGCAGACTGGGGTTTGTGGAGGGAGAGAGAGGAGATCTGCCCATATCGTTCCGGTTGTCTGTAGTGCCGAGAGCCGCAGAGACGGGCTCGTCTACAGGAGTAGCACGCGTGACAGCAAGAGTGGGGGCAGCGATGGACACTGCGGCGGGGGTTGGAGACGCAGGCTGATGAGGTGGGACAAGCACGGGGGCGACAAAAAACCTAGGCAGCCTACCGTTCGCAGGTGACAGATTTGCAAGGAAACGGACCACGATATGCTTATAATTAATCCCTTCCAGCGAGAGAATGAACTTGGCAACGTGCGAATTAGCTACAGTAAACGAGAATAAGCGGGGGTTGACAGAAAGGATTAGCGGGCGAGCCAGCGAGGACCCAATCCAACCGTTGACCAAGGCAACGATGGCCGCCGGCGGCGGAGGCGGCGCCGGCAAGAGCACCTCGAGCCAGACCGCAGTTGGAGAGGAAAGCGGCGACTTGTCAGCCAGGGAAGAACATACCGGCGAGGAGAAGTAGAGCATGCAGTATTGTAGCAGCGCATCCCCCGGCGTCTTCAGCGGCGGCTCGTCGCCCCCAGACGACGGGCGACGCAACATGCCGGGAGTCGAAGCCGCGAGGAAGCCATAGCGAAGAGGCCGCCCCTGCGCCAGGTCGAGGAGAGAGGCCTGGGGGATCTCCGTCGTCATGGGACCCGGCAGCATGGAGGACACCGGAGCGCCCGCCTCGACGGGAGGAGGGGCCGCCGCAGAGCACAGTCCCAAAGACGGACTTGGAGGAGCGGACGCCAGCCCGGAGGCCGCCGTGGCCGGGTCGGCCAGCGGCGGTGGCGGAGCAGCCTGGGCGCCTATCCAGGTGGCCGCCGAGGCCGGGGCGGCCAGCGGCGGTGGTGGAGCAGCCTGGGCGCCTATCCTCGGCACCCCCTTCTGCCTGCATCCCATCTTTCATCCATGTGAGCGAAATCAATAGTGTGTTCGCACTTAGTCGCCCGCCAATGCACTCGAGATCTTTGCAAATAGACCCCCGTTTCAGCCTATTTGGGCTTAAGGCGAGACCAAGGTCTTCCCGAAGATGAAAAAAAGGTCTTACTGCAGATGAAATCTAGAAAGCACACTAAAAAGATCTAGTTGGGTCTATTGCAATTATGTGTCTCAAGAAGAAACTAAAAATTAGTGAGTGACTGGGTCCAACTGAAAAAACGGCTTATCCAAGATATATGGCACAAAATTTAGGAATTCATTTATGTGGATCCTTTTTGAGTTTATATTTCTTTGCTGGAATCAAGGTCTTATCTTCGACTAATTTTTGGGGGCTTTATTTAACTCCTCATTTTGATTTTTCCTATGTTGCTGCACGACATAAATTTGACTCCTCATACATATAGCTGAGCAAAAATCGCTATCGGTCTGTTAAGCCCCAACCTACAAAATAGAGCTGAAATCCACTTCTCTCTGTTAGGATTAATTAAGGCATGTACAATGGTTGATAAGATAATCTTATCTTAAGTTTTGCATGTAAATTAGATATGACAAAAAAAGATGTCTACAATGGATCATCTCTTAGCCTTATCTTCAATAATTAGTTGTTCCTACAAACATGGTGAGACAAATTGTGCAAAGATATTGAAGTCCTTGCATAAGTCTAGCTCTTAAGAAGAAACTTCTTCTCCTTGAACAAATCAATCAGTGGCTTGGTGTGCTAGGGATACATATGGAATGAAGATGATCAGTCTATCAGACCATGGAATACTTCGCACGTATGCATGACTGAATTGGGATGATTCCAGGGAAGTAAAACAAACTTTCTCAATTTCACGGCGGCAACTTTCATCAAGTACTCGTGAATTAGAGGAAGCCACTTCTTACATCAAGACATCTACTTCATGAGCTAACACAAAGATGATGCTTACAAAAGTTTCCAACACTAGCTTAATGTTCAACAAAATCATGGAGAGGATAGGGATGTTGTCGATGGGCTCAACAACAATTCATCGAGGCTTCCATAAAAATGGAATTCCATAACTATGTGAACAAGGTGATAGCATTGGTAAGACCAATAGATGTAACTATGTATGCTCGAGGGAACAACCACGAGTAAGACAACATTACGAATACCATTGGTTCTGATTTAACTTGATGATAGCCCACACTCAGGTCAAAGTTTTGGACAAGGTAATAGATCCAACAATTGTTCACAAGGATCAATCGATCAATCGGTCAAGATATCATCTTTCCTCAACACACACACACAAAAGATATCCCTTGGAAGGAACTAAGTCAGGCAAGCTTTTATCTTCCAACTCTCCAAGTTGTTGTTTAGCTTAACCAACTAGTTCAGGGTATCCGATACAGATTCTCGGAGAAGGGGTGGTTTACAAGAAAACCAACTTGATCACGAATTCAACATAGCGGTCAGGGAACAACCTGGTAATACTTCCGAGAGGATATTCGGAAAATCACGAACCACCATATGTTACTAAACTCGAGAACAATCTTGCTTTTCAAGGCAAGACGATATGATCAAATGAGCAAGGACTTAACAAAATCCTAACTCATCAATCAAGGAGTGCACCAGGAAAGTGGACTAGGTAGCACGATCAATCTTAGGGTGATGATTCAATAATCAGCTCGCTAAGGATGAGGTTATTGTCCATTTAACTACCAAGCAACAGGGTTGCTAGGAGTATTGATTTCACACATCACAATTCACTTGTCGGTATTCCGGTTATAACAACGCGGAGACCGAGGAATGAACGACGATGGTGAGAAGTATTACTGTATCAAGAGTTCATAGGATGATGTGCAATTCTCATCACATTCTTGACATAAGGATGGTAATACTCCAGGATAGAACAGTTTAGAAGCTGCATTAGCATTCTCTATCTGCGAAGTACAACTTCTTTGACCCAATCCTGGATATGGATAAGGTACTGGAGTTTGTTTCTCCTAGTCATTCCAGAATAGAATGGCTTGACGAACCACAAGAGTAAAAGGCATCGATGAACACGAGTGCACAACTACTCCTGACTATCAACTGATAGATGAGGGTCATAATACAACTAAAAGGGACAACTCAAAGAAACATATAGCTTTCTGAGTTGTGGATGCATAGATTAGCATGTCGAACTAGTTCAACATATTTCTTCCGGATAGCCCATGCAGAAGGGTAGGACTGGCAGAGTCACAATGTGGAATAGAGAACTCGTCAAGAGCACTCTGGTTGTGATCTTTTGGTTCGGGAGAACTTCTGCCAAGGATGGTTCATGGTATTGGAAGAACGATAACCACGGACCTCGAGGACTATCACAAGGTTACTATAATATCCTAAAGGGACGAGCAAATACTACCAACATGAAGTAAGTAGAAGAATCTTGGGTTCAAAACCCAGGAGTAGAATGCCTACCAACTAAATGGCATCACGGGATGCTTTTGAGAATAATGGCCAGAATCATCACACTGTGAATATAAAGCATTGCTAGTTTATTGGGTGATCTTCTAAGACACCTAGGGTTATAATAATAACTCCAACATATATGTCGAGGTAACAAAGTACCTCAACACACTGACTAGGTTGATTAATCTGGCCTAAAAGGACATGGGAAACAGGGAGGAAAGGTTTGCAAATGCATCAGACTATTTAGAAACCTGGGATGACTCGGACAACATAACGACTGTAAATGCTCAAAAATACTTTTGAGATCCAAGCAAAAGGGTAGCATATCCACTTAACATCATAATGTCAAGGTTCTGAGACCAACAGTTGAACAAACAGAAGTAGTAGAAACTGAACTGAAGGTTGAATCCACAATAACGTGATCCTGATAAATAGAATGAGAATCCTAGTTCTTAATCCCCGTAGAAAGAAGAAGGTGACTCAGATCAGAAGGTCATAGGGCAAAGGAGTAAAAAGAGCCTTACGTTCCCTTCCACAAACAATTCCGTTACATAACTAAAGAGTTTCTAGACATGACTTCGACCAGTTTGGCTTACTAATCCTACAGGCAGTCAGGCTCTGATACCAAAGCTGTCGGGACCCCGATCCTAAGTCACACAGGTCTAGCCTGTAACACATCATATCACTTTGCGGCCTCACGCACGGTATACCCACGGGTGCCACCTTACCTGGCCCGGGACCGTTTGCGCATTTTGGCACACGTATATGATAGTGTCGCTAGCATCCATATGACAGAGAACCCGGGCTGACATGACTAGTTATAAACCAAAAGTGGCACTAAATTACAGAGACATGCATACATGACCCAGCAACGAACGTGTCGGTCATCAACGTATGAACCCAAGTCGTAGCAAGCTACAAGGACTTAAAGGAACAACGCGTGACATTTCCCCTAAGGGACAGACACATGAACGAAGAAGGACACATGCCGGCCAGCCTAAGTGTTCCGGAGCAGTAGCAAGCTACCAAGGCTCAGTGGAAGCACTAGGAGATATTTCCCTGTAAGGTAGGCTATCAAAGGTAAACAACTAGGTGTCGGATCCCACACATAGCAATACACATTACACGTACGCATAACATGCAAGTATGTGCTGTACAACAAGGCATCACAACATAACTCAACAAGTCATATAGGTAAAGGCCCAGAAGAGCCATCATAGCATTTATTACAATCAGAGGTCACATGACCCAACATACAGAGCATACAGGCAACGGAAGCATAACATGTCTGAGTACAGACAACTACAAATGAAGAAGGCTGAAAAAGCCTGACTATCTACAAGATCCTACAAGGGTACAAGATCGTAGCTGAGGTAACAAGCTAAACGTCAAAGTCCACGCGGAACCACTAGCGAGACTGAAGTCTCTCTGCAAAAACATAAATTAAGCAAACGTGAGTACAAAGGAACTCAGCAAGACTTACATCAGAACTAGCTACATATGCATCAGTATCAACAAAGGGGGTGGTGGAGTTTGACTGCAGCAAGCCAGCTTTGACTCGGTGGCTATCCTAAACTACGACTGCAAATAACTCTTTTGAGGTGGCGCACACGAGTCCACATATTCACCAATCAATACACCACTATGGATCCGCTCCCGTCTCCCTACGAGAAGGCCATCCATAGCACTCACGCTTATCTTGCGTGTTTTAGAGTATCCACTTTCACTTGTCTATGAACTGTAATAGGCAACCCAGAAGTCCATTTCCGCGGACACGGCTATTCGAATAGATTATATTTAACCCTGCAGGGGTGTACTTCTTCACACACGCTCTCACCACTTACCGCCGTTTACACGACATGTACTCGGCAACCTTCAAGCGGAGGCCCAGCGAGGGTGTCGGCCACGACCTGACTAACCACACAAGTCTCTCGTCCAGGTTTATCGCCTATTTGGGTTCCATCCGTGGGGAGATCCGGCTGGGGTGTCGCTCACGGCCCCAAACGATGTGTACAGGGTTCCCGCATCACCAAACGGGCGATCGGTACACCATGCCACGTACCTGCCGCGTCACAGCCCACCCCGAGGGTCAGCGCTGCGCACGACCTCCAGTAAACTACAAACACCAGAAACTAGTTGCAACTCCTGGACAGAGATCATGTTGATTAATAAGTCGAGAGAGTCAATTTAAGGATCCCAATGTGTGGTAGTAGCTGTTTCATAGACCAACCAACACAGAACTCAGTTCCTGAGGACGGCTGCAATGAGACAACCCACCATGTACTCCTACATGGCCTCTCATCGCTACCTTTACCAAATCGTGTTCACACACTTAGCTCACACACAGTAGGACATGTTCATAACCATTCCAATTCATCCCCGATGAATCAGACTTGACACAACTCTAAGCAATAGCAGGCATAACCAGAAAGCATGAATGAGTAGGCACAACATGGCTCAAACAACTCCTACTCATGCTAGTGGGTTTCAACTATTTACTGTGGCAATGACGGGTCATGCAGTGGAAAGGGGTTCAACTACCGCAGCATGTAACAGTTGAAGCATTGTTGTCCTAATGCAGTAAAAGAGAGCAAGAGCGAGAGAGTGGGATTGTATCGGAATGCTCAATGGGGTTTTGCTTGCCTGGCACTTCTGAAGATAACATTGGGTCTTCATCGGTGTCATTGAACTCATCGTCGGAACATCGTCTACTGAGAGGGGACAAAACCGACAAACAGAGAAAGAACACAATCAATGCAATGCACAATATGATGCATGATCATGACATGGCATTATGTTGTGATTTGAGCTAATGCAACTAGCAACAGGTTAAATGAAGTTGGTTTGAATCCAAGATTCAAATTCAAACTCCGTATGTGATTATTTAAATGCCATTTTATTGATTTGACCTGATCAGCAGGTTTAACTTGTTCAAACATGCATGAAAATGCCATAAACAGATTCCTTGGATTTTTCTGATCATTTTTCAAATATAAATTATTTTCATCTGAGCTACGGTTGATTTTATATGATTTTTAGAAGTTTTGAATATTTTCTGAAATAAATAAATCATTTCTGATTTATTTAAAATTCCAGAAAACACTTATTGCGTCAGCATGACGTCACTGTGATGTCAGCAGTCAACAGGGGCTGGTCCAGGTCAAACCTGACGTGTGGGGTCCACACGTGAGTGACACAACAGTTAAACAGGATTAACTAAACTTAACAGAAGGTTAAACTAAACTAAATAGGCACAGGGGCCCACATGTCAGTCTCTCAGGGCCTAACTAAGTTTAGTTTTAAACTAAACAAATTAGACAGGGGGCTGACCCCACCTGTCATTGGCTCATAAAACTAAGCACCGCAATTAGCACTTAATTAACAACCTTGAAAGGATCGATATAGTTGACTAGAGGGGGGGTGAATAGGCAACTAACAATTTTTAGCTTTTCTTAACCACTTTAAATTAAGCGTCAAAGTAAGTTGTCTAGATATGCTATTATGATGACACTAAAGGAAAGAATAGAAAACAACAACACAAGCAAGCTATAGGAATTAAACAAGTAAAGCTTGCACAAGTAAAGGTAAGAAATAACCACAAGTGGAGACGGTGAAGACAAGGATGTGATATCGAAGTTCCTTCCCTTTGAGGGGAAGTACGTCTCCGTTGGAGCGGTGTGGAGGCACAATGCTCCCCAAGAAGCCACTAGGGCCGCCGTATTCTCCTCACGCCCTTACACAATGCAAGGTGCCGTGAATCCACTAGTGGTGCCCTTGAAGGTGGCAACCGGACCTTTACAAACAAGGTTGGGGCTCTCTCCACAACTTAATTGGAGGCTCCCAACGAAACTCCGGAGCTTGATGAAAAACTTCTAGTCAAGCAGGACGGGGAGAACCTTCAGATTCTTGATGTAAGCATTGGCCGTGTATTATAGGTCAAGGGAAATAAGAAAAACAAATTTCTATTTCTTGTTTGTAACAAACTTCCATGCAATACTGCAGGTAACAAACTCTAAGATAACAGAAGTGAGCAGCAATGAGTTTGTGACTCCATCAGCTTTTATTTTTCTGTACGAGATGCAGCTGTTCCCGACCTTCCGTAATCGGTCGGTATCAGTTTGGAATTTCCGTGGTGAACTGGTGACATCCTTTGAGGATCATTTGTTGTGGCATCCTGATTGCAATACAAACAGTATTTACATAACCAGCAACCAAGACCTCATTATCTCTTACTGCAAAGCTGAACCGGATGATCTCTTCAGAGGACAATGGTAAAAATTTAAACTTTCTGGTACTTCAGCATGTATTACTGATGTGTTTGGTAATGAGTTGCATTTGGCTAATTGACCTGTTACGGTTGCTAGTCCTTCCTGTCAATGCATTTACCTTTTATCCATCATACTCCTCATGTTAGATTTAGTCACAAGCACTATCAGTTTTCTCTTTGACGGGAGGCATTGGCTCCTGAGCCTTTTAGTTTCATGATTCATGCATGCAATTTCAGTACTGATCAAGTGTGTGTCACCAAGTTTTCTCTCTGTTTTAATGGTCATACAAACGCCAGAATAGGTGTTTATTTCGGGTAATCACTTGATTTTGCGTGTGATGCTTTCCAGATACTCTACTTAGCAAGTCAATTAAACAAAAGATGCATCAGGAAGCATGTTTATGCATGTGCTCGTTGCCTAATGTGTCTTTTTTTTGAATTCACATTTTCAAATGTTTGCTCGGAGAAAATCTGCTCTAACTTGCTGCCTTGGATACATGAGGATGATGCCAGTATCTATCCCTGCATAATCTTATTTGTACTTTGCATCCTTATGCAGCCTGTTCTATAAACATCAGTGAGATATTAACCGGGAAATGCATGGCCAAGATAAAGGCAGGGAACCTGTGCAAAGAGAAGTCGTCGAAGTTCCTGTGTACGCCTCTAGAGGCCCTCGGCAACATCACATCTCTGTACTACGACGAAGAGCGCGAGGAGATCATCACCGGCAACCATCAAGGCCTCATCCATGTGTGGTCAAATTAACAGCTTGGTCCAGTGCAGGCAGGTTACATCAGGCACCAGGTGATCGTCGTTAGTATTTAGCTTGTAGCGGCACCAGTTTAGTGGGCAGTCTGACCTAGCCATGGGCATCTTTCGCCGCATGGGCCTTCATGGTGGGAATGCTTGTGTATAGTACTCTAGTTCATCCATCGCCAGCCTCTTAGTTATTTATCAGCTGCTGAGTTGACATTTGTCATGTGTTTTTTGGGGGATCCGTGTAGCTTTAGGAGATGCTTATCATAGGGATCATTGAAGAGGGAAGGTTTCGAGTGTATCGCATGTAAGCATTATTGACCTTTAAGCTATTTATCTGATTCTGATTTTGGAGTGCCGATTCGATGTGCAATTTTTGTGAGTTCCTCTTTAACATTACTTGTTATACGAGTGATCCCAAAGGTCTACAGAATGTCCCAAGAAAATGTTGGCATTGTTTTGAGCACCTCCTGTCCCTAACCCTAGCTGCCGCCCAAAGGTCTCCTCCTCTTCCTGTCCGATGGCCTTGGCAGCAGCAAGAGAAGCGAGGACCTGTCTGTTTTCTTTTCTTTTTCTTAGGTTTTGTTTTTGTGGCGGCATACACAAGGTGGTGGGGACGATGTTGTGTTCGAATAAGATCTCTCCGTACCTTGGCGTCGTTTGATCTGGTGTCATTGAAGGGCTTGTGAGAGATTGCTCTGTGACATCTATTGGCTTTTCTTGGATCCGGACGAGGAGAGCAATTGGCTGGCCTTCGGTGCGGCTACTTCGATATTCTCCTTGCGTGTTGTTCTAAAGCATGGTCTGATTTCTTCCACTCTCGGGACCAGTGACGATGGATTGCAAGTCTGTACTACCAGTCGACAGATGTTGTTTCTCCAACAATTTCTAGGTCTCGTTTTAGTTTACTATGTGAGTATCTCCGACGGGCGGCAATCAATTGAAGAAAGCAGAAGACTAGTAGTACGAGTATATTTTTCAATGTATTTTTCTTTACTGGCCGGTTCCCTCTTTCCCTCGTCTGACCAGTCATCTCCTACGCCCGGGGCACACTAACAAATTGGATCGGACTGAATCCGCCAGCGCCGTGTTCCAGTCATGGGCTTGGCTAATTTGGACACAAGAATCGAGAGAGAAGAGTAACATGTTGCGAGGCCGAGGAGAACTCCTTAGAGCGTTTTCCCTCTCGTTAGGGTTTTAGTCCTCCCGGCGGCGATTCTTCCCGTCGTCGAGTCTAGTTTTCCCCTGCTGTCGATCTAGACCGGAGTAGCTTGATTCAGAAGGACCAAGGGGCGATCTAGGATCGCTGCCCCCTCTTGATCAACTATTTTGGTTCTCGATGGTCTAGGGTTCCCCCGCCCGAAACCGATATGAGTTGTTCTTCGGGTAAGTGATAGTGATGAATACGTCGGGGGCTTCGAGCTCCGCAGGATTCGATGATGTTGAACAGATGATGGCTGAACTAGGACTGCGAGAAGAGGATCTGGACGACGTGGTTTTCGAGGAGGAAGCCGCACCTCCGGAGGCGGCGAGGTGGCTGGCTTTGGCTAAGGTGAACACTCCAAAAACCTATAGCCAGACATGGTTTTACAGGAATATGCGAGCAGCATGGGATGTAGCTCAAGAAGTCAAGTTTAAACCTCTCGAGAACAATCTATATACTGTCCAATTCTCCTGTCTGGGCGATTGGGAGAGGGTGATGAACGAGGGACCCTGGAACTTCAGGGGTGATGCGGTGATAATGGCTCCTTATGATGGAATTTCGAAACCCTCAACTGTCAAGCTCGACACTCTGAATATTTGGGTGCAGATACATGATGTACCAGCACTGTTTGCACATCTTGTGCAGCCGCTTGCGGCGAAAGTGGGAGAGGTTCTTTTCGTTGAAACAAGCTCGCATGACTTTGTAGGAAACTTCTATCGGGTATGGGTTCAGATTGATGTCAACAAACCTCTGAAAAACGCAGTCTCAATGATAAGGGAGGGGAAGAGACAGATTTACAGGGTCAAGTATGAGAAACTCCCCGACTGGTGTGCGGTCTGCGGCAAGCTAGGGCACCTGTACGAAGAGCATGGGACGGGAATCCACCCCCCTTCAGCGCTTATCTTCAAAGACCTTAGGGCCTCCTGGTTTATGCGTACCGGGCGGGGTCCTGGCGAGGGGCGTGCCCGAAGAGGAGGCCGCCGTGGTGGCCGTTCAAGTGCAGGATGAGGAGGTGTTGCCACTTCAGCTGAAGAACAGCATATGGACGCCATGCAGGAGCAGAATGAGATGGGCTCTCAAGCGATAGCAGGAATAGATGATGTGGATATGGTTGAGAGTAACAGGAAGCGTTCAGAGAGGCATGATAATCCAGCGGCAACTAACACGGGAAGGGGGGTCATTGCTCACAGATTCTTGCCATCAGCAGGCGAAAACTCAGCGCTGGTGCCGTTCGATGCATCTCCCATGAGCCCACCTCCAAAGAGGGACCTGAAGAAAGCCAAAACTAGAGAGGAAGACATTGAAGGTAGCAAGGTGAAAACATCGGCGGGCTCCCTCGAGGGGCACCGCCAAGCCCAATGAGTGCTCTATGTTGGAACTGACGTGGCGCGGGTAAACCTGCGGCAGTTCGAGAACTTTGCGAAATCGCGAGGAAGTTTGCCCCAGCGGTGCTTTGTATCGTTGAAACTCAAATAAGTGGTGAACGGGTAGAAGCTCTAGCTAGCACACTAGGGTACGAGAAAGCTTATGCAATTGGCAGTCAAGGGAGGAGTGGCGGAATTGGCATGTTCTGGAATGTCAGCAGCAATATTGAGATCTTGGGAGATTCATGTTATCATATAGATGCCAAGGTTCAAGAGGAGGGGCATGAACCATGGAGGATTACTTGTATATATGGCGAATCTCAAACCCACCTTAGGCACCAGACCTGGGACTTGATGAAGGGGATCTCAACCACGAGCGATCTGCCGTGGCTTTGTTTTGGCGATTTCAACGAAGTACTACGTCCCGAGGAGCATCAAGGGATAGCGGACCGTAGTAATGCGCAGATCCAAGCGTTCAGAGAAGCAGTGGACGTTTGCATGCTTGAAGATTTGGGCTACCAGGGAAGACCGTGGACTTCTGAGAAAAGGGTCGCATGTAATGCCCAGGATGGAGTTATACCTCCTACGTATCGAGGCACGACTTAAAGGCATAAATCCATCCTAGAATGATCTCAAGTTTGGTAATCTTTGCACAACTCATGTAAAAGAGGGATAGTAAACTGAAAATAGTTGGCTTACACTCGCCACGTCACAGAATTACAGTACAAGTCTCAAACATCATACATTAAGAACACTACAACCCTCTAAGGGCAAAAGCCAAATGTCAAAGTACCAAACTTAGATAAATAAACCACAGGCGGATCGAATCCTAGTAAGAGACTCCACTACTGATCGTCCGGGTAGCGCACGTAGTATCGACTACGCTCCTCGTCGTACTCCCAATCCAGCTCGGTGCCATCACCTGGATAGCTCACAGCTGGACCTGCATCTGGTGTGTGAAGTAACTGTGAGCCACAGAGGACTCAGCAATCCCGTCTCCGAGTAACAAGACTATCAAAGCCTCTGGGTGAGGAAAAGGCTGAAGAAAGAACAAGTCTGCAGCAGCAACTAGCATCTAGCTTACGCAAGTGAGAGCGAGAAGAGAAGGCCTCGGCGAGAAGTGATCATGAAGTGATCCTAGCTACAAGCTCCACAATCATAACCCCTCCGTGTTCAACTCCCGAATCCCTATTCGGAAATTGACAGTCACGGAACACACGCTGGTAGTGTATTAGTATCATTGTGTCAAGTTATCTACAACCGGAATTAACAAGCTCCCATCTGCCACATAATCGCGGGCACGGCTTTCGAAAGTTCAAACCCTGCAGGGGTGTTCCAACTTGACCCATTACAAGCCCACGATCCGCGGAGTCGCAACTCCAAAGTGGGAAGACCCGAGTATCCTTGGAATCCCGTGCTCAAGATATACCGAGCTAAGGTAAGGCTAATCCAGCAAATCCTCCCGGCGTGTCGACACCCTGATAGTAGCCGCGCGTATCTAGGTCTCAGGACACGTCCGGATGAGCGCTACGTACAGATACCGAAGACCCCAGCGAACTGGGTAGTATCCGCAAGTGACTCTGGTTTGGACCAACACTCAAGTCGAGCACTGGCCCAGGGGGGTTGAATTAATTAAGCCTCGGGTTAATTACTCCCTCGGAAAGTTTTTAGTTGTTTAGGCAAATAGTACCAAGGTTGGGACTTGCTGGAAAAGACTTAGCACTTAGCGGTTTATCGAGGGGGTCCCATACACCCCAACCGTGTTAGGAACACATAATCAAGGAACATAAAACCGGCTTATACGGATCCTAACGGCATGAGTGGAACAAATCACCAAGCAAAAGGCTTAGCCTTCCACCCTTGCCAATATATAGATGATTTCATTTTAAGCATTTATATAGTGTGATATAACCCAACCAAACTTCAACATGGAGCAAGCATCTTCACTTCACCTGCAACTAGCAACGCTATAAGAAGGGCTGAGCGAAGCGTACTTAGCCAAGCAACGGTTTGCATAGGTAGGTTGGTTAAACATGGCAATTGGTTACAAGTAGGAGGCCGACAAGAAGAACATGGGCATCGAGGCAAAACTATAGATCGAGACTACTAGCAATAGGCAAAGATAGTAATGTTATCGGGGTTCGGTCATCTTGCCTGAAGAGAAGTCGTTCGGATCGTAAGAAGGGTCCTCGTGCTCAACCTCGTTGGAAACCTCGTGCTCAACTTCGTACCCGGTCTCAGCTTCCGGCTCTAAACAAAACAATCACACCAAGCACCAATCAACAAGATGCAATGCGCACTCGAAAAACATGAATGCATGATGGATGCACTAAGGATGCACATGGAGCACGGAAAACATCATTCAAGCAAAACACCTCAAAACAAGATAACAAGCTGATATTATTAATCTACACAGAAAAACAATCAAGTTTGATATAAGATTCGCTGAAATCGGAGTTACGGGCTAAAAGTTATGCCCGAAACAAGATTTGAGCGAAAACTGAAAATTACAGCAACATAGCATCTTTGGAGCTCAAAATAATTAAGCTACAACACCCAAAAAGCATGGCAAAGGACTTGAACACAAACTAGACATATAGTACAGCAACTATGTCCAAAGTGCACCCCCAACGGAGTCACGGATCAATAGCAATGATCTTGGACATATTGAACTTGACAATAAAATTCTGGCAGCAGAATTTTATTGAAACTTTAGAGCAAAAGAAAAACATGCTACAACCACTCAAATGGACATGTGAGGACATGGATGGAAAGACAACAATATATACTACAAGGAACAATCAAAATCCACCCCAAAACTATCATGCTTTTTCCTAGAACATCACACGAACATGGCATCGGAACGTTACAGATTTCAGACTTAGTGAAAATCCACTAAGTCCTAAAACAGCAATATCATCATAGCAACTAAAAGAGCATGTTTAAGTCACCTCGAAACTAAACATGGCAAATGGTAAGCACCTCATCAAAGTGCATATGAAGGTGATTCCGAAACACACAAGCATGCATCATAGAGGTGAACACAACGATTGCAACGAGCTCAACAAGATGGCATATCATAACAAGTGAAAACACAACATAAGAACATGGCACTTTGCAACGATGATAACAAGGCAATAATAAATCTACCATGCAACCTATCACAAGCAACACGTAGTTCGTGGCAAGACGAACGCGTGGACATGTCATTTGCATCATTTGGACAAACGAGCTAAAAGATATCACATGGCAAAGGTGGCATGAAAATAACACATAACAGCAGTTTATATCATGATGCACTCTTGCAACAGCAAAACAAGCACCTAGATGATCTCTAACATGCATGACAACAAAAGGTAAAACGTAGAGCACATCTCCACGAACGTCTGGACATATTACACGCGCAAAACGGAGCATCACAGTAAAAGTTAGAGCAGATCAAACTTTGCATTTCAGAAAAACAGAACAGGGACTTAGTAGATCTAGGGTCAACCTCAGGCAGATCAGATCTGGGAAAAAAAAACGAAGACGGGCCCGGCGGCTGCGGATCTGGCCCGGCGGAGGAACTGGCGGCCCGGTAGGAGGAGGGAGGCCCGCGGCTCCGGTGCAGCGAGCGGCCCGCGGCGTGGCTGGGCTGTTGTGGTGGCCCGCTCGGGCCGGCGGCGCGGAGCGGCCTGCGGTGGCGCGGGGCGGTCGGGCCCGAGGCGTGAGGCGGGCCGGTCGGCGAGGCGAGGCCCACCCTGGGCGGGATGCGAGGCGAGGCGGGCGCCGGCCTGGCGAAGGGAGGCGACGGCCCGCTCGGGAGGAGGCCGGTGGCGAAGTGGTCCCGCTTATCGGGAACCAGGCGCGGTCGGAGGGGCCCGGCTCGGGTCGAGGTCGACGCGGTCGCCCGAGCGAGGGAGCCGGCGCGCCTCGTTCGTTGACCCGCAGCGAGGGATCGAGGGAATCCCGGTGACTGGCTGCCTCGACCGGATTCCTCGGGATCCGGGGAGAAAACAGAGGGAGGACTTGGGATCAGATTTGATCTGAAAGAAAAGGAAAAAAAATAGTGGAGAAGGGGAAGAAGAAGGGGATGCCCAAATTAGACCTAGGGGGGGTCTAAATATAGCAGGGATTTAGGGTTAGGGAGAGTTTAGGGGCGCTAGGAGCCCTCCGATCGCGATCCGACGGATCCGATCGCGGGGATAGATTTAAAAGGCCTAGACGGAGATAAAAGACTGCAGTAGGGGTGTTTCCGGGACACGAAGTGAAGGCACATCGGGCCCACACGGACAACGGATGGAAAAGTCAACGGAGTCCAAACGAGACGAGATTTGAGAGGCGGGTTGCACACAACAAAACAACAACACAGACAACAACCTCGCGGCACACCGGTAACGTAAAACGCCCGAACAACAAAGTAGGCCTACGGTACGTCACGGACACGTGAGGGAGCTCCGGAACACGAAACGGACAACGGGAAGGGACACGCGGAACCGGATGCAACCGACAACACAAATGCAATGCAATGCACATGTCTACATGATATGAATGAATGCCACACACTCACACAACAAAACGACGAAAACCCAAAAGACAAGAACCCGGAATGGAAATAGATGAAGCCGGAGATATATTATATACCCAAAAGGGAAAGTATTACATCCGGGGCATTACAAACTCTCCTCTACTACAAAAAGATCTCGTCCCGAGATCTAGGACTGGAAAAAGGAAGGGTACTCGGAACGAAGATGATCTTCTCGTTCCCAGGTAGCTTCTCGGTCGGTGTGATGTGACCACTTGACTTTCAGAAACTTGATGGACTTGTTGCGAGTCTTGCGTTCAGTTTCTTCGAGAATTGCAACTGGATGCTCTCGATAGGAAAGGTCTTGTTGGAGATCAATCTCCTCTAACGGAATCATGCGCTCAGGTGCCTTGAAGCATTTGCGAAGTTGAGACACATGGAAGACATCATGAACATTTGCAAAGTTGGAAGGGAGCTCGAGCTGATAGGCTAGATCGCCTCTTTTGCCAAGAATCTTGAAAGGCCCGACGTATCTAGGAGCAAGTTTTCCTTTGATACCGAATCTTTGGGTTCCTTTCATCGGAGAAACTCGGAGATAGACATGATCACCGATGTCGAAAGCCAAATCACGATGCTTTCCATCATAGTAGCTCTTCTGACGTGACTGAGCGGCCTTGAGGTTCTCACGTATGACTTTGCACATTTCTTCGGCTTCAGAGATCAAGTCATTGCCAAGAAGTTGACGTTCGCCTGTTTCAGACCAGTTGAGAGGGGTACGACACTTTCTGCCATAGAGAATTTCAAACTGTGCTTTGCCTGCACTTGCTTGAAAGCTGTTGTTATAAGAGAACTCGGCAAATGGAAGACAGTCTTCCCATTTCATGCCGAAGGAGATGACACAGGCTCTGAGAATGTCTTCTAGAATCTGATTCACACGCTCGACTTGACCACTAGTCTGAGGGTGAAAGGCAGTGCTGAACCTGATCTTAGTGCCCATGGCGGACTGAAAGGAGTCCCAGAATCTTGATGTGAACAAGCTGCCACGGTCTGAGGATATCACTTGAGGAATGCCATGTAGGGACACAATTCTGGAAGTGTACAACTCTGCAAGTTGAGCTGCATTGATTGATTCTTTGACTGGAAGAAAGTGAGCGACTTTGGTAAGCTTGTCAATCACCACAAAGATAGCATCATTGCCTCGCTTGGATTTAGGAAAGCCAGTGACGAAGTCCATTTCAATGTGGTCGAACTTCCACTCAGGAATAGGAAGAGGTTGGAGAAGACCGGCTGGACGTTGATGTTCTGCTTTCACTCTTCTGCATACATCACATTCGTTCACGAATTGGGCAATTTCCCTTTTCATGCGTGTCCACCAGTAAGACTGCTTGAGATCTTGATACATCTTGGAACTGCCAGGATGAATGGAAAGGAGTGAATCATGAGCTTCTTCCATTATGAGCTTCCTGAGATCACCTTTGGGAACAACGAGTCTGTCCTCGAAGAACAAGGTATCTCTCTCATCAACACGGAAGCACTTGTATTTTGGAGTGCCCTTTGCAATTCCATGTTTCACTTTCTTCACCATGGTATCACTGAGCTGGGCCTCACGGACTTGATCTTCCAAGGTAGGAGCAATTTGGAGATTTGCAAGAAAACCATGCGGAACAACCTGGAGGTTGAGCTTCCTGAAAGCTTCACAAAGCTCAGGCTGGTACGGCTTGATAAGAAGGCTGTTGCAATATGCCTTTCTGCTCAAAGCATCTGCAATCACATTCGCCTTGCCTGGAGTGTATTCGATGCTGGGGTTGTACTCTTGGATCATTTCGACCCAACGAGTCTGACGGAGGTTCAGATGCGGCTGTGTGAAGATGTACTTCAAGCTCTTGTGATCAGTGAAGATGTCGACCTTTCTGCCCAACAACAGATGTCTCCACGTAATCAGAGCATGTACCACAGCTGCTAGCTCGAGATCATGTGTGGGATAGTTCTTCTCACTTGGCTTGAGCTGCCGAGAAGTGTATGCCACAATTCTCTTATCTTGCATAAGCACACCACCAAGACCTTGAAGAGAAGCATCACAGAATACTTCATAGGGCTTGGTTTCATCCGGAGGAGTCAGAACTGGAGCAGAGACAAGCTTCTCTTTGAGGGTTTTGAATGCCACTTCACATTCGGGAGACCAAAAGTATTTGACATTCTTCTGAAGCAGGTTGGAAAGAGGCTTGGCAATCTTGGAGAAGTTTTCAACAAATCTTCTGCAATAGCTGGCAAGACCCAGAAAACTGCGGAGCTGCTTGACGTTCTGAGGAGCTTCCCAGTTGACAATTGCTTCAACTTTCTCGGGATTAACCGCAATACCGTCAGCTGAGATAATGTGGCCCAGGTACAAAACCTTATCAAGCCAAAACTCGCACTTTGAGAACTTGGCATAGAATTTATGCTCTCGGAGTCGATCAAGAACCAGACGCAAGTGCTTTTCGTGATCTTCTTCATTCTTGGAAAACACCAGAATATCATCCAGATACACAAGCACGAACTCGCCAGTATAGGGGTTGAAGATGTAATGCATCATCCTTGAAAAGGTAGGAGGAGCATTGGCGAGACCGAAGGACATGACGGTATACTCGTATGAACCGTAGCTCGTTCTGAAGGCCGTCTTGGGAATGTCTTCCTCGCGAATGCGAATTTGATGATAGCCCATTCGGAGGTCAAGCTTAGAGAACACTTTAGCTCCTTTGAGCTGCTCAAAGAGTTCGTTGATGTTGGGGAGCGGATACTTGTTCTTAATCGTCTTCTTGTTCAATGGTCGGTAGTCAACACAGAGACGCTCCGTGCCATCTTTCTTCTTGACAAATAAGACACCACAGCCCCACGGAGATGTACTCGGTCTGATGAGACCCATACTCTCCTGCTTATCAAGCTGCTTCTTCAATTCCTTCAATTCATCCGGAGAGAGCTTGTATGGACGCCGGCAAGCAGGCTCAGTGCCCGGCCCGAGTTCAATGACAAACTCCACCTGACGGTGTGGAGGCATGCCTGGAAGATCTTCTGGAAAGACGTCTTGATATTCGTTCACCACTGGAATTTGCTCTATGGCATTAATTTCGCCCTTATCATTAAGAGAGAAAAGCCGAATAGTATTATCCCTGGAGGCGAAGATAATCACATCTTCATCAGAATGAGTCAACTTGACTTCCTTTTGAGCACAATCAATGTGAGCATCATGCTGAGAAAGCCAATCCATTCCGAGGATGAGGTCGATGTCAGAATGACCAAGAACCACCGGAGAAGCCAAAAATCGATAATCACCCATGCGAATAGAAATATCCGGAACAACTATGTTGGAAGTCATTTGCAAACCCGGAGAAATAATCTTCAAAGGTCTAGGAATCCTCTCCGAAACCAATTCATGCTTAGCAACAAAAGGTCTTGAAATGAAGGACAAAGATGCACCCGAATCAAACAATACTTTAGCTGGAAAAGAGTTAACTGAGAGGTTACCCAAAATGACATCAGAAGAGTTCTCTACTTCAGCTGCACTCATCAGATTGACCCTAGCAGACTTTGGATCATGCTTGACAATAGCTGAACTCATAGGAGGAGGAGGAGGAAGACGCTTCGGATTCGGACATCTGTTGGCATAATGGCCCTTCTGGCCACACTTGTTGCACACCACTTCAGAGAGAGGACGGAAATGAGAGCCACTGGACTTGGAGCCTTGAGACTGAAACTGCTTCTTCGACAGGTTGCTCGGGTTGGGTGGGTGGGAGAAACCACGACCACTAGAGTTCTTGTTGTTGGAGTTGTTGTATGGAGCTCGAATCACTGGAGGAGGAGGAAGCCAGAATTTCTGATGCTTCGAGACCATCTGAGACAATGAGGAAGAGTGAACAGCATCTCGAATTCTCTTCTTAGAAGCCTCCATCTTAAGCTGAGCTGCTTCTTGTTTCAAAGCCATGTTATAGAACTTATCGAATTCGTCTGGCTCGAACAAAGGGAGAGCAAGCTGAAGTTCATCTTTGAGACCTCCACGGAACTGATAGATTTTACTCTTGGCATCAGGAATGTCTTGCTTTGCATAGCGAGCGAGGTTT
The DNA here is from genome assembly GCA_902687465.1 of Secale cereale. Lineage (NCBI taxonomy): Eukaryota > Viridiplantae > Streptophyta > Magnoliopsida > Poales > Poaceae > Secale > Secale cereale. The sequence goes on along the minus strand of LR738711.1, from coordinate 790,715,986 downwards.
TGGAACTTGACATTATACTGATAGACTGACATGGAGCCCTGCTTGAGGTTGCGGAATTGCTCACGCATACCCTCGATGACACTTGTAGGAATGTGATGCGAGCGGAAATCCTTGCAGAAATTCTCCCAAGAGATCACTTGACCCGGCCTTGAGTCTTTGTACTGCTGCCACCAGTCAGCTGCTTGATCTTTCAGTTGGAAGGCTGCAAACTTCACATAGTCATCTTCTTTCACGTTACTGCACTCAAAATGCTTCTTTATGTCGGTCAACCAATCCTCAGCATCAAGAGGGTCGACACAGTAACTGAAAGCTTTAGGATTGTTAGCCAGGAACTGGTTGAGAGTAGCATGGTGCTGCTGAAAGAAGTTGCCTTGGTTCACTGGAACACCCTGATTAGCTTGATTAGCTTGCATCATCTGCATCATCTGCATCATCAACTGAGTGTTCTGAGCTGTAGTCTCCATAATTGCTCTCCAAGCCTCAGGCGGAGGAGGAGGTGAAGGAGGATGCTCTGGGACCTCTTCCACCTCTTGGTTAGCATTCGGAACCTTTTTCGGAGCCATCCTGTAAGAGATGACCACGAATCAGCAATTGATTGACAAAAGGAGTAAGTTGAATCAATGGAATGAATTGCAACAAGTCTTCACAATAATCATTCGAACAATAAGAACGAATGAAATCATCCGAACAAGAGGAACGAATGATATTCTCAGTTAAATGATAACATCAGTCTTCACGAGAAGCCACATAGGGATCAAAATGAAAATAAGAAAAAGCAACAAGTTACGGACAGGAACAAACACAAGAGAGGAGTTTCGTTCTAACATCTTTGTGCTGAAAGCATATGAACGCGTTACGAAAAGGTTTTGCAATCCCCAGATCAGCATAGCCAAGGACCCTTTAAGATGCAACTCCTGATAGTAACATCGGTCATATAACCCCTTCACTCAATGTCGAACCCCGAACTCACTAACCTGCATTCGTTGGAAGAATGCCTACGATCTACTGGATAAAACCCACCTATAGATTTCCGAAAGATTCCAGTTATGCAATCAGGTGTTGGGGATACACGGGAAGCACCGCGCAATCAACTCTAACCTACATCCAGGTGTATCCATCCTTCAACACATAACCAGTCTTTCTCGGAAACTGTGTACCTCGGACCTTCGAAAAGCATCCACTATAACAAGCTATGGCAATACTCCCGAACTACCTCCCCAGTACTGGGTGATGTCGGGGTTATCTTGCCACTGGCCGTATAGGGGAGATTTTCGATGTCGGCCGTCTTAAGTATTTAGTACTGTCGCGATATGCTTGTTACAATGATACCCCGAAGCTCAACTCCTCGGTAACAGGAGGCATCGGGAACAATATCCTTGTCACAAGAACATCGAAACAATCCCAGAATACTCGCGGGATTCCTAAAAAAAAATTTGTGCAAATTTTGAAGATAGGAGAGACAAGAGTAGACGTCAGGAGTCCTCACCAGAGAGAAAGGGGATGAGAAGCAAAGAAATCCTACTCTCCGACATAATATAGGACTCAAAAAGTTTTCAGTGTGTGCCTAGACTCGACCGTCAACGGTTCGATCAAACAGTGGGGGCTCCTAGGTCGGAGAAGGCTCTGAATACCAACTTGTAGTGCCCAGGATGGAGTTATACCTCCTACGTGTCGAGGCACGACTTAAAGGCATAAATCCATCCTAGAATGATCTCAAGTTTGGTAATCTTTGCACAACTCATGTAAAAGAGGGATAGTAAACTGAAAATAGTTGGCTTACACTCGCCACGTCACAGAATTACAGTACAAGTCTCAAACATCATACATTAAGAACACTACAACCCTCTAAGGGCAAAAGCCAAATGTCAAAGTACCAAACTTAGATAAATAAACCACAGGCGGATCGAATCCTAGTAAGAGACTCCACTACTGATCGTCCGGGTAGCACACGTAGTATCGACTACGCTCCTCGTCGTACTCCCAATCCAGCTCGGTGCCATCACCTGGATAGCTCACAGCTGGACCTGCATCTGGTGTGTGAAGTAACTGTGAGCCACAGAGGACTCAGCAATCCCGTCTCCGGGTAACAAGACTATCAAAGCCTCTGGGTGAGGAAAAGGCTGAAGAAAGAACAAGTCTGCAGCAGCAACTAGCATCTAGCTTACGCAAGTGAGAGCGAGAAGAGAAGGCCTCGGCGAGAAGTGATCACGAAGTGATCCTAGCTACAAGCTCCACAATCATAACCCCTCCGTGTTCAACTCCCGAATCCCTATTCGGAAATTGACAGTCACGGAACACACGCTGGTAGTGTATTAGTATCATTGTGTCAAGTTATCTACAACCGGAATTAACAAGCTCCCATCTGCCACATAACCGCGGGCACGGCTTTCGAAAGTTCAAACCCTGCAGGGGTGTTCCAACTTGACCCATTACAAGCCCACGATCCGCGGAGTCGCAACTCCAAAGTGGGAAGACCCGAGTATCCTCGGAATCCCGTGCTCAAGATATACCGAGCTAAGGTAAGGCTAATCCAGCAAATCCTCCCGGCGTGTCGACACCCTGATAGTAGCCGCGCGTATCTAGGTCTCAAGACACGTCCGGATGAGCGCTACGTACAGATACCGAAGACCCCAGCGAACTGGGTAGTATCCGCAAGTGACTCTGGTCTGGACCAACACTCAAGTCGAGCACTGGCCCAGGGGGGTTGAATTAATTAAGCCTCGGGTTAATTACTCCCTCGGAAAGTTTTTAGTTGTTTAGGCAAATAGTACCAAGGTTGGGACTTGCTGGAAAAGATTTAGCACTTAGCGGTTTATCGAGGGGGTCCCATACACCCCAACCGTGTTAGGAACACATAATCAAGGAACATAAAACCGGCTTATACGGATCCTAACGGCATGAGTGGAACAAATCACCAAGTAAAAGGCTTAGCCTTCCACCCTAGCCAATATATAGATGATTTCATTTTAAGCATTTATATAGTGTGATATAACCCAACCAAACTTCAACATGGAGCAAGCATCTTCACTTCACCTGCAACTAGCAACGCTATAAGAAGGGCTGAGCGAAGCGTACTTAGCCAAGCAACGGTTTGCATAGGTAGGTTGGTTAAACATGGCAATTGGTTACAAGTAGGAGGCCGACAAGAAGAACATGGGCATCGATGCAAAACTATAGATCGAGACTACTAGCAATAGGCAAAGATAGTAATGTTATCGGGGTTTGGTCATCTTGCCTGAAGAGAAGTCGTTCGGATCATAAGAAGGGTCCTCGTGCTCAACCTCGTTGGAAACCTCGTGCTCAACTTCGTACCCGGTCTCAGCTTCCGGCTCTAAACAAAACAATCACACCAAGCACCAATCAACAAGATGCAATGCGCACTCGAAAAACATGAATGCATGATGGATGCACTAAGGATGCACATGGAGCACGGAAAACATCACTCAAGCAAAACACCTCAAAACAAGATAACAAGCTGATATTATTAATCTACACAGAAAAACAATCAAGTTTGATATAAGATTCGCTGAAATCGGAGTTACGGGCTAAAAGTTATGCCCGAAACAAGATTTGAGTGAAAACTGAAAATTACAGCAACATAGCATCTTTGGAGCTCAAAATAATTAAGCTACAACACCCAAAAAGCATGGCAAATGACTTGAACACAAACTAGACATATAGTACAGCAACTATGTCCAAAGTGCACCCCCAACGGAGTCACGGATCAATAGCAATGATCTTGGACATATTGAACTTGACAATAAAATTCTGGCAGCAGAATTTTATTGAAACTTTAGAGCAAAAGAAAAACATGCTACAGCCACTCAAATGGACATGTGAGGACATGGATGGAAAGACAACAATATATACTACAAGGAACAATCAAAATCCACCCCAAAACTATCATGCTTTTTCCTAGAACATCACACGAACATGGCATCGGAACGTTACAGATTTCAGACTTAGTGAAAATCCACTAAGTCCTAAAACAGCAATATCATCATAGCAACTAAAAGAGCATGTTTAAGTCACCTCGAAACTAAACATGGCAAAGGGTAAGCACCTCATCAAAGTGCATATGAAGGTGATTCCGAAACACACAAGCATGCATCATAGAGGTGAACACAACGATTGCAACGAGCTCAACAAGATGGCATATCATAACAAGTGAAAACACAACATAAGAACATGGCACTTTGCAACGATGATAACAAGGCAATAATAAATCTACCATGCAACCTATCACAAGCAACACGTAGTTCGTGGCAAGACGAACGCGTGGACATGTCATTTGCATCATTTGGACAAACGAGCTAAAAGATATCACATGGCAAAGGTGGCATGAAAATAACACATAACAGCAGTTTATATCATGATGCACTCTTGCAACAGCAAAACAAGCACCTAGATGATCTCTAACATGCATGACAACAACAGGTAAAACGTAGAGCACATCTCCACGAACGTCTGGACATATTACACGCGCAAAACGGAGCATCACAGTAAAAGTTAGAGCAGATCAAACTTTGCATTTCAGAAAAACAGAACAGGGACTTAGTAGATCTAGGGTCAACCTCAGGCAGAATGGGAAAAAAAAACGAAGACGGGCCCGGCGGCTGCGGATCTGGCCCGGCGGAGGAACTGGCGGCCCGGTAGGAGGAGGGAGGCCCGCGGCTCCGGTGCAGCGAGCGGCCCGCGGCGCGGCTGGGCTGTTGCGGTGGCCCGCTCGGGCCGGCGGCGCGGAGCGGCCTGCGGTGGCGCGGGGCGGTCGGGCCCGAGGCGTGAGGCGGGCCGGTCGGCGAGGCGAGGCCCACCCTGGGCGGGATGCGAGGCGAGGCGGGCGCCGGCCTGGCGAAGGGAGGCGACGACCCGCTCGGGAGGAGGCCGGTGGCGAAGTGGTCCCGCTTATCGGGAACCAGGCGCGGTCGGAGGGGCCCGGCTCGGGTCGAGGTCGACGCGGTCGCCCGAGCGAGGGAGCCAGCGCGCCTCGTTCGTTGACCCGCAGCGAGGGATCGAGGGAATCCCGACGACTGGCTGCCTCGACCGGATTCCTCGGGATCCGGGGAGAAAACAGAGGGAGGACTTGGGATCAGATTTGATCTGAAAGAAAAGGGAAAAAAAATAGTGGAGAAGGGGAAGAAGAAGGGGATGCCCAAATTAGACCTAGGGGGGGTCTAAATATAGCAGGGATTTAGGGTTAGGGAGAGTTTAGGGGCGCTAGGAGCCCTCCGATCGCGATCCGACGGATCCGATCACGGGGATAGATTTAAAAGGCCTAGACGGAGATAAAAAACTGCAGTAGGGGTGTTTCCGGGACACGAAGTGAAGGCACATCGGGCCCACACGGACAACGGATGGAAAAGTCAACGGAGTCCAAACGAGACGAGATTTGAGAGGCGGGTTGCACACAACAAAACAACAACACAGACAACAACCTCGCGGCACACCGGTAACGTAAAACGCCCGAACAACAAAGTAGGCCTACGGGACGTCACGGACACGTGAGGGAGCTCCGGAACACGAAACGGACAACGGGAAGGGACACGCGGAACCGGATGCAACCGACAACACAAATGCAATGCAATGCACATGTCTACATGATATGAATGAATGCCACACACTCACACAACAAAACGACGAAAACCCGAAAGACAAGAACCCGGAATGGAAATAGATGAAGCCGGAGATATATTATATACCCAAAAGGGAAAGTATTACATCCGGGGCATTACATCGCAGGAGGATCCTACACGCGAGTACGCCTTGACAGGGCGCTAGCCTCCCCTTGCTGGATGCCGCGCTTCCCTTTAGCCTCTCTGGTTCACCTATCTGCAGCATCCTCAGACCATGCACCAATATTGCTCAATACCTCGGCACCTCAGCCGGGAAGGATGAAAAAGGACTTCCGGTACGAGGTAATGTGGGAATCTCATGAGGAGTAGCGAGACACTATAACTGCCAAGTGGAATGCAGTCTCTCCGGGCTATGGTGTTGGAGATTTTCGGGACAAACTTCTGGCCTTATCAAGAGATTTGACGGGATGGAGCAAGGAGTCTTTTGGCAATGTCCGCAATGAAATAAAGCAACTTAATACTCAATTAGAGCAGCTGCGGAATGATCCAGTCAGAACAGGTCCATCTCATGTGGAGCTGAAGATAAATGAGAGGCTAGTCGAATTGTACCATCATGAGGAACTTATGTGGCGCCAAAGGTCGCGTCTGCAGTGGCTTTCGGCGGGTGACAAAAATACCAAGTTCTTCCATATGCGGGCGAGTATGAGGAGAAAGAAAAACATGATAAAAGCTCTCTATAATTCGCTTGGTATTTTCACAGAGAACCAGATGGAGTTAAAGGAGATGGTGCTGGAGTTCTACAAGTCCCTGTATACATCTGAGGGAGTTACGGGTATTGATGAGGTATTATCGCATGTGCCATGCAAGGTCACCCCAGCCATGACTGAGGTACTTTGCGCTCCATATACAAGCGAGGAAGTTAAGGAAGCTCTCTTTCAGATGTTCCCTACTAAGGCACCAGGCCCTGATGGTTTTCCAGCGCATTTTTATCAGAGGCATTGGGATATTTGCGGGGATGAAATTACCTCGGTTGTACTTCGGATTATCCGTGGGGGAGATAGTCCAGAGAGTATTAATGACACTGTTTTGGTGCTAATCCCTAAGGTAATCTCCCCTTCTCAACTCACTCAGTTCAGGCCAATTAGCCTCTGCAATGTCCTGTATAAAATTGCTTCAAAGGTTATAGCTAATAGACTCAAGGTCATCTTGCCTGATATCATCTCTGAGGAACAGTCAGCTTTTGTACCTGGCAGACTAATAACAAATAATATTATTTCTGCGTATGAGTGCCTCCACTTCATGAAAAGGAATAAATCAAAGAACAATAGCTTTTGCGCACTGAAGCTTGACATGATGAAAGCTTATGATCGGCTCGAGTGGGACTACTTACAAGCCATTATGGGGAAGCTGGGGTTTGCAACACCCTGGATCCATATTGTGATGAGCCTAGTCAGGTCTGTTTCCTTCTCTGTGTTGTTCAACGGAGAAAAGCTTGAACGTTTCAATCCAACAAGAGGCATTCGACAGGGAGATCCTATCCCCCCTATCTATTCTTACTTGCAGCAGAGGGCCTTTCGTGCCTTTTAAAAACCAGTTCTCAGTCATCGGCGCTTGGAATAAAAGTGGCACCGACAGCTCCAGTTGTTAACCACCTTTTGTTTGCAGATGACAGCCTGTTGCTTTTAAGTCTAGTGTGGAGGGGGCTAATGTAGTTTCAAACCTGTTAGATGCATACTGCTCGGCGTCAGGACAGAGGATAAATCATGACAAATCTTCGATATTTTTCAGCAAGGGGTGCCCAGAGCAGACCAGACAAGGGGTGAAAAATTGCCTCAATGTGCAAAATGAGTCTTTGAGTGAGAAATATCTTGGATTACCCACTGAAGTTGGTCAATCAAAGAGTGGCACTTTCAAATACCTTCGTGACAGAGTCTGGGAGAAAATTAAGGGCTGGTTGGAAAAACTCTTGTCAGCAGGCGGAAAGGAGATCTTAATTAAATCGGTGGCACAAGCAATCCCGGTGTTTTCTATGTCATGTTTCAGGCTGACAAGGGGGCTATGTGAGAGCATTACATCACTTATTCGTCAATTTTGGTGGGGTAGCAAGCAAGGAAAACGAAAACCATGTTGGGTGTCGTGGGATGTGATGACAAAACCAAAGAGTCTTGGTGGCTTGGGCTTTCGAGATATGGAGATGTTTAACTTAGCTCTTTTGTCCAGACAGGCATGGAGATTGCTTGAGGAGCCAGACTCTCTTAGTGCACGTCTGCTTAAGGCGATATACTACCCTAACTCCTCTATTCTGGAAGCCGAGGTAGGACCTCGACCCTCTCAAATATGGCGTGCAGTGATTGATGGCCGAAACATTCTGCAGCAGGGGCTCATCAGGCAGATAGGGGATGGTTCTTCCACGAATATATGGACACACAGCTGGATTCCTAGGGAAGGGTTCTCAACACCCGTAACGTCTCTGGTGGCTAACCCGCCGAGGATAGTGGCTGAACTGATAAATCATAACATGGCAGCATGGAGGGAGGATTTAGTCCGACAAGTATTCATCCCGGTAGATGCGGAGGCCATACTAAAAATACCAATCTGTACAAGGCCAGTTCGGGATTTCTGGGCATGGGCGGAAGACCCCAAAGGCCGCTACTCTGTCCGATCAGCTTACAACATGATTTTTCTCTTAAAGACAGGAAGAGAGGCTTGGCTGGAAAATGTAGAAGAAAGTTCCAGTAGCAGTGCTGAGCGCAAGGGGTGGTCAACTGTTTGGGGCATGCAAGTGCCGTCGAAGTTGAAGGTATTTGTCTGGCGCCTTGCACAACATTCTCTCCCAACTTGTGATATATTGCAGCATCGGAACATGTCCACAACGAGCGCTTGTGCTATTTGCGGGGCAGACGATAACTGGCGTCATTCCATGCTTGACTGCACCATGTCGAGGAGTGTTTGGGCCCTAACAAATCCGGCTCTTGTGGAGCACATGTGCATGAACATGGATGACAGTGCCAAAAGCTGGTTGTTCGCTATGAGCGAGTCTACATCGCAGGAAGAATTCACCAATTTAGTTGTCACTCTTTGGGCAATTTGGCACGCTCGCCGGAAGCTGATACATGAAGGAATCTTCCAAACTCCTTTCTCAACACAAGCTTTCATTAAGAGCTATATGTGTGATCTGCAGCTTATCTTCAAAGCTCCTACCAGAGCACGAATCGAGGAGAAGAAGAGACCTACGACCTGGCTTCCTCCGCGGGAGGGGTACTCAAAGATTAATGTGGATGCAGCAGTGCCGAGGACAGGGGGTTTTGGAGCCGTGGGAGCGATCTGTAGGGATGCTGCATGCCTTTTCTTGGGAGCATCCGCTGTCGTTTTCAGAAACATCGACCAGCCTGAGATTCTGGAATCTCTTGCCATCAGAGAGTCTCTAGCCCTTGCTGACGATCTATATGTTCAGAAAATTCAAATCGCTTCTGATTGCAGGCTAGCGGTGGAAGCGATCCAGCAAGGAACATCTTCGGTCTATGGTGCAGTGGTGCAGGAGATCAAGGATCATTCTAGTAGTTTTACTTCCTGTTTATTTAAACATGAGTTCAGAACCTCAAATGTTGAGGCACACAAACTAGCAAAGCATGCTTTAACTCTCGGGACCGGTCGCCATGTTTGGTTAGGCCACCCGGGAAATCTTTCTTTCGTCCCTGTAAGCGTGACGGACCATTAATAAAAGCTTTGCGAGTTTGTCTAAAAAAAAAAACATGTTGCGAGGCCGGGTTACGAATAAGAAACGGCTCCGTGTACCAGTCCAAGTCGAAGACGGGGAGCCCTAGCTAGCCTAGCCGGTAGCATATACGTATATAATGGAAGCTTGGGAAAGAGAAGGGGATCAGAAGAGGAGTTGGGACATCCAACAGACCCGGCGGTTAGAACAACGAAACTCGGAGATCTTCTGGTGTAGATAATCGATGGCGTCGGCGCTTCGTTTCGCGGCGAGGAAGATCTGCAGCCGCGTCCTTCAGCGACCACCGCAGCCGTCTTTTCCGGCGAGCGCCTCGGCGGCCCTCAAGGAGGGACAGCGGCGGATCGGCCATGGCGGGAGCTCCCTTGGCCGATTTTTCTCCTCCGGATCACCTAATCTTGTCAATAACACCAAGGTACGTGCGCATGCACTCGTTACTGACCGTGTCTATTTGGAAAATCAGATTAGTATTTGCTGTATTTTTGTTCCTTCTTCTTGTTAATCTTGTTAATTAATGTTTGTAACTCTTAACTGTCTACACCAGCATGGAGCGCAATCAGCCGCGGAATCAGCTTCGTTCATCAGTAATGCGGAACACACACCATGGTAAATTGCTGTCTTTATCTACTAGAGTACATCGTTTAGATACTTTCTTGTGATGTGATAATTCAGTTTTTGACTTGCTTTTCATTTGTAGGTGGTCAGATAATCACCCCAAGTTTCTACGGAATATGTTTCTGTATACAGTCACGGTGTGTACAGGAACCGTTGCAACGTTCTATGCGGTGGCCCGTATACATGGGGGGCCAGTATTTAGGGAAGCACTAGGATTGGAGCCTAAACCAAGCAACAAGGATGATCGACAGACAGATTAACATGCTCTGTTTCAACTAGATATATAAGCGTTGTGTTGTTATGTGGTTGCTTATATTAGTATTTGTATTGACTATGATGACGCTTTTTGCTGCTTCAACTGTTGAATAATGTATATGGGCGTGTGTCGTGACTTGAGAGACAACGTGTATCCTTGCATTGCATCCCATCTTTCATCCATGTGAGCGAAATTGTTAGAAGGGAGAGAGAGGTTTGGTGGAATAGTTTGATGTATTGCTTGAGCCTCGTGGGCATATATATAGGAGTACAATGATCTACTTGGAGTACAAGACAAGACAGAACAAATCCTAGTCTATCTCTTCTTTCCTAATAAACATTATACTCAACATCCCCCCGCAGTCACAACGGTAGCGACGCAGACGATGAGACTGGAGAAGAATCCGAAGGCAAGCCGACGAACACCCCTCACAGTCGGAACGATCGACACATCGCGGAGTCGTGACTGGAGTGGAAACCGACGAGGTTGCTCAAGCAGGCGGTAGCCCTTTGTGCCGTTTGTCGATGTAGCCGAGAACGTATGTGGTGGAGCCGTGGTCGAGGTAGCCGTGCGAAGAATGCCGTGGTCGATGTCGAGTCGGGGTAGCCGGTGTCGAGGAAGTCGCCGTGGAGCCGCGGGCGCAAGGGGGCGCCGAGTTAGCATGGGCACTGTGGTGTCGAAGTAGTGATGCGCCGGGAAGAAGATGTTGTTGACGACGCGTCGCGGCGGGTTTGCCAAGCCCGGGGACACATCGTACACGAAGGCACGCACCGGTGTTGCCAGCATCGGGCATGCGTAGACGGACGAAGACGAAGTTGACGAAGCGCCGACCAGGCTTGCCAGGCCCGAGGACACGTCGTGGATGAAGGCACACATCGGTGTTGCCAGCATCGGGCATGCGTAGACGAGGGACCTGCACGAGCTGTACGCCATGTCGGAGAAGTCGGAGGGGCCAGCAGAGAAGAACTCGACGACGATTGTGGCGTCCATCGGCGTGGGGCCGACGTCACCAACGGTGGTCGGAGTAGACGAAGTGGTCGGGATAGATGACGGCGACGCTGGCGACGGGCTGGTGCTTGGACGAAGACGAAGGGGGTGGACGGGCGACGGCGGCGGCTACGAAGGTAGCGGCGGCGGCTGCCAAAAAAGAGCGGCCGCGGCCGCGGCGGCGGCGAGGTTAGGTTTGCGGCGGCGGTGCTCGAAGTAGGCAAAGAACCCTGACAGCGTGACGAAGACCGGCGCGGACGGTGGCGTTCCCGCGCCAAGGGAGATGGCGCGGTGTATACCACGGGAGGTCGACGCGCGGTGACGGCAGAGTGGACCGCGGGCCGCGACGCTACGGCCCGAAGGGGCGACGCAGCGGCGGCAGGCGGGTCGGGCGACGGCGGGGACCGCGGGCCGCGACGCTGCGGCCCGAAGGGGCGACGCAACGGCGGTTCGCGAGTCGGTGCAAACGCGGGGACGGCCTCAGGGCGGCGGCGGGGGCCGCGTATCGCAGCACTACGACCCGAAGGGGCGATGCAGCGGCGAAGCACGAGTCGATGCAGCCGCAAGGAGAACCACGGGGGCGGCGGCGCTGCGGCCCGACGCGGCGACGCAGCGGCAGCCCGATGCTCGATCGGCGGAGAGGCGCGTAGTACTCGGGACGATCTTCACGGGACCTGCGGAGGCGCGCGTGACTGACGGGCCAGGTCGATCGCGCGGTGTAGATGAGGCGGCTCGCGGCGGCGAGCGGGTGATCAAGCCGATCGCGCGCGAGGTCGGGGACGCCGCTCGGTGGAGGAGTGATGGCAGAGTCCCGAATGAGGCCGGCGACGGCGGACGGAACGAGACGTGAGCGCCGGCACCCGGGCTGCCAAAGCAGCGCCGGCGCCCGGGCAGTGAGGCCCGAGCGACCAACGGAGCAACGACGCCCGAGTTAAGGCAGACGACGAGTCTGATGCAGCCGAGGACGAAGCCGGCAAGGTAGACCGCCGGGCCATCGTGCAGACGCGGCAGAGGCGGGTGATGTGGATCGATGGGCGGGCCGGCGCGGGAGCGACGGCTATGATTGGCCGTCGTATGGCGCGAGGCCGCCGGATCGGGGCGATGCAGGTGTTCCGGTGGGAGCAGGGCGGTGACGGCCGGCGCATGGCGACGGACGGACCGACACGCGGATGGCGGCTGGCCCGGACGGGCCGCCTCGGCGCACGTGGCCATGGGTCGGAGGAGAGGCCGGCTGGTCGCGTCGGGGTCGAAGTAGAGACGCATGGGGTCGACGGCGGCGGCGGGCGACGCAAACCGATCAAGATTAGATCGGAAAACCAAAAAGAAAAACGTCGATCAAAACGACCGGCGAGAGAGCGAAAAAACCCGGAGCAATGGCTCGGGAAAAAGACTCTCTAGGGCAGCCGGTCGACGCGGCCGGCGGACGAACCCTAGGTACGGGCGGCGCGGCCCCCGGCGGCGGTCAGGGAGGCCGACCACCCCGGGGGCGGCGCGCGGGTGCGGAAGCGGTGGCGGCTAGGGTTTAGAATCGACTTGTGATAGATACCATGTTAGAAGGGAGAGAGAGGTTTGGTGGAATAGTTTGATGTATTACTTGAGCCTCGTGGGCATATATATAGGAGTACAATGATCTACTTGGAGTATAAGACAAGACAGAACAAATCCTAGTCTATCTCTTCTTTCCTAATAAACATTATACTCAACAGAAATCAATAGTGTGTTCGCACTTAGTCGCCCGCCAATGCTGAGATCTTTGCAAATAGACCCCGGTTTCAGCCTATTTGGGGTTAAGGCGAGACCAAGGTCTTCCCGAACATGAAAAAAAGGTCTTACTGCAGATGAAATCTAGAAAGCACACTAAAAAGATCTAGTTGGGTCTATTGCAATTATGTGTCTCAAGAAGAAACTAAAAATTAGTGAGTGACTGGGTCCAACTGAAAAAACGGCTTATCCAAGATATATGGCACAAAATTTAGGAATTTATTTATGTGGATCCTTTTTGAGTTTATATTTCTTTGCTGGAATCAAGGTCTTATCTTTGACTAATTTTTGGGGGCTTTATTTAACTCCTCATTTTGATTTTTCCTATGTTGCTGCACGACATAAATTTGACTCCTCATACATATAGCTGAGCAAAAATCGCTATCGGTCTGTTAAGCCCCAACCTACAAAATAGAGCTGAAATCCACTTCTCTCAATGTTACACGAGTTTGAGCAAGCGTGTGCCGGCAAATCTCAAATTATTCAACAAAGCAATCATTCCTTGATCCACCCCAAAACTATATAGCAACAAAATCAGCCACCCGCAATTTTGGCCTCAGACGGCGCAGTGTTTCTACTTGTCGACGACCTCGATGAGAGTCGTCTCATAATCATCAGGAGCCTGGTAGCTCATGACGGTGGCGGCAATGTTGGTGAGGCCAGCCGTCTGCATGTCGGAGCGGAATCTCACTCCTTGGTGGAGACTAGGGCCTCCGATAGCAACAGGGGCTGCAAAGTTTGCAAGCGGGTCAAAACCAAGCGATAAATATCGTCAGTTAAAACTGGTCTTATAAGAAGAGCATCAAAGGCCATTGCACTTTTTTTTAGAAAAGGAGGATGTACCCCCGGCCTCTGCATCCGGACGATGCATGCAGCCATATTATTAATTATTCACAAAGATCATACAAACTGATACATCAATAAGCCTCAAGCCGCAACGCTGTTGCTACTCCTATCCCATCGATGAAGGTGTGCCGAATGTCCGGGCCTAAAAGCAAACAGACATCGCATCAAAGCCTAACATCTAAAGCCGGGTGTCCCATCCAAGCCACTACCTGGATTGGGTCCCACCCCGGTCTGGCACACTCCCAGTGAGCACCATCCGCTGCAAGGGCTGTCACCTCCTTCATCCCTCGGTCCATTCTCACAGCAAAAATGATGTACCGACCTTGCCAGGCCTATCTGCCATCAACGCCACCATGATGCTAGATAGCTTCCTCCTCTTGCGCACGTCCATCCAGACACATCCGTCGTCGAGAATCAGCTACACCATGCTGCCAATACTCGTCGTCGTCAACGCGGTACATCCAACGCCGCTCCACCTGCCGACCTCCACACCGTCGCTGCTGCAGGAACTGCCATGTAGAGTCCACCACCCACAATACCTCTCCCCCGAACATCCAAGCCTCCCAAGACGGCGCCTCCGTGGAGGACACGACGCTAAGGGCGCCGCCGCCACCCAATCCAAGACGGATTTTGGATTTTCGCCCGGTAGTGGGTCAGAGGTGGGTAGGAGGGGACCTCGGCTTCGCCTCCAAGGAGAGTAACGACGCCAAAGCCGTTGCCGATGCCGGGTTGAGCTAGCTGACCAAAGTTTCCTCCGGTCCCCAACCTCTACCACCAACCTCTGTCTGCTCCGGACACAGAACTAGCTCCAGTTCATCAATGTAATGTAGGCATGTATTCCGAATATAGTCATACGTGCTTATGGAAAAGAACTTGCATGACATCTTTTGTCCTACCCTCCCGTGGCAGCGGGGTCCTATTGGAAACTAAGGGATATTAAGGCCTCCTTTGAATAGAGTACCGGACCAAAGCATTAACACATAGTGAATACATGAACTTCTCAAACTACGGTCATCACCGGGAGTGGTCCCGATTATTGCCACTTCGGGTTTACCGGATCATAACAAATAGTAGGTGACTATTGACTTGCAAGATAGGATCAAGAACACACATATATTCATGAAAACATAATAGGTTCAGATCTGAAATCATGGCACTCGGGCCCTAGTGACAAGCATTAAGCATAGCAAAGTCATAGCAACATCAATCTTAGAACATAGTGGATACTAGGGATCAAACCCTAACAAAACTAACTCGATTACATGGGAAATCTCATCCAACCCATCACCGTCCAGCAAGCCTACGATGGGATTACTCACGCACGACGGTGAGCATCATGGAATTGGTGATGGAGGAAGGTTGATGATGACGACGATGACTGTCTCTGATACGTCCAAAACGTATCTATAATTTCTGCTTGCTCCATGCCACTTTTGGGTGATATTGCTATGATATTTATACACTTCCATACACTTTTGATCATATTTGGACTAACCTACTAATCCAGTGCACCCCGGTGCCAGTTTCTGTTTTCGGCTGTTTTTGTATTTTAGGTTTTCACGTTACGAGAACTGCCAGGAAAAATCC
>LR738711.1:790662061-790687233 GCA_902687465.1 Secale cereale | reverse complement strand
CTGGCGGCGCACCCCCCTGGGCCGCGCCGGGGGGGCGCCTGGGCCCCCCGAGCCCCGTCTGGTGCCCCCCTTCGGCATATATTTAGAGCGTCCTTCGAAACCCTCGGGACGGGAACTCTTTTTCGCGATCTCATCTCTGTTCCGCCGCCGCCGCCGCTTCCAAGATCGGGAGCACCAGGAGAACTCTTCCCGGCACCCTGCCGGAGGGGAGGATCACCATCGGGAGCTTCTCCACCACCATGGACGCCTCCCGGATGAGTTGTGAGTAGTCTCCCTTGGGCCATGAGTCCATGACCAGTAGCTATGTGATGTTCTCCTCCCGTTCTTGTGCTTCACTAATTAGTCCTCGTGAGCTGCCCTACATGATCGAGGCACATATGTAATCCTTATGCTGTTGCTATGATGAGTTTGCTGGGATCCGATGGATTATGAGATTATGTTTAGATTGTTATTGAGTAATATATTTGATCTACCTCTTTTATATTTATGTTCATAAGTAATTCTTGCATGTTCTCCGTTGTTATTTATTGCTTTGGCCGAGTAATACGTAGTGACTCCAAGAGAGAACGTTATGCTTGATTGTGGGTTCATGCCCCTCGATGACTAGCTTGAGTGACAGAAACATGAGTCTAGGGGATGTGCTGTTGCCACAAGGAGGAAAACAACGGTGCTTGTGCCCGCGGGTGCAAGGATTGTTTACTTTACGCAAAGTTCTTTTAATGCAGTTGTCTGTTGCTTTGAGTTTACACTATGGGTGGGGCTCGCAACTTAATACCAGCGAGATGTTCTGGATAGATATCTCAAGGTGGATGATTAGTAGTAGATATTGATGGATTTCGGTCTACTTACTTTGGCGTACCGCCCATGCTTTGAACCTCAACCTTTCTTGCAATGTAGTCAGCATTGGTTTGCGTTCGTGGTCCTGTCAATTGCCCAGCTGTAATTCGTTTACCTCACATAGCTGTTTTATCGTCTTTTGGGAGAGAGACATCACTAGTGAACATCATGAGACTCCGGTCCATATTACCATCATTGATCACATCCGCTATTTACTTTTCGCTTTTACTTACTAGTGCAAACATTATCTATCACTACTATCATTTGCGTTTAATCCTTTGTGAACTACAAGGCCGGAGGGATTGACAACCTCTCTGTACTCGTTGGGAGCAAAGTTATTTATATCTGTGTGCAGGTCCACGTTGATTGCTAATCCGGCGCCGTTAGCAGTTGACACCTACTTGTTGAACCTAGGAGTCTCTGGGGATTCGATCCTTGGCATCTTTGCTAAGGGAAGAACTTCCACAACACTGCATCTTACACCTTCCACTTGGGGTAACCAACGAGGGGTTAGAGGCCCATTAGTCTCCACTCTCCGGAGCCTCGAACGGACTCCAGATCAGCCCTCCCGAGAGAGATTAGGGCTTCGCGGTGGCTCCGTATCGTAAAACGCGATGAATCCTTCTCTCTGATCCCCCCGAAAGTGAATATATGGAGTCGGGGGTGATGTCGGTGGAGCCTTAGGGGGCCCACGAGGCAGGGGGCGCGCCCAGGGGGGCACCCCCACCCTCGTGGATAGGGCGTGGGCCCCTTGATCTGGTTCTTTCCACATGTATTATTTATATATTCCAAAATAAATCTCTGTTGATTTTCAGGTCATTCCGAGAACTTTTAGTTTTGCACAAAAATAACACCATGGCAGTTCTACTGAAAACAACGTCAGTCCGGGTTAATTCCATTCAAATCATGCAAGTTAGAGTCCAAAACAAGGGCAAAAGTGTTTGGAAAAGTAGATACGTTGGAGACGTATCAGGCTACTACGAGCATTAGTAAGGTACACATCAATAACATGTATATCAAATATACCTTTGTTCATTTTGCCATCCTTCTTATCCGCCAAATACTTGGGGCAGTTTCGCTTCCAGTGTCCAGTCCCTTTGCAGTAGAAGCACTCAGTTTTAGGCATGGCTCCAGACTTGGGTTTCTTCGCGGGAGTAGCAACTGTCTTGCTATTCTTCTTGAAGTTCCCCTTCTTTCCCTTGCCCTTTTTCTTGAAACTAGTGGTCTTGTTAACCATCAACACTTGATGCTCCTTTTTGATTTCTACCTTCGCAGCTTTGAGCATAGCGAAGAGCTTGAGAATAGTCTTCTGCATCCCTTGCATATTATAGTTCATCACGAAGCCTTTATAGCTTGGTGGCATTGATTGAAGAACTCTACCAATAACACTATCTTCATCAACTTTGCATCCAAGTTGAGTCATGTGATTGTAGTACCCAGACATTCTGAGTAAGTGTTCAGTGATAGAACTGTTCTCCTCCATCTTGCAGCTATAGAACTTATTGGAGACTTCATATCTCTCAATTCGGGCATTTGCTTGAAATATTAACTTCAACTCTTGGAACATCATATATGCTCCATGACGTTCAAAACGTCTTTGAAGTCCCGATTCTAAGCTGTAAAGCATGGCACACTGAACTATCGAGTAATCATCAGAACGAGCTTGCCAGGCGTTCATAACATCCGAAGTTGCTCCTGCAGCAGGCGTGTCACCTAGCGGTGCTTCAAAGACATAATTCTTCTGTGCAGCAATGAGGATAATCCTCAAGTTACGGACACAGTCCGTATAGTTGCTACCATCATCCTTCAACTTAGCATTCTCTAGGAACGCATTAAAATTCAAGGGAACGGTAGCACGGGCCATTGATCTACACCAACATAGATATGCAAAAACTATCAGGACTAAGTTCATGATAAAAGTTCAATTAATCATATTACTAAAGAACTCACACTTAGATAGACATCCCTCTAGTCATCTAAATGATCACGTGATCCAAATCAACTAAACCATGTCCGATCATCACGTGAGATGGAGTAGTTTTCAATGGTGAACATCTAATGTTGATCATATCTACTATATGATTCACGCTCGACCTTTCGATCTCTAGTGTTCAGAGGCCATGTCTGTACATGCTAGGCTCGTCAAGTTTAAACCGAGCATTCTGCATGTGCAAAACTATCTAACACCTGTTGTATTTGGACGTAGAGCTTGTCACACCCGATCATCACGTGGTGTCTCGACACGACGAACTTCCGCAACGGTGCATACTCAAGGACAACACTTGTACCTTGAAATTTTGTAAGAGATCATTTTATAATGCTACCGCCGTACTAAGCAAAATAAGAAGCATATTAATATAAACATCACATGCAATCAAAATATGTGACATGATATGGCCATCATCATCTTGTGCTTTTGATCTCCATCTCCAAAGCATCGTCATGATCTCCATCGTCACCGGCTTCACACCATGATCTTCCTCGTAGCGTCGTAGTCGTCTCGCCAACTATTGCTACTACTACTATCGTTGACTCATAGTGATAAAGTAAAGAAATTACATGGCTTTCGTAATTCGTACAATAAAGAGACAACCATAAGGCTCCTGCCGGTTGCCGATAATTTACAAAACATGATCATCTCATACAATAACGTATAACTCATCACGTCTTGACTATATCGCATCACAACATGCCCTGCACAAACAAGTTAGACGTCCTCTACTTTGTTGTTGCAAGTTTTACGTGGCTGCTATGGGCTTAGCAAGAATCGTTCTTACCTACGCATCAAAACCACAACAATTTTTTGTCAAGTGTGTTGTTTTAACCTTCACAAGGACCGGGCATAGTCACACTCGATTCAACTAAAGTGAGAGAGACAGACACCCACCGGTCACCTCAACGAGTGCTCATAATGGTGAAACCAGTCTTGCGTAAGCGTACGCGTAATGTCGGTCCGGGCCGCTTCATCTCACAATATCTCTGAATCAAAGTATGACATGTTGGTAAGTAGTATGACTATTATCGCCCACAACTCATTGTGTTCTACTCGTGCATATCATCTACGCGTAGACCAGACTCTTGATGCCACTGTTGGGGAACGTATAATTTCAAAAAAAAAATCCTACGATCACGCAAGATCTATCTAGGAGAAGCACAACAACGAGCGGGGAGAGTTTGTCCACATACCCTCGTAGACCGAAAGCGGAAGCATTTAGTAACATGGTTGATGTAGTCGAACGTCTTCACGATCCAACCGATCCAAGTACCGAATGCACGGCACCTCCGTGATCTGCACACGTTCAACTCGGTGACGTCCCACGAACTCTTGATCCAGTTGAGGTCGAGGGAGAGTTTCGTCAGCATGACGGCGTGGTGACGACATTGATGAAGTTACCGACGCAGGGCTTCGCCTAAGCACTGCAACAACATGACCGAGGTGTGTAACAATGGAGGGGGGCACCGCACACGGCTAAAATAGTTGTCAAATTGTGTGTCTAGGGTGCCCCCTGCCCCTGTATATAAAGGAGCAAGGGGGAGGCCAGCCGGCCCCTACAGGCGCGCCCAAGGGGGGGCAATCCTAATCCTACTAGGAGTAGGAACCCCCCTTTCCTAGTCCTACTAGGAAAAGAAGGAATGAAGGGAGAGAAGAGAAGGAAGGAGGGGCGCCGCCCCTCCCCCTAGTCCAATTTGGACTAGGCCATGGGGGGGGGGGGCTGGCCTGCCCTAGGCAGCCTCCCTTTATCTCCCCTAAAGCCTAATAAGGTCCACTACTTCTTCGGTGGTTCCGATAACCCTTTCGGCACTCTGATAATTATCCGGTGACCCCTGGAACTCATACGATGTCTGAATAGCATCAACCATTATATCATTCTTTATGTCTCGGCCATTTCGAGACTCCTCGTCATGTCCGTGATCACATCTGGGAGTCCAAACTACCATTGGTACATCAAAACACATAAACTCATAATACCGATCGTCATTGAACGTTAAGCGTGCGGACCCTACGGGTTCGAGAACTATGTAGATATGATTGAGACTCATCTCCGATCAATAACCAATAGAGGAACCTGGATGTTCCAATTGGTTCCTACATATTCTATGAAGATCTTTATCGGTCAAACCGCATAACAACATACGTTGTTCCCTTTGTCATCGATATGTTACTTGCCAGAGATACGATCGTCGGTATCATCATACCTAGTTCAATCTCGTCAGCGGTAAGTCTCTTTACTCGTTCCGTAATAGATCATCTCGTGACTAACTTATTAGTCGTTTGCTTGCAAGGCTTATTATGATGTATATTACCGAGAGGGCCCAGAGATACCACTCCGACACTCGGAGTGACAAATCCTATTCTCGATCTATGCACACACCACAAACACCTTCGGAGACACCTATAGAGCATCTTTATAATCACCCAGTTACGTTGTGACGTTTGATAGCACACAAGGTGTTCCTCCGGTATTCGGGAGTTGCATAATCTCAATTTCATAGGAACATGTATAAGTCATGAAGAAAGCAATAGCAGTAAAACTAAACGATCATAGTGCTAAGCTAACGGATGGGTCTTGTCCATCACATCATTCTCCTAATGATGTGATCCCGTTGATAAAATGACAACTCATGTCTATTGTTAGGAAACATAACCATCTTTGATTAACGAGCTAGTCTAGTAGAGGCATACTAGGGACACTTTGTTTTGTCTATGTATTCACACATGTATCAAGTTTCCGGTTAATACAATTCTAGCATGAATAAAAGACATTTATCATGATATATAAGGAAATATAGGTAACAACTTTATTATTGCCTCTAGGGCATATTTCCTTCACATATTGTAGTCCTGAAACCAAGTCCCATTTTCTGGTGGCGCTGATTCAGACCTTGCATAGCCTCTCCATGATCGTTCATGAACACTGGTGGCAGTGGTGGTAGCTGTGGCATGTGTTGACTGTACCTTGCTGACTCCGGATGCGGATGGGGGTTTGGTTGCAGGGGCGCCCTCATTTCAGCAGCACTCCTGCAACTTCGCAAGACCACTCACTGATGGCACATCAAGCTGCAGCAAGAAGATGACACGGTCACACATCGCACAGAGCAGAAAGACACATGGCCAACATATTGTAGTGAATTAACTTCACATGTAAAAAACAACAACACTCCGGAAAAACGGTATCCAACAGTGCACGGAGATCTGAAGTTACCACCAATCTCTAAGAAACAGTGTCTATATAAGAGCAGTCAACAGTAGTAGTAACCAGCAAGAACCAGAAATAGGAAACCATCAAGCGGTATGCTAGACGAAAAGGAGAGAGCACAAATTTACATAAAAACAAAGACGCAAAGAAGCATGTAGCCGAAATTCTGAATTTGAGCGCAACCATTTCACAGAGTTAAATTATGCTTCCAGACATCCATTTTAACGATCCTAATTCTGAAGATGAATATTATATAAACTGACTGAATAGGCCAATTTAGTTAATCTAAGCAAACCAAAGGAGTTTAAGCACTAAATTAGGCACCTGGCATAGTAAATAAAATCAAAGATGACAGCCTAAAACAAATAGACCAAATAAACCAGATTAATCTAAACCAACTTACTAAATTGCACACATACATAATAACCATAAAATGCATGCATCACAGATTGAACTCATGTTCTACAAGTGACCACATCTTCTTGATTGCCTACTACCCCAGCTAGACTCCAATGACAATTTTCACAAACCATTTATGCAACACCATTGGCTTGTTTGGTAGCCTCAACAACAAACACCTGCAAACAGGACAAACAGACAAAACAACAGGTCATTGATACGTCAAGGCCAAAAAGAAACAACATATATAACAAGAAAGGAAGAAAAGGAGGCCACAAAAATCCAAGCATGGAATAGTACTCTTTGCCTCTACCAATAAGAAGGCAATAAGCAGATTCACTCATTTACCAACCTGCAGACCAACACGAACGGCAAGCACAAATAGACTAAATCTATCGGCAGCTCCCGGCGCAAGATGAGTAAAACACAACGTCGTATGAATGCAAGCCTAGGTTGGGAAAGGAAATGGGGCAGAGAGGAGTAGGGGGGAAAGGGTCGACCTGCAGATTTTTTGACGAAGACGGGGCTGCTTGACACAGATCGAACATAGAACCGAGGGGATCGACCAAACGGACCAATCTGCAGGAAAACAAAAGTCAAAATACGTAGAAGAAGTAGGACGGGTGAGAGAGTGAGGGGAAGGGAGATGGAAAGAGACCACTCGCCTCGTCGGGGCTCTAGAGCCGCCGTGAAGGCAGAGATCGTGAGCCTTGCTCCCGCTGCAGCCTTCTTGTGTTGCTCGTGTATGAGGAAGAAAGGCACGGCTGGACGAGGAGCAAAGCGAGGCACGTCTGGACGGGGAGCACATCGAGGCACAGCTGGACGGGGAGCACAACGAGCGGCGGCGTGGAAGGGAGCATGCGGGCGCCATCTAGGGTTTGAAGAGGAGATCAAGAGAGCGAAAGAGAGCTGGAACGGGGCGAGACGACGGCTAGGTTTGGGATAGGAGAAGGAGACGGCAGGCGCGTTGGGCTTTGGCCGGTGGTGTCTCCTCCAGCGATGGCGAGGGGCGAGGTCGATGGGAAGAGCAACGACGACGGCTGTGACCTCAGCGGGCAGAGCGGAACGAGGAGGAGAGGCTGGGAGTGACGGCTAGGGTTCTCCCCACAGGAGCCATCACACTTTATACGCCTGTGTGTGAAATGATGAAACTGCCCTCGGCGGGGCACCAATTTTAGAGGCAGTGGCATACCGGATGGCACACTGTTCATTGCGAGAGTCTCTTGTTTTCATCCGACGGCGGAGGTCATCCGGGAGCAAGATCCAACGGCCGAGATCGCATCAAGGGGTCGATGGGACGGCCCAGAGTGCCTAAACTCTCGGAGGAGCTCTAGCTCCCTCGGTTTCTTGTTATAGGATGTGAAGGCGAATTCTTTTTGCTCCCCTCTCGCTGGCACCTTTCACAATCAACTGAAAATAAAGTTAAACAAAACGGAGTAATTTAATATATTTGGCAAATCATCACAAGACAACAAGGTCTGGCGTTCATCACAATGATTGCTCAGCTAACCTGCAGTTGGTCTAGCCACGAGGGAACGCCTCCATCACTAAAAAAAAAACAATAAGGTACAGAGTACCCTTGTCAAAACATTTCTTGATGTAATTGAACCCCTCGTCTTGCCAAATCTTCCTGGAAGCAAGAGCGACATCAACAGGCTTCGCGCTATCGAAATTAAGTATATAATTTAATTTAATTAGCTTTGTTGAAAACAATCTCAAAGGGCAAATCTATTATATAATCTATTATATAATTATTAAGACAAGAGTCAAACTAGCCATCACATTAATCCCCATAGGCTTAAAATATATGCTCGTTGATTAAGACAATAACTGCTGAGATTAAAAGGTCTAAAAGTAACACATAACTACAAAGTGTACAATTTTTAGAATCTGACACGTACTAAAAAACGTGCTATAACATATATGTGTTTTCCAGGGGAAAAATAGACATAAAAAATAATATGCATGTATACTCTATGACGGACAGAAGAGAAATATTGAAGTTGGAGTACTAATCGATCTGACACAAAGGATTCAGGCAATCCTACTAGTAAAAAGAGTCCGGCCAACAGGAAAGTAAAAAATTCAGACCTGAAGATTAGAGTATAAATACCCCAGCCCGCTAGCCAACTAAAAAACACTAGCAAATATGCCCGTGCGTTGTAATGGGAGACAAAAACATTGCACTTCCCTACCCTAATAAGTTAGGAGAAATGTGCTTTCAGCTAGACCATCTTCTTTGCAAAACAGCCAAGAAATCTATGCATTGTTTGTTTTACAACTGTTACGGTGATTGGCGATTTTAGGAGCCGTATATCCACCTTAATCCGACGGTAGGAAAATAAAAATTACAAGGAGTTACAAAATTATAATTACAAGAAATTACATATAATGGTGGAACCGTTACAAAATTTATGTGGGACCAATTATTTTGTGGAAGGGTAAATCCGTCATTAATTTGTGAAAGGGAGTGGACCTGGACATATTCCACACACCTCTATCCCATTGTTTCCCCCAAATCTCTCTGTCATTCATCTATTCCCTAATTAATCGTCTTGTTTCCAACCTCTCGCCGTCGAGCTCACAATTCCACCGCATCGCCCCTGATCTATCCGACATTCCGACGTCGCCACCCAGATCAGATCCACTCCACCGCCCCACTCCTCGATGCGGCCTCCATTCAGTGGCGTAGCCAGCCCAATAAATCAGGGTGGTCCATCAATAGAAATATTTATATAAATTTATTTATTTTTAAAGAAATATTTTTTTACTACACTATATACAAGCTATAGGAAAATTCCAGGGTGATCCATGGACCACCCTGGCCACCCCCTAGCTACGCCACTGCCTCCATTCCACGTCACCGGCGTGCCTCCCCTCAGCAGGCTGCCGCCTGCCGGTAGGATCACCCGGCGGCCGGAGTACACGCAGGCCGCAGCTGCAGCAGACACCAAGTTGGACGCGGTTGCGGTAGCTCGACCCCATCATGCGTGAGCGGCAAGCACACCTCGGCACCGGCGGCACTATGTGCGACAAACTCCACCTACTATTGGCATACGTGATATCCTCAATCTGCATGCCCTAGTTTTTTTTTTAATTATTTTTGGCAATTCATATGTACAAACCTGCAATCACAGCTTGCTGCCAGGGAGTGCTTATTTTTACTCAAATCAATGTCTGCCCCAATGTCATGGTTTATTCCCCCGTCAAGTAGATGTAGGGTCACAAAATTCCTACTTATGTTGGATGATACGTATTCACAAATTTCAGCACCTACATAGTCTTTACGGAAGGACTCTAATTTTCGTTTTAGATTTCTATGCTTCCACTAGTTCTCACATGTGTTGTGACGTCAGGATTTCTTTCAGGAGAGATTGGTGCTTCACGTGTGTAGATGGATCAACAATATAACCATGCTTCTCAAGTTTGACATCTTCCCGTTGTAACCACCGCCCCTTCTGTTGTTCTGGATTGCATGATTATGATTCTACAAATATAGCAGGCACTAGTTTATGCTTCAACCACTATTAGTATGTGCTTTAACCATTGCTAGTGTTGCTTCTATTAGTGAAATTTTGCAGCAGCCAACTCCAGATGTGCTTCTGTGTTGCCAACATAATGGTAATGGTGTTGCAATGGCGTTGAGTGGGCCATGAGCTGAGACCAACCAGCTCTAAGTTGTCGGTTGTATTGTGAAACATTGGAGATCTTGTGGCGCACGGAGCTTGTCCATGATCAGCTTGTACATAGCGCTATTGTAACTGTCTTTTATATTGAGGTAAATGCACCGCAAGTCATAGAACTTGCACACGCGACGGTCAGTTTGGTGCATAAACTTGTAAAATACGTGTTTCTGGTCATCTAACTTGTCCCTCCGTTCATATACGGTGCTTTCTTCCGTATTCAGCCGTATCATGTGCACACATGGCGTGCCAACGTGGCAGGGGCCCACCATCAGCGGTGGGTTGCCCGCGTGCACTATTTTTTTCTTCCGAAAGCACCCTTGCATTTTATTTATTTATGCAAAATAGTCCTCAAATAAAAGAAAAAATGTTGAACCGACAATGGGATTCGAGCAAAAAACCTGCTCCGATCCGCCTTGCTTTGATAACCACTTGACCTACATATTCTTCACGCGTATGGAGCATAATTCGCTTTATATAAGACAGATTATACGAGTTAAAATAGAAACCAAAATAAGAAAAGGAGAAGTCACCGGTTCGAACCTACGACCACGTAAGCTCGCCGCGTGTGCAGGCACCAACCATCCGGCCACAATGAGTTTCAAAAGAAAACATCAGCCACAGTGACATCTAAATAGATAAACACAATTTACCTTATAAAATTTTCTTTCTTTTATTCTATTTAAGAAAATTACTTATATCTAGATAAACATTTTGGACAAATCAATTAGATTTTTGTTTTAATTTGTGTAATTTTAAATTTAAAAATCTAGACAACCGAAAAATAGTGCAGAATGAGTGTACGTATTTTTTTTAGATAAATCAACTAAATTTTTGTATGAATTCAAATAATTTTAAATTTAAAATCTAGATAAAAAATATAGTGCAGATTGGATGTACGTAAATTCCTTTTGATAAATCAACAAAAAGATTGTTTGGATTCAAATAATTTTGAATTCAAAAATCTAGATAAAAGAAATTATAGGTCAGAATGAATATACGCAATTATTTTTGGACAACTGAACTAATTTTATGATTGAGTTTGAATAATCTAGATAAAATAATATATAGTTCATAATGAATATACATCCATTTCTTTGGACAGATCAACATGATTTATTATAAATTCAAAAATATAGATAAAAAGTTATATGTAAAAAATAATGTTCATATGTTTTGGAGAAATCAACTAAATTTTGTTTGAATTAAAATGATTTAAAAT
This sequence comes from Secale cereale, assembly GCA_902687465.1. Taxonomy (NCBI): domain Eukaryota; kingdom Viridiplantae; phylum Streptophyta; class Magnoliopsida; order Poales; family Poaceae; genus Secale; species Secale cereale. The sequence goes on along the minus strand of LR738711.1, from coordinate 790,675,894 downwards.
TTTAAAAATGGATAAAAGTTAATATAGTGCACAATGAATATGCATATTTTCTGGGGACAAATCAACAAAATTTGTTGGAATTTGAACAACTTGAAATTTGAAAATCTAGAGAAAAGGAAATATGGATCAGAATGAATGTAAGTATTGTTTTTCGAACAAATCATATAATTTTTTTTTGAATTTGAATAATCTATATAAAAGAAATATAGTTCATATTGAATGTACGTAAATTTCTTTTGAACAAATCAGTGGAAATTTTGTTCGAATTCGAGTAATTTTAAATCGGAAAATCTAGATAAAAGAAAATATACGTCGGAATGAATTTACGTACAAAATTTCTGGAAAAACCAATTTTTTTTTGAATTCGAATACTTTTAAATTAATAAATATAGGTAAAAGAAAATGCAGTGAGGAAGGAATGTACGTAATTTTCTTTCGAACAAATCAGCTGAAATTTTGTTTGATTCTGAATAATTTGAAATTTGAAAATCTAGAGAAAAGAAAATATATTCAGAATGAGTACTTTTATCCAAGAAGTGATACACCTTAGTAGTCCAAATGAAACAGCAATGACGATCAGTTGTGGTGGTTAGGTCGCTAGCGCCATTACAACAGTTCGCTATTACGAACTCGCTCCGTCCCATTTTTTCTAGCCCAATATATTTACAGCGAATACTGACGGATGGGACACAGCGGGCAACTATTGTTGGAGTGCTTTTGTACAAAGTAAAAAAATCGAGGGTGTTTATGTAGAAAAAACACCACGTGCACTAGCCACTCACAATGGGCCCTAGCCACACTGACATGCCATGTAGGCAGCAAATACACCCACGTACGAGAAATGCGACCATATTTGCACGCCCGCACAAGTTTGATGATCAGAAACACATATTTTGCAAGTTTGTGCACCAAACTGATCGTCGTGTGCAAGTTGTAAGACTTATAGTGTATTTACCTCTTTTATATTCCTGTAGAAAAGAGTCGTAATATTTTGTCAGATCAGTTTGTTTCGACGTTAGATCATTTTCTGTTGTTCTAAGGGTATAACATCGCGAACCAAAAGTTTCCATTTACAAAGCTTATGTTTCCATTACACCAATAAATTGTTTTAAAGCTTTTAAAAATATATATCATAAATCGGATGCTTCCTTCGAGCAATATGTTTCCGCTTCCATAGTATGCTTATGTTGACTAACGATACTTGTGCGTCATTCAGGCTACGACTACCCGTAGTGGAGAATCCGAACGAGTAAGGCCGGGAGTTGTGGGCTGCTACAGGTATTACTGATACGAAAATACTTTCACTTTCACCAAATCAATGTGGACGACTAAAATCGCTACTTGTGGCCTAAACGACTAAAAGCGATACTAATGAGATGAAATGAGCAAGACCGGTACTTGTTGGACACAGAAAGACTAAGATGGGTACTTTTGGGCCAAACGACTAGGATCGATAGGAGTGATCCTAAATGAGTTAGACCGATAGTAGTGAGCTCGAACAAGTAAGATCGACACTTGTGCATCCGAATGACTAATATACATACTTGTGGTTTCAGATGACTAATTAAGATCGATAATAGTGGTTCAGAAGGAGTTAGATCGATAATAGTGAGTCACAATGAGCAAGTTCTTGTCACCCAATCCCACAACCAGCACTATGGGTCATCCGAACACAACTAGCACTATGGGTCGTCTGATCCCACAACGAGCCAGTGGGTCGTCTGATCGCACAACTAGCACTATGGGTCATCCGAACCCGAAGCTAGACCTATCAGTCATTTGGGTCCACAAGCACTGTCATTTGGGTCCACAAGCGCTATCGGTCATCCACCTCCCCTTCGATTGCCGGTGGCGGGGAGGGAAATCATGGTTCCTCAACTTTGGCTGCTAGATACGTATGGTTTTAGTCCTCGTAGGGGTGGCACTCGGACGGATGGTGGTGCTTGTTCTTTGAGTCAGTCCCCCGGGCCCTGATCCTCCTCAAGATAGGTACTTCTGGGCTCAGACGACCAAAATCGGTACTTGCGGGCCCGTACAACTAAGATCGGTACCCGTGGGCCCGGACGACTAAGATTGGTGCTAGTTGGCCCGAACGACTAAGATCAATACTAGTAAGGCCGAACAAGTAAGACCGATACTTGAGGGTCCGGACAACTAAGACCATACTTGTGGGCCTGAATGAACAATATCAGTACTTGTGGGCCCAAAGGGCTAAGATCGGTACTGGTTAGCATGAACGAGTAAGATTGGTACTTGTGCTGGGGGGTGAACGATTCCTTCTGCCCGTGAGTTCATCTCATCGAGGCGGAGCCAAATGGCGGGGTGGCTTGGCCTGAGGTGCTGCTCGGCAGCGAGGACTGCGTCGGCGGCGGCGGGCAATAGAGCCGCAATTCATGACAAGGACGATGTAGGACTTGTGGATGTTCATGGAAGGTTGCAATGGATTCATGTGTGCGAAGTAGAGGAGAGGAAGCCAAGGAGGGGTAGGGGATTCACTGTTAAAGGAGATCGATGGCACGGTGGAGATCGATCTGAAGTGGGGAAGAACGTGATCGCGTTGTTGATTCATGGCAACCAGACCAATTCCTTCGACTGGGAGGTCCAGTCGAGTGATAGAAGCTATCTCACTAGGTGGTTGGGCAAAGCAAGATTGTTGGGTACGGAAACAAAACACAACATAGGCGGTGGCATGAATAGATACTCCGCGGGTCATCGTCGTCGGCCGCTCTCCGGGCGCTGCCAGAGACAAAGGTGCATCTGTCGACCTAAAGATGTTGCCTTGATCCTCCATGAGGCCTCGCTGACCTCCACCGAGCTGAGAGGCGCAATGTTGGTTCCACGATGGCCACAACACTGTCGGTGACACTCTCGAGTGGTGGAGCTTGGTTTGGTGGCGAGGATATTCGACGTGATTCCAGCGAGTGGGCACAGTGGAGGCAAGGTGGAGTGCTCGGGGGAGACGAGCTTGGGTAGGGGAGTGACGGCGGGAGCGGCGTGCCTATAAGTTGAAATGTCACCTGACGAGGGGGGCCAACTGTATTGGATACATTAGGGGGTTAAGAGGGCAAAAAATGGTCCGGGAGTGATGTGAACTATCCACTTTTTCTAATTCGCAAAAAGTGTATTGTTCATTTCTTGATAATTTATTCAAAAATTTCCACGCACTTCCATTTTGCTTCATTTTTCTAAGTGTTTAGCTAGCATTAGTCCATCATGGGCATTTCATATGTTCAAAAGACCAAAATATGCGAAAATGGAGATAATTCAAGAACTAAGGTCTCACACATTGCAACATTCTCACACATAGCTTAGGTCTCACAAATAAATCTCACACATAGCTGTGGGCACAGTACAGAATAAAAGGCTCACACATGGAGCTCACACATCATCCTCAAATCCGAGCAGCCTACGCAATTTTAGGTACTTCTTACCCTGTGTCCCTAAGGCATTGCTTCCTGAAGCTACACCACTACCGAAAGAGACACTATTGAGCTTATCAGACCATGAGGTATCAACAGCTGCATGACAGAGAAAATTGTTAAACTATAAAGTAACAATAACTGTCAAATAGCATGTAGACTGACTGAAACTGAAAGTATCAAGTTGAAACACCAAATGTGGAGAACAAAGTACACTGAAGCACAGGAAACAAGACAACCATGCATACAATGAAGTAGGTCCGTCATGAACTTGCCTTGATACTGAAGGTTGTCTGCAAAAGCACCCTTCACACACAAAGTTGTCAAACCTGTATATTAAGCCACACTCAGAATATTGTACTACTCCCACTGTTCCAAAATATTTGTCTTTCTAGACATTTGTGACGCCCGAAGACCGACGCTCCAAAAGATTCCAGATGTTCCGGGTTTTCCCGTGTGTTTCATTTGTGCTTGTTTTATTTATTTTGCATTGCATCTTGTCATCATGCCATCATGTCTTTAATCTTTCCAACTTAACTAAATAAATTGTGTGGACCTTCGGTCCATTTAAATCGAGGGAAGGATGACTTCTATTTATAACATATCCTCCTAATATTTAGGGAGCTATAATAAAATATTCCATTGCCTTGGAATCACCGTAACACACTTGCAAATATTCCTCATATTCTTTTTCTACTTCAATTTTGACTCTGTAACCTTGTCTATAATTCTTAACCGTTTTATCGAGGCTCCTCCAAAAATTCGAACATTTTTGGACAGTTCGAAAACCATGTCCTAGTTCAAACCATGCCACTTCTTATTTTCTGGGATCAGACTCATTTTTTTGAGTCCCGATAAATTAGCCTCATGCCCTAATTCCATCCCTAACATCCCTTTCTTTTCTATCTCCTTTTCTGTTTTTTAAGAGAGAGAGGGGGCAGAGAGTGCGCAGCCCAGCAGCTAGGTTGGCCTGCTTCTATGCGGCCCAGTTGCTTCCAGCCGGCCCATCTGGCCTCCTAGGCCCAGCCCGTTTTCCTCCTTTAGCAACCCTAGCCCGCACCCTGCACCTCCCCCATCGTTCCTCCCTCGCGCCGCCACCCATCGCCCGAAACCCCATCCCCAACGCTCTCCCTCTCGTCCACCTCGCGCAGCCAGAGAGGAGCCCGATCCCTGCCGTGGCCCGACCTCAGCCATGAGACCCCGAGCGCCGCCTCTCGTGTCTCCCCGCCCCGCCGATGCTGCTCCATCCGCCGCGCGCCGTGGCGCCCCCCAGCTGCATCGCGCCTCTCGTGCCCAAGCTCCCCAGCGCTCAATCCCCTCGAGCCCCTGCCACCTGCGGCCCTTCCTCCCCTTCTACTCTGCTCCCGTCGGGGAGTCTAGCCATCGTTCTCCCCTCGCGCACCCGAGCAGCGGGACGCGCCGCGTCTCAACATGACGGCCGCGGGCTGACCTTGCCTCGTCCCCGCCGCGGCCTTGCTGCATCACCGTCCTCCCGTGTGGATCTCTGTTCTGCATCACCGTCGGCGAGCCGTCCGCCCAAGCACCTCCTCGTCGTCCCGCGCCTTGGCTGCCAGATGCGCGCCAAGTTCACCCAGTTCGCCAAGATGCACCCATGGGCTGTTTTCGCCAAGTTCAACCATCGACGATCCCGACAAGTACCACGACGACCCGAACATCTACAGAGAACGAGCACAACTACCGTTGCCCCGAAGACGTTGGATGTCAAGTACCTCTCCGAGATAAAACGAGAATGACTACATCCTCTACCGTCGACCTCGGAGATCCGTGGATGTGTCAAGTACCCCTTCGGTCCGGAACGCGGCAAGTACCATGACACGATAACGTGAACGGCTACAAAACGTGTACCACGACCCGTGAGTACCATTACTTCCTCTACGACCTCGAACCGCCCCGAAACGAACGCTTCGAAGGTATACCCCGAGACAATGAACCATGGACGTATGCTTGTGTTGTATGAGATGAATCGGATGTTTGCATCGTGTCCGTTGTGACCCTCGTTTGCCTTGTCGCCGACCCGTGGGAACCGGGAAACCGGGTTCACCCCATCTCTTTTGCATGTCACTCTCTCCGCCATCTTTTGCACTGGACTCTCAACGAGATACCGGTACCGATATGTTGTGTGGCATCATTTTCGGATTCGCCGCCGTGGCCCCTTTCTTTCCACCACGGTGACAAATACTTCATATCTCTTCATGTTAATTTTTACTAAAAATTGCATAAAACTTTATCATGTTATCCGCATCATGTTAATAACATTAAAATGTGTGAATTGTTGTTTGCTTAAAATTGCTAAATTGCATATGGGGATTTTCCGGAATTGTTGTTGTAGTTTCCGGCCTCATTTAAACTTGTTGACTTGTGTTGTTTTTGAGTGCTTCCTACCTTGCCATGTTTAGCATCATATATAGACTTGTCTTGCATCCTACTTGGTTGAGTATATTGTCATGTTGCTTGTGTTGTTTTTCTGTGCTTCCTACCTTGCCATGTATTGCTTCATGTATAGACTTGTCATGCATCATACCTTGCCATGTATTGCATCATATATAGACTTGTGTTGTTTTTCTGTGCTTCCTACGTTGCCATGTTTTGCTTCCTGTATAGACTTGTAGTGCTTCCTATATAGATCTGTCTTGCATCATACTTGGTTGAGCATATTGTCATGTCTCGTGTGGTGTGTTTACCGTGTTGCTTGCTTCTTCTCGTTAGTGCTTGTCCCGTTGCGTTCGTGAGGATTCGTTCGCCTTCTCATGGTTCTTCTTCAAGGATTCTTCTTCATCTTCTTCTTGGACTTGTTCTTCTTCCCCGCGGAATCCCAGGCAAGATGACCATACCCTTGGATACCTTTACTATCATTGCCTTTGCTTTGTTGTCTCGATGCTATCGTTATATGTCGCGCTACCCATCATTTATTGTCAGCCCCTCTCCTTGTTGCCATGAAACCTCCAACTTTTGACACCTTCCTAGCAAAACCATTGTTTGGCTATGTTACCCGCTTGCTCAGCCCCTCTTATAGCGTTGTTAGTTGCAAGTGAAGATGAAGTTTGTTCCTTGTTGGAACTTGATGCTTTGGGAATATCACAATATCTATTATTATTATTAACACACGTATATACTGGGCATGGGTGGAAGGCTTGGCCTTTTACTTGGTGTTTTGTTTCACTCATGCCACCTTAGGCGCCGATAAACCGGCATTATGTTCCTTGATTTTGCGTTCCTTACACGGTTGGGTATATGGGCACCCCTTGACACTTCGTCTTTGAATAAAACTCCTCCAGCAAGGCCCAACTTTGGTTTTAATTTACCTCAAATATAACAACTTAATTAATTAATTAAATTGCATAAGGGGGACGCTCCTTGGAGATTCTTTTCTTCATAGCAGGGGGGCCAGTGTTGATGGTGTTGGTCCCAAACAGGCAGCCTGCGGGGCCACCTTAGGGAAACCCGAGGGCTGGTTTTACTCGTAGCTTGTCCCATCCGGACGTGGCCTGAGACGAGATACGCGCGGCTACTATCAGGGTGTCGGCACGTCGGGAGGTCTTGCTGGACTTGTTTTACCATTGTCGAAATGTCTTGTGCACCGGGATGCCGAGCCTGATCGGATTTCCCTAAGATAAGGGGTGATGATATTATATTTATCATTTCAGCTGATCGTGAGAGCTTGTGATGGGCTAAGTTGGGACACCCCTGCAGGGTTATGATCTTTCGAAAGCCGTGCCCGCGGTTATGTGGCAGATTGGAATTTGTTAATGTCCGGTTGTAGAAAACTTGACAGAGGATCCGAAGTAAAACACACCACCGCATGAGTAACCGTGACTGTCTCCTTTCACTTTGAGAAGACAACACGGTGGGGTAATGTTTGACTCGTAGGTAGTTCAGGATCTTTAGCGATCACTACTAGATTGCGACCATTTGCGTAGATGCTCATCTTATTCTTGTACTCGTAAGTTAGCCACCATATATTTTGCTTAGCCGCTGCTGCAACCTCACCACTACCCTTCTCCATACCCATAAAGCTTTGCTAATCTTGATACCCATGGTTATGGGATTGCTGAGTCCTCGTGGCTCACAGATACTACAACACCAGATGCAGGTTCAGCCGAGAATGATGCAGGAGCTGGTTCAAGTACTTCACTGGGAGCTCGATGAAGAGAGTGGCCGTATGTATGTGACGTTTTCGACGATCAGTAGTGGTTTCTACTAGGGGCGATTCAGACCTCTGGCTTTATGTATTTGGTATCTTTCTTTTGGATCTTCGCCCATAGTCGGGTTGTGATGTTTTGGATGATGATTTGCTTATGTAATGTATTGTGTGACGTGGCGAGTGTAAGCCAACTATCTTTTTGCAATTTCATCCCTATTTTTTTACATGAGTCATGCAAAGATACCAAACTTGAGATCATTCTAGAATGGGCTTATACCTTTAAGTCGTGCCTCGACACATAGGAGGTATAGTCCCATCCTTGGCATTACAAGTTGGTAATCAGAGCCTTCTCCAACCTAGGAGCCCCCACTGATTGATCGAATCTTTGACGGTTGAGTCTAGGCACACACTTAAAAAATGTTTTGAGTCCTATATATATCGGAGAGTAGGATTTCTTTTGCTCCTCATCCCTTTTCACTCTGGTGAGGACTCCTGACGATTACTTATCTCTTCTACACTAAAAAATTCACCAATTTTTTTTTAGGATCACGCGAGTATTGTTTGGATTGTTCCGATGTCTTTGTGACGAGAACATTGTTCTCGATGCCTCCTGTCATTTAGGGGTTGTGGCAGTGTCCCGAGGAGTTGAGCTCCGAGGTATTGTCGTCACAAATATATCGCAGCAGTTCTGGAATACTTAAGACGGCCGACATCAAAAACTCTCCTATGCGGTTAGTGGCAAGATAACCCCGACATCAACCAATACTGGGGAGGTAGTTCGGGAGTATTGCCATAGCTTGTATAGTAGATGCGTTTCGAAGGTCCGAGGTAAATGGTTTCCGGAAATAACTGGTTATGTGTTGAAGGATGGATACAGCTGGATGTAGGATTAGAGTTGAGTGCGCGATGCTTCCCCTATATCCCCAACACCTGATTGCATAACTGGAAACTTTCGGAAATTAATAGGTGGGGTCATCTAGTAGCTCGTAGGTATTCTTCCAACGAGTGCATGATATGGAGTTCGGGGTTCTACATTGAGTGAAGTGGTTTTTTGGGCGTTGTTCCAATCGGGAGTTGCATCTTAAAGGGTCCTTGGCTATGCTGATCCGGGGATTGCAAAACCCTTTTGTAACATGTTCCATGAGCTTTCAGCACGAATATGTCGAACGAAACTTCTATCTTGTATTTGTTCTATCTGCTCCTTGTTGTTTTTATTTACCTTTTGTTCTCCCAAGTGGCTTCTCGACAAGCTGATGTACCTACGGAATTCATGCGTTCAATTCTCTGTTCAGCTGAGATTGTGAAGATTATGTTGCAACATATCTATCCTTTGTTGTTGTTTTGATTCTGGTATTCGAGTTGCTTCGATGTCAAATGTTGATTCGATACCTTTCCTAATCGGCGTTCTCATATTTCTATGGGAGTGCTAGTCCTTCTTGATCATCAAGATTTTCATGTTAAATTCTCCTCAACCGGCGTGCTTCTCTTCAAGTTAACCAGATCCTTTCAAGTTGAGCAAGACCAATCCTTGGTTTTTCTCAACGGTTTCTGTTTCATTCATCCCAAGTTGTCTTTGTTTCCCCGTCCTCCCACCCTTCTTCTTCTCGGAGCAAGAATTCTCAAATGAAATACCCAATTATTCATGTGATGTTTCTTCATTCATTTCCTTCAATGTTCTTATCCGGTGATTTATCGTGAAGATGCTCAAGAGTTTCAAGTTCATCATTCTTAATTCTAATATTCTTCTCCGGTGGACTAAATTCAATCTTCGGTCATGATCATATCTCTTCCTTTTTGTTTCACATGTTTTCCCATGTTGAAATTTTTTATCCGAAGGCTCTCTTATTCATTCAACTCTCCTATCCATATCCGGTGTGTACAAGGTATCTCAGAAGATTCATGTTTCCATTCTTAATCCGTTCAAGCTATTTTGAGGATTATCATCTTATTCAAGCCATTTAATTCAACCGGTGCAATATCTCTTCAGTAATCTTTTTCAACGGTGATTTCTTTAGTGGGCCCTAACCCACAGGTCTTTTTCCAGGATCTTACGTGACTCTTCTAATTTTTCCGGAGTTATTCTCAAATTCTTTCCAAAGCGTGACATAAGAATGATTCCCATCATTCACATGCCTTCTCCAAGATCGCTTTCAAATTCTTTTTCATCATTGGTTCAACCTTTTAATTCTTCATTACGGAGTGCCTATACAATTCATGGTGGTGTATCTCATCGTCTTCTCAGATTTTGAAGACCCGAAGACGAGTTCCTCTTGAATCCTTATCCGTTCTTCCAAGATTCGTGGTTCTAGCTTCATGCCATCCTCATTATTGTTTCGATTGTGAGGAATTATTTTCATAACCATCCGAAGCATTTCATGAATTCTTTTCTTTGTGATCCTCCGAAGGCCATCATTTCAGAATATTTCTTCGTTCTCAGTTTTCAACTTTGTCCTCCAAATATTCTTCATTGATGTCTCTTTGTTCGTCTCCATATTCTTACGGTGGTTCTTTCAAGATTACTCTTCCGTTGTTATCATATTAATTCATTTGTTCTTTTCATAATCCTACCGGTGAGTCGTTCAAGATTATTCTCAAGTTTGGCTATATCTCTCTCCAATCCTTTTCAAGAAGAATAAGTAGTAGGCCAAATCCGTTGCTGGTCATCAATTTATTTTGATCAAGGATAAGCATACAGTAAATCTTATTCTTATTTCCTTGAAGTGATTAATCTCTTTTTTCCGGAGCTTGTTCATCATATCATATTCTCGGTCCTAAGTTGTTCATCTTGTTTTCCGGAGCTTCAAGTTATTTTAATTATATCATTTCAAAGCTCCATCTAATTCATCGTAGGCCTTGAATCCTATTCTTTTCATCTTTCGCTTCTCATGTTTTTCATTACCGGAGTTCTCATGCTGGTTCATCATGTTTTAATTCATCCTCGAAGTCTTCATCAAGATTCTTGTTGGAGCTCAAGCATTCTTCATCATGCACTCCAATTGCAATCCTTTCTACCTTATCTTTCAGGTGGTGTTATGTCATTCTTGACAATTCCTTCATGAATTATGATTCACGAGTTATCAAGAACGAGATATTTAAAACCATCATTTTCCTTGTTCAGGATATCTTTTCAACCCTTCAATTATTCGTTGGAGTTATCTTGGGTTATAATTCACCAAAAAAGCTTTCCCTAAGGATTGTTGCTAAGTATGGTGCTTATAAATGACCCAAGTTCTTCATTTATCATTCCGGTGAAATAAGTTTATCGTCTCCTTGTTGATCTCAATCCAATGAAATGTTTTCGTAAGTGGCTGGTTGTCACCTCATAATTTTGAGATGTTTTCCATAAGCCAACAACAAGCTTATTCTGTGCTTGTTGATTCTTCCAACAACTCTGTTCAATCCATCTTGGTCAGAATTCTCTTTCAAATTCAATTTGGGAGAAGTTGTCATTTTTTTTCTCCGTTCATTTCTTTCATTGATCTATATTCTATTCTTTCATTTCGGAGGCATTGCGATGTTGATCTCTCCAAACCATCATCTCGTTTATATCGAGATCATGTTCTTTCCTTGTTTATCTATTTATCCGGAGCGTTGTATTCTCCATTCTAATTCTCTCATCTCATCAAGTTTTGCCTCTCTTTTCAACCGGAGTGCTGTCTGAAGCCTTCCTTACCCCTTGTGCCATTCTTTCAATGTTCCGGAGGCTGTGTGTTGTTGTTTTCATCAAATATCATCCCAACTTGGCAAGTTCATGTTCAATTCCTTACATTTTCAGTCGGAGTGCTGTCCGAATCATGTCATTCTTATTCCTTGGCTATACCATTGCGGTTTCATATTCTTTTGGTTCGTAAGATCTTGTTTCATGTCTTTCAACCTACAAGGCTCTCATAATGTTCCTTCTTCCTCTTTCTAACGGAGTGTTTTCATATTCGTTCATCTCCGTTGTATTCTTCTTTCAATTTGTTCAACCTCTCAAGGTTCGTGGTTTCACTCGTTTGTCGAAGAAGCAACTTTGTTTTACCTCTTCCTCTTCCGTTTTTACCCGGTACCATCTGATGTCTACACACGCTTCTACTCTTGTAGACTATGTTGGGCCTCCAAGCGCAGAGGTTTGTAGGACAGCAGCAATTTCCCTCAAGTGGATGACCTAAGGTTTATCGAACTCAGGAAAGTAGAGGTTGAAGATGGTCTCTCTCAAGCAACCCTACAACTAAGATACAAGAAGTCTCTTGTGTCCCCAACACACCTAATACAACTAGGAGTTGTATAGGTGCACTAGTTCGACGAAGAGATGGTAAAATATGGATGATAGGAGTGGCAAAGCAAAGTAATATAAATCTGTAATAAAAAGTGCAGCAAGCAAACAAGTGGTAAACGTGAGCACAAATGGTATTGCAATGGTGGAAACAAGGCCTAGGCTTCATACTTTCACTAGTGGCAACTCCCAACAACATTAACATAATCGAATCACATGATATTTCCCATAAAACATGCAATGGAGACGCACCCGGAGGTCATTCCTCCGTGGTCAAGAGAGGACAAGAATTATGTAGGGCTACAAAAGCACACGTCAAAGTTCGTAGTTCTCAATCTAAGGATTTCCCAATGTCACCGCGGCCATCCAAAGAGAGTCCCACAATCACCACAACATATCTAAAGGATAGTCAAAGACAAGCACCAAGAGACTCTCAATCTTCAATCAACACACAAGAGAGGAAATCACTCATGAAAATATTGTTCTAATCCATGTCCAATAGACCGCTGTCACCTTGGTCTCGGGGATTATACTAGATAAAGACAAGTGAGTACATCAATCCAATACATAGAGGAAGGGGAAATATCATGGGATCACCCTAGATTAACATAGTCTATGATCACAACGAAGATCACATCATGGGAGAGAGAGATAACCACATAGCTACACGTACGAGCCCTCGGCTCCGGAGAAGACTACTCACACATGGACATGGTAAGGAGGAGGTTGATGATGATGTTGATGGAGAGGTGCAGCCCCGCGAGGAGGAGATGGCCGGCGGCAGCCACGGAGGCGGCGGCGGCGGCCCTTGGGGGCGCGGCGGCGGCGGCGGCCCTCGGGGCGGCGGCGGCCCTAGGGGCAGCTGCTCCTTGGCCCCCCCCCTTCTTCCTTGTGGATGGTGCTGCAATGTGCTGGTCCTCCTCTCCAAGACGGCGGCTCGGGAGGAGGAAAATTCGTGGCCCTTGGTGACCTAGGTTTCCTCTCTTTATATAGACTCTCGGATTCCCGTCATCAGATTTTGGGCCTTAGTAAAACGGGCTTTACTCGGCCGTCCGGACTCCGATTTGGACGAATTTTATATCCAGAAGCATCGCCTCGAAATTCCCCACAACTTTCGCAACTAGACTTTTTCCGTTTGACATCGTCTTCGGACAGGAACGTGACCATCTTTAAAAAACGTTCTCAGACAGATTTCAGGAAAGTCAGAGTCCTACTCCAATACGACTCCTTTTGCGTTTTTGTCAATTTCCAAGTAATTCCTATACAATAAAGTGTAAAACAAGAACATTGTGCACTTTTGCAACCATTAGTAGGTTAGTCCAAATATGATCAAAAGTGTATGGAAGTGCATAAATATCATAGCAATATCACACAAAAAGGGCATGGAGCAAGCAGAAATTATAGATACGTTTTGGACGTATCACCATCTCTAGGATCTCGGGTCGAGATCCCCTGTTAGTGTGGGAGAGTTGTGACACCCGAAGACCGACGCTCCAGAAGATTCCAGATGTTCCGGGTTTTCCCGTGTGTTTCATTTGTGCTTGTTTTATTTATTTTGCATTGCATCATGTCATCATGCCATCATGTCTTTAATCTTTCCAACTTAACTAAATAAATTGTGTGGACCTTCGGTCCATTTAAATCGAGGGAAGGATGACTTCTCTTTATAACATATCCTCCTAATATTTAGGGAGCTATAATAAAATATTCCATTGCCTTGGAATCACCGTAACACACTTGCAAATATTCCTCATATTCTTTTTCTACTTCAATTTTGACTCTGTAACCTTGTCTATAATTCTTAACCGTTTTATCGAGGCTCCTCAAAAATTCGAACATTTTTGGACACTTCGAAAACCATGTCCTAGTTCAAACCATGCCACTTCTTATTTTCTGGGATCAGACTCATTTTTGCGAGTCCTGAGAAATTAGCCTCATGCCCTAATTCCATCCCTAACATCCCTTTCTTTTCTTTCTCCTTTTCTGTTTTTTTTTCA
>LR738711.1:790613753-790648341 GCA_902687465.1 Secale cereale | reverse complement strand
GGGGGCTGGGCCCCCCGAGCCCCGTCTGGTGCCCCCCTTCGACATATATTTAGAGCGTCCTTCGAAACCCTCGGGACGGGAACTCTTTTTCACGATCTCATCTCTGTTCCGCCGCCGCCGCCGCTTCCAAGATCGGGAGCACCAGGAGAACTCTTCCCGGCACCCTGCCGGAGGGGAGGATCACCATCGGGAGCTTCTCCACCACCATGGACGCCTCCCGGATGAGTTGTGAGTAGTCTCCCTTGGGCCATGAGTCCATGACCAGTAGCTATGTGATGTTCTCCTCCCGTTCTTGTGCTTCACTAATTAGTCCTCGTGAGCTGCGCTACATGATCGAGGCACATATGTAATCCTTATGCTGTTGCTATGATGAGTTTGCTGGGATCCGATGGATTATGAGATTATGTTTAGATTGTTCTTGAGTAATATATTTGATCTACCTCTTTTATATTTATGTTCATAAGTAATTCTTGCATGTTCTCCGTTGTTATTTATTGCTTTGGCCGAGTAATACGTAGTGACTCCAAGAGGGAACGTTATGCTTGATTGTGGGTTCATGCCCCTCGATGACTAGCTTGAGTGACAGAAACATGAGTCTAGGGGATGTGCTGTTGCCACAAGGAGGAAAACAACGGTGCTTGTGCCCGCGGGTGCAAGGATTGTTTACTTTACGCAAAGTTCTTTTAATGCAGTTGTCTGTTGCTTTGAGTTTACACTATGGGTGGGGCTCGCAACTTAATACCAGCGAGATGTTCTGGATAGATATCTCAAGGTGGATGATTAGTAGTAGATATTGATGGATGTCGGTCTACTTACTTTGGCGTACCGCCCATGCTTTGAACCTCAACATTTCTTGCAATGTAGTCAGCATTGGTTTGCGTTCGTGGTCCTGTCAATTGCCCAGCTGTAATCCGTTTACCTCACATAGCTGTTTTATCGTCTTTTGGGAGAGAGACATCACTAGTGAACATCATGAGACTCCGGTCCATATTACCATCATTGATCACATCCGCTATTTACTTTTCGCTTTTACTTACTAGTGCAAACATTATCTATCACTACTATCATTTGCGTTTAATCCTTTGTGAACTACAAGGCCGGAGGGATTGACAACCTCTCTGTACTAGTTGGGAGCAAAGTTATTTATATTTGTGTGCAGGTCCATGTTGATTGCTAATCCGGCGCCGTTAGCAGTTGACACCTACTTGTTGAACCTAGGAGTCTCTGGGGATTCGATCCTTGGCATCTTTGCTAAGGGAAAAACTTCCACAACACTGCATCTTACACCTTCCACTTGGGGTAACCAACGAGGGGTTAGAGACCCATTAGTCTCCACTCTCCGGAGCCTCGAACGGACTCCAGATCAGCCCTCCCGAGAGAGATTAGGGCTTCGCGGTGGCTCCGTATCGTAAAACGCGATGAATCCTTCTCTCTGATCCCCCCGAAAGTGAATATATGGAGTCCGGGGTGATGTCGGTGGAGCCTTAGGGGGCCCACGAGGCAGGGGGCGCGCCCAGGGGGGCACCCCCACCCTCGTGGATAGGGCGTGGGCCCCTTGATCTGGTTCTTTCCACATGTATTATTTATATATTCCAAAATAAATCTCCGTTGATTTTCAGGTCATTCCGAGAACTTTTAGTTTTGCACAAAAATAACACCATGGCAGTTCTACTGAAAACAACGTCAGTCCGGGTTAATTCCATTCAAATCATGCAAGTTAGAGTCCAAAACAAGGGCAAAAGTGTTTGGAAAAGTAGATACGTTGGAGACATATCAGGCTACTACGAGCATTAGTAAGGTACACATCAATAACATGTATATCAAATATACCTTTGTTCATTTTGCCATCCTTCTTATCCGTCAAATACTTGGGGCAGTTTCGCTTCCAGTGTCCAGTCCCTTTGCAGTAGAAGCACTCAGTTTTAGGCATGGCTCCAGACTTGGGTTTCTTCGCGGGAGTAGCAACTGTCTTGCTATTCTTCTTGAAGTTCCCCTTCTTTCCCTTGCCCTTTTTCTTGAAACTAGTGGTCTTGTTAACCATCAACACTTGATGCTCCTTTTTGATTTCTACCTTCGCAGCTTTGAGCATAGCGAAGAGCTTGAGAATAGTCTTCTGCATCCCTTGCATATTATAGTTCATCACGAAGCCTTTATAGCTTGGTGGCATTGATTGAAGAACTCTACCAATAACACTATCTTCATCAACTTTGCATCCAAGTTGAGTCATGTGATTGTAGTACCCAGACATTCTGAGTAAGTGTTCAGTGATAGAACTGTTCTCCTCCATCTTGCAGCTATAGAACTTATTGGAGACTTCATATCTCTCAATTCGGGCATTTGCTTGAAATATTAACTTCAACTCTTGGAACATCATATATGCTCCATGACGTTCAAAACGTCTTTGAAGTCCCGATTCTAAGCTGTAAAGCATGGCACACTGAACTATCGAGTAATCATCAGAACGAGCTTGCCAGGCGTTCATAACATCCGAAGTTGCTCCTGCAGCAGGCCTGTCACCTAGCGGTGCTTCAAGGACATAATTCTTCTGTGCAGCAATGAGGATAATCCTCAAGTTACGGACACAGTCCGTATAGTTGCTACCATCATCCTTCAACTTAGCATTCTCTAGGAACGCATTAAAATTCA
The DNA here is from genome assembly GCA_902687465.1 of Secale cereale. Lineage (NCBI taxonomy): Eukaryota > Viridiplantae > Streptophyta > Magnoliopsida > Poales > Poaceae > Secale > Secale cereale. Next base: position 790,645,695 of record LR738711.1, on the reverse strand, counting down.
AGGGAACGGTAGCACGGGCCATTGATCTACACCAACATAGATATGCAAAAACTATCAGGACTAAGTTCATGATAAAAGTTCAATTAATCATATTACTAAAGAACTCACACTTAGATAGACATCCCTCTAGTCATCTAAATGATCACGTGATCCAAATCAACTAAACCATGTCCGATCATCACGTGAGATGGAGTAGTTTTCAATGGTGAACATCTAATGTTGATCATATCTACTATATGATTCACGCTCGACCTTTCGATCTCTAGTGTTCAGAGGCCATGTCTGTACATGCTAGACTCGTCAAGTTTAAACCGAGCATTCTGCATGTGCAAAACTGTCTAACACCTGTTGTATTTGGACGTAGAGCTTGTCACACCCGATCATCACGTGGTGTCTCGACACGACGAACTTCCGCAACGGTGCATACTCAAGGACAACACTTGTACCTTGAAATTTTGTAAGAGATCATTTTATAATGCTACCACCGTACTAAGCAAAATAAGAAGCATATTAATATAAACATCACATGCAATCAAAATATGTGACATGATATGGCCATCATCATCTTGTGCTTTTGATCTCCATCTCCAAAGCATCGTCATGATCTCCATCGTCACCGGCTTCACACCATGATCTTCCTCGTAGCGTCGTAGTCGTCTCGCCAACTATTGCTACTACTACTATCGTTGACTCATAGTGATAAAGTAAAGAAATTACATGGCTTTCGTAATTCGTACAATAAAGAGACAACCATAAGGCTCCTGCCGGTTGCCGATAATTTACAAAACATGATCATCTCATACAATAACGTATAACTCATCACGTCTTGACTATATCGCATCACAACATGCCCTGCACAAACAAGTTAGACGTCCTCTACTTTGTTGTTGCAAGTTTTACGTGGCTGCTATGGGCTTAGCAAGAATCGTTCTTACCTACGCATCAAAACCACAACAATTTTTTGTCAAGTGTGTTGTTTTAACCTTCACAAGGACCGGGCATAGTCACACTCGATTCAACTAAAGTGAGAGAGACAGACACCCACCGATCACCTCAACGAGTGCTCATAATGGTGAAACCAGTCTTGCGTAAGCGTACGCGTAATGTCGGTCCGGGCCGCTTCATCTCACAATATCTTCGAATCAAAGTATGACATGTTGGTAAGTAGTATGACTATTATCGCCCACAACTCATTGTGTTCTACTCGTGCATATCATCTACGCATAGACCAGACTCTTGATGCCACTGTTGGGGAACGTATAATTTCAAAAAAAAAAAATCCTACGATCACGCAAGATCTATCTAGGAGAAGCACAACAACGAGCGGGGAGAGTTTGTCCACATACCCTCGTAGACCGAAAGCGGAAGCATTTAGTAACATGGTTGATGTAGTCGAACGTCTTCACGATCCAACCGATCCAAGTACCGAATGCACGGCACCTCCGTGATCTGCACACGTTCAACTCGGTGACGTCCCACGAACTCTTGATCCAGTTGAGGTCGAGGGAGAGTTTCGTCAGCATGACGGCGTGGTGACGACATTGATGAAGTTACCGACGCAGGGCTTCGCCTAAGCACTGCAACAACATGACCGAGGTGTGTTACAATGGAGGGGGGCACCGCACACGGCTAAAATAGTTGTCAAATTGTGTGTCTAGGGTGCCCCCTGCCCCTGTATACAAAGGAGCAAGGGGGAGGCCAGCCGGCCCCTACAGGCGCGCCCAAGGGGGGGCAATCCTAATCCTACTAGGAGTAGGAACCCCCCTTTCCTAGTCCTACTAGGAAAAGAAGGAATGAAGGGAGAGAAGAGAAGGAAGGAGGGGCGCCGCCCCTCCCCCTAGTCCAATTTGGACTTGGCCATGGGGGGGGGGGCTGGCCTGCCCTAGGCAGCCTCCCTTTCTCTCCCCTAAAGCCCAATAAGGTCCACTACTTCTTCGGTGGTTCCGATAACCCTTTCGGCACTCTGATAATTATTCGGTGACCCCTGGAACTCATACGATGTCTGAATAGCATCGTCCATTATATCATTCTTTATGTCTCGGCCATTTCGAGACTCCTCGTCATGTCCGTGATCACATCTGGGAGTCCAAACTACCATTGGTACATCAAAACACATAAACTCATAATACCGATCGTCATTGAACGTTAAGCGTGCGGACCCTACGGGTTCGAGAACTATGTAGATATGATTGAGACTCATCTCCGGTCAATAACCAATAGAGGAACCTGGATGTTCCAATTGGTTCCTACATATTCTATGAAGATCTTTATCGGTCAAACCGCATAACAACATACGTTGTTCCCTTTGTCATCGATATGTTACTTGCCAGAGATACGATCGTCGGTATCATCATACCTAGTTCAATCTCGTCAGCGGTAAGTCTCTTTACTCGTTCCGTAATAGATCATCTCGTGACTAACTTATTAGTCGTTTGCTTGCAAGGCTTATTATGATGTATATTACCGAGAGGGCCCAGAGATACCACTCCGACACTCGGAGTGACAAATCCTATTCTCGATCTATGCACACACCACAAACACCTTCGGAGACACCTATAGAGCATCTTTATAATCACCCAGTTACGTTGTGACGTTTGATAGCACACAAGGTGTTCCTCCGGTATTCGGGAGTTGCATAATCTCAATTTCATAGGAACATGTATAAGTCATGAAGAAAGCAATAGCAGTAAAACTAAACGATCATAGTGCTAAGCTAACGGATGGGTCTTGTCCATCACATCATTCTCCTAATGATGTGATCCCGTTGATAAAATGACAACTCATGTCTATTGTTAGGAAACATAACCATCTTTGATTAACGAGCTAGTCTAGTAGAGGCATACTAGGGACACTTTGTTTTGTCTATGTATTCACACATGTATCAAGTTTCCGGTTAATACAATTCTAGCATGAATAAAAGACATTTATCATGATATATAAGGAAATATAGGTAACAACTTTATTATTGCCTCTAGGGCATATTTCCTTCATATATTGTAGTCCTGAAACCAAGTCCCATTTTCTGGTGGCGCTGATTCAGACCTTGCATAGCCTCTCCATGATCGTTCATGAACACTGGTGGCAGTGGTGGTAGCTGTGGCATGTGTTGACTGTACCTTGCTGACTCCGGATGCGGATGGGGGTTTGGTTGCAGGGGCGCCCTCATTTCAGCAGCACTCCTGCAACTTCGCAAGACCACTCACTGATGGCACATCAAGCTGCAGCAAGAAGATGACACGGTCACACATCGCACAGAGCAGAAAGACACAGGGCCAACATATTGTAGTGAATTAACTTCACATGTAAAAAACAACAACACTCCGGAAAAACGGTATCCAACAGTGCACGGAGATCTGAAGTTACCACCAATCTCTAAGAAACAGTGTCTATATAAGAGCAGTCAACAGTAGTAGTAACCAGCAAGAACCAGAAATAGGAAACCATCAAGCGGTATGCTAGACGAAAAGGAGAGAGCACAAATTTACATAAAAACAAAGACGCAAAGAAGCATGAAGCCGAAATTCTGAATTTGAGCGCAACCATTTCACAGAGTTAAATTATGCTTCCAGACATCCATTTTAACGATCCTAATTCTGAAGATGAATATTATATAAACTGACTGAATAGGCCAATTCAGTTAATCTAAGCAAACCAAAGGAGTTTAAGCACTAAATTAGGCACCTGGCATAGTAAATAAAATCAAAGATGACAGCCTAAAACAAATAGACCAAATAAACCAGATTAATCTAAACCGACTTACTAAATTGCACACATACATAATAACCATAAAATGCATGCATCACAGATTGAACTCATGTTCTACAAGTGACCACATCTTCTTGATTGCCTACTACCCCAGCTAGACTCCAATGACAATTTTCACAAACCATTTATGCAACACCATTGGCTTGTTTGGTAGCCTCAACAACAAACACCTGCAAACAGGACAAACAGACAAAACAACAGGTCATTGATACGTCAAGGCCAAAAAGAAACAACATATATAACAAGAAAGGAAGAAAAGGAGGCCACAAAAATCCAAGCATGGAATAGTACTCTTTGCCTCTACCAATAAGAAGGCAATAAGCAGATTCACTCATTTACCAACCTGCAGACCAACACGAACGACAAGCACAAATAGACTAAATCTATCGGCAGCTCCCGGCGCAAGATGAGTAAAACACAACGTCGTATGAATGCAAGCCTAGGTTGGGAAAGGAAATGGGGCAGAGAGGAGTAGGGGGAAAGGGTCGACCTGCAGATTTTTTGACGAAGACGGGGCTGCTTGACACAGATCGAACATAGAACCGAGGGGATCGACCAAACGGACCAATCTGCAGGAAAACAAAAGTCAAAATACGTAGAAGAAGTAGGACGGGTGAGAGAGTGAGGGGGAGGGAGATGGAAAGAGACCACTCGCCTCGTCGGGGCTCTAGAGCCGCCGTGAAGGCAGAGATCGTGAGCCTTGCTCCCGCTGCAGCCTTCTTTTGTTGCTCGTGTATGAGGAAGAAAGGCACGGCTGGACGAGGAGCAAAGCGAGGCACGTCTGGACGGGGAGCACATCGAGGCACAGCTGGACGGGGAGCACAACGAGCGGCGGCGTGGAAGGGAGCATGCGGGCGCCATCTAGGGTTTGAAGAGGAGATCAAGAGAGCGAAAGAGAGCTGGAACGGGGCGAGACGACGGCTAGGTTTGGGATAGGAGAAGGAGACGGCAGGCGCGTTGGGCTTTGGCCGGTGGTGTCTCCTCCGGCGATGGCGAGGGGCGAGGTCGATGGGAAGAGCAACGACGACGGCTGTGACCTCAGCGGGCGGAGAGGAACGAGGAGGAGAGGCTGGGAGTGAAGGCTAGGGTTCTCCCCACAGGAGCCATCACACTTTATATGCCTGTGTGTGAAATGATGAAACTGCCCTCGGCGGGGCACCAATTTTAGAGGCAGTGGCATACCGGATGGCACACTGTTCATTGCGAGAGTCTCTTGTTTTCATCCGACGGCGGAGGTCATCCGGGAGCAAGATCCAACGGCCGAGATCGCATCAAGGGGTCGATGGGACGGCCCAGAGTGCCTAAACTCTCGGAGGAGCTCTAGCTCCCTCGGTTTCTTGTTATAGGATGTGAAGGCGAATTCGTTTTGCTCCCCTCTCGCTGGCACCTTTCACAATCAACTGAAAATAAAGTTAAACAAAACGGAGTAATTTAATATATTTGGCAAATCATCACAAGACAACAAGGTCTGGCGTTCATCACAATGATTGCTCAGCTAACCTGCAGTTGGTCTAGCCACGAGGGAACGCCTCCATCACTAAAAAAAAACAATAAGGTACAGAGTACCCTTGTCAAAACATTTCTTGATGTAATTGAACCCCTCGTCTTGCCAAATCTTCCTGGAAGCAAGAGCGACATCAACAGGCTTCGCGCTATCGAAATTAAGTATATAATTTAATTTAATTAGCTTTGTTGAAAACAATCTCAAAGGGCAAATCTATTATATAATCTATTATATAATTATTAAGACAAGAGTCAAACTAGCCATCACATTAATCCCCATAGGCTTAAAATATATGCTCGTTGATTAAGACAATAACTGCTGAGATTAAAAGGTCTAAAAGTAACACATAACTACAAAGTGTACAATTTTTAGAATCTGACACGTACTAAAAAACGTGCTATAACATATATGTGTTTTCCAGGGGAAAAATAGACATAAAAAATAATATGCATGTATACTCTATGACGGACAGAAGAGAAATATTGAAGTTGGAGTACTAATCGATCTGACACAAAGGATTCAGGCAATCCTACTAGTAAAAAGAGTCCGGCCAACAGGAAAGTAAAAAATTCAGACCTGAAGATTAGAGTATAAATACCCCAGCCCGCTAGCCAACTAAAAAACACTAGCAAATATGCCCGTGCGTTGTAATGGGAGACAAAAACATTGCACTTCCCTACCCTAATAAGTTAGGAGAAATGTGCTTTCAGCTAGACCATCTTCTTTGCAAAACAGCCAAGAAATCTATGCATTGTTTGTTTTACAACTGTTACGGTGATTGGCGATTTTAGGAGCCGTATATCCACCTTAATCCGACGGTAGGAAAATAAAAATTACAAGGAGTTACAAAATTAAAATTACAAGAAATTACATATAATGGTGGAACCGTTACAAAATTTATGTGGGACCAATTATTTTGTGGAAGGGTAAATCCGTCATTAATTTGTGAAAGGGAGTGGACCTGGACATATTCCACACACCTCTATCCCATTGTTTCCCCCAAATCTCTCTGTCATTCATCTATTCCCTAATTAATCGTCTTGTTTCCAACCTCTCGCCGTCGAGCTCACAATTCCACCGCATCGCCCCTGATCTATCCGACATTCCGACGTCGCCACCCAGATCAGATCCACTCCACCGCCCCACTCCTCGATGCGGCCTCCATTCAGTGGCGTAGCCAGCCCAATAAATCAGGGTGGTCCATCAATAGAAATATTTATATAAATTTATTTATTTTTAAAGAAATATTTTTTTACTACACTATATACAAGCTATAGGAAAATTCCAGGGTGATCCATGGACCACCCTGGCCACCCCCTAGCTACGCCACTGCCTCCATTCCACGTCACCGGCGTGCCTCCCCTCAGCAGGCTGCCGCCTGCCGGTAGGATCACCCGGCGGCCGGAGTACACGCAGGCCGCAGCTGCAGCAGACACCAAGTTGGACGCGGTTGCGGCAGCTCGACCCCATCATGCGTGAGCGGCAAGCACACCTCGGCACCGGCGGCACTATGTGCGACAAACTCCACCTACTATTGGCATACGTGATATCCTCAATCTGCATGCCCTAGTTTTTTTTTTAATTATTTTTGGCAATTCATATGTACAAACCTGCAATCACAGCTTGCTGCCAGGGAGTGCTTATTTTTACTCAAATCAATGTCTGCCCCAATGTCATGGTTTATTCCCCCGTCAAGTAGATGTAGGGTCACAAAATTCCTACTTATGTTGGATGATACGTATTCACAAATTTCAGCACCTACATAGTCTTTACGGAAGGACTCTAATTTTCGTTTTAGATTTCTATGCTTCCACTAGTTCTCACATGTGTTGTGACGTCAGGATTTCTTTCAGGAGAGATTGGTGCTTCACGTGTGTAGATGGATCAACAATATAACCATGCTTCTCAAGTTTGACATCTTCCCGTTGTAACCACCGCCCCTTCTGTTGTTCTGGATTGCATGATTATGATTCTACAAATATAGCAGGCACTAGTTTATGCTTCAACCACTATTAGTATGTGCTTTAACCATTGCTAGTGTTGCTTCTATTAGTGAAATTTTGCAGCAGCCAACTCCAGATGTGCTTCTGTGTTGCCAACATAATGGTAATGGTGTTGCAATGGCGTTGAGTGGGCCATGAGCTGAGACCAACCAGCTCTAAGTTGTCGGTTGTATTGTGAAACATTGGAGATCTTGTGGCGCACGGAGCTTGTCCATGATCAGCTTGTACATAGCGTTATTGTAACTGTCTTTTATATTGAGGTAAATGCACCGCAAGTCATAGAACTTGCACACGCGACGGTCAGTTTGGTGCATAAACTTGTAAAATACGTGTTTCTGGTCATCTAACTTGTCCCTTCGTTCATATACGGTGCTTTCTTCCGTATTCAGCCGTATCATGTGCACACATGGCGTGCCAACGTGGCAGGGGCCCACCATCAGCGGTGGGTTGCCCGCGTGCACTATTTTTTTCTTCCGAAAGCACCCTTGCATTTTATTTATTTATGCAAAATAGTCCTCAAATAAAAGAAAAAATGTTGAACCGACAATGGGATTCGAGCAAAAAACCTGCTCCGATCCGCCTTGCTTTGATAACCACTTGACCTACATATTCTTCACGCGTATGGAGCATAATTCGCTTTATATAAGACAGATTATACGAGTTAAAATAGAAACCAAAATAAGAAAAGGAGAAGTCACCGGTTCGAACCTATGACCACGTAAGCTCGCCGCGTGTGCAGGCACCAACCATCCGGCCACAATGAGTTTCAAAAGAAAACATCAGCCACAGTGACATCTAAATAGATAAACACAATTTACCTTATAAAATTTTCTTTCTTTTATTCTATTTAAGAAAATTACTTATATCTAGATAAACATTTTGGACAAATCAATTAGATTTTTTATTTAATTTGTGTAATTTTAAATTTAAAAATCTAGACAACCGAAAAATAGTGCAGAATGAGTGTACGTATTTTTTTTTAGATAAATCAACTAAATTTTTGTATGAATTCAAATAATTTTAAATTTAAAATCTAGATAAAAAATATAGTGCAGATTGGATGTACGTAAATTCCTTTTGACAAATCAACAAAAAGATTGTTTGAATTCAAATAATTTTGAATTCAAAAATCTAGATAAAAGAAATTATAGGTCAGAATGAATATACGCAATTATTTTTGGACAACTGAACTAATTTTATGATTGGGTTTGAATAATGTAGATAAAATAATATATAGTTCATAATGAATATACATCCATTTCTTTGGACAGATCAACATGATTTATTATAAATTCAAAAATATAGATAAAAAGTTATATGTAAAAAATAATGTTCATATGTTTTGGAGAAATCAACTAAATTTTGTTTGAATTAAAATGATTTAAAATTTTAAAAATGGATAAAAGTTAATATAGTGCACAATGAATATGCATATTTTCTGGGGACAAATCAACAAAATTTGTTGGAATTTGAACAACTTGAAATTTGAAAATCTAGAGAAAAGGAAATATGGATCAGAATGAATGTAAGTATTGTTTTTCGAACAAATCATATATTTTTTTTTTTGAATTTGAATAATCTATATAAAAGAAATATAGTTCATATTGAATGTACGTAAATTTCTTTTGAACAAATCAGTGGAAATTTTGTTCGAATTCGAGTAATTTTAAATCGGAAAATCTAGATAAAAGAAAATATACGTCGGAATGAATTTACGTACAAAATTTCTGGAAAAACCAATTTTTTTTTGAATTCGAATACTTTTAAATTAATAAATATAGGTAAAAGAAAATGTAGTGAGGAAGGAATGTACGTAATTTTCTTTCGAACAAATCAGCTGAAATTTTGTTTGATTCTGAATAATTTGAAATTTGAAAATCTAGAGAAAAGAAAATATATTCAGAATGAGTACTTTTATCCAAGAAGTGATACACCTTAGTAGTCCAAATGAAACAGCAATGACGATCAGTTGTGGTGGTTAGGTCGCTAGCGCCATTACAACAGTTCGCTATTACGAACTCGCTTCGTCCCATTTTTTCTAGCCCAATATATTTACAGCGAATACTGACGGATGGGACACAGCGGGCAACTATTGTTGGAGTGCTTTTGTACAAAGTAAAAAAATCGAGGGTGTTTATGTAGAAAAAACACCACGTGCACTAGCCACTCACAATGGGCCGTAGCCACACTGACATGCCATGTAGGCAGCAAATACACCCACGTACGAGAAATGCGACCATATTTGCACGCCCGCACAAGTTTGATGATCAGAAACACATATTTTGCAAGTTTGTGCACCAAACTGATCGTCGTGTGCAAGTTGTAAGACTTATAGAGTATTTACCTCTTTTATATTCCTGTAGAAAAGAGTCGTAATATTTTGTCAGATCAGTTTGTTTCGACGTTAGATCATTTTCTGTTGTTCTAAGGGTATAACATCGCGAACCAAAAGTTTCCATTTACAAAGCTTATGTTTCCATTACACCAATAAATTGTTTTAAAGCTTTTAAAAATATATATCATAAATCGGATGCTTCCTTCGAGCAATATGTTTCCGCTTCCATAGTATGCTTATGTTGACTAACGATACTTGTGCGTCATTCAGGCTACGACTACCCGTAGTGGAGAATCCGAACGAGTAAGGCCGGGAGTTGTGGGCTGCTACAGGTATTACTGATACGAAAATACTTTCACTTTCACCAAATCAATGTGGACGACTAAAATCGCTACTTGTGGCCTAAACGACTAAAAGCGATACTAATGAGATGAAATGAGCAAGACCGGTACTTGTTGGACACAGAAAGACTAAGATGGGTACTTTTGGGCCAAACGACTAGGATCGATAGGAGTGATCCTAAATGAGTTAGACCGATAGTAGTGAGCTCGAACAAGTAAGATCGACACTTGTGCATCCGAATGACTAATATACATACTTGTGGTTTCAGATGACTAATTAAGATCGATAATAGTGGTTCAGAAGGAGTTAGATCGATAATAGTGAGTCACAATGAGCAAGTTCTTGTCACCCAATCCCACAACCAGCACTATGGGTCATCCGAACACAACTAGCACTATGGGTCGTCTGATCCCACAACGAGCCAGTGGGTCGTCTGATCGCACAACTAGCACTATGGGTCATCCGAACCCGAAGCTAGACCTATCAGTCATTTGGGTCCACAAGCACTGTCATTTGGGTCCACAAGCGCTATCGGTCATCCACCTCCCCTTCGATTGCCGGTGGCGGGGAGGGAAATCATGGTTCCTCAACATTGGCTGCTAGATACGTATGGTTTTAGTCCTCGTAGGGGTGGCACTCGGACGGATGGTGGTGCTTGTTCTTTGAGTTAGTCCCCCGGGCCCTGATCCTCCTCAAGATAGGTACTTCTGGGCTCAGACAACCAAAATCGGTACTTGCGGGCCTGTACAACTAAGATCGGTACCCGTGGGCCCGGACGACTAAGATTGGTGCTAGTTGGCCCGAACGACTAAGATCAATACTAGTAAGGCCGAACAAGTAAGACCGATACTTGAGGGTCCGGACAACTAAGACCATACTTGTGGGCCTGAATGAACAATATCAGTACTTGTGGGCCCAAAGGGCTAAGATCGGTACTGGTTAGCATGAACGAGTAAGATTGGTACTTGTGCTGGGGGGTGAACGATTCCTTCTGCCCGTGAGTTCATCTCATCGAGGCGGAGCCAAATGGCGGGGTGGCTTGGCCTGAGGTGCTGCTCGGCAGCGAGGACTGCGTCGGCGGCGGCGGGCAATAGAGCCGCAATTCATGACAAGGACGATGTAGGACTTGTGGATGTTCATGGAAGGTTGCAATGGATTCATGTGTGCGAAGTAGAGGAGAGGAAGCCAAGGAGGGGTAGGGGATTCACTGTTAAAGGAGATCGATGGCACGGTGGAGATCGATCTGAAGTGGGGAAGAACGTGATCGCGTTGTTGATTCATGGCAACCAGACCAATTCCTTCGACTGGGAGGTCCAGTCGAGTGATAGAAGCTATCTCACTAGGTGGTTGGGCAAAGCAAGATTGTTGGGTACGGAAACAAAACACAACATAGGCGGTGGCATGAATAGATACTCCGCGGGTCATCATCGTCGGCCGCTCTCCGGGCGCTGCCAGAGACAAAGGTGCATCTGTCGACCTAAAGATGTTGCCTTGATCCTCCATGAGGCCTCGCTGACCTCCACCGAGCTGAGAGGCGCAGTGTTGGTTCCACGATGGCCACAACACTGTCGGTGACACTCTCGAGTGGTGGAGCTTGGTTTGGTGGCGAGGATATTCGACGTGATTCCAGCGAGTGGGCACAGTGGAGGCAAGGTGGAGTGCTCGGGGGAGACGAGCTTGGGTAGGGGAGTGACGGCGGGAGCGGCGTGCCTATAAGTTGAAATGTCACCTGACGAGGGGGGCCAACTGTATTGGATACATTAGGGGGTTAAGAGGGCAAAAAATGGTCCGGGAGTGATGTGAACTATCCACTTTTTCTAATTCGCAAAAAGTGTATTGTTCATTTCTTGATAATTTATTCAAAAATTTCCACGCACTTCCATTTTGCTTCATTTTTCTAAGTGTTTAGCTAGCATTAGTCCATCATGGGCATTTCATATGTTCAAAAGACCAAAATATGCGAAAATGGAGATAATTCAAGAACTAAGGTCTCAGACATTGCAACATTCTCACACATAGCTTAGGTCTCACAAATAAATCTCACACATAGCTGTGGGCACAGTACAGAATAAAAGGCTCACACATGGAGCTCACACATCATCCTCAAATCCGAGCAGCCTACGCAATTTTAGGTACTTCTTACCCTGTGTCCCTAAGGCATTGCTTCCTGAAGCTACACCACTACCGAAAGAGACACTATTGAGCTTATCAGACCATGAGGTATCAACAGCTGCATGACAGAGAAAATTGTTAAACTATAAAGTAACAATAACTGTCAAATAGCATGTAGACTGACTGAAACTGAAAGTATCAAGTTGAAACACCAAATGTGGAGAACAAAGTACACTGAAGCACAGGAAACAAGACAACCATGCATACAATGAAGTAGGTCCGTCATGAACTTGCCTTGATACTGAAGGTTGTCTGCAAAAGCACCCTTCACACACAAAGTTGTCAAACCTGTATATTAAGCCACACTCAGAATATTGTACTACTCCCACTGTTCCAAAATATTTGTCTTTCTAGACATTTGTGACGCCCGAAGACCGACGCTCCAAAAGATTCCAGATGTTCCGGGTTTTCCCGTGTGTTTCATTTGTGCTTGTTTTATTTATTTTGCATTGCATCTTGTCATCATGCCATCATGTCTTTAATCTTTCCAACTTAACTAAATAAATTGTGTGGACCTTCGGTCCATTTAAATCGAGGGAAGGATGACTTCTCTTTATAACATATCCTCCTAATATTTAGGGAGCTATAATAAAATATTCCATTGCCTTGGAATCACCGTAACACACTTGCAAATATTCCTCATATACTTTTTCTACTTCAATTTTGACTCTGTAACCTTGTCTATAATTCTTAACCGTTTTATCGAGGCTCCTCCAAAAATTCGAACATTTTTGGACACTTCGAAAACCATGTCCTAGTTCAAACCATGCCACTTCTTATTTTCTGGGATCAAACTCATTTTTTTGAGTCCCGATAAATTATCCTCATGCCCTAATTCCATCCCTAACATCCCTTTCTTTTCTATCTCCTTTTCTGTTTTTTAAGAGAGAGAGAGAGAGGGGGCAGAGAGTGCGCAGCCCAGCAGCTAGGTTGGCCTGCTTCTATGCGGCCCAGTTGCTTCCAGCCGGCCCATCTGGCCTCCTAGGCCCAGCCCGTTTTCCTCCTTTAGCAACCCTAGCCCGCACCCTGCACCTTCCCCATCGTTCCTCCCTCGCGCCGCCACCCATCGCCCGAAACCCCATCCCCAACGCTCTCCCTCTCGTCCACCTCGCGCAGCCAGAGAGGAGCCCGATCCCTGCCGTGGCCCGACCTCAGCCATGAGACCCCGAGCGCCGCCTCTCGTGTCTCCCCGCCCCGCCGATGCTGCTCCATCCGCCGCGCGCCGTGGCGCCCCCCAGCTGCATCGCGCCTCTCGTGCCCAAGCTCCCCAGCGCTCAATCCCCTCGAGCCCCTGCCACCTGCGGCCCTTCCTCCCCTTCTACTCTGCTCCCGTCGGGGAGTCTAGCCATTGTTCTCCCCTCGTGCACTCGAGCAGCGGGACGCGCCGCGCCTCAACATGACGGCCGCGGGCTGACCTTGCCTCGTCCCCGCCGCGGCCTTGCTGCATCACCGTCCTCCCGCGCGGATCTCTGTTCTGCATCACCGTCGGCGAGCCGTCCGCCCAAGCACCTCCTCGTCGTCCCGCGCCTTGGCTGCCAGATGCGCGCCAAGTTCACCCAGTTCGCCAAGATGCACCCATGGGCTGTTTTCGCCAAGTTCAACCACCGACGATCCCGACAAGTACCACGACGACCCGAACATCTACAGAGAACGAGCACAACTACTGTCGCCCCGAAGACGTTGGATGTCAAGTACCTCTCCGAGATAAAACGAGAATGACTACATCCTCTACCGTCGACCTCGGAGATCCGTGGATGTGTCAAGTACCCCTTCGGTCCGGAACGCGGCAAGTACCATGACACGATAACGTGAACGGCTACAAAACGTGTACCACGACCCGTGAGTACCACTACTTCCTCTACGACCTCGAACCGCCCCGAAACGAACGCTTCGAAGGTATACCCCGAGACGATGAACCGTTGACGTATGCTTGTGTTGTATGAGATGAATCGGATGTTTGCATCGTGTCCGTTGTGACCCTCGTTTGCCTTGTCGCCGACCCGTGGGAACCGGGAAACCGGGTTCACCCCATCTCTTTTGCATGTCACTCTCTCCGCCATCTTTTGCACCGGACTCTCAACGAGATACCGGTACCGATATGTTGTGTGGCATCATTTTCGGATTCGCCGCCGTGGCCCCTTTCTTTCCACCACGGTGACAAATACTTCATATCTCTTCATGTTAATTTTTACTAAAAATTGCATAAAACTTGATCATGTTATCCGCATCATGTTAATAACATTAAAATGTGTGAATTGTTGTTTGCTTAAAATTGCTAAATTGCATATGGGGATTTTCCGGAATTGTTGTTGTAGTTTCCGGCCTCATTTAAACTTGTTGACTTGTGTTGTTTTTGAGTGCTTCCTACCTTGCCATGTTTAGCATCATATATAGACTTGTCTTGCATCCTACTTGGTTGAGTATATTGTCATGTTGCTTGTGTTGTTTTTCTGTGCTTCCTACCTTGCCATGTATTGCTTCATGTATAGACTTGTCATGCATCATACCTTGCCATGTATTGCATCATATATAGACTTGTGTTGTTTTTCTGTGCTTCCTACATTGCCATGTTTTGCTTCCTGTATAGACTTGTAGTGCTTCCTATATAGATCTGTCTTGCATCATACTTGGTTGAGCATATTGTCATGTCTCGTGTGGTGTGTTTACCGTGTTGCTTGCTTCTTCTCGTTAGTGCTTGTCCCGTTGCGTTCGTGAGGATTCGTTTGCCTTCTCGTGGTTCTTCTTCAAGGATTCTTCTTCGTCTTCTTCTTGGACTTGTTCTTCTTCCCCGCGGAATCCCAGGCAAGATGACCATACCCTTGGATACCTTTACTATCATTGCCTTTGCTTAGTTGTCTCGATGCTATCGTTATATGTCGCGCTACCCATCATTTATTGTCAGCCCCTCTCCTTGTTGCCATGAAACCTCCAACTTTTGACACCTTCCTAGCAAAACCATTGTTTGGCTATGTTACCCGCTTGCTCAGCCCCTCTTATAGCGTTGTTAGTTGCAGGTGAAGATGAAGTTTGTTCCTTGTTGGAACTTGATGCTTTGGGAATATCACAATATCTATTATTATTATTAACACACGTATATACTGGGCATGGGTGGAAGGCTTGGCCTTTTGCTTGGTGTTTTGTTCCACTCATGCCACCTTAGGCGCCGATAAACCGGCATTATGTTCCTTGATTTTGCGTTCCTTACACGGTTGGGTATATGGGCACCCCTTGACACTTCGTCTTTGAATAAAACTCCTCCAGCAAGGCCCAACTTTGGTTTTAATTTACCTCAAATATAACAACTTAATTAATTCATTAAATTGCATAAGGGGGACGCTCCTTGGAGATTCTTTTCTTCATAGCAGGGGGGCCAGTGCTGATGGTGTTGGTCCCAAACAGGCAACCTGCGGGGCCACCTTGGGGAAACCCGAGGGCTGGTTTTACTCGTAGCTTGTCCCATCCGGACGTGGCCTGAGACGAGATACGCGCGGCTACTATCAGGGTGTCGGCACGCCGGGAGGTCTTGCTGGACTTGTTTTACCATTGTCGAAATGTCTTGTGCACCGGGATGCCGAGCCTGATCGGATTTCCCTAAGATAAGGGGTGATGATATTATATTTATCATTTCAGCTGATCGTGAGAGCTTGTGATGGGCTAAGTTGGGACACCCCTGCAGGGTTATGATCTTTTGAAAGCCGTGCCCGCGGTTATGTGGCAGATTGGAATTTGTTAATGTCCGGTTGTAGAAAACTTGACAGAGGATCCGAAGTGAAACACACCACCGCATGAGTAACCGTGACTGTCTCTTTTCACTTTGAGAAGACAACACGGTGGGGTAATGTTTGACTCGTAGGTAGTTCAGGATCTTTAGCGATCACTACTAGATTGCGACCGTTTGCGTAGATGCTCATCTTATTCTTGTACTCGTAAGTTAGCCACCATATATTTTGCTTAGCCGCTGCTGCAACCTCACCACTACCCTTCTCCATACCCATAAAGCTTTGCTAATCTTGATACCCATGGTTATGGGATTGCTGAGTCCTCGTGGCTCACAGATACTACAACACCAGATGCAGGTTCAGCCGAGAATGATGCAGGAGCTGGTTCAAGTACTTCACTGGGAGCTCGATGAAGAGAGTGGCCGTATGTATGTGACGTTTTCGACGATCAGTAGTGGTTTCTACTAGGGGCGATTCGGACCTGTGGCTTTATGTATTTGGTATCTTTCTTTTGGATCTTCGCCCATAGTCGGGTTGTGATGTTTTGGATGATGATTTGCTTATGTAATGTATTGTGTGACATGGCGAGTGTAAGCCAACTATCTTTTTGCAATTTCATCCCTATTTTTTTACATGAGTCATGCAAAGATACCAAACTTGAGATCATTCTAGAATGGGCTTATACCTTTAAGTCGTGCCTCGATACGTAGGAGGTATAGTCCCATCCTTGGCATTACAAGTTGGTAATCAGAGCCTTCTCCGACCTAGGAGCCCCCACTGATTGATCGAATCGTTGACGGTTGAGTCTAGGCACACACTTAAAAAATGTTTTGAGTCCTATATATATCGGAGAGTAGGATTTCTTTTGCTCCTCATCCCTTTTCACTCTGGTGAGGACTCCTGACGATTACTTATCTCTTCTACACTAAAAAATTCACCAATTTTTTTTTAGGATCACGCGAGTATTGTTTGGATTGTTCCGATGTCTTTGTGACGAGAACATTGTTCTCGATGCCTCCTGTCATTTAGGGGTTGTGGCAGTGTCCCGAGGAGTTGAGCTCCGAGGTATTGTCGTCACAAATATATCGCAGCAGTTCTGGAATACTTAAGACGGCCGACATAAAAAACTCTGCTATGCGGTTAGTGGCAAGATAACCCCGACATCACCCAATACTAGGGAGGTAGTTCGGGAGTATTGCCATAGCTTGTATAGTAGATGCGTTTCGAAGGTCCGAGGTAAACGGTTTCCGGAAATAACTGGTTATGTGTTGAAGGATGGATACAACTGGATGTAGGATTAGAGTTGAGTGCGCGATGCTTCCCCTATATCCCCAACACCTGATTGCATAACTGGAAACTTTCGGAAATTAATAGGTGGGTTCATCTAGTAGCTCGTAGGTATTCTTCCAACGAGTGCATGATATGTAGTTCGGTGTTCTACATTGAGTGAAGTGGTTTTTGGGCGTTGTTCCAATCGGGAGTTGCATCTTAAAGGGTCCTTGGCTATGCTGATCCGGGGATTGCAAAACCCTTTTGTAACATGTTCCATGAGCTTTCAGCACGAATATGTCGAACGAAACTTCTATCTTGTATTTGTTCTATCTGCTCCTTGTTGTTTTTATTTACCTTTTGTTCTCCCAAGTGGCTTCTCGACAAGCTGATGTACCTACGGAATTCATGCGTTCAATTCTCTGTTCAGCTGAGATTGTGAAGATTATGTTGCAACATATCTATCCTTTGTTGTTGTTTTGATTCTGGTATTCGAGTTGCTTCGATGTCAAATGTTGATTCGATACCTTTCCTAATCGGCGTTCTCATATTTCTATGGGAGTGCTAGTCCTTCTTGATCATCAAGATTTTCATGTTAAATTCTCCTCAACCGGCGTGCTTCTCTTCAAGTTAACCAGATCCTTTCAAGTTGAGCAAGACCAATCCTTGGTTTTTCTCAACGGTTTCTGTTTCATTCATCCCAAGTTGTCTTTGTTTCCCCGTCCTCCCACCCTTCTTCTTCTCGGAGCAAGAATTCTCAAATGAAATACCCAATTATTCATGTGATGTTTCTTCATTCATTTCCTTCAATGTTCTTATCCGGTGATTTATCGTGAAGATGCTCAAGAGTTTCAAGTTCATCATTCTTAATTCTAATATTCTTCTCCGGTGGACTAAATTCAATCTTCGGTCATGATCATATCTCTTCCTTTTTGTTTCACATGTTTTCCCATGTTGAAATTTTTTATCCGAAGGCTCTCTTATTCATTCAACTCTCCTATCCATATCCGGTGTGTACAAGGTATCTCAGAAGATTCATGTTTCCATTCTTAATCCGTTCAAGCTATTTTGAGGATTATCATCTTATTCAAGCCATTTAATTCAACCGGTGCAATATCTCTTCAGTAATCTTTTTCAACGGTGATTTCTTTAGTGGGCCCTAACCCACAGGTCTTTTTCCAGGATCTTACGTGACTCTTCTAATTTTTCCGGAGTTATTCTCAAATTCTTTCCAAAGCGTGACATAAGAATGATTCCCATCATTCACATGCCTTCTCCAAGATCGCTTTCAAATTCTTTTTCATCATTGGTTCAACCTTTTAATTCTTCATTACGGAGTGCCTATACAATTCATGGTGGTGTATCTCATCGTCTTCTCAGATTTTGAAGACCCGAAGACGAGTTCCTCTTGAATCCTTATCCGTTCTTCCAAGATTCGTGGTTCTAGCTTCATGCCATCCTCATTATTGTTTCGATTGTGAGGAATTATTTTCATAACCATCCGAAGCATTTCATGAATTCTTTTCTTTGTGATCCTCCGAAGGCCATCATTTCAGAATATTTCTTCGTTCTCAGTTTTCAACTTTGTCCTCCAAATATTCTTCATTGATGTCTCTTTGTTCGTCTCCATATTCTTACGGTGGTTCTTTCAAGATTACTCTTCCGTTGTTATCATATTAATTCATTTGTTCTTTTCATAATCCTACCGGTGAGTCGTTCAAGATTATTCTCAAGTTTGGCTATATCTCTCTCCAATCCTTTTCAAGAAGAATAAGTAGTAGGCCAAATCCGTTGCTGGTCATCAATTTATTTTGATCAAGGATAAGCATACAGTAAATCTTATTCTTATTTCCTTGAAGTGATTAATCTCTTTTTTCCGGAGCTTGTTCATCATATCATATTCTCGGTCCTAAGTTGTTCATCTTGTTTTCCGGAGCTTCAAGTTATTTTAATTATATCATTTCAAAGCTCCATCTAATTCATCGCAGGCCTTGAATCCTATTCTTTTCATCTTTCGCTTCTCATGTTTTTCATTACCGGAGTTCTCATGCTGGTTCATCATGTTTTAATTCATCCTCGAAGTCTTCATCAAGATTCTTGTTGGAGCTCAAGCATTCTTCATCATGCACTCCAATTGCAATCCTTTCTACCTTATCTTTCAGGTGGTGTTATGTCATTCTTGACAATTCCTTCATGAATTATGATTCACGAGTTATCAAGAACGAGATATTTAAAACCATCATTTTCCTTGTTCAGGATATCTTTTCAACCCTTCAATTATTCGTTGGAGTTATCTTGGGTTATAATTCACCAAAAAAGCTTTCCCTAAGGATTGTTGCTAAGTATGGTGCTTATAAATGACCCAAGTTCTTCATTTATCATTCCGGTGAAATAAGTTTATCGTCTCCTTGTTGATCTCAATCCAATGAAATGTTTTCGTAAGTGGCTGGTTGTCACCTCATAATTTTGAGATGTTTTCCATAAGCCAACAACAAGCTTATTCTGTGCTTGTTGATTCTTCCAACAACTCTGTTCAATCCATCTTGGTCAGAATTCTCTTTCAAATTCAATTTGGGAGAAGTTGTCATTTTTTTTCTCCGTTCATTTCTTTCATTGATCTATATTCTATTCTTTCATTTCGGAGGCATTGCGATGTTGATCTCTCCAAACCATCATCTCGTTTATATCGAGATCATGTTCTTTCCTTGTTTATCTATTTATCCGGAGCGTTGTATTCTCCATTCTAATTCTCTCATCTCATCAAGTTTTGCCTCTCTTTTCAACCGGAGTGCTGTCTGAAGCCTTCCTTACCCCTTGTGCCATTCTTTCAATGTTCCGGAGGCTGTGTGTTGTTGTTTTCATCAAATATCATCCCAACTTGGCAAGTTCATGTTCAATTCCTTACATTTTCAGTCGGAGTGCTGTCCGAATCATGTCATTCTTATTCCTTGGCTATACCATTGCGGTTTCATATTCTTTTGGTTCGTAAGATCTTGTTTCATGTCTTTCAACCTACAAGGCTCTCATAATGTTCCTTCTTCCTCTTTCTAACGGAGTGTTTTCATATTCGTTCATCTCCGTTGTATTCTTCTTTCAATTTGTTCAACCTCTCAAGGTTCGTGGTTTCACTCGTTTGTCGAAGAAGCAACTTTGTTTTACCTCTTCCTCTTCCGTTTTTACCCGGTGCCATCTGATGTCTACACACGCTTCTACTCTTGTAGACTATGTTGGGCCTCCAAGCGCAGAGGTTTTTAGGACAGCAGCAATTTCCCTCAAGTGGATGACCTAAGGTTTATTGAACTCAGGGAAGTAGAGGTTGAAGATGGTCTCTCTCAAGCAACCCTGCAACTAAGATACAAGAAGTCTCTTGTGTCCCCAACACACCTAATACAACTAGGAGTTGTATAGGTGCACTAGTTCGACGAAGAGATGGTAAAATATGGATGATAGGAGTGGCAAAGCAAAGTAATATAAATCTGTACTAAAAAGTGCAGCAAACAAACAAGTGGTAAACGTGAGCACAAATGGTATTGCAATGGTGGAAACAAGGCCTAGGCTTCATACTTTCACTAGTGGCAACTCCCAACAACATTAACATAATCGAATCACATGATATTTCCCATAAAACATGCAATGGAGACGCACCCGGAGGTCATTCCTCCGTGGTCAAGAGAGGACAAGAATTATGTAGGGCTACAAAAGCACACGTCAAAGTTCGTAGTTCTCAATCTAAGGATTTCCCAATGTCACCGCGGCCATCCAAAGAGAGTCCCACAATCACCACAACATATCTAAAGGATAGTCAAAGACAAGCACCAAGAGACTCTCAATCTTCAATCAACACACAAGAGAGGAAATCACTCATGAAAATATTGTTCTAATCCATGTCCAATAGGCCGCTGTCACCTTGGTCTCGGGGATTATACTAGATAAAGACAAGTGAGTACATCAATCCAATACATAGAGAAAGGGGAAATATCATGGGATCACCCTAGATTAACATAGTCTATGATCACAACGAAGATCACATCATGGGAGAGAGAGATAACCACATAGCTACACGTACGAGCCCTCGGCTCCGGAGAAGACTACTCACACATGGACATGGTAAGGAGGAGGTTGATGATGATGTTGATGGAGAGGTGCAGCCCCGCGAGGAGGAGATGGCCGGCGGCAGCCACGGAGGCGGCGGCGGCGGCCCTTGGGGGCGCGGCGGCGGCGGCGGCCCTAGGGGCAGCTGCTCCTTGGCCCCCCCTTCTTCCTTGTGGATGGTGCTGCAATGTGCTGGTCCTCCCCTCCAAGACGGCGGCTCGGGAGGAGGAAAATTCGTGGCCCTTGGTGACCTAGGTTTCCTCTCTATATAGACTCTCGGATTCCCGTCATTAGATTTTGGGCCTCAGTAAAACGGGCTTTACTCGGCCGTCCGGACTCCGATTTGGACGAATTTTATATCCAGAAGCATCGCCTCGAAATTCCCCACAACTTTCGCAACTAGACTTTTTCCGTTTGACATCGTCTTCGGGCCGGAACGTGACATCTTTAAAAAACGTTCTCAGACAGATTTCAGGAAAGTCAGAGTCCTACTCCAATACGACTCCTTTTGCGTTTTTGTCAATTTCCAAGTAATTCCTACACAATAAAGTATAAAACAAGAACATTGTGCACTTTTGCAACCATTAGTAGGTTAGTCCAAATATGATCAAAAGTGTATGGAAGTGCATAAATATCATAGCAATATCACACAAAAAGGGCATGGAGCAAGCAAAAATTATAGATACGTTTTGGACGTATCACCATCTCTAGGATCTCGGGTCGAGATCCCCTGTTAGTGTGGGAGAGTTGTGACACCCGAAGACCGACGCTCCAGAAGATTCCAGATGTTCCGGGTTTCCCCGTGTGTTTCATTTGTGCTTGTTTTATTTATTTTGCATTGCATCATGTCATCATGCCATCATGTCTTTAATCTTTCCAACTTAACTAAATAAATTGTGTGGACCTTCGGTCCATTTAAATCGAGGGAAGGATGACTTCTCTTTATAACATATCCTCCTAATATTTAGGGAGCTATAATAAAATATTCCATTGCCTTGGAATCACCGTAACACACTTGCAAATATTCCTCATATTCTTTTTCTACTTCAATTTTGACTCTGTAACCTTGTCTATAATTCTTAACCGTTTTATCGAGGCTCCTCAAAAATTCGAACATTTTTGGACACTTCGAAAACCATGTCCTAGTTCAAACCATGCCACTTCTTATTTTCTAGGATCAGACTCATTTTTGCGAGTTCTGAGAAATTAGCCTCATGCCCTAATTCCATCCCTAACATCCCTTTCTTTTCTTTCTCCTTTTCTGTTTTTTTTTCAAGAGAGAGGGGGGGGGGCAGAGAGTGCGCAGCCCAGCAGCTAGGCTGGCCTGCTTCTATGCGGCCCAGTTGCTTCCAGCCGGCCCATCTGGCCTCCTAGGCCCAGCCCGTTTTCCTCCTTTAGCAACCCTAGCTCGCACCCTGCATCTCCCCCATCGTTCCTCCCTCGCGCCGCCACCCATCACCCGAAACCCCATCCCCAACGCTCTCCCTCTCGTCCACCTCGCACAGCCAGAGAGGAGCCTGATCCCTACCGTGGCCCGACCTCAGCCACGAGACCCCGAGCGCCGCCTCTTGTGTCTCCCCGCCCCGCCGATGCTGCTCCGTCCGCCGCGCGCCGTGGCGCCCCCCAGCTGCATCGCGCCTCTCGTGCCCAAGCTCCCCAGCGCTCAATCCCCTCGAGCCCCAGCCACCTGCGACCCTTCCTCCCCTTCTACTCTGCTCCCGTCAGGGAGTCCAGCTGTCGTTCTCCCCTCGCGCAGCCAAGCAGCGGGCCGCGCCGCGCCTCGCCATGACGGTCGCGGGCCGGCCTTGCCTCGTCCCCGCCGCGGCCTTGCTGCATCACCGTCCTCCCGCGCGGAGCTCTGCTCTGCATCATCGTCGGCGAACCGTCCGCCCAAGCACCTCCTCGTCGTCCCGCGCCTTGGCTGCCACGACTCCACTCCGCCTCCTCGCTGCTGTGCCCTTTAGGCCTTGCTGCTGCCTTGCTCTTCGCCGAGAGGACAAGGACACGAAGTCTGGTGCGCACAGATGCCAGATGCGCGCCAAGTTCACCCAGTTCACCAAGATGCACCCATGGGCTGTTTCCGCCAAGTTCAAGTTTTCGCCAAGTTCAACCACCGACGATCCCGACAAGTACCACGACGACCCGAACATCTACAGAAAACGAGCACAACTACCATCACCCCGAAGACGTTGGATGTCAAGTACCTCTCCGAGATGAAACGAGAACGACTACATCCTCTACCGTCGACCTCGGAGATCCGTGGATGCGCCAAGTACCCCTTCGGCCCGGAACGCGGCAAGTACCACGACACGATAACGTGAACGGCTACAAAACGTGTACCACGACCCGCGAGTACCACAACTTCCTCTACGACCTCGAACCGCCCCGAAACGAACGCTTCAAAGGTATACCCCGAGACGATGAACCGTGGACGTATGCTTGTGTTGTATGAGATGAATCGGATGTTTGCATCGTGTCCGTTGTGACCCTCGTTTGCCTTGTCGCCGACCCGTGGGAACCGGGCAACCGGGTTCACCCCATCTCTTTTGCATGTCACTCTCTCCGCCATCTTTTGCACCGGACTCTCAACGAGCTACCGGTATCGATATGTTGCGTGGCATCATTTTCGGATTCGCCGCCGTGGCCCCTTTCTTTCCACCACGGTGAAAAATACTTCATATATCTTCATGTTAACTTTTACTAAAAATTGCATAAACTTGATCATGTCATCCGCATCATGTTAACAACATTAAAATGTGTGAATTGTTGTTTGCTTAAAATTGCTAAATTGCATATGGGGATTTTCCGGAATTGTTGTTGTAGTTTCCGGCCTCATTTAAACTTGTTGACTTGTGTTGTTTTTGAGTGCTTCATGCCTTGCCATGTTTAGCATCATATATAGACTTGTCTTGCATCCTACTTGGTTGAGTATATTGTCATGTTGCTTGTGTTGTTTTTCTGTGCTTCCTACCTTGCCATGTATTGCTTCATGTATAGACTTGTCATGCATCATACCTTGCCATGTATTGCATCATATATAGACTTGTGTTGTTTTTCTGTGCTTCCTACGTTGCCATGTTTTGCTTCCTGTATAGACTTGTAGTGCTTCCTATATAGATCTGTCTTGCATCATACTTGGTTGAGCATATTGTCATGTTCGTGTGGTGTGTTTACCGTGTTGCTTGCTTCTTCTCGCTAGTGCTTGTTCCGTTGCGTTCGTGAGGATTCGTTCGCCTTCTCGTGGTTCTTCTTCAAGTCTTCTTCTTCGTCTTCTTCTTGGACTTGTTCTTCTTCCCCGCGGAATCCCAGGCAAGATGACCATACCCTTGGATACCTTTACTATCATTGCCTTTGCTTAGTTGTCTCGATGCTATCGTTATATGTCGCGCTACCCATCATTTATTGTCAGCCCCTCTCCTTGTTGCCATGAAACCTCTAACTTTTGACACCTTCCTAGCAAAACCATTGTTTGGCTATGTTACCCGCTTGCCCAGCCCCTCTTATAGCGTTGTTAGTTACAGGCGAAGATGAAGTTTGTTCCTTGTTGGAACTTGATGCTTTGGGAATATCACAATAACTATTATTATTATTAACACACCTATATACTGGGCATGGGTGGAACGCTTGGCCTTTTGCTCAGTGTTTTTTCCACTCATGCCACCTTAGGCGTCGATAAACCGGCATTATGTTCCTTGATTTTGCGTTCCTTACATGGTTGGGTATATGGGGACCCCTTGACACTTCGTCTTTGAATAAAACTCCTCCAGCAAGGCCCAACTTTGATTTTAATTTGCCTCATAATAACAACTTAATTAATTAATTAAATTGCATAAGGGGGACACTCCTTGGAGATTCTTTTCTACATAGCAGGGGGGCCAGTGCTGATGGTGTTGGTCCCAAACGGGCAACCTGCGGGGCCACCTTGGGCAAATCCGAAGTAAAACACACCACCGCGTGAGTAACCGTGACTGTCTCTTTTCACTTTGAGAAGAGAACACGGTGGGGTTATGTTTGACTCGTAGGTAGTTCAGGATCTTTAGCGATCACTACTAGTTTGCGACCGTTTACGTAGATGCTCATCTTATTCTTGTACTCGTAAGTTAGCCACCATATATTTTGCTTAGCCGCTGCTGCAACCTCACCACTACCCTTCTCCATACCCATAAAGCTTTGCTAGTCTTGATACCCATGGTTATGGGATTGATGAGTCCTCGTGGCTCACAGATACTACAACACCAGATGCAAGTTCAGCCGAGAATGATGCAGGAGCTGGTTCAAGTACTTCACTGGGAGCTCGATGAAGAGAGTGGCCGTATGTATGTGGCGTTTTCGACGATCAGTAGTGGTTTCTACTAGGGGCGATTCGGACCTGTGGCTTTATGTATTTGGTATCTTTCTTTTGGATCTTCGCCCGTAGTCGGGTTGTGATGTTTTGGATGATTTGCTTATGTAATGTATTGTGTGACGTGGCGAGTGTAAGACAACTATCCTTTTGCAATTTCATCCCTATTCTCTTACATGAGTCGTGCAAAGATACCAAACTTGAGATCATTCTAGAATGGGCTTATACCTTTAAGTCGTGCCTCGACACGTAGGAGGTATAGTCCCATCCTGGGCATTACAAGTTGGTAATCAGAGCCTTCTCCGACCTAGGAGCCCCCACTGATTGATCGAATCGTTGATGGTTGAGTCTAGGCACACACTTAAAAAATGTTTTGAGTCCTATATATATATATATATATATATATATATCAGAGAGTAGGATTTCTTTTACTCCTCATCCCTTTTCACTCTGGTGAGGACTCCTGACGATTACTTATCTCTTCTACTCTAAAAAATTCACCAATTTTTTTTAGGATCACGCGAGTATTGTTTGGATTGTTCCGATGTCTTTGTGACGAGAACATTGTTCTCGATGCCTCCTGTCATTTAGGGGTTGTGGCAGTGTCCCGGGGAGTTGAGCTCCGAGGTGTTGTCGTCACAAATATATCGCAGCAGTTCTGAAATACTTAAGACGGCCGACATCGAAAACTCTCCTATGCGGTTAGTGGCAAGATAACCCCGACATCACCCAGTACTGGGGAGGTAGTTCGGGAGTATTGCCATAGCTTGTATAGTAGATGCGTTTCAAAGGTCCGAGGTAAACGGTTTCCAGAAATAACTGGTTATGTGTTGAAGGATGGATACAGCTGGATGTAGGATTAGAGTTGAGTGCGCGATGCTTCCCCTGTATCCCCAACACCTGATTGCATAACTGAAAACTTTCGGAAATTAATAGGTGGGTTCATCTAGTAGCTCGTAGGCATTCTTCCAACGAGTGCATGATATGGAGTTCGGGGTTCTACATTGAGTGAAGTGGTTTTATGGGCGTTGTTCCAATCGGGAGTTGCATCTTAAAGGGTCCTTGGCTATGCTGATCCGGGGATTGCAAAACCCTTTTATAACATGTTCCATGAGCTTTCAGCACGAATATGTCGAACGAAACTTCTATCTTGTATTTGTTCTATCTGCTCCTTGTTGTTTTTATTTACCTTTTGTTCTCCCAAGTGGCTTCTCGACAAGCTGATGTACCTACGGAATTCATGCGTTCAATTCTCTGTTCAGTTGAGATTGCGAAGATTATGTTGCAACATATCTATCCTTTGTTGTTGTTTTGATTCTGGTATTCGAGTTGCTTCGATGTCAAATGTTGATTCCATACCTTTCCTAATCGGCGTTCTCATATTTCAATGGGAGTGCTAGTCCTTCTTGAGTAATACAACAAGAAGCTAGTTATAAGGTTCAACTATTTGCTCATCCTCAAATAGTTTGCAGGGCTGGTAACCACTAATACCATCATGCAACACAGATCCAATTAACCATGGATTATACTCCCTCCGTCCCAAAATAAGTGTCTCAACTTTGTATTAGCTTTAGTATAAATTTGTACTAAGCTCAAAACACTTATTTTATGACGCAGGGAGTACTACCGTTGTTAATCCCCGGAACCAATGCGTCGCTAGTAAGATTAGAGGAACACGTACCAAAAGAAGACCAAACTAGAGCTTCAAAGCTTTAGGGATGCTGTAGGAGCAGGTCTCCATCGACTTCGGCGGAGCGGCTGTGGCTCCGATGATGGTGCGGCCTGGGAGAGCCGCCACGGCGCTCGATCTGAGGAACGGCTCGGGAGGCGCGTCGGGAAGGCGGCACTCGACTCCGGTACGCAAGATGGCGTCGTCGCCCCAGGTCCTCGCGCCGACGGCGTCGCCTCCAGGTCCACACGCCGTCGCCGCTGTCTACGCACTCGTGAGATGTGATCGACGATACGCGACAGTTACGTGGGATTGACTGAGCGAAGCAATGTTTTCAAGAAAAACCACGGACCATAATACCCTTCTTGATTAAATTAAATATTTTAATTAACATGTTAAAATCAAGGGTGGGAAATAATCAGAGGAGGAGTTACAGAAAATTACATTTCATAACTCTTCAATCACCGTAAAAGAGCTCTGTTTGTTTTGCGCCAACCCTCGTGCTTTGCTACGGAGCAAACACCAATGGCATGATCGAGATGAAACAACACCCGTGCTTCACTACAGAACAATAGTTGTCATGATGAATTGCTAATTATTTATGTCTTTATTTATCAGCTAAACTATATAATGAAAATCATTGACGCTGAATACTTGGATGTAGCTAAAGAATGAATATGCAGCTAAATATTTTAACATTGGGTGTGGCTAGGTCTTAATCGACTGATACTTAACAAAGTCTCGGTCAACAAACATAACATGTAAGTACAAAGTTGAGTCATTTTTGAGTCACTTATTTTGGGATGGAGGGCGTAAAAAAGAAAGAAGGAAAAACTAAAAAGAAAATTTTGCACGAATCTCGATATAAGGTCTTGCGAATATGGCATCGTCTGAGACGTAACCAACTCTCAATCGACTGAGATTTAGCAAGACTGTTCCACATTCTAATTCATGTTTTGTCAAATGGGCCATAAATTCAAAACCATACTTAGTTAAGATTTAATGATTGCACAAAATCCATACTTTGTGTAGGAATAACTTGTCCTCTTTTTTGTCAAATTATTTACGTGAAGCCAAGTGAACTTGTAGTGCAACAGATTATGATTAAAAGTATTAACACAAAGCATTTGTAATACACATTATTGACATTGCATTTCCCAACAAAATGAAGGACGGAAATTACTAATTTCTTGTGCGATAGAAATATGTTAACGAGATTTGATGGACTAACGTTATGGAGTGTCCCATCTGAGCACTACCTTCTGCTCTCGTGCCTCCATCAAGGCCCCTCTTGTCTTAATTCTGCACAGGTAGCAGTAATCGTTGTGCCGCCAGAGAAATATATTATGTACTATAGAAGAATTTTTTGACTCCATACAAATATTTCAAAAGTCAGAGGAGTTGCAACATGGAACTGCAACTTGTTTACTCAGATAATCCGCAAAAGCACGAACCTAACCATGCAAAACTGAATCTACAAATTATTATTTGCCAGAACAATAAAAAGTTAAGAATTTATATAAGAAACTGTAAGAAGTAACAACACAGGGAAGAAAGCTTCCGCTTGCATAGTAATTAAGCACGACGTAAGAAAAAGAGGGAATCGTGTATAGTCCAAAGAATGTTAAGAGCAAGTAGAATCTCGGGTGTTTTGCACGAATAACAACGCAGGCTGTTTCTCGTGCACTCACTCATCTACATGAACGGTACGCTGGCACAGTAATCTTGGAAACCGACTGCTCAGCAGTTCTTGAGGCGCTGCAATTCACTACGGCCTGGGGTAGATGAATCACGTTCAGAGGGAGTACAAATCTGATTACGCCCGAAATCCCTTCTATCAGAAACCGTCGCTTGGTCCCAAGAAGCCTCTTCCTACGATGGCGTCTTCCACGTGGTCTCCTCCGCCTAAGGCGCCGCCGCCGCTGAACCTTGACGGCCGCCGGCGAACCACCGACCACGGGGAGCCTATACAGGCACATGGCGTCGCCGGAGTGGGAGCGGCCTCCCGACCACGGCCGGCCGTCCGCCTCGTGGATGCCACCAATCGGGGCATCCACCTTCGGCCACGACTGCTGGGTGCCCTGAACGGAGGCACGAGAGGTTGGATGTCATTTTGGCATGGGACGGGAGGTCGAGGAAGCATATCAGGAGCTAAGTCGACTGCACAGACCACAGGCCACCGGCAGCCCGCCCAGTCCTGTATCTAGTTACTGATTGGTCATTGGAGCACGCACAGACAGAGGCGAGGTCACGAGGAGCGCCGCTGTCGGCCACCGCTGGAATCAGTTAACGTTACAGTCAATCGAACCAAACAAGGTTTATTTTTCGCTCATACCGTCTACAGTGATGGTGTAATTCCATTACGATTACGTTTGCGCTATTTTTTCGAAACGGAGGCAAAAGATTTGCCTCATTCATTAAACACTTCTGCTTCGGTAGACCCCCAAACACAAGGACGGCCGAGATTGCTTAATACCTGTTCATAACAAAGGGTAGGATGGGCATTATTTGAAAAAGAGGGCTCCCGCCCGTCCGCCGGTAAAAAAAAAAACATATACGTGTATGTTTACATGACCCGCCCGCTCGATGCCGCCCGCAACGAAAAAAAAAACTTTCCTGGCCTCCCGCCCGCACGCTCCTGATGACGTGCCGCGCATGCAGACGTGCCCCCGATTTGTCGCTCCCACCCGTCCGCACGTACCACCAATTGCGCCGCCCTAGGCAAGCCGCCTGATCGCCTGCCGCTGGCGCCTGATCGCCCGCCTGACGGCAGCGCCTCGCCTGCCGGACGCAACTGCCTGCCGCCGCCTCCTCGCCTGCCGCGCCAGCGCTGCCGTCTTACCTCCTGCCGGACGCAACCGCCTGCCGCCGCTGTCGCGCATGCCCTCGCCGGCCGCCGGGTCAAATCGGCGCGGATGCCCACGCCGGCCGCCCGGTCAAACGGCACGGATGCCCACGCCGCCGCCTGCCCGCCTCCCCGTCATTAGCCGACGCGGATGTCCACGCCGCCGCCTGCCCGCCTTCCCCGTCATTAAACCGACGCGGATGCCCACGCCGACTCCCCGCCTGCCCGCCATTAACCGGCGCGGATGCCCACGGCGGCGTCCCGCCTGCCCGCCTCCTAGCCCCGTCGCTATATATACCCCCCGACGCTCAACCCCCGGCGCCCATCCCAGCCCCAACCCTCCCGCCGCCCACCGCATCCCAGACCGCCGGCGACCCTCGTAGCCACCGGCCCCTCCCCAGCGATGGCGTTCTACCGCGGAAGCAGCAGCGCCGCCGGCGGCAACGACGACGACGACAACCCCGGCTCCTGGCCGACGAGCCTCGGCGTGCCGGAGACGGAGGAGCTCCACCGCTACTGCCTCCCTGTCCCGCCGGCTTGTCGTCTTCCACGGAACTGGAAGATCGACAAGGACGGGTATGCGACGCCGGGGCCCGGCGCGACGGAGGAGGAGCTGCGGAGGCACAGCGGCGGCCGGCACAACATCGTCGGCCGCCACAATTTTTGGCGCGGGAAGGACTTCTGGGAGGTCATGGCCGCCTTCCGGCTCGCGCGGGCCGGCGTGACCCCCGACCTGACGGGCGCCAGCGGACGTCTCCGAGCCCCTCCCCCGGCTCCAGCGGACCGCCGCCGCGGACGTGCCGGAGGCCCCGCGCCCTATGCAGCGGCGCCCGCGCCGGCTGTCCCCCCTCACCGCCGAAGGTGGAGTTGCCGGCGGAGCAGGTCGTCCTCCATGAGGACGGCGACTCGGAAGATACTCCGGGGTACCTCGTCGCCCTACGGGCGTCGGAGGCTGCGGCAGCGGCGGCGGCTGCTGCGGCTGCCGCAAGGGAGGCCGCTGAGGTCGCGTCCGCAATCGCAGCGGCCGAAGCGGCCGAGGCAATGGCAGCGGAAGAGGCGGCGATGGCGCCGCCGGGGTGGCATCAGGTTCCGCCGGAGTGGCAGGACCCGGCGGCGGCGGCGGCGGCTGACGAGGCAGAGGACGACGGCCCGATCGACTGGGACGACCTCGCCAATCGGTCCAGCAGCGACGATGACGGCGGCGACGGCCAGGTCGTGGTGGACCTCCTCGATAGCGACGAGGAGTAGTTTTTTTAATATATTTTTTAAGTTAATCTCGTTATGTCGTTTTAAGCCTAAGTCGTAGACTTTA
The DNA here is from genome assembly GCA_902687465.1 of Secale cereale. Lineage (NCBI taxonomy): Eukaryota > Viridiplantae > Streptophyta > Magnoliopsida > Poales > Poaceae > Secale > Secale cereale. Next base: position 790,614,326 of record LR738711.1, on the reverse strand, counting down.
TGTATGAACTTATCTGTATTCAGTTGGGTCGTTAATGTAAAATATCTTATCTACGTTGAATGAAATTTGGTCCTTTCTATTTTCGTTGAGATAATTGATTCGATGATAGTAGCTCCGCACCTTCAGAATACGTGGAGAGGTACTATGATAGTAGCCCCACACCGGCACAACGGGAACGTGACTGCTACACTAGGTCTACATGATCGCATGCATGAAATGACACAAATTTTGGCGAGGTTTAGTGAAACCGAAAGGCACGTTGCGTCACGTTCGGGCAGTCTTTTAGGGTTTTTCGGCCCGGAAAACCGTAGAAAACGCATGTGACGTCGAAAAATGCCGAAAACTGTCATGCATGCTTGTCATGATGCCTGTAGTACGTGGAAAAAGTTAGGGGCCGTTTGGTGTAGGCGCAAAAAAAACCTAGTTGAGGGTAGCCCTACCGGCATAACCTAACGGTGCCGGTTGAACTGGGTCTACGTGATCGCATGCATGCAATGTAACCAAAATTTGCGGGGGCGTGTGGATGGGCAATGCATGCCCCCACGCAAGAAATGAAGTAAATCGGACACCGAA
>LR738711.1:790584821-790603918 GCA_902687465.1 Secale cereale | reverse complement strand
CGAAGCTTTTACAAGTGCCACTGCAAAACAACATGGCAATTACTCTCGTACAACAATATGCCCTAGTTTCTTAGCACCTGCCGTAACCCATAGTTTTGCCTCGAGCACGATATTTTGGAGCAGGATAGGCGGCGGCGCGCTCTTGTTGCGAAACACACGCGTGTTTCTCTCGTTCTAGATAGTCCAAGAGACGAGCATGGTGAGGGAGGCCATCGCTCGTCTATTGGGGTTTCGCATGTCGGTCCTTCTATCCCACCATCACATGAGGGAATCCTCAAGGTGCCAATTGGAGGTGTCCATGTGCACAAGACCAAACTTGTCGATGACCGATCGCCAGAGCCTAATGGAGAAGCGACACTTGACGAAGAGGTGGATGCCCGATTCTTGCTCACGTTTGCAAAGCGGGCAAAGCCCACAGTTATTCCAACCACGCCGCTCCAACCGGTCGGCGGTCCAGTTCCTGTCTTACAAGGTCAACCAGGAGAAGAATTTAACCTTAGGGGGGCCCAAGACCTCCCAACCATGTGGTGAATGGGCAAGTGCGTCTGGCCAAGGAATTGTGCCTTATATGCTGTGGCCGCCGAGTACTGCCCATCATCATCATGCTTCCAAATGATGTCGTCATGAACTTGATCGTCAAGATGGAAGTCATGCACAAGAACCCAAAGCGAGAAAAGTTCCCGAATGTGTGCGACGGAGACAATAGTGTCATGCTTGATGTGGGTCATCCAAGCGTTCCCTCGAAGGCGTTACGAAGCGTCGATGTCTTCCTTTTTGAGGCTTGAAAAATAAGTGGGGCAATATCCTTGGGCTTGCGACCAAGCAATCACGGGGAGTCCCAGAACGGTGTTATTGCACCATTGCCAATGATGATTGTGGTGGAGGCTGATAACCCTCAACCGTAAGGGATCGAGATAGTCTTCGCGGGTAAGAATAACCCAATTTATAGATTCGACACACGGGGAGCCAAAGAGTATTTATAAGCTTTGACAGTTGAGTTGTCAATTCAACCGCACCTGAAATATACTTACTTGCAACAAAAGATAAGTGGTAACGGTGATATGATAGTGATGGTGGTGACAGCAAAAGTGAACAACAAAAGTAACAACTAATAACCAGCAGGATTGAAACACTGTAGGCTAGGGAGATGAATGGTTGGGCGCTGCATGGATGAGATACATCATGAATCTAACTTGGGGCAAGGCACACAGAAAAGTAATGATCATCTTGGCAAATATCAAACATTAGGCATATATCCCACAGGTAGTTGTACGTGCTTGCAATAAGAACTTGCACAACATCTTTTGTCCTACCATCCCGCTACGAACGGGGCCAAAAGGAACTTATGGAGATTAAGGTACTCCTGTCAAAGAGCTCCGGAACAAAGCAATAAACTCAATGGATACATGGAATCCTCAAATTATGGACCATCCCCTTTGGTGTCCCAAGCTGTCACCTTTGGGATCGCCGGTTCCGGACCATAGTAGGTGCAAACAACTCATAGATAGGATCAAGAACACAAATATATTCATGCAAACACATAGGGTTTAGATCTGAAAACATGGCACTCGGGCCCAAAGTGACAAGCATTAAGAGCAACAAGTTGAATCAAAGATGATAAACACCAAAGTAGATGATAGGCAACATGCCCCCAACAATCTGATAAACTATTACATGATATAACTCATCCAATCCCTACCATCCCCTTTGCCTATAGCAGGGAATTACTCACACATGGAAGGAGAAGTCATGGAGGGAGGATGGAGTGGTGATGATGATGACGATGGCGACGATCTCCCCTCTCCGGAGGCCAAATCAGCCTCCAGATTAGCCCTCCTGAAGAAGAACAGAGGGTGGCGGCGGCTCCGCGACGGAAACTGGAAAAACGACTTCTGTTCTGGGGTTTCCTCGCCATGGGAATAAATAGGAGCCAAGGTAGGGCACCAGAGGGGGGAGGACCCTCCCAGGCGGCCTCCTGGCGCGGCCAGGGGTGGGGCCGCGCTAGCAGGGCGCCTGGGGCCCCCCTGGCTGCCCTCTGGCCCCACTTCTAGCACAATGGCCCTTCGGGTGCGTGGATTTTCTGTGATTTTTCTTGGAATTTTCTGAGACACCTAAAAATCCATTTTCCTGCACACAATAAAATCATACAGGCAGCTCTGCTGAAAACAGCATCAGTCCCGGTTAGTTTAGTTCAAATCATGCAAGAATGAGGGCAAAATAATAGCAAAAGTGTTTGGAAAAGTAGATACGTTTGAGACGTATCAACTCCCCCAAGCTTAGCATATTGCTTGTCCTCAAGCAATTCAGTTCAACGAACTGGACGCGACAAAGAAAACTTTGACAAACTCTTTTGCTTCATTAGATGTATATAAGCATGTACTACGAAAAGAGTCTAGCAAGTATTGAAACAATGCTATGAGGACAATGCACGAAGCAATCCTTCTTTCAAGTGACCAATCACAAATAACTAAAAGTAAATAATATGCTACTGAAAATCAAGACAAGATTACATTGCACATAGCTTGAACATACTAGAGTGGTATCTCGCTAGCCTCCATGAGTGAAGCAAAACATAAATGCAGAAACTCCTCCAGAGTTTTAAAGGAGACTAGAACTAAGAACTTCAGAATAAATAATACCACAAGCATGCAGAAGACAATGTAATACTTTGGGACAATGCACATTACACTCAGAATGAAAATTATGCTCTCCTAGTTGGTGCTTTGAAGAAAGAAGGTGGAGACTCTCGAACCGTGGAATTTGATGGCGAGGTTGAAAACCCGTGGTTGGAAGCAAAGACTAAACATGTACCAGAGCTCTTGGTTTTGAAAACAGAGGTAAAAATGATTTTGGGAGGTGCATATTTCGTCAATGAATGCTAGTAGACAACCCAATCACTTCTTATGCTAGACATGTTTCAAGGAACGGCTCCCAAGATGGGGACGATCACATCCCCTTAATCTCCTTTGTTTATCACTACCAAAGTTTTCTGATTTCTCATAAACAAAGCGTGAAGGAGGGTTTGTTGGTTGTGATTATCTTTTGTGAGCTGGGCGCACTCATGCGAGTCCCTCCTCGTATTAGGGGTTTGCAGATTAGACATGCAATCCCGGGATAAAACATGTCCAACATAAGAAGATCATGAATTACCTACTACTTCCTCATGAGCTAAATAGAGGCACAAAACATGAGTAAATTTGAATAATTTCGAGATGGTACAAGAAAGTCTTCGTTAGGATGGCCGGTAAATATCGCATAGGAAGGTATGGTGGACTCATATGGAATAACTAGTTTGAAAGGATTTGGATGCACAAGCAGAATTCCGCTTAGTGCGAGCGAAGGCTAGCAAGAGACTGGGAAGCGACCAACTAGAGAGCAATAACGGTCATAATCATGCAGAGCGACAAAGCAACATTGAATTGGGCATGAAAGTGATATAACTATTCTGAAACTCAAAGACCATCAAGGCAAAGCATACTTTTTAGTCTTAAACATGTGTAAACATGTGCCAAGTCAATTCAAGAATTCTCCAAAGGGAAATACCACCTTAGTATACCAAACTATGAACAATGCAATGCATGTAAATCATTTCAATAATACATTATATACTCTAGCTATTTGAGATTAGCCACAAGGAAAGCATGAACCACTAGGAAAGCATTGTAAACATAACACTATGTCGCTACAAGCTGGTCTCTAGATCATAAGTACAGGCATATGTACAAAAGTAGAAACAAGAAGAGTTCATACCGGTTTTCCTTGTTGCTTCCCTTCCGTCGATCTTCGTCATTACTGCCTTGTCACTTGCACGATCGAACGTAGGAAATATAATTAAATGCCATCACGGACTCGAGCTGAACTCTGAAAACAAAGCAAACTAAAGAGAGAAAGGAAATCTTTTTGGGTTTTTTCAAAGGTTGAACGAAAGCAAAAGAAAGAGAAAATCTTTTTGTTGTTTTTGCAAAGAAAGAAACAAAGAAGAACGGGCAAAAACTTCGAAAAGATCAAAGCGGACAAAAATAAAACGGATAATACAATGGAAAAGTGAGAAGGGCACGTACTCCCCCAAGCTTAGGCTTTTGGCCTAAGTTGGTAGTAGCTACTGCCCCCAGGAGCCTCCTGCTCCGGGGTGGTACTGGTGAGTCCAAGGGTCGTATAAGGATTCCGGCGCGTACACCGAAGTCCTCGGATCCTCCCATGAAGAAGGGTCCGCACTCCAAGCAGAGGAAGACCCTTCACCAAACTGGGTGACGGTCTCCCCCTGAAAAGGTGGTAACTCACTGTGCTCCTCCTCGTCGGGCACAACCCACTCCATGGGGTTATGAAACTGATGCTGGACCATGAACTCATCAAACTGGATAACATCAAAGGACCATCCGTTCCTGCGAGAAAAATCAAACAAAAGAGGTGCAGGTAGACGGATCTTGCGTTCCGCGGTAGTTCCGAAACGCAAGATATAAACAAGGTTACCAAACTCAAAAGTCATGGTAACAAACTTATGCCTTTTCATAGCAGCAAGATCAAAACTTAAATAAGTAAAAGGCTTATCATCAGGGTGTGGGGTGCCTTTAAGATACTCTAAGATAAGTGTGGCATAAACGTCACCAAATAAATTTCCCTTGTTACCGTTCATAGCAAGGCGTCGAGCAATTAAGGCACCCACATTATAATCAAACCTCCCTGAGAGGGCGGTTGCCAGGATAGCAATATCCGGTGCAGAAATGCTGCTCGTGTTGTCACGAGCTAACACCCCTCTAGCAACATAATACGCAAAATACCCGAGGTGAGGGAATAAGATGCTGGAGATTTTTGACCGATGAATATCCCTCGTATCCATGCTGCAGAGAGAGTTGAAGATGGTTCTCAACTCGGAGGGCTGAGATGTCATCTTCGCCGTCCGCCCAACGTTTGGCACACCTATTATTTCACAAAACTTTTCCAAGGGCATGGTCAAAAGATTATTGTAAATTTTAAACTCAATAGAACCAGCATCAAGGTTATATCTAAAACTGTTAATGAAACCGGAGGTGAGTTTTTGATACTGAGCAACACGACACGTGACGAGCCGTGTCAGACCTGCATTAGCACAAAGATTATAAAACTCATCCTTAATTCCTGTAGCTTCAAGGAATTCATCACATGGGAACATCATCGCACGTGCTGGATTTGTGTCTTCCAACAACTCTAGGGGCACATGATCTTCATTGTAGCTCACCCTAGCAGTCGAGGGTGAAGCTGCGGCTCTAGTAACTCGATCGGAGCGCGCGGGCTTCTTCTTCTCAAGCCACCCCTTTGCCCTTCCTAACAAACTCATTTCTGAAATTTTTGGCAAATTACAAAAACAAGGATTTAAACAAAGTGGGTTAAGGCAAACTACTCAACTCACTTACCTAAGGCATAAACTTGCATCAAAACTTGGAAACTAAATTTCTACACATGCATGCAAGCTCATCTACACAGCACCAAGAACTACTAAATACTCACAAATGAAGCCACCAACCAAAAATCTAATTGGAGGGGTGGAGGAGTTACATACCAGGGAGTATTTGTTCAAAATCTCAGTTCGAATGATAGGCTGTAGAGAGAGATCGAAAATTGCCTCCTAGAACAGCAAGAACGCAAGAACAGGTGCAGAACTCGTGTTTTCGGAGAGAAAGAGAGAGAGAGGAAGAAGACTCACCTGGAGGCGGGACCTGTGGGCCCCAGGCGCCCTATGGGCGCGGCCAGGGGGCAGGCCGCGCCAGCTGGCCGCCTGGGCCACTGGTGGCCCCCCTGGTCAGCCCCAGGTGCCTCTAGGTCACTCCCGGCATGGAAATTTTTATTTTTATTTTTCTGGAATTTTTCTGAAAACTTCACTGTTGAAATTTTTTTGAAGTTCAAAAAGCTGCAAAACTTTCTGAAAACTTAAAGCAGTGATTAGTATTGTGAAGCTTCAAAAACACAAACACTTGGTACAACAAGGAGAACAAAATCTAAAACAAATGAAAACATAACAAGCTCAACTTTTTACCTATATAAAACATGCTCACTAGTAAGGTTGATCAAGTCTTACCAACAAACCGGCGATATATAGAGCAAAAAGTCCCACTTCTTACGAAGTGATCATTGCACCTTTACTTTAATGGACATTGTCCCCACCATAATAGTTTTGTATTTGTGGTGCACATGTAGTGGACAGTCCCATTCTCCAATCTTCACGGTCTCGATATTTTCTATAGAGTTGAGGCCATGCCTCTTGTCGGTCTTCTTTGGAAAATACACCATGTGTTCTTTATCATTCACATTGAAGGTAACCTTTCCTTTATTGCAATCAATAATAGCACCTGCGGTGTTAAGAAAAGGTCTACCAAGAATAATGGACATGCTCCCATCCTCGGGCATGTCAAGCACGACAAAATCAGTAAGGATCAAACAATTAGCAACTTCTACGGGAACATACTCACAAATACCTATTGGGACGGCTGTTGACTTGTCAGCCATCTGAAGAGAGATATCTGTAGGAATTAGTTTCTCTAAACAAAGCCTCTTGTAAAGAGAGAAAGGCATAACACTCACTCCTGCTCCAAGATTACATAAAGCAATTTTGACATAATTATTCTTTATGGAGCAAGGAATGGTGGGTATACCTGGATCACCAAGCTTCTCAGGAATCTTGCCTCTGAAAGAGTAGTTAGCAAGCATAGTAGATATTGCTTCATTAGGAACTTTTCTTTTATTAGTAACAATATCTTTCATATATTTTGAATAGGGAGGTAACTTAATAGCATCAGTGAAAGGGATTTGAAGAAAAAGAGGTTTCATCCACTCACAAAACTTATTGTAATGCTCTTCTTCTTTATATTTGAGTGACTTACCTGGAAAGGGCATGGGTTTCTGTATCCATGGTTCTCTTTCCTTCCCATGTCTTCTTGCGACGAAGTCTTCTCTAGTGTACTTCTTGCGTTTGTCAGGTGCTTCTTCTTCTCGAACTTCAGGCGGATCATTCTTCTCCTTATCCTTATCTTCAGGTTCGGCACCGTCTTCAGTCTCAGCATCGGAGGTAGATATACTGTTGGGATCAACAGCTGGCTCTTCACTTGTAATAGGATCATTGGAATTGTCAGCCTCCTTGTGTTTCTTCTTCTTTGGAGAGCCAACAATTTCTTCTTCCTGCATTTGAGAATCTTGCTCGATTCTCCTCGGATGCCCCTCTGGATAGAGAGGATCTTGAGTGCTAGTTCCTCCTCGGGTCTTAATCCCGAAGGCCTGTAAATCATCTTGTTTGGTATTGTTAGCAAGCAAATCTTTTTGCACATTAGAAATTTGTTCAAGCTGAGTTTGAACCATATGAAAATGCTTCACAAGACATTTAACATCATTAACTGTTCTACCTAGAACATCAAGCAAACTTTTGATAGCAAGGGAATTATCATGCAATTGACTTTGTATCCTCTCATTAAAATGACTTTGCTTCATAATAAAATTATCAAGCTCATCTAAACATTGATCAGGAGGCTTACCATGAGGGACGTCACTTGCGTTGAAATCTAAAAGAGATTGTACCTCTACCATAGGAGGGTGAGTGGTAGGCTCACACAACTTCTCAATAGGGGGTAGATTCTTCACGTCTTCAGTTTTAATACCCTTCTCTTTAATAGACTTCTTTGCTTCTTGCATATCTCCGGGGCTTAGAACAAGCATGCCCCTCTTCTTTGGTGGTGGAGGTGGTTCAGGGACGGACCAATCTTCATGGTTTTTGGCAATCCTGCCCATCAATTCTTCTGCATCGTCCGGTGTTCTTTTCTTGAAAACACAACCAACACAACTATCCAAATAGGACCTGGATTCATCAGTTAGACCAGCATAAAATATATTGATTAATTCATTCTTAGGGACTCCATGTCCTGGTCTAGCCTGGATCAGATTACAGTACCTCCCCCAAGCTTTAGGGAGGTGCTCATCCTGCAACTGTTTAAAGTTATAAATTCTTTGTAAAGCAGCATGTTGCATATGAGCAGGAAAGTACTTATCTACAAAAGAGTGAGCTAAGTCTTGAGGACTCTTAATGGAACCACATGGTAGTGCATCATACCATGTTTTAGCACCTTCCTTCAAAGAGAAAGGAAGAAGCTTAGTCACATAAAAGTTTCGTATCTTTTCATTCGTGGTAAACAAGCCACCCAACTCAGTGAGTTTGGTCAGGTGTGCAATAGCATCATCATTTTCTCTGCCATAAAAGGGGTCAGCTTCAGCCATAGATATAAGTGAAAGATCAACATAGAAATCATAAGCAGGATCATTGATGCATATAGGAGATGTAGCAAATTCAGGATCAGGAACAGTCTTGTTCTTCAAGGAGTGTTTTCAGGAGTAACAAGAATCCTACTCTCCAATATATATATATATATATATATATATATATATATATATATATATATATATATATATATATATATATATATATATATATATATATATATATATATATATATATATATATATATACATATATATATATATACATATATATATATATATATAGGACTCAAAACATTTTGTGTGTGTGCCTAGACTCAACCGTCAGCGATTCGATCAATCAGGGGCTCCTAGGTCGGAGAAGGCTCTGAATACCAACTTGTAATGCCCAGTATACGACTATGTCTCCCACATCTCGAGGCACAACTTAAAGACATAAGCGCATACTAGAATGATCTCAAGTATGGTATCTTTGCACATCTCATGTAAAATTCAGGGATGAAATTGTAAAATGATAGTTGGCTTACACTCGCCACGTCACACAATAAACACAATAGCACAGATCATCCAAAGAACATCAGGGTCCGACTACGAATGAAAATCCAAATGAGAAAGATACCAAAAACACAAGCCAGGATCCTCCTAGTAAGAACCACTACTGATCGTCGGGATACGAAACATAGTAACGACCACGCTCTTCATCGAACTCCTAGTGAAGTTCCGAACCATCTCCTGCATTGTTCTCAACAGTACCTGCATCTGGTGTGTGTTGAATCTGTGAGCCACAAAGGACTCAGCAATCCCGTTCCCGGGTATCAAAACTACCAAAGCCTTAGGTGTGGAAAGGCTGTAAACAAGGGTTGCAGCAAGCACTGAGCACTAGCTTACGAGTTTAGAGCAAGAAGAGAACAAGTGCCAACGATCACCAAATTTATCAAGAAGTGATCCTAACTATTCACGATCAGACATAACCCCACCGTGTTCACTTCCCGAAGCCCTTCGGAAAGAGACCATCACGGTTACTCACACAGGTAGTGTATTCATGAATAAGGTGTCAAGTTATCTACAACCGGATATTAACAAATTCCCATATGCCACATAACCGCGGGCATGGCTTTCGAAAGATCAAACCCTGCAGGGGTGTCCCAACTTAGCCCATCACAAGCTCACGATCCGCGGAGTCGCAACTCCAAAGTGGGAAGACCCGAGTATTCTTGGAATCCCGTGCTCAAGATATTTCGATAAAGGTAAAACTAATCCAGCAAGACCTTCCGGCATGCCGACACCCTGATAGTAGCCGCGCGTATCTCGTCTTAGGCCACGACCGGATGGGAAAAGCTACGGTAGAACCAGAACCTTGAGTTTCCTCAAGTTGGCCCTGCAGGCTGCCCAGTTTGGACCAACACTCATGAGGAGCACTAGCCCGGGTTGTTAATTAAGAACTCGGGTTTGCAACGCCCTATGCAAGTTTTAGTTACTAGGTAAATGTAAAACCAATGTTGGGTCTTGCTGGAAAAGCTTTAAACAGAGCGAATTATCAAGGGGGGGCCCATAAACCCCAACCGTGTTAGGAATGCAAAATCAAGGAACATAACACCGGTTTATCGGTTCCTAAGGTGGCATGAGTGGAGCAAAACACCAAGCAGAAAGGCTTAGCCTTCCACCCATTACCAATATATAGGTGCATTAGTTTAACAGGTAATATATTGTGTTATCCCAACAACACGTTCATCATGGAGCAATCTTCAAAACTACACCTGCAACTAATAACGCTATAAGAGGGGCTGAGCGATGCATACTTAGCCAAACAACAGTTTGCTAGGAAGGCAGTTAGAGTGTTTCATGGCAACAATAGGAGGGCTGACAAACAGGAATAGGCATTGAGGCAATATCTAAAGAACGAGACATCTAGCATAGGCAAAGATAGAAGTGATATCTGGGAATGGTTATCTTGCCTGTTGAGTCCACGGAGGGATCGTAACCTTGCTCCTCAAACTCAGCCTCGAAAGGAACCTCGAACTTCGAATCGTCACCGGGCTCTAACCAACACAACAATGCAAACACCGGAACAACAATCGATCATCATGCAATGCTCAAACACATGATGCATGAATATGATGCATATGGACATGGGTAGGACATGATGCAACTCCTAGGGACAAGAAGAGTGCACAAGCAACATGGCAATAACAAGATCACACACAAGTGGAACACAAGCAAAAGGAACAAAACTAGCATGGCCAGAAGTGGTTATGTAGATGACTTAAACAAGCCCCCCAACAAGTTTTAAAAGTTGTTTAACATGGCAAGGGGGTGCATCTAGGAACAACAACAACATGCTAGCATTTTAAATGGGCCGGAAAGGACAAACAACAATTTTCGGAAACTCCCATATTCATTTAAATACCATTTGGACAGATATGAGAAAGTCATATTTAAAGTTGTTAAACATGCAAAGTAACAACACCACATTAATCTACACATTTTCCACCCCAAATACATATAAAGTTTGTCAAATTTGGAGTTGTAGTTATTTAGTTATGATTTTTGCAAGTATGAGCAGATTTAAACACAAATTAAGTCAAACAACAATTTAAATGTTTTTAAACATGGCAACAAACTGCATATTAATATTCTACATGAAAAACTAGGCAATTTTCATATATAAAAGATTTCCATCAGAAGCATAAATTTAAAGATATGAATTATGCAAGGAAATTACAGAAAAAGAAAAACAAAAAGAAAACAGAAAAGAAAAAGACTAAGCTGACACAACCTAGACTCTCCCTAGTCAATGACTAGTGGGTCTAGGAGGAGCTGAGGTGGCGCTACGGGTGTGGGAGTGGGTAGGAGGTGCTGTGAGGCTACCAGGTGGGGTCGGCTGGTATGTGAGATAGAAGAAAAACCAAAAAGGCCTGAACAACTGGCTGTGCAAGGTATCGAACCTAGGATCTCCTGGTATGAGAGAGAGCGTCGAACCACTAGGCTAGTCTGAATCTGTTGATAGAAAGGAGGCAGGGTGCAGGTAAACATCTACGCAGAGCCGAGCCCTCTGTCCCCGTCAGAGAAGACGACGGCTGTGACAACGACGCCGGCGAGGGCATGACGTGGCGATGGCGGACCTGGGGAGGTCATGGCGGGCGTGCGGGATTCGGCTGCGGAGCGGCTCGGGCGGTGGATGGCGCAAGGAAAAGGCCGGGGCTACTCGACCATCGGGCAACTGCTCGACTCGGTCCATGGTGCCGCGGCGGGTGAGAAGCAGCACGACGCAGCGGCAAAGTAGACAGGGCGCGTGGGGAGCGGGCGTGCGCGCGTGAGGCAAGCGCAGCGAGGAGAGCAGGCCGCGTGGGTGCACGAGCAGATCCGGAGCTCCTAAACGACCAAACTGCACAAAATGCCCAGAGCACAGCGGACACAGCCTTGGCATGAACGGAGAGGCGCCTACGGAGCTCTAAGGACGACAAGAAGCAGCAGGACGGGAGCTGGGTATACCTCGTATACCTGTGACAAGAAGAAGAGGTCGATGATGAGGCTACGACGACTCGGTCGACCTCTGAACCTTGGCGCGAACTCTGACCGCGGGGGGAGATGGAAGCAGAGGAGGAAGCCGGCGCAGTCTTGGCGATCTCCTCGACGCCGTAGTGGAAGCAGAGGGCGACGGGGACGACGGGGAAGCCGATGAACTCGATGGTGGCGGCTGGAGGTGACCAGAGGGCGGTGACGACGGCGAGCGTGCTCTCAGCCACGCTCGGGCGCTCGCAGGGGAAGGAGAAGGAGAGAAGGGAAGAACCCCTTGGTGGCGGCGGTGAAGGAGGAACCCTAGAGGGTAGGTGCGGACGCCGAGGGGGTCTTATAGGGAGGCGAACGCGGCTGGCCCGGCCACCGTGGCCATGGCGGACGTGGAAAGCAGAGAGGAGGGAGGTGGAAAAAAAGGAGGGTGAGGAGCTACAACGCCTACTGACGGATGGGCCCTGCGCTCCACGTGGATCGAGTGTAGGAGGGGGGTTGGATCGGTCTGAGTAAAAAAGCACCAGGGGAAAAACTGGCGGGCTGCTACTGGGCTCTGGCTACCGCGCGGGCCAAGATGCAGGAGGGGGAGAGGCCCAAGCTGCTGCTTCTATAGTTTCCCTCCTTTTTCCATTTTCCTTTTCTTTTCTTCAGAAACAAAAAGAAAAAAGAAAAAGAAAAGCTGAGGGACATAGGGGAGGAGTTTGGAAAATATAAAATATCCTCAAGCTCCTGGGAAAATGCTCTATTTTATAAAATTGTCCTGGGCATTTTTAGAGGAAGTAAAATAATTCAAGTTTGGAAATAATTCAAACTTGAGCCATTTTAAAACCTAGCCAAAACAATTCCAAAAGAGGTGAAGCTATGCAAGGTGACTTAGGTCAAGGTAACAAGGGTGTGGGGAGGAGATGAATATTTTTGGAGGAGACTAAGTCATTTGCAAAATTACTTAAAGAATGGAAAAGAAAAAGGACGATGGAGAAGAAGAGGTGCAAGAATAAGAGGGAGGGGTAGGTTAGCATGGCCATGACCTCACTAACACCATCACACAAGAACAAGGTACTCACATGACAAGCTAGGGTAAGGACCAACACAACACAAGTAATAATACTATGATGATCATGATGCCATGGTGATGATGAAGTAAAGCATGGATTCAAAAGGAAAATAACATGACAATGCAATACAATAAGAATGCATAAATGCAAAAGAACCCCCAAGGAAAGGACAAGGATCAAATTGATAAATGCTTTATTGCCATATATGGAAGGTATCACATATGGGGTGTTACAGGTGGTTGCATCGAATGGGCACAACCGAGCTCTTGTGGAAGTTGGTGCAAAGTCCTGTCACCTCGCCGAAACCCGTCAGGATGACTGAGAGGTTATCAATGTCCCGCTTGATTAGGGCCATGAAGAAGGCCGCGTCGTCCGCATAGAGGGAGGTTTTCATCATGACGCTGCGCCCGCGGATCCTATGGATGATGCCCTTGTGGGTTGCAATGTTTAGGATATGTTGAAGGGGGTTAATTGCAAGGATGAACAACAGAGGTGAAATTGGGTCCCCTTGACAAAACCCGCGGCCATGCTTGATCGGGGGGCCCGAAAGCCCATTCAGGAGAACATGCGAAGAGGAAGATGAAAGTAGAGCGGTGATCCAATTCCGGAATTTGCAAGGGAACCCCTTGCGTTGTAATAAGTCTGGGATGTATTCCCATTTGACCGAGTCGAATGCTTTTCTAATGTCAAGCTTGAAGAGGAGGGCTGAAGTCTTGCGCTTGTGCAACCGTCTTTCAAAATTGCACACATACATGAAATTGTCATGGATAGTCCTCTTCTTTATGAAAGCACTCTGGGCATTGGAGACAAGAATGTCCATGTGAGGGGCAAGCCGCATGGAAAGAATCTTGGCTATAATCTTGGACACGGCATGAACAAGACTAATAGGCCTATAGTCAGAGACGCCCTCCGCCCCCTCCTTCTTGGGCAAAAGCACCACATTGGCAGAGTTGAGCCATTGCAAGTGGGATGTGTGGAGCGAGTCAAAGATCTGGATGACCCTCGTGAGATCATGCTTAATAATTTCCCAACAACGTTTGAAGAAGATGCCCGTGAAGCCATCCGGCCCGGGAGCCTTGTCCCCCGGCATTGCTTTTGTGGCCGCCAAAACCTCATCGTCGGTGATGGGATCACCGAGATCATCCAAGTCATGTGGCTGGATATTCAGCTCATCCCAATTAAGGTCAACACAGCTCGTGCTTGCTCTGCACATGACCTCGGCGAAGTAGTTATGGATGATGTCCTATTTTTGCTTATGGTCGGTGACCCAGCCTTGTTCCTCATAGATCCTATGGATGTGATTTTTCCTTCTCCTAGCGTTGATGCGGCAGTGGAAATTTTTTGTGTTAGCATCACCATCCTTCAGGTTCGCAATCCTGGCGCATTGGCTCTTTCTTGCCCTCTCTAGGACCGCAAGACTGATCACGTGCCTCTTAAGCCTAGAGCGTAGGTCAAGCTCCTCTGGGGATAGCAGACGCTCCTCTTGCGCAATGTCCAGGCAAAGGATGATGATGTTGGCTGCATGGAGCTGCACTTTGGCCTTGGAGAAGATACGCTTGCTCCACTTAGCAAGGCAGAGCGCCGTTTTTTGAGCTTATGGTGGAGGACCTGGTACGGTTCAGAATGACTCACCCTCTCAGCCCAAGCATCAAGAACGACCTCTTGAAATCCGGGCAAAGATACCCAGAAATTCTCAAATTTGAATGTACGCGGGCGCCTAGGGCCCTTGTCGTCGGCGAGCAACAGAGCGCAATGGCCAGTGAGGGAAGACGACATGGCATGTAGCAAGTGATTATTGAGAGTGGTGTCCCACTCGGCATTGCAAAAGAAGGAATCAGGCTTGCACAAGGTGGGATTGGCGCGTTCGTTGCTCCAAGTGAAGTGTCTGTTCTGGAGGTATATTTCCTTGAGCTCACAGGAATGAAGCGTCGAGCGGAAGCGGTTAATTCTGCTCATGTTGACATTCCTCTTGTTCTTATCCCTGGCTCGATAAATTTGGTTAAAGTCCCCAGCAACCAACCAAGCCACATCCGCAGGTGGTTTGTGGTTGAGCAACTCCGCAAAAAAGCATCTTTGCACGAGGAACCAGTGGGGCCATGGACCGAAGGGAGCTTGAAGCAGGAGCCCGAAGCACGTATACAGAACGTGGCAGAAATACAGTACGCAGAAGTGACAAAGTTTGAAGCATCAAGTAGATTCTCATCCCATAGCAATAGGATACCGCCCCTAGTTCCGTTAGCCGTATGCCGGGCAAAGCCACCCAGTATGTTTCCCCCAAGCGATGCACCGATAAATTTGTCGACAACACTCAGCTTAGTCTCCTGAAGACAAACAAGCTGGCAGGAGGAGTCGGCAAGCGTTGCTTTAACAGTAGCTCTTCGGTCTGGGCAATTAAGCCCCCGCACATTCCAGCTAATTGTGTTTATCGGTTGTACTGGCATTGAAGAGTAAGGTGGCCCTGGAGGTTTGGATGAAGCCCATTATGGGGGTGCACACATGCATGAACAAGATGGAAGCATGGACTAGCACAAGGCCAAATGGACGAAGGGCCACCACTAAAAACCACGTACATAGTTGCACTAATATGAGCTATTGCCCTTGAACTGGTACATACCACGTACATAGTTGTAGATATTCCACCACCAGATCCATTGCGCTTGAACTGGTACAGACCCTTACAAAACAACATATTTTGCGCTAACATGAGGAACAATGCACCCAACAGCAGAAACTACATGATCTAAACCTCAGGCGTTGACATCCAACGAGCCCGCGACAACATCTGCACCAAATGCCTCCTAAAGCACCGTGTTTCAAAAAAATGCCTCCTAAAGCTTTAGCTAGTTCAGCATCATCCATCACTGGAGCATCAAGAAAATGGGGCCTTCTACATCTTGATATATTGCGTGATACTCATGGCAATCCTACTGGGTTGGGTAAGTAAAGATCAGGACGCCCTGTTAGCATACCCGACCAGCAGGACCCACTGGGCAACGACCACACCAACACCATAGCTGCCCAGCGGCCCACACGAATCAAACGGCCCAGCCAACGCGCCCATGGGCCATAATGGGTAAACTGAGCCCACGCCACATGCTACTTCAGAGAAGGCGCATGAGGACAGAGGCATCCAGTGGATCACGGCTCCGGCGGCTCGGTTCTTTCCCTTTCCCCTTTCCTCCCTCGCGAAGAACCCTAGCTACTCCATTCTTGTAATCCCTACTGTAATTGCCACTGAATCCTGCCTCCATGAGGAACTGCTGCTAGTAATAGAGATTATCCCCTACTATATCCTATCATCTGGTATTAGAAACACCAACCTCCACCTCTTCCCGCTCCCCCCCTGGCGCATCTCATCGAGACGCGCGGTCTTCGCCAAGCTCGCGAGGCCATGGATCCAAGCATTTCCGCCTTCCTCACCCTCTTTGAGACCAAGATCGAGGCTGCCATCAATGGCCTCACCAAGGCGCAACAATCCATGGCGACGAAGATCAACGATCTGCTAAGCTGGTGCCTAGATCTCGAGCGCCACGTCGCGGATCTGAGCGAAGCAGTGGCTGTCCTCCAGGCGGCGCCGCCACCACCACTGAAGGAACAGGAGGACCAACAGCCGTGCTCCTCCACGCTACTGCCGCCGAGCGACCACATAGACACCTCGGCAGGCGCCGCAAGCAACCCTCAAGGGCCCGATGGCCACGACGAATTCCCTATCAAACGAGGGCCACCGGCGGCGTCCGTTGACGCCGACGGCGCTCCCGACTAATGGTACGACCACAATTCCTAACTCCCCAATTCCGCTGTCTCCGTTCTCCGATGCGAGCCAGATGCTCACTGGACTTGGCCAAGCGCATCCCTCCATTTCCTTCCCATAGTTTTCGGGCGAAAATCCAAACCTACGGAAAACTCTCTGTGAGCCGTATTTTACCATGTTTGGGAGTGTGCGTTCATTCTGGGTTCCTATGGCATCTCTGGATTTCTCCGGGCCAGCAACAATATGGCTGTAGTCCATCCAATGTCGCTTGGGTGAGTTCGATTGGAACTCATTCACAGTGCTGCTTTGCACGCGGTTTGGCCGCGATCGCCACCAAACTCTAATTTGCCAATTCTATGCCATTCGCCAAACCACCATCGTGGCAGATTATATTGAGAGATTTGAGTATATCATCAACCATTTGAACTCTTATTCTGAAACAATGCATCCTTACTATTTTCTCACGCGTTTTGTCGAGGGCTTGAGGACGGACATCACGGCGGTTGTCATGGTGCAATGACCCCCTGATATGGACACGGCATGCGCGCTCGCGCAACTCCAGGAGGAGTTGGCGGATGGAGCTCGAGGACATCCACTACGACCACCCGCCGCATCTTCGAGGGCAGCAGTGCCAATGCCACTGCCCCCACCTCCAGTGCGCCACCCGGCTCCAGTGATCGCCACCGATCGGCGTGGGACCGACGCCGCGAGAGTGTACTCGTCCAAAATCAAGGTGCTGCGGGATTATCGATGCGCCCGCGGCGTCTGTTTCAAGTGCGGCGAGAAGTGGGGGCACGATCACATATGCCCCACTTCGGTGTAACTCCATGTCGTAGAAGAACGACTCGACATGATCGGCCTCGACAACTTCATCGACACCCAAGTCCAACAAGACAAAGGCCCGAACGACACCATCATGGCAATTTCTCTATCTGCCATGACCGGGGGCGTCTCAGCCAAGGCATTTCAGCTGTGCGCCTGGATACAAGCGCGTGAGGTGCTCCTTCTCATCGAGTCCGGCAGCTCCAACTCCTTCATCGACGAGCAACTAACTTCTACTCTTGTGGGTGTCCAAGCCATGGCCAAACCGGGCCGTGTCCGCGTCGCGGATGGCGGGGAAATGATCTGCTCCACTTATATCCCACACTGCGCATGGTACGCACAAGGCCATGAATTTTTCACGGGCCTAAAGGTGCTTCCTCTGGGTACCTACGACTCCATCCTAGGGATGGATTGGTTGGAAGAGCACAATCCCATGACTGTTGACTGGCGCGCCTCTTTCATCAAGACACACACTCCAACATGTCCTATTCGGCTGAAGCCTGAATGGACATGATGCAACATCTATGGTTTGAGAAACCATCAACAACATTCAATTACAGAGCCTCTGCAGCAATGGAGCTGTTTCACATATCGTGCATTTATGTATGGTTACACCAGACAAGGACTCGACAGCACCTGTTCCAGATTGCATTCAGAAGGTAGTCCACGAATTCGCAAATATCTTCTCTGAACCAAAAGGCCTTCCACCTCGGTGTGATTGTGATCACAAGATTCCACTCATTCCCGGTGCGCAACCAGTCAACATCCGACCTTATAGACACAAGCCAAAACATAAGACAGAGATCGAGAAGCAAGTCGAAGAACTGGTGCGATCAGGTGTGATACAACGAAGTACGAGCCCCTTTTCTTCACCATTCATCTTAGTCAAGAAGAAGGATGGGACATGGCAGCTGTGCATCAATTACCGCCAACTCAACGCTCTCACGGTGGTCGCTAAGTTTCCTGTGCCTGTCATCGAGAAACTTCTGGATGAACTCCACAGCGCAGCTTGGTTCTCCAAGCTAGACCTCCGCGCCGGCTACCATCAAATTGTTGGGGAACGTAGTATTTCAAAAAAAATACCTACGATCACGCAAGATCTATCTAGGAGAAGCATAGCAACGAGCGGGCAGAGTATGTCCACGTACCCTCATAGACCGAAAGCGAAAGCGTTTAGTAGCACGGTTGACGTAGTTGAACGTCTTCATGATCCAACCGATCAAGTACCGAACACACGGCACCTCCATGATCTACACACGTTCAACTCGGTGACGTCCCTCGTACTCTTGATCCAGTTGAGGCCGAGGGAGAGTTTCATCAGCACGATGGCGTGGTGACGGTGATGATGAAGTTACTGACGGAGGGCTTCGTCTAAGCACTACGACAATATGACCGAGGTGTATAACTGTGAAGGGGGAACCACACACGGCTAAGAAATCAAATTGTGTGTCTATGGGGTGCCCCCTCCCCACGTATAAAAAAGAGGGAGGGAGGAGGAGGCCGGCCTAGGAGGGGCGCACCAAGGGGGAGGATTCCTACTCCTAGTAGGAGTAGGTTTCCTCCTTTCCTAGTCCAACTAGGAGAAGGGGGGAGGAGGAGGAGGTGAGAAGGAAGGAGGGGGCGCCACAGCCTTCCCTTGTCCAATTCGGATTGGGGCAATGGGGGCCCGCGCCACCTCCTGGCCAGCCCTCTCTCATCTGCACTAAGGCCAATGAGGCCCAATA
>LR738711.1:790561871-790584729 GCA_902687465.1 Secale cereale | reverse complement strand
GGGGGGGGGGGGGGGGGTTCTGGTAACCCCCGGTACTCCGTAATTTATCCGATATGACCCGAATCATTCCGGTGTCCGAATATAACCTTCCAATATATGAATCCTTATGTCTCGACCATTTCCAGACTCCTCGTCATGTCTGTGATCTCATCCGAGACTCTGAACAACCGTCGGTACATCAAATCACATAAACTCATAATACCAATCGTCATCGAATGTTAAGCGTGCGGACCCTATGGGTTCGAGAACTATGTAGACATGACCGAGACACATCTCCGTTCAATAACCAATACCAGAACATGG
Source organism: Secale cereale (assembly GCA_902687465.1). Lineage (NCBI taxonomy): Eukaryota > Viridiplantae > Streptophyta > Magnoliopsida > Poales > Poaceae > Secale > Secale cereale. The sequence goes on along the minus strand of LR738711.1, from coordinate 790,584,426 downwards.
ATGCTCATATTGGCTCCTACATATTCTATGAAGATCTTTATCGGTCAAACCGCATAACAACATACGTTGTTTCCTTTGTCATCGGTATGTTACTTGCCTGAGATTCGATCGTCGGTATCATCATACCTAATTCAATCTCGTTACCGGCAAGTCTTTTTACTCGTACCGTTATACATCATCTCCTGACTAACTCATTAGTCTTCTGCTTGCAAGGCTTATTATGATGTCTATTACCGAGAGGGCCCAGAGATACCTCTCCGACATTCGGAGTGACAAAAACTAATCTTGATCTATGCCAACACCACAAACACTTTTGGAAACACATGTAGAGCATCTTTATAATCACCCAGTTACGTTGTGACGTTTGATAGCACACAAGGTGTTCCTTCGGTATTCGGGAATTGCGCAATCTCATAGTCAGAGGAACATGTATAAGTCATGAAGAAAGCAATAGCAATAAAACTAAATGATCATAGTGCTAAGCTAACGGATGGGTCTTATCCATCACATCATTCTCCTAATTATGTGATCCCGTTGATCAAATGACAACACATGTCTATGGTTAGGAAACTCAACCATCTTTGATTAACGAGCTAGTCAAGTATAGGCATACTAGGGACACTCTGTTTTGTCTATGTATTCACACATGTATCAAGTTTCCGGTTAATACAATTCTAGCTTGAATAAAAGACATTTATCATGATATATAAGGAAATATAAATAACGACTATATTATTGCCTCTAGGGCATATTTCCTTGAGTCTTGCACTTGCACTAGAGTCAATAATCTAGATTGCATAGTAATGATTCTAACACCCATGGAGTCTTGGTGCTGATCATGTTTTGCTCGTGGAAGAGGCTTAGTAAACGGATCTGCGACATTAAGATCCGTATGTATTTTGCAAATCTCTATGTCTCCCTCCTTTACTTGATCGCGGATGGAGTTGAAGCGTCTCTTGATGTGCTTGGTTCTCTTGTGAAACCTGGATTCCTTCGCCAAGGCTATTGCTCCAGTGTTGTCACAAAAGATCTTCATTGGGCCCGATGCACTAGGTATTACACCTAGATCGGATATGAACTCCTTCATCCAGACTCCTTCATTTACTGCTTCCGAAGCAGCTATGTACTCCGCTTCACACGTAGATCCCGCCACGACGCTCTGCTTGGAACTGCACCAACTGACAGCTCCACCGTTGAACAAAAATACGTATCCGGTTTGTGACTTAGAGTCATCCAGATCAGTGTCAAAGCTTGAATCGACGTAACCGCTTACGACGAGCTCTTTGTCACCTCCATAGACGAGAAACATATCCTTTGTCCTTTTCAGGTGCTTCATGATGTTCTTGACCACTGTCCAGTGATCCACTCCTAGATTACTTTGGTACCTTCCTGGCAGACTTATAGCAAGGCACACATCGGGTCTGGCACACAACATTGCATACATGATAGAACCTACGACTGAAGCTTAGGGAATGACTTTCATTTTCTCTCTATCTTCTGCAGTGGTCGGGCATTGAGTCTTACTTAGCTTCACACCTTGTAACACAGGCAAGAACCCTTTCTTTGACCGATCCATTATGAACTTCTTCAAAACTTTATCAAGGTATGTGCTTTGTCAAAGTCCAATTAAGCGTCTTGATCTATCTCTATAGATCTTGATGCCCAATATATAAGCAGCTTCACCGAGGTCTTTCATTGAAAAATTCTTATTCAAGTATCCTTTTATGCCATCCAGAAAGTCTACACCATTTCCAATCAACAATATGTCATCCACATATAATATCAGAAATGCTACAGAGCTCCCACTCACTTTCTTGTAAATACATGCTTCTCCAAAAGTCTGTATAAAACCATATGCTTTCATCACCTCATCAAAGCGTATATTCCAACTCCGAGATGCTTGCACCAGTCCAAAGATGGATTGCTGGAGATTGCACACTTTGTTAGCACCTTTAGGATCGAAAAAACCTTCTGGTTGCATCATATACAACTCTTCTTTTACATATCCATTAAGGAATGCAGTTTTGGCATCCATTAACCATATTTCATAATCATAAAATGTGGCAATTGCTAACATGATTAGGACAGACTTAAGCATTGCTACGGGTGAGAAAGTCTCATCGTAGTCAACTCCTTGAACTTGTCGAAAACCTTTCGCAACAAGTTGAGCTTTGTAGACATTAACATTACCATCGGTGTCGGTCTTCCTCTTAAAAATCCATTTATTTTCAAAGGCTTGTCGATCATTGGGAAAGTCAACCAAAGTCCACACATTGTTCTCATACATGGATCCCATCTCTGATTTCATGGCCTCAAGCCATTTTGCGGAATCTGGGCTCATCATCGCTTCCTCATAGTCCGTAGGTTCATCATGGTCTAGTAACATGACTTCCGAAACAGGGTTACCGTACCACTCTGCTGCGGAACATACTCTGGTTGACCTACGAGGTTCAGTAGTAACTTGATCTGAAATTTCATGATCATCATCATTAGCTTCCTCACTAATTGGTGTAGGAATCACTGGAACTAGTTTCTGTGATGAACTACTTTCCAATTCGGGAGAAGGTACAATTGCCTCATCAAGTTCTACTTTCCTCCCACTCACTTCTTTTGAGAGAAACTCCTTCTCTAGAAAGGATCCATTCTTAGCAACGAATATCTTGCCTTCACATCTGTGATAGAAGGTGTACCCAACAGTTTCCTTTTGGGTATCCTATGAAGACACATTTCTCCGACTTGGGTTCGAGCTTATCAGGTTGAAGCTTTTTCACATAAGCATTGCAGCCCCAAACTTTAAGAAACGACAACTTGGGTTTCTTGCCAAACCACAGTTCATAAGGTGTCCTCTCAACGGATTTAGATGGTGCCCTATTTAACGTGAATGCTGCTGTCTCTAAAGCATAACCCCAGAACGATAGTGGTAAACCGGTAAGAGACATCATAGATCGCACCATATCTAATAAAGTACGGTTACGACGTTCGGACACACCATTACGCTGTGGTGTTCAAGGTGGCGTGAGCCGTGAAACTATTCCACATTGTTTCAAATGAACACCAATCTCATAACTCAAATATTCGCCTCCGCGATTAGATCGTAGAAACTTTATTTTCTTGTTACGATGATTCTCTACTTCACTCTGGAATTCTTTGAACTTTTCAAATGTTTCAGACTTGTGTTTCATCAAGTAAATATACCCATATCTGCTCAAATCATCTATGAAGGTCAAAAAATAACGATACCCGCTGCGAGCCTCAACACTCATTGGACCGCATACATCAGTATGTATGATTTCCAATAAGTCAGTTGATCGCTCCATTGTTCTGAAGAACGGAGTTTTAGTCATCTTGACCATGAGGCATGGTTCACAAGCACCAAGTTATTCATAATCAAGTGATTCCAAAAGTCCATCAGCATGGAGTTTCTTCATGCGCTTTACACCAATATGACCTAAACGGCAGTGCCACAAATAAGTTGCACTATCATTATCAACTTTGCATCTTCTGGCTTCAATATTATGAATATGTGTATCACTACGATCGAGATTCAACAAAAATAGACCAATCATCAAGGGTGCATGACCATAAAAGATATTACTCATATAAATAGAACAACCATTATTCTATGATTTAAATGAATAACCATATTGCAACAAACAAGATCCAGATATAATGTTCATGCTCAACGCTGGCACCAAATAACAATTATTTAGGTCTAAAACTAATCCCGAAGGTAGATGTAGAGGTAGTGTGCCGACGGCGATCACATAGACTTTGGAAACATTTCCGACGCGCATCGTCACCTCGTCCTTAGCTAATCTTCGTTTAATCCGTAGCCCCCGTTTCGTGTTACAAATATTAGCAGCTGAATCAGTATCAAATCCCCAGGTGCTACTACGGGCATTAGTAAGGTACACATCAATAACATGTATACCAAATATATCTTTGTTCACTTTGCCATCCTTCTTATCCGCCAAATACTTGGGTAGTTCCGCTTCAAGTGACCATTCCCTTTGGAGTAGAAGCACTCAGTTTCAGGCTTGGCTCGAGACTTGGGTTTCTTCGCGGGAGTAGTAACTGCCTTGCTATTCTTCTTGAAGTTCCCCTTCTTTCCCTTGCTCTTTTTCTTGAAACTAGTGGTCTTATTAACCATCAACACTTGATGCTCCTTTTTGATTTCTACATCCGTAGCCTTGAGCATAGAGAAGAGCTCGGGAATAGTCTTCTGCATCCCTTGCATATTATAGTTCATCACGAAGCCTTTATAGCTTGGTGGCAGTGATTGAAGAACTCTATCAATAACACTATCTTCATCAACTTTGCAGCCAAGTTGAGTCATGTGATTGTAGTACCCAGACATTCTGAGTAAGTGTTCACTGATAGAACTGTTCTCCTCCATCTTGCAGCTATAGAACTTGTTGGAGACTTCATATCTTTCAATTTGGGCATTTGCTTGAAATATTAACTTCAACTCTTGGAACATCTCATATGCTCCATGACGTTCAAAACGTCTTTGAAGTCACAATTCTAAGCTGTAAAGCATGGCACATTGAACTATCGAGTAGTCATCAGACCGCGTCTGCCACACGTTCAAAGTGTCTACATTTGCGCGAGGGGGCTTGTCACCTAGCGGTGCTTCAAGGATATAATTCTTCTATGCGGCAATGAGGATAATCCTCAAGTTACGGACCTAGCCTGTGTCGTTGCTACCATCATCTTTCAACTTAGCTTTCTCTAGGAACGCATTAAAATTCAAGGGAACGGTAGCACGGGCCATCGATCTACAGCAACATAGATATGCAAAAACTATCAGGACTAAGTTCATGATAAATTAAAGTTCAATTAATCATATTACTAAAGAACTCCCACTTAGATAGACATCCCTCTAGTCATCTAAATGATCACGTGATCCAAATCAACTAAACTATGTCCGATCATCACGTGAGATGGAGTAGTTTTCAATGGTGAACATCTTATGTTGATCATATCTACTATATGATTCACGCTCAACCTTTCGGTCTCTAGTGTTTCGAGGCCATGTCTATACATGCTAGGCTCGTCAAGTTTAACCCGAGTATTCTGCATGTGCAAAACTGTCTTACACCCGTTGTATTTGAACGTAGAGCTTATCACACCCGATCATCACGTGGGGTCTCGGCACGACGAACTGTCGCAACGGTGCATACTCAGGGAGAACACTTGTACCTTGAAATTTTGTAAGGAATCATCTTATAATGCTACTGTCGTACTAAGAAAAATAAGAAGCATAATAAGATAAACATCACATACAATCAAAATATGTGACATGATATGGCCATCATCATCTTGTGCTTTTGATCTCCATCTCCAAAGAATCATCATGATCTCCATCGTCACCGGCTTGACACCATGATCTTCATCCTAGCGTCGTGGTCGTCTCGCCAACTATTGCTACTACTACTATCGCTAACTCATAGTGATAAAGTAAAGCAATTACATGGCTTTCGCAATTCATACAATAAAGAGACAACCATAAGGCTCCTGCCGGTTGCCGATAATTTACAAAACATGATCATCTCATACAATAACATATAACTCATCACGTCTTGACCATATCACATCACAACATGCCCTGCAAAAACAAGTTAGAAGTCCTCTACTTTGTTGTTTCAAGTTTTACGTGGGTGCTACGGGCTTAGCAAGAACCGTTCTTACCAACGCATCAAAACCACAACGATTTTTCTTCAAGTCTGCTGTTTTAACCTTCAATAAGGACCGGGCGTAGTCACACTTGATTCAACGAAAGTTGGAGAAACTGACACCCGCCAGCCACCTATGTGCAAAGCACGTCGGTAGAACCAGTCTTATGAACGCGGTCATGTAATGTCGGTCCGAGCCGCTCCATCCAACAATACCACTGAATCAAAGTATGCCATGCTGGTAAGCAGTATGACTATTATCGCCCACAACTCATTGTGTTCTACTCGTGCATATCATCTACGCATAGACCTGGCTCGTGATGCCATTGTTGGGGAACATAGTATTTCAATTTTTTACCTACGATCACGCAAGATCTATCTAGGATAAGCACATCAACGAGCAGAGAGAGTGTGTCCACGTACCCTTGTAGACAAAAAGCGGAAGCGTTTAGTAATGCGGTTGATGTAGTCGAACGTCTTCGCGATCCAACCGATCAATTACCGAATGCACGACACCTCCGCGATCTGCACACGTTAAGCTCGGTGACATCCCTCGTACTCTTGATCCATTTAGGGCTGAGGGAGAGTTTCGTCAGCACGACTGCATGGTGATGGTGATGATGAAGTTACCGACACAGGGCTTCGCCTAAGCACTACGACAATATGACCGAGGTGTATAACTGTGGAGGGGGGCACCGCACATGGCTAAGGAATCAACTTGTGTGTCTATGGGGTGCCCCTCCCCATGTATATAAAGGATGGAGGGAGGAGGAGGCCGGCCTAGGAGGGGCGCGCCAAGGGGGAGGATTCCTACTCCTAGTAGGAGTAGGTTTCCTCCTTTCCTAGTCCAACTAGGTGAAGGGGGGAAGGAGGAGGAGGAGAGAAGAAAGGAGGGGGGCTCCGCCCCCTTCCCTCTTCCAATTCTGATTGGGGCAAGGGGGGCGCGCGCCACCTCCTGGCCAGCCCTCTCTCATCTCCACTAAGGCCCATGAGGCCCAATAGCTTCCCGGGGGAGGGGGTGGGGTTCCGGTAATCCCCGGTACTCCGTAATTTATCGATACGACCCGAACCATTCCGGTGTCCGAATATAACCTTCCAATCTATGAATATTTACGTCTCGACCATTTCGAGACTCCTCGTCATGTCCGTGATCTCATCCGGGACTCCGAACAACCTTCGGTACATCAAATCACATAAACTCATGATACCATTCGTCATCGAACGTTAAGCGTGCGGACCCTACGGGTTCGAGAACTATGTAGACATGACCGAGACACATCTTCGGTAAATAACCAGTAGCGGAACCTGGATGCTCATATTGGCTCCTACATATTCTACGAAGATCTTTATCGATCAAACCGCATACCAACATACGTTGTTCCCTTTGTCATCGGTATGTTACTTGCCCGAGATTCGATCGTCGGTATCATCATACCTAGTTTAATCTCGTTACCGGCAAGTCTCTTTACTCGTATAGTAATACATCATCTCGTGACTAACTCATTAGTCTTTTGCTTGCAAGGCTTGTTATGATGTGTATTACCGAGAGGGCCCAGAGATACCTCTCCTACATTTGGAGTGACAAATCCTAATCTTGATCTATGCCAACACCACAAACACTTTCTGAAGTACCTATAGAGCATCTTTATAATCACCCAAGTACATTATGACGTTTGATAGCACACAAGGTGCTCCTCCGGTATTCAGGAATTGCATAATCTCATAGTTAGAGGAACATGTATAAGTCATGAATAAAGCAATAGCAATAAAACTAAACGATCATTGTGCTAAGCTAACGTATGGGTCTTATCCATCACATCATTCTCCTAATGATGTGATCCCGTTGATCAAATGACAACACATGTCTATGGTTAGGAAACTCAACCATCTTTGATTAACGAGCTAGTCAAGTAGAGGCATACTAGGGACACTTTGTGTTGTCTATGTATTCACACATGTATCAAGTTTCCGATTAATACAATTCTAGAATAAATAAAAGACATTTATCATGATATATAAGGAAATATAAATAACAACTTTATTATTGCCTCTAGGGCATATTTCCTTCACAAATTCGCTTGGCTCCCGGGGAAGAATACAAGACAACATTCCAGACACATCAGGGTCACTTTGAATTTTAGGTGGTATCATTTAGTCTCGTAGGTGCTCCAGCAACCTTCATTGGGGTAGTCACGACCACTCTCAAGCCTGACAACCGTGTATGTGTTCTGTAATTCTTTGACGATATTCTAGTCTTCAGTGCAGCACTCCAAGAGCACATCGATCATCTGCGGCAGGTGCTCACTCTTCTCCACAAGGACAGTTGGAAATCCAAGTTGAGCACATGTGCATTCAGGCAACATCAGATCTCTTACCTCAACCATGTTATCAATTCGCAAGGCGTCGTTACTGAACCCTCCAAAATTGCAGCAATCAGCAACTAGACAGCCCCATCAAACATTAAGGAGGTTCGCAGTTTTTTGGGGCTCGCAGGCTACTACAGGAGATTCCTCAAAAACTTTGGCGTGATTGCACGTCCTTTGTTCAACTTCCTCAAGAAAGGCACTCCCTTCCTCTGGACTTCTACAACAGAGACAGCCTTTCAGGTGCTCAAGCAACAGCTAATTTCTGCTCCCATGTTGGATCTTCCTAATTTCAAGCAAGCTTTCACAATTGAGACATATGCAAGTGACCATGGCATAGGTGCTATCTTACAACAACAAGGGCACCCGATAGCCTTCATGAGCAAAGCGCTCAGTCCACACTACCAAGGCCTGTCCACATATGAGAAGGAGTACTTGGCCATCGTCGTAGCCAAGGATCAGTGGCGTCCATACCTGCAACATGCTGAATTTGACATCCTGACTAACCATAAAAGTTTGATTCACTTAGAGAGACAACGTGTGACAACTCCTTGGCAACAAAAAGCATTCACTAAGTTGGTTGTCCTGCGCCACCGCATTTGGTACAACAAAGGGGTTAAGCATGCTGGTGCAGACGCACTGTCTCGTGCCAATCCAAGCGACACACTTTTCTCTACCACGTCATGCAGTCCCGCGTGGCTCGAAGATGTAATCTGCAGTCACCACAACAATGACCAAGCCTCGCGTCTTGTGACGCCCGAAGACCGACGCTCTAGAAGATTCCAGATGTTCCTGGTTTTGCCGTGTGTTTCTTTTGCTGGCTTTTTTTTTTGCATTGCATCGTGCCATCATGCCATCATGTCATTAATCTTTGAATCTCAACTAAATAAATTGTGTGGATCTTCGATCCATTTAAATCGAGGGAAGGATGACTTCTCTTTATAACATATCCTCCTTATATTTATGGAGCTAATATAAAATATTCCATTTGTTGGAAGCAACAACTCACTTGCAAATATTCCTCATATTCTTTTCTACTTCAATTTTGACTCTGTAACCTTCCACGAAACTCTTATCTCTTTTATCGAGCCTCCTCAAAAATCCGAACATTTTTTGGACTCTTCAAAGCCTAGCCCTTGTTCAAACCATTTGAATTAAATTCAAATGAGTTTAAATTTAACTCTTGCGTCCATGCCTCTCCTATTTTTCGTGGACCGTGCGCATTTTTGCGAGTCCGGGGAAAATATCCTCATGCCCTAATTCCATCCCTAACCTCCCTTTCTTTTCTTTCTCTTTTTCTGTTTTTTTAGAGAGAGAGAGGGAGCAGAGAGTGTGCAGCCCAGCATGCTATTCAGGCCATCTGCAGCCGCAGCAGCCGGCCTCCGAGAGGCCTCCTAGCTGTCGGCCCAGCCCACCTGCGGCCTAACCTAGTTGGCCCAAGAGGCCCGGCCGACCTCTGCCTTATCCCCTTCATCGCTCAGCCTGATCCCGCAGCCGCCGCACCCCATCTCCCGATCCCCTTCGCCCGATCCCCTCTTTCCCCGCTCGCTCTTCCTCGAGCGCTCGAGGCCTCGCAAGTCCGCCTCTTCGCCCTGCTCTTCTGCCTCCTCCCTGGTCGAGGACAGCCACCACCGTCGGTCCCGTCGTCCATGCCGCTCTGCCTGTTCTGCATCGGCCTCCACCGCGCGCTGTCACACCTGGTCCGGCCGGATCGAGCCGCCGCATCACTTCCCCGCCTCCTTTCTCCCTCCAGCGCCACGCACCAGGCCTCCTGCGCCTGGAACTCGGCGTCCCCTGCTCCTGCCTCCCGCGGCTGCGGTCACCGCCGCCAAGAGCCTGCCTCCGCCGCTCCGTATCGGCCGCCCCAGCCTTCGCCCTGCTCGGCCCGAGCTCTGCCTCCTCCCTCCCGCGCTAGGAACAACACCGCGCCCGACGCCGCCCTGTCTTCTCAAGTCGGCCCCGACGCCAAGTCCCGCCGCCGGAGCTCGCCTTCGTCCCGACTCTGGTCGGATCAGGCCCTGCTTGTTTCGCCCATCGGATCCTCCCTCCCGTCGACTGCCTTCCATGGCGCTGCTACCATCCATGGCTGCTCTATCGTCGTCGACCTGTTGCTGCCACTGTACGTCAAGACTGTGACCGTCAAGTACTACTCTCGTCGACCCCGAAGAGCTCGGATTCGTCAAGATCATCTACGTAACGTGTACATCTACCGCCGCCGTGGAATCGCCAAGACGACAAGTACCACTACGACGCGACAAGTACCTTGATGACATGAACATCTACAAAGCGTGTACCACTACCATCGCCCCGAGGACGTTCGATCCATCAAGTACCTCTCTGAGATGAAACGAGAACGACTACATCCACTACCGTCGACCTCGGAGACCCGTGGACGTCAAGTTCCGCTACCGATGCTCCGAACGAACTAGAACCATGTACCACTACTACCCTCGATGACCCCGTGTACGGCTACGTACGTGAATGGCTACTTCCACCCGAACCGCTCCGAAAACGCACGCTTCGAAGGTATACCGCCGAAACGATGCCCGTGAACGAATGTGGTTGTATGATATGTTTCCCTTGTTGCACCGTGTCCGTTGTGCCCGTCTTTTGTCGCCGACTCGTGGGAACCGGGTAACCGGGAGCACCCCACCGTCTTTGCATGACACGCTCACGCTCTCCGTCATCTTTTGCACCGGACTCTCAACGAGTTACCGGAACCGATATGTTGCGTGGCATCATTTTCGGATTCACCGCCGTGGCCCCTTTCTTTCCACCACGGTGACAAATACTCCTTATCATCTTCATGTTAACTTTTCATATAAAAATTGCATAAAACTTGGTCATGTCATCCGCATCATGATAACAACCTTTGAATCTTAAATTGTTGTTGCTTTAATAATTGCTAAAATTGGTCATGGGGAGTTTTCGGAATTGTTGTTGTTATTTCCGGCCTCATTTAAAATGCCTAGATAGTGTAGTTTTACTTTGCTTCACCTCTTGCCATGTTTAATAAAAACATTTAATATTTTCTTGTAGATAAACGAGAGTCAACTAAATAAATAAAATGGGGTGTTTCGTCAATATGCAACTCATTTCATATCGAGCTCCACTTAACTTGTAGTATTGTTTGTGCACTTTGCCATGCCATGCATATTTAAAACGGACATGCATCATACTTGTTTGTGCATCATGTCATGGTTATCATATGTGTGTTCACCATGTTGTTTGCTTTCTTTCCGGTATGCTTCTCTCGTTAGCTTCGGTTTCATTCCGGAGTTGTGATGTTTTGTTCGACTACTTCATGGACTTGTTCTTCTTCCTTGCGGAATCCCAGGCAAGATGACCATCACCTTGGATACCTTTACTATCATTGCCATGCTTAGTTGTCTCGAAGCTATCGTTATGTGTTGCGCTACCCATCATTTACTGTCAGCCCCTCTCCTAGTTGCCATGAAACCTCTAACCTTGACACCTACCTAGCAAACCGTTGGTTGGCTATGTTACCCACTTGCTCAGCCCCTCTTATAGCGTTGCTAGTAGCAGGTGAAGATGAAGATTGCTCCATGTTGGAACTTGATGTTTTGGGAATATCACAATATATCTTATTTATATTAACACACCTATATACTTGGCAACGGGTGGAAGGCTTGGCCTTTTGCTCGGTGTTTTGTTCCACTCATGCCATCTTAGGAGCCGATAAACCGGCGTTATGTTCCTTGATTTTGCGTTCCTTACACGGTTGGGTATATGGGGACCCCTTGACACTTCGTCTTTGAATAAAACTCCTCCAGCAAGGCCCAACATTGGTTTTAATTTTCCTCAGAATAACAACTTAATTAATTAATTAAATTGCATAGGGGGTCGTGCCCTCGGGGATTCTTTTCTACATAGCAGGGAGGGCCAGTGCTGATGGTGTTGGTCCCAAATGGGGGTGCTGCGGGGGCACCTGGGGGAAACCCGAGGGTTGGTTTTACTCGTAGCTTCTCTCATCCGGTTGTGGCCTGAGACGAGATACGCTCGGCTACTATCAGGGGTCGGCACGCCGGGAGGTCTTGCTGGACTTGTTTTACCATTGTTGAAATGTCTTGTGCACCGGGAATTCTGAGTCTGATCGGGCCTTCCCTAAGATAAGGGGTAATATTATTATTACTTCTGCTGATCGTGAGAGCTTGTGATGGGCTAAGTTGGGACACCCCTGCAGGGTTATGATCTTTAGAAAGCCGTGCCCGCGGTTATGTGGCAGATTGGAATTTGTTAATGTCTGGTTGTAGAAAACTTGACAGAGGATCCGAAGTAAAACACACAACTATGTGAGTAACCGTGACTGTCTCTTTTCACTTTGAAAAGAGATCACGCTGGGGTTATGTTTGACTCGTAGGTAGTTCAGGATCTTTAGCGATCATTACTAGTTTGCGACCGTTTGCGTAGATTCTCATCTTATTCTTGTACTCGTAAGTTAGCCACCATACATATGCGTAGCCGCTGCTGCAACCTCACCACTACCCTCTTCCATACCCATAAAGCTTTGCTAGTCTTGATACCCATGGTTATGGGATTGCTGAGTCCTCGTGGCTCATAGATACTACAACACCAGATGCAGGTACCATTGAGAACTACACAGCTGGGGGTTCAGAGTTGTATTGGGAGTTCGATGAAGAACGTGGGCGATACTACGTGTCTTACCCAGAGGATCAGTAGGGCTCTTACTAGGATGATCGGGACCTTTAGTTGCTTTATTTATGGTATCTTTCATTTGGATCTTCGTCCGTAGTCGGACTTTGATGTTATTGGTTGATGTATGTTAATGTATTACATTGTGTGACGTGGCGAGTGTAAGCCAACTACTCTTTTGCAATTTCATCCCTCTTTTACATGAGTTGTGCAAAGATACCATACTTGAGATCATTCTAGTATGAGATTATGCCTTTAAGTCGTGCCTCGACACGTAGGAGGTATAGTCTCATACTGGGCATTACAAGTTGATCCTTCCCTTGATTTAAATGGACCCGTTCTTATTCCTTGCGGGATCCCAGGCAAGATGACCATCACCTTGGATACCTTTACTATCATTGTCATGCTTAGTTGTCTTGATGCTATCGTTATGTGTTGCGCTACCCATCATTTACTGTCAGTCCCTCTCCTTGTTGCCATGAAACCTCTAACCTTGACACCTACCCAGCAAACCGTTGGTTGGCTATGTTACCCGCTTGCTCAGCCACTCTTATAGCGTTGCTAGTTGCAGGTGAAGATGAAGATGGAACTTGATGTTTTGGGAATATCAAAATATATCTTATTTATATTAACACACGCGCGATGGAGGCCGATGCAGAACGGGCGGAGCGGCAACGACGACGGGACCGACGGCAGTGGCTGTCCTCGACCAGGGAGGAGGCAGAACAGCAGGGCGGAGAGGAGGACTTGCGAGGCCTCGAGCGCTCGAGGAAGAGCGGGCGGGGAAAGAGGGGATCAGGCGAAGGGGATCGGGAGATGGGGTGCGGCGGGTGTGGGATCGGGCTGAGCGATGAAGGGGATACGGCAGAGGTCGGCCGGGCCTCTTGGGCCAACTAGGTTAGGCCGCAGGTGGGCTGGGCCGGCTTGGCAGCTAGGAGGCCTCTGGGAGGCCGGTGTCTGCGGCTGCAGATGGCCTGAACAGCATGCTGGGCTGCACACTCTCTGCTCCCTCTCTCTCTCTCTAAAAAAACAGAAAAAGAGAAAGAAAAGAAAGGGAGGTTAGGGATGGAATTAGGGCTAGAGGTTATTTTCCCCGGACTCGCAAAAATGCGCAATACCACAAAAAATAGGATAGGCATGAACACAAGAGTTAAATTTAAACTCATTTGAATTTAATTCAAATGGTTTGAACAAGGGCTAGGCTTTGAAGAGTCCAAAAAATGTTCAGATTTTTGAGGAGGCTCGATAAAAGAGATAAGAGTTTCGAGGAAGATTACAGAGTCAAAATTGAATTAGAAAAGAATATGAGGAATATTTGCAAGTGAGTTGGTTGCTTCCAACAAATGGAATATTTTATAATAGCTCCATAAATATTAGGAGGATATGTTATAAAGAGAAGTCATCCTTCCCTCGATTTAAATTGATCGAAGATCCACACAATTTATTTAGTTGAGATGCAAAGATTAATGACATGATGGCATGATGGCATGATGCAATGCAAAAAAAAGCCAGCAAAAGAAACACATGGCAAAACCTGGAACATCTGGAATCTTCTGGAGCGTCGGTCTTCGGGCGTCACACGTCTGCTATGACAGCTTGCTATCAGAGGGGACCCAAAAGGCAGATTTTCCCTTCAGCAAGGAGTAATCTACTTTCGAGGCAGGATTTGGCTGGGGGGAGCACTCACATACAACAGAAGATCATATCAGATTTCCATGATAGTCCCATTGCCGGCCATTCTGGGTTCCCCGTTACCTATCGTCGCATCAGACGCCTCTTTGCTTGGCCTAAGATGAAGCCACAAATTCTGCAATATTTCCGCTGTTGCCAGGTACGTAAGCAAGCTAAACCAGACCGTGCAGCATCTCCCAGTCTGCTACTACCCCTACCAATTCCACAACAACCATGGGATCTTATTTCCATGGATTTCGTCCATGGTCTTCCCCAGGCCAGCAAGTTCAACTGCTTATTGGTGCTCGTCGATAAACGCACCAAGTTTGCTTACTTCCTTCCTTTGGCTCATCCATACACAGCACCTTCAGTAGCACAACTATACATGAGCCAGATCTATAGGACACATGGGCTGCCCAAAGCGATCGTCTTTGATAGGAATCCAGTCTTCACCAGCCACTTATGGCTGGAGCTATTCAGTGGGGCAGGCACCGAGGTTCGGCTAAGCACCGCAAATCACACCTAGACTGACGGGTAAACTGAATGTGTCAATCAGTGTATCAAGACTTTCCTCCGCTATTTCACTCAAGCATGCTTGAGGAGATGGAGCTTTTGGATTCCGCTCGCTCAATTCTGGTACAACAATGCACACCACTCCGCTATCGGCATGACTCCACTCAAGGCACTGTTCGGGTATGAACCCTTGCTACTTCTCGAGCTTGCGTTGTATTCCCTTGAAGAGGAAAGGGAGATGCACCACTGTAGCATAAGTATTTCACTCAGTTTTTGAGAACCAAGGTATCAATCCAGTAGGAGACCACGCGCGAGTCCATCGCACCTACACAAACAAATAAGAACTTCGTAGCGAACGCGATAAGGGGTTGTCAATCCCTTTACGGTCACTTACGAAAGTGTGGAAAAAGATAGTAGCAATTGTCCCTTCTCTCTTTTCTCTCAATTTTTTTGGAGGGGCTTTCTCTTTTTTTTATTAGCCCCTCTCTATTATTTTTGGGCCATCTCTTTTTTTATTGGCCTTTCCTCAAGTGGGACAATGCTCTAATAATGATGATAATCACACTTTGATTACAACTTGATATTACAAATCGATACTACAACAAAGTATGACTCTATATGAATGCCTCCCGCGGTGTACTGGGATGTGCAATGAATCAAGAGTGACATGTATGAAAAATTATGCATGATGGCCTTGCCACAAATACGATGTCAACTACATGATCATGCATGGCAATACGACAATATGATGCATGTCATATAAACGGAACGGTGGAAAGTTGCATGGAAATATATCTCGGAATGGCTATGGAAATGCCATGATAGGTACGTATGGTGGCTGTTTTGAGGAATAAAATGGTGGTTGTTTTGAGGAAGGATATATAGTGGGTTTATGGTACCGGCGAAAGTTGCGCGGTACAAAAGAGGCTAGCAATGGTGGAAGGGAGAGAGTGTGTATAGTCCATGGACTCAACATTAGTCATAAGAACTCATATACTTATTACAAAAATCTACGAGTTATCAAAACAAAGCAATCAACGCATGCTCCTAGGGGGGAGGTTGGTAGGAGTTAACCATAGCGCGCCCCCGACGTCCACACAAATACATCATGCTCTAACTTCGTCACATAGCGGTTCACCATACGTGCATGCTACGTGAATCACTATCTTTAACATAAGCATTTCTCAATTTCACAATAACTCCACTAGCATGACTCTAATATCACTATCCTCATATCTCAAAACAATTATCAAGCACCCAACATCTCATCATATTCAATGCACTTAGTGTGAATTTTTTTACTACATTGATATTGGATGTATATCATGTGAAGACTAGTTTTATAGCCTAAACACATTACCATGCTGTTTTAATAGACTCTCAAAAGGATATAAGTGAAGCATGAGAGTTCAAAAATTTCTTCAAAACATTACCACCATCGTGCTCTAAAAGATATAAGTGAAGCACTAGAGCAACAACTATTCAACTCAAAAGATGTAAGTGAAGCACATAGAGTGTTCTAAGAATTCCTAGGCCATATTTAACTCTCTAAAATAGGTGTGTCCAGCAAGGATAATTGTGGCAAACTAACAAGCAAAGACTCAAATTATACAAGACGCTCCAAGCAAAACACATATCATGTGGTGAATAAAAATATAGCTCCAAGTATAGTTACCGATGGAAGAAGACGAAAGAGGGGATGCCTTCCCGGGGCATCCCCAAGCTTAGGCTTTTGATTGTCCTTGAATTTTACTTGGGGTGCCTTGGGAATCCCCAAGCTTAGGCCCTTTCTACTCTTTGTTCCATAGTCTATCAAACCGATACTCAAAACTTGAAAACTTCACAACACAAGACTTAGACAAAAATTCTCGTGAGCTCCGTTAGTATAAGAAAACAAATCACTACTCAAAGGTACTGCAATGAATTAATTCTTTGTTTATATTGGTGTTAAACCTACTGTATTCCAACTTCTCCATGGTTCATACCTCATAATATTACTCATAGGCGCATTGAAATAAGCAAACAACACACGAAAAACAGAATCTGTCAAAAACAGAACAGTCTGTAGTAATCTGCAGGTTTCGCATACTTCTGTAACTCCAAAAAAATTCAAACTAAATTGTTAAACGTGAGGAATTTGTCTATTAATCATCTGCAAAAAGAATCAACTAAATAGCACGCTCCGGTAAAATCTGATGACCATTCTAGCCAGCTCTAACGATTCTGTTTTTCACAGCACGATCAAATAAACTTCACACAAGTCTCCCGAAAGGTTCTACTTGGCACAAACACTAAACAAAACACAAAACCACATCTAAACAACAGATAGATGCAATATTTATTCCCTAACAGCAGCAAAAATATATTATAAAATTGGGTTGCCTCCCAACAAGCTCCTTCTTTATAGCCATTAAGATAGGCTTGGAATTCAATGATGCTCACATGAAGGATAAGAATTGAAGCACAAAAAGAGCATCATAAAACATGTGACAAACCCATATAAGTCTAACATACTTCCTATGCATACGCATTTTATAAGCGAACAATTTACCATAGCAAGCAAGGTCTAGCGTATGCAAGGAAGAAGAAAGAAACAAGATCAATCTCAACATGAAGAGAGGTAATTTAGTAACGTGAAGATTTCTATGACCATATTTTCCTCTCTCATAATAGTTGCATGTAGGATCATAAGCAAATTCAACAATATAGCTATCACATAACATATTCTCAACACGATCCATATGCATGCGAAGTTGACACTCTTCTAAAGTAGTGGGATCAAAAGTTGACATTCTTTCAAATCCACTTTCAATATTATGGCAAACATTATTATCAACCTCATATTCATGATGGGGTTTAAATAAATTTTTAGGATCGTAAGAATCATCACCCCAATCATGATCATTGCAACAAGTAGTGGGCATAGCAAAGTAAGCATCCCCAAGCTTAGGGTTTTGCATATCATTAGCACAATTGACATTAATAGAATTTATAATAACATCATTGCAATCATGCTTTTCATTCAAGGAGCTATCATGAATCACTTTTTCTTTTAACAATTCCTCGCAATTTTCAGATTCATAAATTTCAAGCAAAACCCCATAAAGATAATCTAGTGCACGCAGCTCACTAGCAATAGGTTCAACATAATTGGATCTCTTAAAGAGATTAGCAAGTGGATGACGATTCATACTTTAGCAAGCGAAGATGCAAGCTAATTGAGGGCATATAGCAACACAAGCAAACAAGAGGCAAGCGAACGATAAACACACGACAGAAGAAGGGCGGATAAAACGGCAAGGGTGAAGTGGGCGAGAGGAAAATGAGAGGCAAAAATGTAATGCGAAGGATAAGGCTTTGTGATAGGTACTTGGTATATGACTTTTCCGTAAGCCTCCCCGGCAATGGCGCCAGAAATTCTTCTTGCTCCTTCTCGAGCTTGCGTTGTATTCCCTCGAAGAGGAAAGGGAGATGCAGCACAGTAGCGTAAGTATTTACCTCAGTTTTTTAGAACCAAGGTATCAATCCAGTAGGAGACCACGCGCGAGGCCCTCACACCTGCACAAACAAATAAGAACTTCGCAGCCAACACGATAAGGGGTTGTCAATCCCTTTATGGTCACTTACAAAAGTGAGATCTGATAGAGATGATAGTTTATATTGTTGGTATTTTTTATAAGAACAGAAGGTAAAAGCGGAAAAAGTAAAGTAGATGTAGATTGATATGCTGATAATAGACCCGGGGGCCATAGTGTTCTCTAGTGGTTTCTCTCATGATATCGATATTCTACGGCGGGTAAACAAATTACTGTCGAGCAATTGATAGAAAAATAGAATAATTATGAGACTATGTAGGCATGATCATCGTATATAGGCATCACGTCCGAGACAAGTAGACCGACTCCTGCCTGCATCTACTACTATTACTCCACACATCGACCGCTATCCAGCATGCATCTAGTGTATTGAGTTCATAAGAACAGAGTAACGCCTTAAGCAAGATGACATGATGTAGAGGGATAAACTCAAGCAATATGATATAAACCCCATCTTTTTATCCTCGATGGCAACAATACAATATGTGCCTTGCTGCCCCTACTGTCACTTGGAAAGGACACCGCAATATTGAACCCAAAGCCAAGCACTTCTCCCATTGCAAGAACTATAGATTTAGTAGGCCAAACCAAACCAATAATTCGAAGAGACTTGCAAGGATATTATGAGCACACATAAAGAGTTCAAAAAAGAACCAAATATTTCTCATAGATAATCTTGATCATAAACTCACAATTCATCGGATCTCAACAAACACACCGCAAAAAGAGATTACATCGAATAGATCTCCTCGAAGACCGAGGAGAACTTTGTATTGAGATCCAGAGAGAGAGAGAAGAAGCCATCTAGATACTAGCTATGGTCCCAAAGGTCTGTGGTAAACTACTCACAACTCATGGTGAGGGCGATGATGATGATGTAGAAGCACTCCGTGATGGATCCCCCCTCCGGCGGAGCTCCGAAACAGGCTCCAAGAAGGGATCTCACGGGAACAGAAGGTTACGGCGGTGGAATTAGGGTTTTCTCTCTGTTGCTAATTGTTTCGGGGTACGTAGGTTTATATAGGAGGAAGGAGGACACCGGGGGACTCACGAGGGGGCCACGAGGTAGGGGGCGCGCCCTGGGAAGGGGGGGGGCGCACCCCTCACCCTCGTGGCTCCCCTGACGTGGTTCTCAAGTCTCCCGTGCGTGATTTTCTTCAAAAATATCTCTCCCGAAGGTTTCATTCCGTTTGGACTCCGTTTGATATTCCTTTTCTGCAAAACCCTGAAACAGGCAAAAAACAGCAATCTAGACTGGGCCTTCGGGTTAGTAGGTTAGTCCCAAAAATGATATAAAAGTGTATGACAAAGCCCATTAAACATCCAAAACATCATAAATAATAGCATGGAACAATAAAAAATATAGATACGTTGGAGACTATAAAGCATCCCCAAGCTTAATTCCTGCTCGTCCTCGAGTAGGTAAATGATAAGAACATAATTTTTGATGTGGAATGCTAACCAACATAGTTTTTTAATGGCATTCTCTTAATTGTGGCATGAATGTTCAGATCTGAAAAATTCAAGATAAAAGTCTATATTGACATAAGAAATAATAATACTTCAAGCATACTAACAAAGCAATCATGTCTTCTCAAAATACTATGGCTAAAGAAAGTTATCCCTACAAAATCATATAGTCTAGCTATGCCCCCTCTTCATCACACAAAATATGCATATCATGCACAACCCCGATTTCAGCCAACACTTGTTTATACTCTATTCTTTCAACCCTTTCAACTTTCACGCAATACATGAGTGTGAGCCATGGACACAACACTATGGGTGGAATAGAGAGGTGGTTGTGGAGAAGACAAAAAGAGGGAGATAGTCTCACATCAACTAGGCGTATCAACGGGCTATGGAGATGCCCATCAATAGATATCAATGTGAGTGAGTAGGGATTACCATGCAACGGATGCACTAGAGCTAAATATGTATGAAAGCTCAACAAAAGAAACTAGTGGGTGTGCATCCAACTTGCTTGCTCACGAAGACCTAGGGCATTTGAGGAAGCCCATCGTTGGAATATACAAGCCAAGTTCTATAATGAAAATTACCACTAGTATATGGAAGTGACTCAAACATGAGACTCTCTATCATGAAAAACATGGTGCTACTTTGAAGTACAAGTGTGGAAAAAGATAGTAGCAATTGTCCCTTCTCTATTTTCCCTCAATTTTTTGGAGGGGCTTTCTTTCTTTCTTTTTTTATTAGCCCCTCTCTATATTTTTGGGCCATCTCCTTTTTTTATGGGCCTTTCCTCACATGGGACAATGCTCTAATAACGACGATCATCACACTTTCATTACAACTCGATATTACAACTCGATACTACAACAAAGCATGACTCTATATGAATGCCTCCAGCGGTGTACCGGGATGTGTAATGAATCAAGAGTGACATGTATGAAAAATTATGCATGGTGGCCTTGCCACAAATATGATGTCAACTACATCATCATGCATGGGAATATGACAATATGATGCGTGTCATATAAACGGAACGGTGGAAAGTTCCATGGCAATATATCTTGGAATGGCTATGGAAATGCCATGATAGGTAGGTATGGTGGCTGTTCTGAGGAATAATATGGTGGTTGTTTTGAGGAAGGATATATAGTGGGTTTATGGTACCGACAAAAGTTGCGCGATACAAGAGAGGCTAGCAATGGTGGAAGGGTGAGAGTGCGTATAGTCCATGGACTCAACATTAGTCATAAGAACTCATATACATATTGCCAAAATCTACGAGTTATCAAAACAAAGCAATCAACGCATGCTCCTAGGGGGAGGTTGGTAGGAGTTAATCATCGCGTGCCCCCTACCTCCACACAAAGGTTTGTGCTACTTCTCGAGCTTGCATTGTATTCCCTCGAAGAGGAAAGGGAGATGCACCAGAGTAGCGTAAGTATTTCCCTCAGTTCTTGAGAACCAAGGTATCAATCCAGTAGGAGACCACACGTGAGTCCCTCGCACCTGCACAAACAAATAAGCAATTCGCAGCCAACGCGATAAGGGGTTGTCAATCCCTTTACGGTCACTTACGAAAGTGAGATCTGATAGATATGATAGTTTATATTTTTGGTTTATAAGAACAACAAATAAAAGCGATAAAATCAAAGTAGATGTAGATTGATATGTTGAGAATAGACCCGGGGGCCATAGTGTTCTCTAGTGGCTTCTCTCGTGATAGCGATATTCTACGACGGGTAAACAAATGACTGTCGAGCAATTGATAGAAAAGCAAATAATTATGAGACTATCTAGGCATGATCATTGTATATAGGCATCACGTCCGAGACAAGTAGACCGAAACGATTCTGCATCTACTACTATTACTCCACACATCGACCGCTATCCAGCATGCATCTAGTGTATTGAGTTCGTAAGAACAGATTTACGCCTTAAGCAAGATGACATTGTGTAGAGGGATAAACTCAAACAATATGACATAAACCCCATATTTTTATCCTCGATGGCAACAATACAACGTGCCTTGCTGCCCCTACTGTCACTGCGAAAGGACACCGCAAGACTGAACCCAAAGCCAAGCACTTCTCCCATTGCAAGAACTATTGATCTAGTGGGCCAAACCAAACCAATAATTCGAAGAGACTTGCAAGGATATTATGAGCACACATAAAAAGTTCAGAGAAGAACCAAATATCTTTCATAAATAATCTTGATCATAAACTCACAATTCATCGGATCTCGACAAACACACTGCAAAAAGAGATTACATCGAATAGATCTCCTCGAAGACCGAGGAGAACTTTGTATTGAGATCCAAAGAGAGAGAACAAGCCATATAGATACTAGCTATGGACCTGAAGGTCTGTGGTAAACTACTCACAACTCATGGTGAGGGCGATGATGATGATGATGAAGAACTCTGTGATGGATCCCCCTCTGGTGGAGCTCCGGAACAGGCTCCAAGATGGGATCTCACGGAAATAGAAGGTTACAGCGGTGGAATTAGGGTTTTCTCTCTATTGTCGAAGGTTTCGGGGTACGTAGACTTATATAGGAAGAAGGAGGACACGGGGGGGGGGGGGGGGGG
>LR738711.1:790537377-790561845 GCA_902687465.1 Secale cereale | reverse complement strand
GGCGTGCCATGGGAAGGGGGCGCGCCCCCACCCTCTTGGGCAGTCCCTTGATCCCCTGACGTGGTTCTCAAGTCCCCCGTGCGTGATTTTCTCAAAAAATATCTCTCGCGAAGGTTTCATTCCGTTTGGACTCCGTTTGATATTCTTTTTCTGCAAAACCCTGAAATAGGCAAAAAACAGCAATCTGGACTGGGCCTTTGGGTTAGTAGGTTACTCCCAAAAATGATATAAAAGTGTATGATAAAGCCCATTAAACATCCAAGACTTCATAAATAATTACATGGAACAATCAAAAATTATAGATACGTTGGAGACGTATCAAGCATCCCCAAGCTTAATTCCTGCTCGTCCTGGAGTAGGTAAATGATAAAGAAAGAATTTTTGATGTGGAATGCTAACCAATATAGTTTTTCAATGTAATTCTCTTAATTGTGGCATGAATGTTCAGATCTGAAAGATTCAAGATAAAAGTCTATATTGACATAAGAAACAATAATACTTCAAGCATACTAACAAAGCAATCATGTTTTCTCAAAATACTATGGCTAAAGAAAGTTATCCCTACAAAATCATATAGTCTGGCTATGCTCCCTCTTCATCACACAAAATATACATATCATGCACAAACCCTGATTTCAGCCAAGCATTTGTTTTCATACTCTATCTTTTCAAACCTTTCAACTTTCACACAATACATGAGCGTGAGCCATGGACATAGCACTATGGGTGGAATAGAGGTGGTTGTGGAGAAGACAAAAAGAGAGGAAGATAGTCTCACATCAACTAGGCGTATCAACGGGCTATGGAGATGCCCATCAATAGATATCAATGTGACTGATTAGGGATTGCCATGCAACGGATGCACTAGAGCTAAATATGAATGAAAGCTCAACAAAAGAAATTAGTGGGTGTGCATCCAACTTGCTTGCTCACGAAGACCTAGGGAATTTGAGGAAGCCCATCGTTGGAATATACAAACCAAGTTCTATAATGAAAATTCCCACTAGTATATGAAAGTGACTAAACATGAGACTCTCTACAATGAAGAACATAGTGCTACTTTGAAGCACAAGTGTAGAAAAAAGATAGTAGCAACTGTCCCTTGTTCTTTTCTTTTTCTTTTTCTTTTTTTTGGGCCTCTTTTTTTTTCTTTGGCCTTTTTTCCTTTTTTTGCGGAGGGGCTTTATAGATTTAGCCTTTCCTCCCGTGGGATAATGCTCTAATAATGATGATCATCACACTTTCATTACAACTCGATATTACAACTCGATACTACAACAACAAAGTATGACTATATATGAATGCCTCCGGCGGTGTACCGGGATGTGCAATGAAACAAGAGCGACATGTATAAAAATTATGCAGGGTGGCCTTGCCACAAATACGATGTCAACTACATGATCATGCATGGCAATATGACAATATGATGCGTGTCATATGAACGGAACGGTGGAAAGTTGCATGGCAATATATCTCAGAATGGCTATGGAAATGCCATGATAGGTAGGTATGGTGGCTGTTTTGAGGAATAATATGGTGGCTGTTTTGAGGAAGGATATATAGTGGTTTTATGGCACCGGCGAAAGTTGCGCGGTACGAGAGAGGCTAGAATTGGTGGAAGGGTGAGAGTGCGTATAATCCATGGACTCAACATTAGTCATAAGAACTCATATACTTATTGAAAAAATCTACGAGTCATCAAAACAAAGCAATCAACGCATGCTCCTAGAGGGGAGGTTGGTAGGAGTTAACCATCGCACGCCCCCGACCTCCACATAAAGGTTGACACTTTACAAATACCTCATGCTCTAACTTTGTCACATAGCGGTTCACCATACGTGCATGCTACGGGAATCACTAACCTTAACACAAGAATTTCTCAATTTCATAATAACTCCACTAGCATGACTCTAATATCATTATCCTCATATCTCAAAACAATTATCAAGCATCCAACATCTCATCATATTCAATGCACTTAGTGTGATTTTTTTTACTACATTGACATTGGATGTCTATCATGTGAAGACTAGTTTTATTAGCCTAAACACATTACCATGCTGTTTTAATAGACTATCAAATAGATATAAGTGAAGCATGAGAGTTCAACAATTTCTACAAAATATTAGCACCACCGTGCTCTAAAAGATATAAGTGAAGCACTAGAGCAAAAACTATTCAACTCAAAAGATATAAGTGAAGCACATAGAGTTTTCTAACAATTTCTAGGCCATATTTAACTCTCTCAAATAGGTGTGTCCAGCAAGGATGATTGTGATAAACTAAAAAACAAAGACTCAAATTATACAAGACACTCCAAGCAAAACACATATCGAGTGGTGAATAAAAATATAGCTCCAAGTATAGTTACCGATGGAAGAAGACGAAAGATGGGATGCCTTCCCGGGGCATCCCCAAGCTTAGGCTTTTGATTATCTTGAATTTACTTGGGGTGCCATGGGCATCCCCAAGCTTAGGCTATTGCTACTCCTTGTTCCATAGTCCATCAAAGCAATACTCAAAACTTGAAAACTTCACAACACAAAACTTAGACAAAAATTCTCATGAGCTCCGTTAGTATAAGAAAGCAAACCACTACTCAAAGGTGCAGCAATGAATTCATTATTTGTTTATATTGGTGTTAAACCTACTGTATTCCAACTTCTCTATGGTTCATATCCTCCAATACTACTCATAGATGCATCGAAATAAGCAAACAACACACGAAAAACAGAATTTGTCAAAAACAGAACAGTCGGTAGTAATCTGCGGGTTTCGCCTACTTCTGGAACTCCAAAAAATTCAAACTAAATTGGTAAATTTGCGGAATTTGTCTACTAATCATCTTAAAAAAGAATCAACTAAATAGCACGCTCTAGTAAAAGCAGACGGCCACTTTAGCCAGCGCTAACAATTCTGTTTTTCACAGCAAGATCACATAAACTTCACACAAGTCTTCCCAAAGGTTCTACTTGGCACAAACACTAAAAAAATATGAAACCACATCTAATCAGAGGCTAGATGCAATATTTATTCTCTAACAACAACAAAAACATAAAAATATAAAGTTGGGTTGCCTCCCAACAAGCGCTATCGTTTTATGCCCCTAGGTAGGCACGATACAAGATAAATCTAGGTATTGTCATCTTTGGAAGGCAATCCATACGTGGCTCTCATGATAGATTCATATGGTAATTTGATTTTCTTTCTAGGAAAGTGTTCCATGCCTTTTCTTAACGGAAATTGGAATCTAATATTTCCTTCCTTCATATCAATAATTGCACCAATCGTTCTAAGGAAAGGTCTACCAAGAATAATAGGACATGAAGGATTGCAATCTATATCAAGAACAATGAAATCTACCGGAAAATAATTCCTATTGGCAACAATAAGAACATCATTAACTCTTCCCATAGGTTTCTTAATAGTGGAATCTGCAAGATGCAAATTTAAAGAACAATCATCAAGCTCATGGAACCCTAGCAAATCACACAAAGTTTTTGGGATAGTGAAGACACTTGCACCCAAATCACACAAAGCATAGCATTCATGATCTTTTATTTTTATTTTAATAGTAGGTTCCCATTCATCATAAAGCTTTCTAAGGATAGAAACTTCTAACTCAAGTTTTTCTTCATAAGATTGCATCAAAGCATCAACGATGTGTTTGGTGAAAGCTTTATTTTGACTATAAGCATGCGGAGAATTTAGCACGGATTGCAACAAGGAAATACAATCAATCATAACTGAATCCCTTGAAATCCAAAGTAGTGGGTTCATCACTATGCAAAGTTTTAATCTCTTCACTCCCACTTTTAATAATTTTAGCATCAAGATCTAAAAACTCTGAATCATTGGGACACCTTAAAGCAGAATCATCCCCAATCCTATCTTCATCAAGATTAATACTAGAAAACAAGGATCTAATAGGATACACATCAATAACTTTCAGATCTTCATCTTTATTTTCATGACAACTAGAAGAACATGCTTTAATATAATCTTCTCTTTTAGCATGCATCCTAGCAGTTCTTTCTTTGCATTCATCAATGGAAATTCTCATGGCTTTGAGAGACTCATTGATACCATGCTTAGGTGGGATACATCCAAGTTTCAAAGAATCAACATCAAGAGTAATTATATCCACACTTCTAGCCAATTCATCAACCTTAAGAAATTTCTCTTCAAGTATAGCATTGGAATTCTTTTGCGAGATCATAAACTCCTTAACACTAGTTTCAAATTCAGAAGGCATCTTTCCATAAGAGTTGTTGTAGGAATTACCATAATTATTAGAGGAATTACTAGGAAAAGGCCTAGGATTAAAATTACCTCTATAAGCATTGTTACCAAAATTATTTCTACCAACAAAATTCACATCCAAAGATTCATTGCTATTTTCAATCAAAGTGGACAAAGGCATATCATTAGGATCAGAAGAAGCACTCTTAGCAGCAAACAATTTCATAAGTTCATCCATCTTTCCACTCAAAACACTAATTTCCTCAATAGCATGCACTTTTTTCCTAGTAGATCTTTCGGTGTGCCATTGAGAATAATTAACCATAATATTATCTAGGAGTTTGGTAGCTTCTCCTAAGGTGGTTTCCATGAAAGTGCCTCCCGCGGCCGAATCTAAAAGGTTTCTAGAAGCAAAATTCAAGCCAGCATAAAAGTTCTGAAAAATCATCCATAGATTCAAACCATGTGTAGGGCAATTACGTATCATCAATTTCATTCTCTCCCAAGCTTGTGCAACATGCTCATGATCTAGTTGCTTAAAATTCATAATATCGAGTCTAAGAGAGATAATCTTAGCAGGAGGGAGATACTTAGAGATAAAAGCATCTTCGCACTTATTCCACGAATCAATACTATTTCTAGGCAAAGAGGGAAACCAAGTTTTAGCACGGTCTCTAAGTGAAAACGGAAATAACTTCAATTTAACAATATCGTTATCCGTATCCCTTTTCTTTTGCATATCACAAAAATCAACAAAGTTGTTTAGATGGGTAGTGGCATCTTCACTAGGAAGGCCAGAGAATTGATCTTTCATGACAAGATTCAACAAAGCAACATTGATCTCACAAGATTCAGCATCGGTAATAGGAGTAATCGAAGTGCTAATAAAATCATTATTGTTGGTATTGGAGAAGTCACACAATTTGGTATTGTTCTGAGCCATAGTGACAAGCAAGCAATCCAACACACACGAGCAAACAAGAAGCAAGCGAACGATAAACACACGGCGGAAGAAGGACAAATAAAACAGCAAGGGTGAAGCGAGGGAGAGGAAAACGAGAGGCAAATAAATGCAATGCGAAGGATAAGGGTTTGTGATAGGTACTTGGTATATGACTTTTGCGCAAGCCTCCCCGGCAATGGCGCCAGGAATTCTTCTTGCTACTTCTCAAGCTTGTGTTGTATTCCCTCGAAGAGGAAAGGGAGATGCAGTACAGTAGCATAAGTATTTCCCTCAGTTTTTGAGAACCAAGGTATCAATCCAGTAGGAGATCATGCGCGAGTACCTCGCACGTGCACAAACAAATAAGAACTTCGCAGCCAAGGGGTTGTCAATCCCTTTACGGTCACTTACGAAAGTGAAATCTAATAGAGATGATAGTTTATATTTTTGGTATTTTTGGTTTATAAGAAGAGCAAATAAAAGCGATAAAAGCAAAGTAGATGTAGATTGATATGTTGAGAATAGACCCAGGGGCCATAGTGTTCTCTAGTGGCTTCTCTCATGATAGCGATATTCTACGGCGGGTGAACAAATTACTGTCGAGCAATTGATAGAAAAGCGAATAATTATGAGACAATCTAGGCATGATCATTGTATATAGGCATCACGTCCGAGACAAGTAGACCGAAACGATTCTGCATCTACTACTATTACTCCACACATCGACCGCTATCCAGCATGGATCTAGTGTATTGAGTTCGTAAGAACAGAGTAATGCCTTAAGCAAGATGACATGATGTAGAGGGATACACTCAAACAATATGATATAAACCCCATCTTTTTATCCTCGATGGCAACAATATAATACGTGCCTTGCTGCCCCTACTGTCACTGGGAAAGGACACCGCAAGATTGAACCCAAAGCCAAGCACTTCTCCCATTGCAAGAACTATAGATCTAGTAGGCCAAACCAAACCAATAATTTGAAGAGACTTGCAAGGATATTATAATCATACATAAAGAGTTCAGAAAAGAACCAAATATTTCTCATAGATAATCTTGATCATAAACCCACAATTCATCGGATCTCGACAAACACACCGCAAAAAGAGATTACATCGAATAGATCTCCTCGAAGACCGAGGAGAACTTTGTATTGAGATCCAGAGAGAGAGAGAGAGAGAAGAAGCCATCTAGATACTAGCTATGGACCCGAAGGTGTGTGGTAAACTACTCACAACTCATGGTGAAGGAGATGATGATGATGATGATGATGAACTCCGTGATGGATCCCCCTCCGGTGGAGCTCCGGAACAGGCTCCAAGATGGGATCCCACGGGAACAGAAGGTTACGGTGGTGGAATTATGGTTTTCTTTCTATTGTCGAAGGTTTCGAGGTACGTAGACTTATATAGGAAGAAGGAGGACACCGGGGGGTGCTAGGGGGCCCCACGAGGCAGGGGGCGCGCCCCCCACCCTCGTGGGCAGCCACTTGATCCCCTGACATGGTTCTCAAGTCCCCCATGTGTGATTTTCTCCAAAAATATCTCTCGCGAAGGTTTCATTCCGTTTGGATTCCGTTTGATATTCTTTTTTTGCAAAACCCCGAAACAGGCAAAAAATAGCAATCTGGACTGGGCATTTGGGTTAGTAGGTTAGTCCCAAAAATGATATAAAAGTGCATGATAAAACCCATTAAACATCCAAGACTTCATAAATAATAGCATGGAACAATCAAAAATTATAGATACGTTGGAGACGTATCAGTTGGCACTTTACAAATACCTAATGCTCTAACTTCGTCACATAGCGGTTCACCATACGTGTATGCTAATGGAATCACTATCTTTAACACAAGAATTTCTCAATTTCACAATAACTCCACTAGCATGACTCTAATACCACTATCCTCATATCTCAAAACAATTATCAAGCACCCAACATCTCATCATATTCAATGCACTTAGTGTGAATTTTTTAACTACATTGATATTGGATGTCTATCATGTGAAGACTAGTTTTATAGCCTAAACACATTACCATGTTGTTTTAATAGACTCTCAAAATGATATAAGTGAAGCATGAGAGTTCAACAATTTCTTCAAAATATTACCACCACCGTGCTCTAAAAGATATAAGTGAAGCACTAGAGCAAAAACTATTCAACTCAAAAGATATAAGTGAAGCACATAGAGTGTTCTAACAATTCCTATGCCATATTTAACTCTCTCAAATAGGTGTGTCCAGCAAGGATGATTGTGGAAAACTAACAAGCAAAGACTCAAATTATACAAGACGCTCCAAGCAAAACACATATCATGTGGTGAATAAAAATATAGCTCCAAGTATAGTTACCGATGGATGAAGACGAAAGAGGGGATGCCTTCCCGAGGCATCCCCAAGCTTAGGCTTTTGATTGTCCTTGAATTTTACTTGGGGTGCCTTGGGCATCCCCAATCTTAGGCCCTTTCTACTCTTTGTTCCATAGTCCATCAAAGCAATGCTCAAAACTTGAAAACTTCACAACACAAAACTTAGACAAAAATTCTCGTGAGCTCCGTTAGTATAAGAAAACAAATCTCTACTCAAAGGTACTGAAATGAATTCATTCTTTGTTTATATTGGTGTTAAACCTACTATATTCCAAGTTCTCTATGGTTCATACCTCACAATATTACCCATAGATGCATTGAAATAAGCAAACAACACACGAAAAACAGAATTGTCAAAAACAGAACAGTCTGTAGTAATATGAGGTTTCGCATACTTCTGTAACTCCAAAACATTCAAACTAAATTGTTAAACGTGAGGAATTTGTCTATTAATCATCTGCAAAAAGAATCAACTAAATAGCACGCTCCAGTAAAATCTGATGACCGTTCTAGCGAGCGCTAACGATTCTGTTTTTCACAGCAAGATCACATAAACTTCACACAAGTCTTCCCAAAGGTTCTACTTGGCACAAACACTAAACAAAACATGAAACCACATCTAAACAGAAGATAGATGCAATATTTATTCCCTAACAGCAGCAAAAACAAAAAATATAAAATTGGGTTGCCTCCCAACAAGCGCTATCGTTTTACGCCCTTAGCTAGGCACTGATAATTCAATGATGCTCAAAAGATAAGAATTGAAGGACAAAGAGAGCATCATAAAGTATGTGACAAACACATCTATGTATAACATGCTTCCTATGCATAGGCATTTTATAGTTAAACAAATTAGCAAGACAAACAAGATCTAGCATATGCAAGGAAGGAGAAAGAAACAATAGCAATCTCAACATAACGAGAGGTAATTTAGTGACATGAAATTTTTTACAACCATATTTCCCTCTCTCATAATAATTGTATGTTGGATCATGATCAAATTCAATAAAATAGCTATCACATAACATATTCTCGACACGATCCACATGCATGCAAAGTTGACACTCTTCCAAAATAGTGGGATTAACATTAACTAAAGTCATGACCTCTCCAAACCCACTTTTATCAAAAGTTTCATAAGATTGAACATTCTCCAAGTATGTGGGATCTAAAGTTGACACTCTTCCAAACCCACTTTCAATATTAATGCAAACATTATTATCAATCTTATATTCATCATGGGGATTAAATAAATTTTCAAGATCATAAGAAGAATCACCCCAATCATGATCATTGTAACAAGTAGTAGACATAGCAAAACTAGCATCCCCAAGCTTAGGGTTTTGCATATTATTAGCATAATTGACATCAGTAGAATTTATAGTAACATCATTGTAATCATGCTTTTTATTTAAGGAGCTAACATGAATCACTTTTTCTTTTAACAATTCCTCACAATTTTCAGATTCATAAATTTCAAGCAAAACCCCATAAAGATAATCTAGTGCACGCAGCTCACTAGCAATAGGTTCAACATAATTGGATCTCTTAAAGAGATTAGCAAGTGGATGAGGATTCATACTTTAGCAAGCGAAGATGCAAGCTAAATGAGGGCACATAACAACACAAGCAAACAAGTGGCATGCGAACGATAAACACACGGCAGAAGAAGGGCAAATAAAACGGCAAGGGTGAAGTGGGGGAGAGCAAAACGAGAGGCAAAAAATGTAATGCGAAGGATAAGGGTTTGTGATAGGTACTTGGTATATGACTTTTGCGTAAGTCTCCCCGGCAACGGCGCCAGAAATTCTTCTTGCTACTTCTCGAGCTTGCGTTGTATTCCCTCGAAGAGGAAAGGAAGATACAACACAGTAGCGTAAGTATTTCCCTCAGTTTTTGCGAACCAAGGTATCAATCCAGTAGGAGACCACGCGTGAGTCCCTCGCACCTGCACAAACAAATAAGAACTTCGCAGCCAACGCGATAAGGGGTTGTCAATCCCTTTATGGTCACTTACGAAAGTGAGATCTGGTAGAGATGATAGTTTATATTTTTTGTATTTTTGTTTATAAGAACAGAAAGTAAAAGCGGAAAAAGTAAAGTAGATGTAGATTGATATGTTGAGAATAGACCCGGGGGCCATAGTGTTCTCTAGTGGCTTCTCTCATGATAGCGATATTCTACGACGGGTAAACAAATTACTCTCGAGCAATTGATAAAAAAGCGAATAATTATGAGACTATCTAGGCATGATCATTGTATATAGGCATCACGTCCGAGACAAGTAGACCGACTCCTGCCTGCATCTACTACTATTACTCCACACATCGACCGCTATCCAGCATGCATCTATTGTATTGAGTTCATAAGAACAAACTAACGCCTTAAGCAAGATGACATGATGTAGAGGGATAAACTCAATCAATATGATGAACCCCATCTTTTTATCGTCGATGGCAATAATAAAATACGTGCCTTGCTGCCCCTACTGTCACTGGGAAAGGACACCGCAAGATTGAACCCAAAGCCAAGCACTTCTCCCATTGCAAGAACTATAGATCTAGTAGGCCAAACCAAACCAATAATTCGAAGAGACTTGCAAGGATATTATGAGCACACATAAAGAGTTCAGAAAAGAACCAAATATTTCTCATAGATAATCTTGATCATAAACTCACAATTCATCGGATCTCGACAAACACACCGCAAAAAGAGATTACATCGAATAGATCTCCTCGAAGACCGAGGAGAACTTTGTATTGAGATCCAGAGAGAGAGAGAAGAAGCCATCTAGATACTAGCTATGGACCCGAAGGTGTGTGGTAAACTACTCACAACTCATGGTGAGGGCGATGATGATGATGTAGAAGCACTCCGTGATGGATCCCCCCTCCGACGGAGCTCCGGAACAGGCTCCAAGATGGGATCTCACGGGAATAGAAGGTTACGGCGGTGGAATAAGGGTTTGCTCTCTGTTGCTGATGGTTTCGGGGTACGTAGGTTTATATAGGAGGAAGGAGGACACCGGGGGACTCACGAGGGGGCCACGAGGTAGGGGGCGCGCCCTGGGAAGGGGGACGCGCCCCCCACCCTCGTGGCACCTCGTGGCTCCCTTGACGTGGTTCTCGAGTCTCCCGTGCGTGATTTTCTCCAAAAATATCTCTCCCGAAGGTTTCATTCCGTTTGGACTCTCTTTGATATTCCTTTTATGCAAAACCCTGAAACAGGCAAAAAACAACAATCTGGACTGGGCCTTTGGAGACGTATCAACCCTCTCAACTGGGAATCTCTACGAACAACGTTTGCTCTGTGCCAGCGCTGCAATCATGGCTGGACGAACGAGCGACAGTTCAACACTTGCTACAACAACATTTGAACAGGGCACGATAGCTCATGAAAGACCAGTCTGACAAGAAAAGATCTTTCAGAGCTTTCCAAGTGGGCGAGCAGGTATTTCTCAAACTGCAACCATACATTCAATCATCGATGGCATCGCAGGTTAATCACAAACTCGCCTACAAATTCTACGGGCCATTTCTCATCATCGACAAGATCAACGAGGTTTCTTATAAACTACAACTACCTCCTGAAGCAACGGTGCACCCAGTCTTCCATGTCTCGCTTCTTCGCCGCGCCGTACTCCCCGGTATGTCGGTAGAACCACAATTACTTCATTGCTTTGATGATCTTGCTGTGCCAGTAGCAGTTCTGCAAACTCGCTGGCGCAAAAAGAACGGGGGCATGCAGGAACAAGTGAAGATACAATGGTCCAATTCTGCATCCTTGGGCACCACCTGGGAGGACAAGGCCAGTCTCATGGCGCTCTTTCCGCATGCAGAGGCTTGGGGACAAGCCTCATCTCAAGGAGAGGGGGATGTTAGCGTCCCCGACCACCAGGACACACTAGGCAGCGACCACACCAACACCACAGCTGCCCAGCCGCCCACACGAATCAAACAGCCCAGCCAACGCGCCCCATGGGCCAGAATGGGTCAACTGAGCCCACACTGCACGCTACTTCAGAGGAGGCGCACGAGGGCAGAGGCATCCAATGGATAACGGCTCCGGCGGCTCGGCTCTTTCCCTTTCCCCTTTCCTCCATCTCGAAGAACCCTAGTTACTCCATTCTTGTAATCCCTGCTGTAATTGCCACTGAATCCTGCCTCTGTGAGGAACTGCTGCTAGAAATAGAGATTATCCCCTACTATATCCTATCACGCCCTAATTGGAGCGGATCCGACGGCTGTGACGGTTGTAGGCCGCGGGAGTTAGCTGAGTAGAGGATGTGTGCAGTGCAGGAGCAGTTGGCTAGAGAAAGTATCGACTCTCCTCTTAGGTCGCCCCTCCCGTGAAGTGGGGATTGCGCGCTCGTCGGCACCTGTCTTCCGACAGCTACGAGCTTCAACGGGGTCCCATACCTCGCCGGTCTCGTCCTCCCTATTCGGCTTGTGTCGCCGCCCTGTCGGGATCGTCGATTCCGCAAATCCAAACTCGGTTCCTCCCGCGTAGAGCCTCCTCTGCTCCCACCCGACCTCTGTTGCACCTTGTGCCGTTGTGCGACACCGGCGAGGCGGCAACCATGGAAACTGCCGCACCGCCTGACATGGGAACTGCGGCTGGAGCTCCTTGTAGTCCCGGAAGAGACGCTGGATGTACGCTTCCCCTCCACTGGCACCAGTGTATCGGGGTCTGCGTGCTAGTTGCCACCCATGAGACAGGAACCACCATGAGGTAGGAGCCGAGGTGAGGGCCGCTGCCACTGCATGCGAGCTCCTCCCAACTTTCGGGCCTCCACTCCATGATCGCGATGCCACGGTCGCCAGAGTGCGCCCTTCGATATCCTTCTCCCCCTGCCGCGCCTCCACAAGACACAGTCATGGTGTCGGCACCGCGCAAGGCAACGAATGTGGCAGACGTGGCATCAGCGGTGGCGGGGACGCTTGCGGTTATGGCACGAGCTAGGGGCTAAGGCTCGGGGGTTTAGGGTCCGGAGTTGTCCACATCAAGCTTTATAGACGTGGTTTATATTGGTGCGGTATGGAAAAAGTCCAAAATAAACCTTGAAATTGTACACAAAAGTTAAATTAAACCCTCAACTTGGAATCCTGAAAATTGACACTCTGAAATTGTAATCCCGATTTATTTTGGACCCTATACCAATTTGGCACACTGGGAATACTGCAATCCCGGCCGGCATAGCCAGCTACTCTCACGGACAAGAATTTGGGCCGGCCCACTATAACATTACAAAAATCCGTGAAGTTTAAAACTGTTTACACATTTCTAAAACTGTTCGCACATTTCTAAAATTGTTCAGAATTTAGAAATGTTAATATTTTCTACTTTTGGTACAAATTCAATTCATTTTGTGCTTTTTAACAAATGTTTCGAATTTGGAAATTCTAGTTGCATTTTAAAAAACTGTTCTACAATTGTAAAAAAATGTTCAGAATTCCAACAGCTTTTCACGTGCTATGGAAAAAAATCCGGACATTCAAAACTGTGTCACATTTTTAAATAATGATTTTGGAATTTCGTGAACTACTTAATAATAATGTTTTTTAAAATGTTTCCGATTGTTGACTGCGGACTCAACTGGGCGGGCCCATCAGACATGAAGCGAGTTTTTTCCTCAACACGCGACGTAAAAAATATTTCTTTCTTTTTCTTAATGCGCGATGTAATAATTCCAAAACAAAAAACATGCCGTGGAGTCAAACTTTGGACCTGCCATCGAACTTGATATAATGACATGCTGAAATTGTTTAATCAGAAACAAAAGCGTTGAACTTTTAAAACAATTTGAGGGGCAAAGAACTATTGAAAACGTATTTATTTCTGAAATCTTCGAACATTTTATAAACTGCGAGAACTTTTTTGAATACTTTTAGAAAACCAACAACTTTTTGAAACATAAATTTTTTCTGAAGCCTGAACACAATTTTAAAGTGTGAACACTTCTCGATACATGAACATTAGATGAAACCTGAAAATAGTTTTTGACATCTAAAAAATATCACAAGTTTAAGAGAATGAGTGGGCCAATTCAAACAAATGTTTATGCAATGTATAATAACATTCATGTGATTCTAAAATTATTCTGTGCATTAAAAAAATGAATATTTCAAGAATGTTCATGAGTTCCAAAAAATGTATATTTGTGACATCTTAAAAAAATATGTGGACAATGTAAAAAAAAGTTTTCATGTTGTAAAAAATTGTGTCATAACCTTAACAGAATATACGTCGCATGTGTTTGAAAAAACTGTATGCAAATTTAAAAATATTGAAGTAAAAGAGTGTTTGTGTAGTTTTATAAGATGTTTATTGTCATTAAGAAAATGTAAAACATGTATTTGGGAAAATATTACCATGTATTAAAAAAATGAAAATATTTAATTTAAAATCGTTTGTAATGTATTTGAAATTTCAAATATATATCAAGAAATATTTAATATGTGCGTTAAAAATGTACATTGGGTACTGAGAAAAATTGGACATGTGTAAAAATGAAAAAAAAAGGAAAGACAACGTAAAAGAAAAAAACTAAGAAAAATCATATTAGTGCGAGCGCATGAGCGACTGTGCTCTTGGGCCGGCCCAATTCAGAAAATACCGGCTAAGTCCTCTCAAGGTGTAAAATACACCAGGATTAAAGAGTTTGGTGTGCTGATTTCAGGGATTGAGAGTTCGGGGTTTGATTTAGCTTTCGTCTATAAATTCAAGGTTTGTTTGGACTTTTTCCTAATGGTATATACGTTGGTTTGGCCGATCGATGAGGTCATTCACGAGTCCAAGAACGCACGAACGTTCTGGTTGGTCTTGAGCCGATCAATGATCGATCACTGTGGAAGGGTTTGACGAAAAATAGAACGGTACAGGGAACGCTGCCTATTTTTTAGATAGATAGAAGAGATCCATGAGAGTGAGAAAAAGCAGGAGAGAAATCTTGACCATCAATCTTTATGTTAACACAAAAAGTAACGGATATAAAGAGATAACACAAGGAGAACTATAAAAGCTTGCGTCTTTTAATATTAGGTATAGAAGATATAGATATGCCAGCCTATGGACACATCGGGGCACTGCATATAGTCTCCTGGCGCGTCTAAGATGGTGGCAATTATGTCTAGCACTAGAACATGATGGCGCGCTTTGCCGCGCCCGCCCTACGTTGACGACAAATAATTAAATTATTTAGAAATAAACCGGACAGAGAACAATCATCTTAGAGATATAGGGGATACATGTTTCCAAGATAGCAGTTTGAATTCGAGGTTTTACAAGCAAGTGATGGTTGTTAACGGTGCCCCTCACTCGCGCAGTAAGACCACGACAAAACACAATGCCAAAAGCGACACAGATGCATAATTAGGTTGAATTCTATTAAGCAGAATGTAGATATTTGGATCTGACTCTGCCAGCTAGTAAACAAATTAGATCGACTAAAAACAAATTTTGAGTTAAAGCTAGTAAACTCATTGTCCTACAGTACTTGTCAAAAAAAATTGTGGCTGATTTCGACTTCACCATTGTCCTACAGTAATTGTCAAAAACAGGATTGACCCTCAAAAGCTTAAAACACAATAGATCAAGCAATCTACACTTCAGTCAAGCTTTCTTAACAAAATTAAACCCTAAATCTTGCAAAAAAGATGAAGATTGTCAAGACATGGGAACTCAACCTGTAACTCCACGTAATATAGTACTTTCAGGAATACTTGGCTCAGCAACACAAACATCTATTCTCGGGAATTAGTTGTGCATATATACTCTCAACAAAGGGACAAACACTTGCACGAATCAATTGTGTGTATAAATACTACGTAGATACTTTAAAAAATAGAGATGGAAACAAACCTTGGTTCACATCTATGAGAGTCCCGTAAAGAATAAAACATCGGCATCACTTGATCAACGCAAAAATTAATTTCAAGATGGTCCAAATGAGGCATAAATCTTGCACAACTGGAATCAAACCTATGATCACTCGGACAATTTCATGAAAACATGAGATTAGAAAATTCACATAATATTTCCATGAATCCAAACATGAATTCTTAAATCACATAGATATGCATATTCATAAAGATCTTCTCACAAGGGATTTAAAACTAAACTCACATTTCTATCAATGAAACAACGCTAAGAAAAACTATCCAATAACACGAAAGAACGCCACGGCCATCCCAACTGGAACCCGCCCAGGAAGCTGAGGAAAACAGGACAGATAAATAAATGGCCTCATTTACCTACTTTTCTGGGCCTCTTTACACTTTTCCCATTAGGCCCGGTTAAGGAACAACCGTCTAGGTCGGCCTGCGGAGCAGCCGCCCGATTACGATTGGCTGAGCTGGTTGCGCGTGGGAGAGGTTCAGCGATCTGTAGATCTGGAGCGTATGTATAAGGATCGAACGGCTGACGAGTTCAAATCGCTGTGGAGGGGCGTGAGTAGCTCCGTTTTACTGTTTAGCAATAGTAGCATATAAAAAATGTAAAAAAAGAAAGAAAGACAGAAGCAACTATTTGCGTTTATTTATAGCATTGGCACGTCCAGCTGCTATGTACTTTCTCCGCTTATATATATGAACCTTTTGAGAGATTCCAATTCGGACTACATATAGATGTATATATATACATATTTTAAAGTGTAGAATCAGTCATTTTTCTCCGTGTGTAGTCCGTATTAAAATCTTTATAAGGGCTAATATTTAAAAATGGAGGGAGTAGAAGCTAAAATTAGAAAATTTGATCGCTACACCGGGGATAGACAAATAATGATGCATAAAAAATATTAGCACGGTCACTATCTTAGCACCAAATAATTTCACTCAAATCAAAATTTTCCACAAACATATGCATACATAGATGTAGTAAAAAATACATGCTCCAGATGGGGCCAGTGTGTCGGCTCATAATGTCGGAAGTCCGTGCAAGGATGTCATGCTCATACCAACATGTATACATATACGTAAGTGAGTTTCCTATAAAAACATATAGGTACAACATCCACTTGGTAAACTGATTGGCGCAAATGAAAAACATCTTCATAAATAAAGTAACATTTGATTAACAGAAAATTACTATATGTTGGTATACAATAAGAAATACAAAATAAATACAACAATGGAAAATTTTAGTGGAAACTCCATACATAACTTAAATTGATAAATTTAAAATAACTTATGCATGAAACTTTTATTAGGTGGAAAAATAATAATGATATTTTAAACATATCTAAAAATAAAAAATATTTTGAAATATGTCTCCATACTAACTACATAGCATCCTAAGAAACATCCACTAGAACTGTCTTAAATAGCTTAATCTGTAATAACTACTTATAAAATGAAACTGGAAATAAAAAATAGAAATATATTAAAAATTGGTGGTCACAGACTCCATGTATAGAGAGAGGCTGAAAACTTCAAATAGGATGGACAAAGAAGTGACAAACCTAGAAGGGTGAAAAGAGTATATGTGTTAACATGCATTTCTTGCTTATGTAGGTACGCCGAAGGAAAAACATGAAATATAGATTAGATGTATCTACACGATTGGGTTCGTAGTACAAGAAAAAAGATCATCCTGAATAGAATGTAGGCATCATTGGATTGATATCCCGGTTCTCATTAGCACGGTTGGCAACGAAAGGATGTAATGAACTTCCCGCTAAAAAATGGAAGTGATGAACACATGGCAAAGATTTCTGAGAATGCATGACATCACGTGAGAATAATCGCAAGTTGATGTTAAAGTGTTTTGTGTGCATGTTAATATGCTATATGGGTGTGCGTGCGTATCATATGAAGAAAGCAACACAACGCACAAACTGTTACCCTAACGGTGCAAAACCAACATAGATTTAGATTTAGTTATTTCATTTTGATTTAGGCTATTTATCATGTTAGAAAGAATCATAGATCAATTATACATTAATAGCAATAGTAATTGTTTTATTGAATTGAGGTATTGATCAAGCGTATCGCAGATTCATCATAGATCAATTTATGTTTGCAACATTTAGGTAGGCGGTCACAAATTTCAACTAAATCGCAACAATTCAGAGTAGAGTCAAATCAAACAGACAATCACTACCAATTGGTGATGATGAATATATTTTGATTGCTCAACTAAAATGATAAAAATTATCTTCAATTTTGCCGAATCATGTGGATATAGAAAATATTGTCGAAATTGTCTATGGAGCATGTGTCAAAAATCTGAAATGATGTCTATAATAACTCGTAAAAATCTAGCCGTGCAAATGGACGGGTCACTCCGCTAGTTATTATAGCATACAAAAGTACCGAGTGAGCTCGTGACCCCACCAGCAGGCCTCTAGGGCCCATCTTCTCCTATATGATGCTATTTGCCCTAGAAAGAAAATCAGAGGAAGACTTTCGGGACGAAACACCGTCATCTCGAGGCAGAACATGGGCAGGAGCACTTTTGCTCTCCCGTGGAGAAATTCCGTCGGGGACACTTCCCTCTAGGAGGGGGAAATCGAAGCCATTGACACCACCAATGATCATATCATCGTGGGAGGACCAATCTTTAATAACATCTTCACCAGCACCATCTCCTCTCAAACGCTAGTTCATCTCTTGTATTCAATCTTTGTCCCTAAACCTCAGGTTGGTACCTGTGTATTGCAAATAGTGTTGATTACATCTCGTAGTTGATGCTAGTTGATTTATTTGGTGGCAGATTATATGTTTAGATAGTTAAGCATATTCAATACACCTCTGATCTTGAACATGAATATGATTTGTGGGTAGTTACGTTTGTTCTTGAGGACATGAGAGAAGTCTTGCTATAAGTAATCATGTGAAGTTAGCATTCGTTCGATATTTTGATGATATGTATGTCGTTCTTCCTTTAGTGGTGTCATGTGAACGTCGACTACATGCCACTTCATACTTGGGCCTAAGGGAAGGCGTTGGAGAGTAATAAGTAGATGATGAGTTGCAAGAGAGACACAAGTTTAAACCCTAGTTTATGCGTTATTCCGTAAGTGATGAGGACATCACTAACAAGGTAACACCCACGGCCCCAACTGACACATATACAGGACCAATTACTAGAGCTCGCGCACGCCAATTAAATTACCAGGTACTTTCGTTTATTGGTAATGATTCTAATGTTCATGAGAATATGATGCTGCCTAAATTGGATACATTTGTTTTGCTTACAAATGAAGGACCTAGCTTGGAGAAGGATGAACATTGGAGCAAGAACATGCATGGAGTTGATGGCATGCGCAAGGGGAACAAGACGGAGTTACAAGTGATGATTTCAGGACTTTGAAGCCACCATAATGAGTGTGTGAAGCCTTGGACGAAATATACAAGATGCCACTTCATAAATTTCGTCCAGAGGCTATTATAGGTGCTGCGTCACCTTATTATTGGGCCAGGCCCATGTAATTTCGAAATACTTGAGTATAGGCTGTTTTTAGAGTCCGTATGTGTGGGGAAACAAGAGTTAGGGTTGGTTTCGGACCCCTCCTCCAAGGGCCACGGATTCCCCTCTTCTCCCATATATACAGGCCTTAGGGCGTCATTTAGACTTCGGGTTTTGTTTAGATTAAAAGTTCGCCATAGCTGCAACTTTGCGTACTTCGTTTGTGTTCAACGACCAGACAAAGGCGTCACAGAACCCCACCTTGATCAATAAAGCTTTCCTCTTATATTCGCAATATCCAGATTGCAATCTTAGTTTCTTGCTTGTTCTTCGTTTGCCTGCAGGAAACAGACCTTCGTGGTCAGGTTGATCGTGCTCCGGTGTCACTAGTAGATAAAGGGTCATCAGACCCGGTTCATTTGGGCCTTTAGCCCCGGTTCCAGAACCGGGACAAGAGGGTCGGTACTAATGCTCTGACCCTTTAGTCCCGGTTCAATCCAGAACCGGGGCAGAAGGGTGTCCACGTGGCCTGTGCACCGAGCCCAGGCAGGAGGGGCTTTAGTCCCGGTTGGTGGTACCAACCGGGACCAAAAGGCATCCACGCGTCAGCATTTCTGTGGCTGTGGTTTTTGTTTTTGTTTTTTTGAAAGGGGAGGGGGGTTGGAGGTTTTGGGGGGTTAATTTAGATGTTTCATATTGTGTTATCTAGCTAATTAATAGAGAGAAGTGTCCTCTCTTATGTCCGTGCTTGCTACGTACTACACATACGTATAGAGATGACTAGACACGGTAGCTAGCTAGCTAGCTAGTAAAGCAAACGAAGGAAACAGAAGATCGTATAATCAACATATATATATATATATATATATATATATATATATATATGCATACAGAGAGAAGTAATATCGACCACCTCTCCTTCTCCGAGAGATTGGTCGAACAACAAGTTCTCGTATATCTATCCGACACTACCGGGCACATATATACAATAATTATCTCTTACAAAAATAATTTCCTATCATATGGATGCATGGTCCACATAGTATTCTCCGTCTTCAGCGATCACGTGTTCAAGGAAGAATGCCGCCAATTCCTCTTGAATTGCTCGCAGACGATCTGGTGTTAGGAGTTCATCCCGCATCCGAAACATCTAATTTGAAGTAGGGGGTCAATACATGAAATGATGCTATAAATTTGTGAATATTATTGATTGCTTACGCACTTCAAATTGTTCTTCAGTGTAGCCCCACTCACAGGTCGTGTGGCGGATGGACTCGCAAATGTAGTATCCACAATAATCATTCCCGGGTTCCTGCCACAACCACTTTACAAGAAATAGAGGTCAATCAAACTGATAAGCAAGAATGCCAAATTGGTATTGATGAAACTAGCGCTTGAATCAAGATATAGGAGATGCGCGCGCGGAACATGCTACTATATAGTACTTACTTTCGGGTATCTAAATTCTAGCTTCTTCGGCAGTCCCGGAGCTTTTTTGGTGAATTTTCTCCAAACCCCGCCAGACAAAGAAAACAATTAGTTGATATCAGAAATGAAGTTGCTGATATATATGCATGGTGCATAATATTGATCGATTTAACTTACCTGGCTAGCATTTGAGTCATGTCCGCATACTCCTCGGGATCTTTACGTTTAGAGTCCAAGACAATTACTACTCCCTTCTCAAGCTTAATCTCTAAGAGAATATAGTGGAAGCTGCGCACGAATGCATGAGATCATCAATTACATCACTATAACCTTGACTGATATATAAGGGAAACCAAATATGCACAAGACAGTAACACTCACTTGAAGTTGTAAGGAAAGAGTATTATATCTTTGTTTTCATTTACCACCAACGATCGTAGCAAGTTGGTCTCGGTATCGTCGGGACGCAATTTAACCTCGGTTGCATCTATGAGGTATGTGTTAATAAACCCAATATCACCTACTTGTCTTTTCTTCAATTCGACGATCTTCAATCTGCATAATATATAGTGAGGATAATTATAAATACATGCAATGAAGATCAGCTATATAGAGAGACTTAATGACAGAAGTAGTACTACTTACAGACAGTAGCAGATGACCGTTGCTTTATCGAGGGCCAATTGATTGAAAAACTGATAGAACTCCTCAAATGGAACAGGCAACAGGTCAATTCCAACGAGGTCATGCTCCGGTTTAACTCTCAAATACAAGTTATCCCTCCCCCCAGACTCTCTGCAGATTTTCAAGTACCAATCATGCAATCTTCGCATATTCGTTGATAGAGATCTTTCATTTTTGACGAGAGGCTTCCCGTACTCGTATCTTTGTATCTGCACTTCCAAGAAATCATAGTGTACATCGTCGGACGCGTAATCTGCAAGATTGGTATAACCGGGCACCATCCTCGGATCATTAGTGACCATGTCGCTAGACACCTTGAGCGGGGGGCACGATTGGTCCGCTTGTTCCCCGAGCTGGGCAATTTGTTTCCCAGCTCGCCCTTCTGCTAACCTCTGATCACTTTTAGTACTTCCCGACCGCTTCGCTGCTTGATATGACTTTTGGATCATGCGGTCATAGTTGTTCTGCGGCTTACTTTGCGCTGGTTGCTTCAGGGCAGCAAGAGTGCGCTTTGCTTTCACCGCATCTATCTTCTCCTCCAGAGGTGGATGTCTCTGTGCTTTCAACCCTTCAAAAAAGTCCTTCACTTCGCCTTGAGCGATCTTCGTGTTTTCCTCGTCGGACCTCTCGTACGGTAACTTCTCTAGAGGCGTGAGAGAAGGACCGAATCTGCATCGCCTCCCGCCTCTGGCTGTACTGGTAGACGTCGCCGGACCAGACGAAGCGGCTGTCTTTTTTACTTGCTTACGCGCCGGAGTAGGAGCAGCCGGAGCGGCGGCAGGTCTCTTCCGCCTTTGCTGATTAGGCGGAGAAGGAGGAGCAGGCTGGCTGCTCGGGCGCGCCGGCGGCGAAGGAGGCGGAGTGCCGCCACACGCTGGAGAAGGAGCCGGAGTGCCCTGATGGTCACTCGCCGGAGGAGGAGGCGGTGGAGGAGG
Organism: Secale cereale; assembly: GCA_902687465.1. Taxonomy (NCBI): domain Eukaryota; kingdom Viridiplantae; phylum Streptophyta; class Magnoliopsida; order Poales; family Poaceae; genus Secale; species Secale cereale. The sequence goes on along the minus strand of LR738711.1, from coordinate 790,539,835 downwards.
CGGAGTGCCCTAACTCGCCGGAGGAGGAGGAGGAGGTGGAGGCGTCCAGTTCAGAATGTTGATTAGGTCCTTCCGCCATAGGCATGGAGTCTTCAGTGAAGAACCCAGCCGAGTCTCCCCTTCACCGGTAGGGTGGTCAAGCTGGAGCTCCTCAAATCCCTCCGTTATTTCGTCGACCATCACCCTAGCATATCCTTCTGGAATCGGCCGGCAGTGAAAAGTGTCGTCGGGTCCAGAAGGATAAACAGAGCCAGCAGCCGCCTTGACCTTTAGATTCATCCACTACGCCATAAGGTGGCAATTTTGTGCCTGCGTGATAGCATCCACAGGATTCCTGGCAGTAGCCGTCAAGGCAGGCTCTGGCTGAAGCAGCTCGGTGGAAGCCACGCTGCTTCTCCGCTGAGATGGCGGGGTAGCTTCGGGGGAAGCTTCGGCAATTCTTTTCTCCCGATTTGCTTCCCGTTCCTCTATCGCTTGTATTCTGGCCCGCAGCGCCTGGATTTCGGTCTGCTCCATTTTCTTCCTCCTGTCGTGGCATTTGTAGCCTCCTGCGTCCGGAAACCCAGCACGCCACGGAAGGGAGCCTGGCGTGCCTCGTGTCCGTCCAGGGTGCTCAGGATTCCCGAGGGCCATTGTCAGCTCGTCGTTCTCTCTGTCGGGGAAGAACGTCCCTTCATGCGCTGCTTTGATATACTGCCGCATCTTCCTGAGTGGTGTTTCCAATTGCTTGTCCGTCCAAATGCACCACCCTGTTACAGGGTCCAAGGTTCCGCCAGCCCCGAAGAACCAAGTCCGGCAACGGTCTGGCCAGTGCATTGTCTCTGGTTCGATCCCTTTGTGAAGCAGATCATTCTCAGCCTTGTCCCACTTAGGCCGGGCTACGAGGTAGCCGCCCGACCCCGTGCGATGGTGATGCTTCTTCTTCGCAGCATTTATCCGGTTTGTCTCCGACATCTTCTGACTCTTTTCCGACTTCTTATGGGCCATAAATGCGGGCCAGTCATCTTTGATCTTCTCATATATGCCCACGAATTCTGGAGTCTTTTTATCTTTGACAAACGTATTCAGTTTTTTCTTCCATGCCCTGAATTGGTCTGCCATCTTCGAAAGTGCAGCAGACTTGATTAACTCCTCTTTAACTGGGTTCGCCGGATCAACCTCTCGCGGTAGGACGAAATTTGACTTCAGCTCAGTCCAAAGATCTTCTTTCTGCATATCAGTGACATAAGTCACCTAAGCGTCGTTTGCAGCCGGCTTTAACCATTGATGCATGCTGGTCGGGATCTTGTCCCTAACCAGAACCCTGCACTGATTAACAAATGCGTTCTTTGTCCGGATGGGTGCAATCGGCTCGCCGGAGCACGAGATTTCTGAGATCTCAAACTTTTCATCCGGCCTCAACTTTTTCTTCGCTCCTCGCCTCTTTACCGAAGATTTGCTTGATCCGGAGGGCTAGAAAAAGGAACAAAGACGAGAGTTAATGAATGGATCAATTAACTAGTCAGCACATGCTTAACTAACATATATACCTCCTGGCCGGACTCGGTTTGGTCACTGGAGCCAGCATCACGGTCTCCTTCTTGCACCGGCATTGGGTCACCGGAGCCGTCCTCACGGTCTACTTCTTCCATGTGCATTGGGTCACGAGATCCATCAATATCATAGCCTAGATCTTCCAGCTGCAGCTCTTTTTCGACCTGCTCATTGGTGTCGTTGAGAAACGACAAGACGGCATTTTGTCCGTCTGCGATTATGTCCATCAACATCGCTTCTTGTGCTAGGTCTCGGGTGTTGTCGTCCATTGTTTCTATAAATATTTACAACATGCCAATTATTATTCAAACATGACAGATGGATATATTAATGGCAAACGTAGAACTAGCTTCAACCCTCGACTGCTCGGCGATCCACAAACCCTAGACCCCCTCATGTCACATTTTGTCTAGTGTCAAAGGATTCAACAAAATCAATACTTCATCATTAGGCGAAAGTAACAGTAGCATGATGGTACGAAGCTCTCCAAAGTTGTTTTGGAACGGAGTCCCCGGATAAGATAATTCGTAAAAAAAGACGGATTATCCTATCAGGGACTTCGTTCTAGAACAACTTTGCATAACTTCGTACCAAAATGCCCCGGTTACTTCTGGCAAATGATGAAGTCATGGAATTCTTCAATACTTTGACACTAGCTAGGCAACCTCTCTCGACCCCTCGACCCCTGACTTCTCGGCGATCCACAACCCTAGACCCCCTCATGTCACCTTTTGTCTAGTGTCAAATGATTCAACAAAACCAATACTTCATCATTAGGCGAAAGTAACAGTAGCATGATGGTACAAAGCTCTTCAAAGTTGTTTTGGAACGGAGTCCCAGATAAGATAATCCGTAACAAAAGACGGATTATCCTATCAGGAACTCCGTTCCAAAATATCTTTGCATAACTTCGTACCAACATGCC